>JANAVB010005599.1:4702229-4724043 GCA_029216955.1 Iris pallida | reverse complement strand
CCAGTCTATATATATCTCTCACATGATATGGTTATGGGGAAACTGTTAGTAGTGTACATGATCATGTCCCCTTCTCCGTACGTATGTACCAAGCAAAGTTTTATTTTATATGAATACTGCGCCGTAGGCTTTATCTCAAAGCAAATTTGTACGTATGTACATCTATCGCCTTATCACATGTACAGAAGTACATTTCATTATGTGCCCCTGCACATTGTATACCTATTGACGATCATGTACCTGCTACAGTTTTAAACATTACATATACATCTGTCTATATGACATATGTGTCCTTACCATGATAGATTATGAGATGCCATGATTCCAGTTTATTCCTTTTATGTTCATTTCATGTTTTGTATATTAGTTTGCTAGAAACAGTACTTGCTTCCGTCCTGATAGGATAACGTTGTAGGTATTCTTACTGAGGAGGAGTTTACTGTGACTCATATTATGGAGTTACTGCCGAGGACCAGGCTTTGTCTTTCGAGGATGTACTGCGGGGAAACTCGTCTAGTTTGTGTAGTTGCTTGGGATATTTAGTATAGTCATGTATTAGACAACGTATTTTGTAACTGGACCTGTATCCAGTTTTACATTTCGGACTTGTACTTGGACTTATTATTATTATGAGATGACTTTGTGTTTAGAGCATTTATGACTCTTCTTTACTTATAGAACTGTTAGCATATTTAGTATTATCTTGTGATCTCTAGAATAGCTTACTGCGCCTATCTTAAGCGTAGGCTGGACATGACTCGGCCCGGTCCAACAACTTGGGTAGCAGATCGTGACATGTTTTTAGTGGTGGCCCATGCAGGTCCTGACTAAATTGTTTGGTTACGTTATTGTACCAAGCTTGCCTGCAATTAGGAACTTAAGGTAATTAGACAATATTAGGAATGACGCTTAGACACCTAGAGGAATACAAGGATTGTAACATAGGAAATACATCACATGCTTACTATTATAATTAGATTTTCTTGTTTATGACTGTTTACTTTAAAGAGTCCTTATAAGTCCTTTTTATTGTAATTAGATGGTGCTCACCCGTTCATCACAGTATGTCACACCTGAGAATGACACACTTCCTATCTAGTCAGCTGACCAATTGACCAATGTACCTCCACCTCCACCTCCACGTACCATATTCCCCCACTCCACAAATCCACCAACCCAAACGCCTTCCACATCACAGGCCCAGCAGGATCCAATACTTCCACCACCACCTATCACTATACCTACCCAGGCTTCCGTCACTCGACGGGAACCAACTGCTCACTATGATCCAGGGGTTCCTAACAACCCATCAGGAGCAGACCACCCTACTCTGCCAGAGCATGGAGCGTTCTGAGGAACGTACCGTGGTCCCACCACCTGTAGAGCCACGACAGAGAGCAGGGACAATCAAGGACTTCATGGGTCTGAACCCCAAGGAGTTCTTATGGACTGAGGGTATAGTTGTAGCAGATGACTGGCTAGACTCGGTAGAGAGGAAGCTCCTTGGAGCTAGGTTGCCGAATGACCTCCAGGTCGAGGCAACGGGATTTCTGCTGACAGACTTGGCAGGAGTTTGGTTCCGGAATGAGCTGCTATTTACGAGAGGGAGGGCCACTTGGGATCAGTTCAAACCCAGTTCAAGAAAAAATTATTCTCGACCACCGCTAGGGTAGCTATAGGGCTACGATTCCAGAACATCCAGCAGGGGAACCGTTCTGTCGACGAGTACGTGGCAGAGTTTAGTCGCCTGAGCCGTTTCGTTCCTAGTCTGGTTGCAGACCCAGAGGAGATGACACGTAGGTTTTGCCATGGGCTAGTTCCAGACATTGGCATTCTTATAGTGGCGAACGGTACGACTGACTACTACCAGAGCCTAGAGTTGGCTCGGAGCATTGAGGAGCGTCTTCTGTCTTGCAAGATGCCAGCTTCTGTACACCTAGAGGGACCGTCCAAGCGTCGGGCTTTCCAGCAGAGAGCATCGACGCCGCACCAGCAGACATACCGTCCCCCCACCACATCACCCGACCCCACCAGTTAGAGCCCCGGGACCCCGCAGCAGCCGAAGGTAGCTATGTGTTCTTTCTGTGGAAGACTAGGGCATGATTACTCCATCTGCAGAAAGAGGTTGAAGCAGTGTTTAGCTTGTGGGTCTGCCACCCATCAGCTTCGGGACTGCCTAATAGCCAAGATACCTAGAGGGCCGCTTCCGACTCAGCAGCAGAGGTTTGGGCAACATCTGCAGCAGCAGAAGGGACCCCAGGGGAAGACTTATAGCCTAGCTCTTGAGCCAGAGCCGAAGCAGGTTTCGGAGCCCGATTACTTGGCTAACGTCATCACAGGTCATGTTTATTTGTATACTTTTCTAGCTCTATGCTTGTTTGATTCTGGTACATCTCATAGCTTCCTGTCATTAGAGTTTATACATAAACACCATTTAGTAGCTACACCTACCGAGGAGATGAGTAGAGTAATGACGGAAGGCGGACCAGTGCCCATTAGAGCTATCTATAGATGCTCTATTACTATAGCCGGGAGAGAGTTCAGGGGACGATTCTTTGTGATGCCACTCCCCGGTTATGATATCATATTGGGGATGGACTGGCTTAGCTATGCCCATGCAGCTATAGACTGTCATGAGGGTAGTATTCTGTTCAGTCCCCCAGGCACAGCACCATTCAGTATCAGGAGGACAGGGCCGGAGATCAGCCTAGAGCCGAACTGTTGTGCGACAGTTGGGGAGTTAGCACCGCCACACCCTATAATTAGGGAGTTTATGGATGTATTCCCAGAGGATCTTTCAGGACTTTTGCCTGACAGAGATGTGGAGTTCACTATAGATTTAGTACGGATTCATCACCAGTATCCCGTTGCTATAGAGTGAACCCCAAGGAGGCCGTAGAGATGAAGGAGCAGATTGATGACCTGTTGAAAAAGGGTTTCATTCGATCTAGTGCTTCTCCATAGGGAGCGCCAGTGCTCTTTGTACCTAAGAAGGATGGTACGGTTCGGTTGTGTATTGACTACCTGGCCTTGAATGCCATCACCATTAGAACAAATATCCTCTGCCCAGGATAGATGATTTGTTCGACCAGTTGAGTGGGGCGAAAGTGTTTTCCAGGATAGACTTGAGATCCGGGTACCACCAGGTGAAGGTCAGGCAGCAGACATCCAGAAGACGGTGTTCAACACGAAGTACGGGCAGTACAAGTTTCTGGTGATGCCATTTGGTCTCACAAATGCGCCAGCTATCTTTATGAATTTGATGAATAAGACTTTCACCAGTATCTGGATAAGTTTATCGTAGTGTTCATCGACGACATCCTGATATACTCGAAGACGCTGGAAGAGCATGCAGAGCACTTGCGGACAGTTTTGGGGATTCTGAGGCAGGAGAGGTTGTTTGCCAAATTGTTGAAGTACGAGTTCTTTTTGGACCGAGTAGAGTTTCTCGGTCATATAGTTACTGGAGAGGGATCTCGGTGGATCCCAGGAAGATTGCTGCAGTTGAGACATGGAAGGCTTCGACGTCAGTTTCAGAGATCAGGAGCTTTTTGGGTTTAGCAGCTATTATAGAAAGTTCGTCCAAGACTTTGCTAGGATAGCTGAACCCATGACGAAGCTGACGCGGAAGTATGCAGAGTACATCTGGTCAGAGGACTGCCAGGCAGCATTTGAGGAGCTGAAGAGGAGGCTGACGACCGCTCCAGTTCTGACATTACCTTCAGGATCTGGAGGTTTCACCATATACAACGATGCTTCGGGAAAGGGGCTAGGATGTGTCCTACAGCAGCATGGGAAAGTGATTGCTTATGCATCTAGGCAATTGCGGACTCATAAGCGGAACTATCCTACCCATGACCTAGAGTTAGCTGCGGTGATCTTTGCACTCAAGTTATGGAAATATTACTTATACAGAGAGCGTGTGGAAATCTTTACTGACCACAAAAGCTTGAAGTATGTGTTCACACTGAAAGAGCTGAACATGAGGCAAAGACGATGGTTGGAGTTGATGAAGGACTTTGACATCGATTTACAGTATCATCCCGGGAAGGCAAATGGTGGTGGATGCGCTGAGCAGGCATCCGATGGCATGGTATCTGATGATAGATCGGCATTTGCAGGAAGATCTGGAGAAGCTCGGTATCGAGATAGTTCGGCCAGGATCAGTGATACAGATGATGGCGCTTGACATTCAGTCAGGTTTGATGGAGCAGATCAGGGGGCACAGTCTACAGATGAGAGCCTTCGCAGACTTCGAGCCCAGGCTTTAGCTGGATTGCTGGATGACTTCACCGTAGCAGAGGATGGATCCTTGAGGCATGGCAGCCGATTGTACGTACCGAAGGGAGAGCTGATAGAGACAGTCTTACAGGAGGCACATATCGAGATATTTTATTCACCCTAGTGCTAACAAGATGTACCGTGACTTGCGGGAACATCTTTGGTGGCACGAGATGAAGAGAGCTGTATCACGTTTTATTTCGAGATGCCTAGTTTGCCAGCAGGTCAAGGCGGAGCGCCAGAGGCCAGCTGGTCTATTGCAACCGTTACCCATTCCCGAGAGGAAATGGGAACACATTATGATGGACTTCGTCTCAGGGCTTCCTCGTTCCCAAGGAGGGAATGATGCCATTTGGGTCATCGTGGACAGGCTGACGAAGTGTGCGCACTTCATACCCTTCAAGGTGGGGCTTTCCACCGAGAAGTTGGTGGAGCTATACATGCAGCAGATAGTTCGCTTGCACAGAGTACCAATGAGCATCGTGTCGGACCGAGACATCAGATTCACGTCCTACTACTGGAGGAGCTTGCAGGAGGAGTTGGGCAGTCGGCTTAAGTTCAGTACGGCGTACCACCCGCAGACAGATGGGCAGTCCGAGAGGACGATACATGCTGGAGGACATGCTGAGGACTTGTGTGCTGGACTTTAGCGGATCATGGAAAAGCCATCTATACTTGGTAGAGTTTTCATACAACAACAGCTACCAAGCCAGCATCGGTATGTCTCCTTTCGAGGCACTATATGGACGACTATGTCGTACACCGCTCTTTTGGGACGATGTTGGGGAGAGAGTTATGCTTGGGCCAGAGATGATTACGGATGCAGCAGAGAAGGTTGGGATGATCAGAGACAGGCTCAGAGTAGCTCAGGACAGGCAGAAACACTGGGCCGATGCTAGTCGCAGACCGATGGAGTTCGCCGACGGAGATATGGTGCTAGTGAAGATATCACCTACTAGAGGGACGATCCGGTTCGGACGAGGAGGGAAGTTGAGCCCCAGATACATCGGGGCGTTCGAGATACTTGGCAGGATCGGACAGGTAGCTTACAGGGTTGCACTTACACCCAACCTAGCAGGAGTTCACGATGTCTTTCACGTATCCCAGATGAGAAGATATGTTCCGGACCCCAGCCATGTGCTAGATCATTCAGAGTTGGAGATCGGACCGAGCCTTGCAGTTTCTGAGCAGCCAGTGGAGATATTAGACAGGAGGGAAGAGAGGTTGAGGAACACGGTTATACCCTTAGTACGAGTAGCTTGGAGCCGTCACTCTCCGGGTGAATCTACATAGGAGAGGGAGTCGGACATGAGGGAGAGATACCCTTACTTGTTCGATCCAACCACGGCGAGGGAACCACCCGTTCCCGCTTGATACCTTAGAGGTTAGTTTCGATCGTAGCCTTACTCATTTGTTGCATTACTTGTTATGTTAGAAATTATAGGGTCTTCAATCCTTATGAATTTCGAGGATAAAATTTTTTCAAGGAGGGAAGACTTGTCAGCCCCTGTTTTTCAAATTTAATTTAATTATTGTTAATTAGTTGCTAATGATATATTTAGTTTTAAAATAATTTATTATGATTTTTAGGAATTTTTCTAGAATTTTTAGATAATTTTTAAATAGTTTTTAAGTTAAAATATATTAATTTGTAATTAATTAAAATATTTTAATATCATTTTGTAATATTTTAAATTGTTTTTATATTATTATACAATTTGTTAATTTGTTATTATAGCAGTTTGCAAATTGTGAATTGTTTTAATTATGATATGCAAATTTACTTTTTGCATTAGCATAGGGGAGGGACCAATTTTTAAAACCCTAAACTACAGGGACCTAACTGCTAATCCTACCTACCCCCCTCCACGTTCTCTCTCTCTCCTCTCACTCACCCACTCCCCGACGACCGGCCAGCTGCCGACGACCGGCCAGCTGCCCCCGTTATTCTCGGCCGACCCAAGACCCTAACCGACCTCCTAACCCTATAAATAGGACCCCCAGACCAAACCCTAACTCTAGCTCGCCACTACGACCACCCCGACCTCCTTCTTCCCCAACGAGAACCCACTTCCCCTTCGCCTGAACCCTAGCTCCGACCACACCCCACCGCCAACTCCACAGCCGCCTACACTACCCACAACCACCACCGAACAATTCACCGCGCTGAGGCAAGCCCAGCGCCACCTAAGCGCCATCGCCACGACGCCTACAACCCCCGATCGCCTCCTCGATAGCAACCCAAGCGCAGGACACGTACTTATCCATCTCTATTTCGTGTCGTGCGTGTCTCAAATCGACACACGTGGTTCGCCCGGACACGATAACCCCAACCCTGTGCTCGGACACGCGTATTGTCATGACCCGCTACCCAAATTGTTGGGCCGGGCCGAGTCATGTCCAGCCTACGCTTGAGATAAAGCACAGTAAGCTGTTCTAGAAATAGTAAGATAAGACTAAATGTGGTAACAGTTCTATAAGTAAATAAGAGTCATAAATGCTCCAAACACAAAAGTCGTCTTATATAGTAATAAGTCCAAGTACAAGTCTGAAATATAAAACTGGATACATGTCCAGTTACAAAATACGTAGTCTAATACATGACTACACTAAATATTCCAAGCAACTACGCAAACTACACGAGTTTTCCCGCAGGTACATCCTCGTAAGGCAAAGCCTGGTCCTCGGTAGTATCTCCATAATATGGGTCACAGAGCAACTCCTCCTCAGTAATGATACCTACAACGTTATCCTGTCCGGACGGGAGCAATTACTGATTCTAACAAACTAGCATATGAAACATGGAAATGAACATAAGAGGAATAAACTGGAAACATGGCATCACATCATCTATCATGGCAAGGACACATAAGTCATAGAGACAAATATATATGTAATATTTAAAACTATAGCAGGTACGTGATCATCAATATGTATAAAATGTACTGTGGCACAAGTATATAAAATATACTTCCGTACAAGTAAAACAAGCGATAGATGTACATACGTACAAATACAACTGGTGCGCCTACGACAAGGTATACATAAAATGTCAACCTTGCTCGATACGTACGTACAAATAAGGGGCATGATCACGTACGCTACTAACAGTTTCCTTATAACCCATATTCTAATCATGTGAGAGATTCATAAAGACTGTTCTAAGCATGGTAGTAACTGAAAGTACAACATGTGAAGATTTAACTTGCTACCCCAAGGATCAGCATTTAACATGGTTGGATTCGCAGTTCATTGATGTAACAGTATGTAAAGTTTGTAGAAAGTACTTACCTCTAGCAAAGAAAAGCAGTGATAAAAATGCTATAGATGCCTGGTGACTCGTCACTGTAGAAATAAATACATAAACTTAGTTTTTTATACTAAGTTAAACACTACGACACTAGTGGTGCAATACGACTTTTTGATTGGACACCTAGCCAAATGGTGACTTTAGCATAGGAGACCAATATGGGGGGGGACACAATACTCAAACTAACTTTCTAGGGTCTTTACACTAGTGTGGGGTGAGGTTTAATACGGCTATAACTCAAAATAACACAAAAATTTACAAGTCGTAATTATTCAATAATTAAATCAACTGTACATTGTGTTCCAACAATTTTTGAGATAGACAAAAAGCTCAATTTTACATAAAATAAAGTATCAAAATAATTCTTGTTAATTATAGAATTTTATTATATTTTTTCTGGAATTTATTAACCAGTACATGTATTTTATAAAAATCAGTTTTTATAAGTACACAGAAAATGAGTTCTGGTTTCATATGCCAAAACAGTGGCAAAACTGTAAATTAAATACTGTAAAAATTAAACTAAATTAGCTAAATTAACATAGTTTTTAAATATTATTTTTCTAGAATTTTAGCAGCAATTAAAGTATTTTTAGAAATTCAAAAACAGCATGGTACACAATCTAAAATTAAATAATTAATTATCTGCGTATTTTGTCCATGTACATAATTTGAACCAGAGTTCAAATACAGGACCCAAGGCCATGAATCAAGTCTAATATGACTTGTACATGTCTTGAATGTGTGAAAACACATTTGAGCCCAAATACCCATGCTAGGCTTGGACACCAAATGGTTGCAGTAATTAAAATACACAAAAATACAAAGTGGTAAAAGTACAAAATAAATATTAATATTTTAACAAGGTAAAATTATACATAGTAGTCATATAAATATGACAAGTGTATTTACATATATTAAAGTATAGCATATGTACAATATTACGTAAAATACATAGGCTAAACAGTTATGTATGTATACATATATATATATAACAGTAAATATATATATATATATATATGATAATAGTAAATTATAATATATATAATAGTATACATATATATACACAAAATACATATACTCATATGCATATATATATATATATATATATATATATATACATATATATATACACTTATACATTAAAATGCTAAATATAGAATATATATTTATACATATATAAATACTGTACACATACATATATAACAGTACATATATATATAATAAAATATATATACAAAAATACATATATACATATATATAAATATAAATATAAATATAAATATAAATAAATAAATAAATAAATATATATATATATATATATATATATATATATATATATATATATATATATATATATATATATATATATATATATAAATCATAAAATAAAACAAAACAAAAGAGAAAAAGGAAAAAGAAAACAAAACACGGGGGGGGGGGGGGGTTCGAACTCGGCCCAAAGGGGTCGGGTTCTCGGGCTCAGTCGGGCTGGCCAGGGGGTCAGCCCACACTTTGTGTTAGGGTCAGGTTTTAGTTTAGTTATATTTAGGTTTTAGGTTGGTATATTATAACCCGATAAAACAATCCTGTGTCCTGACAGTTAAGGACACAAGAGTCTACGTGTCTTAGGCTAGCACGACACGCACGAGTCTAGTCTCGCGTGTCCGAGCACTGGGCTAGGATCCTCGTGTCCGGGCGAACCATATACGTGTGTACGAGACACGTACGACACGGTTATCACACTGCTACTTACGTGTCCGGCGAGCTGGGAGGGAGTTCTAGGGTGCTGGACGACGGAGGAGTTGTCGTGGACGTGGCGCTCGGGCGGCGCTGCGTCCAGCTCGGCGTGGCGCGTCGTTTGGTGGTGGTGGATGGGGGTGATCGTCGTCGGGGAGTTGGCGTTGGGTGGATGGCCGGAGTTAGGGTTTAGGCGAACGGAAATGGGGAGAAAGGGGGTCTGTGGGGGGTCGGCGGCGAGCTAGGGTTAGGGCTTAAGGTCTGGGGTTTTATTTTATAGGAAGAGGAGGTCGGTTGGGGCGTCGGGCTGGCCGAAAATGGCGGGGGCAGCTGACCGGCGGTCGTCGGGGGTAGGTGAGTACGTGGGGGGGGGGGGGGGGGGTGACGGTCGATTTTCAGTAAGGCCCCTAGGAATTAGGAATTTGCATAAAGACCCTATCCAAGACTGAGTGCAAAATAAAATTTGTATCCCGCACTTAAAATAAATAACTAATTACAAACTGACTTCTAAATTATTTGAAATATTACAAACAGCTATTAAGACATTTTAATAAATTGCAAAACTACCTTAAAATATTTCAATAAATTACAAAATGGTATTTTAGCTAAAAAAATCATTTTAAAAGTTGTAAAAAAATTCCTAAAATCATATTAAATTATTTTAAGGCTAAAAATGACATTAACAACTAATTAACACTAATTAAACAAAAATTTAAAAACAGGGGTTGACAAGTCTTCCCTCCTTGAAAAATTTCGTCCTCGAAATTCATAAGGATTAAAGACCCTACAATTTCTAACATAGCAAGCAATGCAACAAATGACTAAAGCTACGATCGAAACTAACCTCTAAGGTATCAAGCGGGAACGGGTGATTCCCTCACATCGGTTGGATCTAACAAGTAAGGGTATCTCTCCCTTATGTCCGACTCCCTCTCCCAAGTAGATTCACCTGAGAAGTGACGGATCCAAGCTACTCGTACTAAGGGTATAACCTTGTTCCTCAGTCTCTTCTCCCTCCTGTCTAATATCTCCACTGGCTGCTCAGAAACTGTAAGGCTCGGTCCGATCTCCAACTCTGAATGATCTAGCACATGGCTGGGATCCGAAACATATCTCCTCAGCTGAGATATGTGAAAGACATCGTGAACTCCTGCTAGGTTGGGTGGAAGTGCAACCCTGTAAGCTACCTCTCCGATCCTGCCAAGTATCTCGAACGGCCCGATGTATCTAGGGCTCAGCTTCCCTCCTCGTCCGAACCGGATCGTCCCTCCAGTAGGTGATATCTTTACTAGCACCATATCACCATCTGCGAACTCCATCGGTCTGCGACTAGCATCAGCCCAGTGTTTCTGTCTGTCCTGAGCTACTCTGAGCCTGTCTCTGATCATCCCGACCTTCTCTGCTGCATCCGTGATCATCTCTGGCCCAAGCATAACTCTGTCCCCGACATCATCCTAAATGAGCGGTGTGCGACATCGTCGCCCATATAGTGCCTCGAAAGGAGACATACCGATACTGGCTTGGTAGCTGTTGTTTTATGAAAACTCTACCAAGTGCAGATGGCTCTCCCATGATCCTCCAAAGTCCAGTACGCAGGTCCTCAGCATATCCTCCAGTGTCTGTATCGTTCTCTCGGACTGTCCATCTGTCTGCGGGTGGTACGCCGTACTGAACTTGAGCCGACTGCCCAACTTTTCCTGCAAGCTCCTCCAGTAGTGGGACATGAATCTGCTGTCTCTGTCCTACACGATGCTCACTGACACTCCGTGTAGGCGAACTATCTGTTGCATGTATAGCTCTGCCAACTTCTCGGTGGAAAGCCCCACCTTGAAGGGTATGAAATGTGCACACTTCGTCAGCCTGTCCACGATGACCCAAATGGCATCCTTCCCTCCTTGGGAACGAGGAAGCCCTGAGACGAAGTCCATCGTAATATGTTTCCACTTCCACTCGGGAATGGGTAACGACTGCAACAGACCAGCTAGCCTCTGGCGCTCTGCCTTGACCTGCTGGCAAACTAGGCATCTCGAAATGAAACGTAATACATCTCTCTTCATTCCGTGCCACCAAAGATGTTCCCGTAAGTCACGGTACATCTTGTTGGCACCAGGGTGAATAGAATATCTCGATCGGTGTGCCTCCTGTAAGACTACCTCTACCTGCTCTCCCTTCGGCACGCACAATCGGCTGCCATGCCTCAAGGATCCATCCTCTGCTACAGTGAAGTCATCCAGCAATCCAGCTAAAGCCTGGGCTCGAAGTCTGCGAAGGCTTTCATCTGTAGATTATGCCTCCCTGATCTGCTCCATCAAACCTGACTGAATGTCAAGCGCCATCATCTGTATCACTGATCCTGGCCGAACTAGCTCGATACCGAGCTTCTTCAGATCTTTCCGTAAATGCCGATCTATTATCAGGTACCATGCCATCGGATGCCTGCTCAGCGCATCCGCCACCACATTTGTCTTCTCGGGGTGATACTGTAAATCGATGTCGAAGTCCTTCATCAACTCCAACCATCGTCTTTGCCTCATGTTCAGCTCTTTCTGCGTGAACACATACTTCAAGCTTTTGTGGTCAGTAAAGATTTCTACACACTCTCCGTATAAGTAATATTTCTATAACTTGAGTGCAAAGATCACCGCAGCTAACTCTAGGTCATGGATAGGATAGTTCCGCTCGTGAGTCTGCAACTGCCTAGATGTATAAGCAATCACTTTCCCATGCTGCTGTAGGACACATCCTAGCCCCTTTCCCGAAGCATCGCTGTATATGGTGAAACCTCCAGATCCTGAAGGTAATGTCAGAACTGGAGCGGTCGTCAGCCTCTTCTTCAGCTCCTCAAATGCTGCCTGGCAGTCCTCTGACCAAATGTACTCTGGGTCCTTCTGTGTCAGCTTCGTCATGGGTTCAGCTATCCTAGCAAAGTTCTGGACGAACTTCCTATAATAGCCGACTAAACCCAAAAAGCTCCTAATCTCTGAAACTGACGTCGGAGCCTTCCATGTCTCAACTGCAGCAATCTTCCTGGGATCCACCGAGATTCCCTCTCCAGTAACTACATGGCCAAGAAACTCCACTCGGTCTAAAAAGAACTCGCACTTCGACAATTTGGCAAACAACCTCTCCTGCCTCAGAATCCCCAAAACTGTCCGCAAGTGCTCTGCATGCTCCTCCGGCGTCTTCGAGTATATCAGGATGTCGTCGATAAACACTACGACGAACTTATCCAGATACTGGTGAAATGTCTTATTCATCAAATTCATAAATATAGCTGGCACATTTGTGAGACCAAATGGCATCACCAGAAACTCGTACTGCCCGTACTTCGTGTTGAACGCCGTCTTCTGGATGTCTGCTGTCCTGACCTTCACCTGGTGGTACCCGGATCTCAAGTCTATCCTAGAAAACACCTTCGCCCTACTCAACTGGTCGAACAAATCATCTATCCTGGGCAGAAGATATTTATTCTTGATGGTGATGGCATTTAAGGCCCAGTAGTCAATACACAACCGAACTGTATCATCCTTCTTAGGCACAAAGAGCACTGGCCCTCCCCATGGAGAAGCACTAGATCGAATGAAACCCTTTTTCAACAGGTCATCAATCTGCTCTTTCATCTCTACGGTCTCCTTGGGGTTCACTCTATAGCAAGCCCGGGATACTGGTGATGAACCCGGTACTAAATCTATAGTGAACTCCACATCTCTGTCAGGCGGAAGTCTTGGAAGATCCTCTGAGAATACATCCATAAATTCCCTAATGATAGGGTGTGGCGGTGCTAACTCCCCAACTGTCACACAACAGTTCGGCTCTAGGCTGATCTCCGGCCCTGTCCTCCTGACACTGAATGGTGCTGTGCCTGGGGGACTGAACAAAATACTACCCTCATGACAGTCTATAGCTGCATGGGCATAGCTAAGCCAGTCCATCCCCAATATGATATCATAACCGGGGAGTGGCATCACAAAGAATCGTCCCCTGAACTCTCTCCCGGCTATAGTAATAGAGCATCTATAGATAGCTCTAATAGGCACTGGTCCTCCTTCCGTCATTACTCTACTAATCTCCTCGGTAGGTGTAGCTACTAAATGGTGTTTATGCATAAACTCTAATGACATGAAGCTATGAGATGCACCAGAATCAAACAAGCATAGAGCTAGAAAAGTATGCAAATAAACATGACCTGTGATGACGTCAGCCAAATAATCTGGCTCCAAAACCTGCTCCGGCTCTGGCTCAAGAGCTAGGCTATAAGCCTTCCCCTGAGGTCCCTTCTGCTGCTGCAGATGTTGCCCAAACCTCTGCTGCTGAGTCGGGAGTGGTCCTCTAGGTTTCGCTACTCGGCAGTCTCGAATCTGATGGGTGGCAGACCCACAAACTAAGCACTGCTTCAACCTCTTTCTGCAGATGGAGTAATCATGCCCTGGTCTTCCGCAGAAAGAACATATAGCTCCCTTCTGCTGCTGAGGTCCCGAGGCTCTAACTGGCGGGGTCTGGTGATGTGATGTAGGGGGACGGTATGTCTGCTGGTGTGGCGTTGGTGCTTTCTGCTGGAAAGCCTGACGCTTGGAGGGTCCCTCAATGTGTACAGAAGTCGGCCTTTTGCAAGACATAAGATGCTCCTCAATGCTCCGTGCCAACTCTAGGCTCTGGTAGTAGTCAGTCGTACCGTTTGCCACTATAAGAATGCCAATGTCTGGAACTAGACCATGGCAAAACCTACGCGTCATCTCCTCAGGGTCTGCAACTAGACTAGGAGCGAAACGGCTCAGGCAACTAAACTCTGCCGCATACTCATCAACAGAACGGTTCCCCTGCTGGATGTTCTGGAATCGTAGCCCCATGGCTACTCTAGCGGTGGTCGAGAAGAATTTCTTCTTGAACTGGGTCATGAACTGATCCCAAGTGGCCCTCCCTCTCACAAATAACGGCTCATTCTGGAACCAAACTCCTGCCAAGTCTATCAGCAGAAATTTCGCTGCCTCGACCTGGAGGTCACCCGGCATCCTAACTCCAAGGAGCTTCCTCTCTACCGAATCTAGCCAGTCATCTGCTACTACTATGCCCTCAGTCCCTGAGAACTCCTTGGGGTTCAGACCCATGAAGTCCTTGATCGTCCCCGCTCTCTGTCGTGGCTCTACAGGTGGTGGGACCACAGTACGTTCCTCAGAACGCTCCATACTCTGGCGGAGTAGGGTAGCCTGCTTCTGATGGGTTGTTAGGAACCCCTGGATCAGAGTGAGCAGTTGGTTTCCGTCGAGTCTGACGAAAGCCTGGGTAGGTATAGTAATAGGGGGTAGTAGAAGTATCGGGTCCTGCTGAGACTGTGATGTGGAAGGTGGTGGAGGCATCTGGGTTTGTGGATTTGTGGAGTGGAGGAGTATGGTAGGTGGGGTGTATCAGTCAACTGGTCAGCTGACTGGATGGGGAGTGTGCCATTCTCATGTGTGACATACTGGGATAAACGAGTAAGCACCATCTAATTACAATAAAAAGGACTTATAAGGAATTGTTAAAGTAAGCAATCATAGACAAGAAAATCTAATTATAATAGCAAGCATGTGATGTATTTCCTATGTTGCAATCCTAGTATTCCTCTAGGTGTTCTAAGCGTCATTCCTAATGTTGTCTAATTACCTTAAGTTCCTAATTGCAGACATGCTTGGTACAATAACGTAACCAAACATTTTAGTCAGAGACCTGCATCGGCCACCACTAAAAATATGTCACGACCCGCTACCCAAATTGTTGGGCCGGGCCGAGTCATGTCCAGCCTACGCTTGAGATAAAGCGCAGTAAGCTGTTCTATAGTAAGATAAGACTAAATGTGCTAACAGTTCTATAAGTAAATAAGAGTCATAAATGCTCCAAACACAAAAGTCGTCTCATATAGTAATCAGACCAATTACAAGTCTGAAATGTAAAACTGGATACATGTCCAATTATAAAATACGTAGTCTAATACATGACTACACTAAATATCCCAAGCAACTACGCAAACTAGACGAGTTCCCCCGCAGGTACATCCTCGTAAGGCAAAGCCTGGTCCTCGGTAGTATCTCCATAATATGGGTCACAGAGCAACTCCTCCTCAGTAAGGATACCTACAACGTTATCCTGTCAGGACGGACGCAAGTACTGATTCTAACAAACTAGCATATGAAACATAGAAATGAACATAAGAGGAATAAACTGGAAACATGGCATCATATCATCTATCATGGCAAGGACACATATGTCATAGAGACAGATGTATATGTAATGTTTAAAACTGTAGCAGGTACGTGATCGTCAATAGGTGTAAAATATACTGTGGCACAAGTATATAAAATGTACTTTTGTACAAGTAAAACAAGCGATAGATATACATACGTACAAATACAGCTGGTGCGCCTACGACAAGGTATACATAAAATGTCAACCTTGCTCGGTACGTACGTACGAATAAGGGGCATGATCACGTACGCTACTAACAGTTTCCCCATAACCCATATTCTAATCATGTGAGAGATTCATAAAGACTGTTCTAAGCATGGTAGTAACTGAAAGTACAATATGTGAAGATTTAACTTGCTACCCCCAAGGATCAGCATTTAACATGGTTGGATTCGTAGTTCATTGATGTAACAGTATGTAAAGTTTGTAGAAAGTACTTACCTCTAGCAAAGCAAAGCAGCGATAAAAATGCTATAGATGCCTGGTGACTCGTCACTGTAGAAATAAATACATAAACTTAGTTTTTATACTAAGTTAAACACTACGACACTAGTGGTGCAATACGACTTTTGATTGGACACCTAGCCAAATGGTGACTTTAGCATAGGAGACCAATATGGGAGGGGACACAATACTCAAACTAACTTTCTAGGATCTTTACACTAGTGTGGGGTGAGGTTCAATATGGCTATAACTCAAAATAACACAAAAAATTACAAGTCGTAATTATTCAATAATTAAATCAACTGTACATTGTGTTCCAATAATTTTTGAGATAGACAAAAAGCTCAATTTTACATAAAATAAAGTATCAAAATGATCCTTGTTAATTATAGAAATTTATTATAATTTTTTTGGAATTTATTAACCAGTACATGTATTTTATAAAAATCAGTTTTCATAAGTACACAGAAAATGAGTTCTGGTTTCATATGCCAAAACAGTGGCAAAACTCTAAATTAAATACTGTAAAAATTATACTAAATTAGCTAAATTAACATAGTATCTAAATACTATTTTTCTAGAATTTTAACAGCAATTAAAGTATTTTTAGAAATTTAAAAACAGCATGGTACACAATCTAAAATTAAATAATTAATTATATGCGTATTTTGTCCATGTACATAATTTGAACCATAGTTCAAATACAGGACCCAAGGCCATGAATCAAGTCCAATATGACTTGTACAGGTCTTGAATGTGTGAAAACACATTTGAGCCCAAATACCCATGCTAGGCTTGGACACCAAATGATTGCAGTAATTCAAATACACAAAAATACAAAGTGGTAAAAGTACAAAATAAATATTAATATTTTAACAAGGTAAAATTATACATAGTAGTCATATAAATATGACAAGTGTATTTACATATATTAAAGTATAGCATATGTACAATATTACGTAAAATACATAGGCTAAACAGTTATGTATGTATACACATACATACACACACACACACACACACACACACACACACACACACACACACACACACACACACATATATATATATATATATATATATATATATATATATATATAAGGAAATACATATATATATATATATATATATATATATATATAAATAAATATATAATATATATATAACAGTAAATATATATATATGATAATAGTAAAATATAATATATATAATAGTATAAATATATATACACAAAATACATATACTCATATGCATATATATATATATAAATACATATATATATATATATATATATATATATATATATATATATATATATATATATATATATATATATATATATATATATAAATACATATATATACACACACTTATACATTAAAATGCTAAATATAGAATATATATTTATACATATATAAATACTGTACACATACGTATATAACAGTATATATATATATAATAAAATATATATACAGAAATACATATATAAATATAAATATATATATATATATATATATATATATATATATATATATATATATATATATATATATATATATATATATATATATAAATCATAAAATAAAACAAAACAAAAAAAAGGAAAAAGAAAACAAAACACAGGGGGGTTCGAACTCGGCCCGAAGGGGTCGGGTTCTCGGGCTCAGTCGGGCTGGCCATGGCGTCAGCCCGCACTTTGTGTTAGGGTCAGGGTTTAGTTTAGTTATATTTTGGTTTTAGGTTGGTATATTATAACCCGATAAAACAATCCTGTGTCCTGACAGTTAAGGACACAAGAGTCTACGTGTCTTAGGCTAGCACGACACGCACGAGTCTAGTCTCGCGTGTCCGAGCACTGGGCTAGGATCCTCGTGTCCGGGCGAACCATATACGTGTGTGCGAGACACGTACGACACGGTTATCACACTGCTACTTACGTGTCCGGCGAGCTGGGGGGGTTCTAGGGTGCTGGACGGCGGAGGAGTTGTCGTGGATGTGGCGCTCGGGCGGCGCTGCGTCCAGCTCGGCGTGGCGCATCGTTTGGTGGTGGTGGATGGGGGTGATCGTCGTCGGGGAGTTGGCGTTGGGTGGATGGCCGGAGTTAGGGTTTAGGCAAACGGAAATAGAGAGAAAGGGGGTCTGCGGGGGGTCGGCGGCGAGCTAGGGTTAGGGCTTAGGGACTGGGATTTCGTTTTATAGGAAGAGGAGGTCGGTTGGTGTCACGATCCGTTACCCAAATTGTTGGTCCGGGCCGAGCTATGTCCAGCCTACGCTTGATTAAAGCGTAGTAAGCTGTTCTAATAATAGACAATAAAGGATCTAAGCTGCTAACAGTTATAATATCATATTTAAAGGTTCATCACAACACAGCATCTATAAGCGAAGGTAAACAAGCACAGACTTAATAATACACTTTATAAGTATCTAACTGGAGACAAAGTCCAGTATCCAAATATAAGTACAGACCAAAATCTAAGTCTCAAAACACATGAAAGATAACTAAGCAAGGTTCCCCGCTGGGGCCTCTTCTGGAGCTAAGGCTAGGTCCTCAATGCAGTACCATAATATGTAACACATAGCGTTTCCTTCTCGAAAAGTATACCTACATCGTTATCCTGTCAGGACGGGAGCAAGTACAACCTCTACAACTAAAGTACTGAATATATAATGAAAGAGATGTACAATAAGAAACATGGTGTGATAAGTCTATAAAACAGAAAATACTGGAAACATGGCCTCATGGTACAACTGGGATCACAATATCATAGTAACACAGGGAACTTGGCATATCTGGAATCATGGTATGACTGGAATCACAGTATCATAGTATCATAGGGAACATGGCATAACTCATAGTCTATCATGGCAAGGACACATATGTCATAGAGACAGATACATATGTAATGTTTAAAACTGTAGCAGGTACGTGATCGGTTAATAGGTGTAAAATGTACTATGATAAAAGTATCTAAAATGTACTTCCGTACAAGTAAAATAAGCGATAGTTGTACATACGTACAAATACTGCTGGTGCGCCTACGACAAGGTATACATAAAATGTCAACCTTGCTCGGTACGTACGTACGAGTAGGGGGGGCATGATCACGTACTCAACTATCAGTTTCCCCATAACCCAGGTTCTAACATGTAAGAGATACGAGAACGATATAAAACATGTGAGAGATACTGGGAGCAGTATAAAACATGTGAATACTCAGAGCAGTATAAAGCATAGTAAAATATGTACCGAGAACTAGTAAGAAGCATGTGAAGATATAAGAACTGTACTAAACATGGCCGGTACTGAAAGTGATACAACATGTGAAGACATAACTTGCTACCTCAAAGATCAGTATTTTAAAAGGGTTAATACATGTTCTAGCATTAAAAGACAGTAAATGAGTTTGTAGATGTACTTGCCTCGAGTAAAGCAAGAATACTAGTACAAAGATATAGATGTCTAGTGTCCTGTCAATAATGATATACAAACTCAGTTCTAAGCTATGTTCAATATTACACTAGTGGTGTGACACGACTCCTGACTGGATACTAGCCAAGTGGGAACCTAGCATAAAAGTCTAATGTGAAGTGCCACTATACACAAACTAACTTCCTAGGGTCTTTACACTAGTGTAGGGTGAGGTCCAATATGTCTATAACTCAAAACAACACAAAATATTGATAGTCGTAATTATTCAATAAATAAATCAAACTGTACACTGAGTTCCAACAATTTTTGAGATAGACAAAAAGCTTAAATATATATAAAATAAAGTACCAAAATGATCCTTGTTAATTATAGAAATTTATACTATTTTTTCTGGGATTTATAAACCTTCATAAATATTTATTAAAAATCAGCAAACATAAATATACTGAAAATGAGTTATGTTTTCCTATTTTTATAAAATACCAAAAGTACTTATTAAATGCTGGAAAAACTATAATAAATTAGCTAAATTAACATATTATTTAAATATAATTTTTTCCAGATTTTTAGAGTAATTAAAATATATATTAAAATTCAAAAACAGAAAGTAACAATTTCTGGAAATATAATTAATTACAAATTAAGGATAATACATAAACAAAATCTACAGATGTTGTCGGATGATAAAATAAATATCACCAAAGTTTCCAAAACGTTCAAATTAGCTAGAATAGCCTACCCATAAGCCCAATTTAGACACAGGAGCAAAACCGTAATTTCGGGTCAAAATGATGTCCGCCGTTGGACACACTTTGCACCGAAAAATGTGTCAAAATAGAAGTCTACAAAATCTAGCAAATTATATGTCCACGAATCCAGAATGATGATACGAACCCAACGGTATGTCCAAAATAGGATTCCGATGTGCCGATCTCAAAATGATACGTTGACGCGGACACTTGAAATCCAGTTTGCACCGAAATGCGTGTCGGAGTAAATGTCTTCAAAACTCAGCAAATTATATGTCAACAAGTCCAGAATGACGATACGAACTCAACGGTATATCCGAAATTAGATTCCGATGAGCCGATCTCAAAGTGACACGTTGACTCGAAAAGTGGGACCCGCTTTGCACCAAAATGCGTGACAGGGCCCACGTTCTCCAAATCAAACATAATTTATATGAAAATATACCAGAACGACGCCACGAGTTTACTCGTGGTGTCAGAAATTGAATCCGGAGTCCCAGGTTCAAAAATGGAATTTAACAAGTGCAAATTAAAGAATTCGGACGGCCAACTTTGGCGTCGAATTCGACCAATCGAACGTGCTTAAAATGAAACGAAACCTAAAGGAGATAGGAAGAGAGTTATACCAGCTGCGCATAGCAACTGGTAGTATGCCAACCGGAGCTGCGACGGCGGAGTTACGAGCTGACGAAGTCGGCTCCACGAAACTGTCCAAAAACAGTTCAATTTAAAACGTCAACTTGGTGGCCAGTTTTGAGGTATCAAACGACGAAATTAACGGACGAAAATTGAGGGGAGTGAAGTGCTATATACCGAGATTGCGACGGAGCAAGGAGTTCGTCGATCCAACGGTCGGATCTCCCAGAAAACACGCGTGAAGTCGCTGTCCCGAAACACAATTTCTGAAACTTTCCTCCGCGCGCGTCGACGGAATTTCGTTCAAAATGCACAAATCGCCTATGCGTCGCGCCAGGGAAGAAGAGGATGGCCATGGGGGGCCGCCTAGGGATCGCCGGGGGTGTGGGCTTCTCGGGGTGGTGCGGGCCGGCCACGAAGTGGCGCACGGCGACGGCAGTGGCGCGCGTTTGTGTGCGCGCGCATGCGCACATAGCTGCTGCTGGCGGCTGCGCTGCCTCGCGCGGCCAGGGCGACGATGGCGCAGCACAGCTGCGGTGGCGTGCGGGTGGTGGAGGTAGTGGTGCATGGTGGTGTTGGTGATGTGGTGGTGTTGATAATTGTGGTGATGGTGGTTTTAATGGTGATGACAATGAACTTGATGATGATGATGGTAGAGTGGAGGAGAGTAGGAGGATGAGAGGGTGGTGGAGTTCACAGAGGTGGTATACGTGAGGGGTGGGGAGTTCGGCATGGGTGGTGTCGGCTGAAGCTTGGGGTGGAGGGGTGCATGCATGTGTAAGGAGAGAGAGAGAGAGAGAGAGAGAGAGAGAGAGAGAGAGAGAGAGTTAGATATTGTGTGTGTGTATATAAAATAGAAAGAGAGAGAGTGATAATAGAGAGAGATATTTGTGAGAGAGGGGAGAGAGAGAGGTCGGCCAGGGGTTAGCTGTAAATGAGAGGGGAGTTGGGGTGAGGTGTGTGTGTTGGTGTTATGGAGAGAGAGAGAGTGTATATATATATATA
>JANAVB010005599.1:4639729-4697229 GCA_029216955.1 Iris pallida | reverse complement strand
TTGTAGAGAGCAATACTACCACCATTCTTTTTCCCAAGAATCTCCTTTCCGATCACTACTCTACTCCAAGAAACCTTAATTTCTCCTCCACCATTCCAAATCGGCCCTTATCTTCCATTCTTTCTCCAATTTGAGGCTCAGCTAGGGAGATGCACGGTTGAGGAGTTAGTTGTGGAGTACTAGAACACGAGTAACGGGTTTCTTCAAGGTCATATTCCTTACAAATTAGGGAGATTCATCCTCCCTAGGCAATGCACTAAACCATTAGGTATTCTCTCATATTCTATATAGAATAGGGTTTCAAATCTTCATATGTTGTGTATATCTTTTCTTGAAGAAATTAAGTGAAGGAGATGAAATGTGGTGATTTAAAACCTATAGAATTTAAGTTCAATCTACTATGTATATATATGTGGGTATTTGGTGCCTTTAAGGTGTGTGTATCAATGACTATGTGCTAAAGTGCATTAGGATCATAAATGGGATTATTGTTGAGTGTGTGTATTCGTGTTTTGAATTATGTAGCGGTACCTATATCAACGCAGGGGTAGGCATAGATTATTGGATGTCTGTGTCGGTGAGTAGGGTGCTTACAACAGCTCCTATACTTGTGTGTGTGTTCGTATCATGATTTGGTATGTAAATGTTATGCGTATTATTGTAGAGTATCATGACAGTGTAGCAGTGTATATATATATGAGCAATGTGCATGTCATGAGGATACCAATGTACATGTTATGTGCATAAACTGCATCCCTACAACAGAGTAAATTAGTGTCAAGTGTATCGCAGAAGTGCACGAGTGTCTAGGTGTTTGTTTGAGTGTTGGGGTATACCAGTATAGCAATTACTGTTGTAGATTGATAAGAGTGTGTGTTTATGTAGGTAAATTGCAGCAATTTATATATCTATCCCTAGCCGAGGGCTGAGCCTTATACTACATATTCAGCTAGACAACCCATACACGCAAACGTTGTCCTTATATTACATTTCACTAGCCATTAGTTTAGTTATTATCACGCCCCAGTTCCAAAATATATAAGAACCTGAGCGTGACCATGCCAGCTAATACGATCTAGGGTAAGTTCCCCGTTTAATGGACTTAACCCTGGACGTACTCCGCTGTAAATGGGTAACTGATCATCTACATCTCAATCCACAGTAATGAAATGAATACCAAGAATGAACATAATATACTAAAGTTGGCCACCCAGTAATATACATGTTCGAACAAGCTCGAGAAGGAATAAGCTTGGTAATAATAGGCTACATTGCAGTATGAAGCAAATATAGGTAAGGATATAAGCTGAAAAGAATAAATGGAATATGCCAGAACACAATATAAATATATACATGACACCTCGGTGCATCATGCAGCACCCGCCAGCTACTCTGTACTAACCGCTCAGCGAATACCTGGAGAGATCACCAGGTCCTCAGAGGGACGTAACAAGATACAGAGATACATGCCATAATGTGAACTGAATATAAATGGACAACCTGAATCATAACCTGGCCCAATATCCAGTCATCGATCAATAAACCATACCTCTGACCAATCATGATCAGTGGGAGACATATCAGTCCATGATGAGACAATATTCTATAATACGGTCCGACATGGGTATACGAACTAACCAGTCTATGTGAATGCATGTTGAAGACAACTTTGAAACGTATGGGTACGTGAATAATAATTTCGTCGAAGCACAGGCCGACGTCGAATCACGAGCCGAAGGATTTGCGTCGAAACACGGGCCGAGCGTCGGATCACGAGCCGATTAGCACAATACTAGCGTACCTTCCGACCGAACCTAGCGCGCAGCTAGTGGCCGCTGCCGGATATACCCACTAGTAAGGGCCCATGCCCATAACCGGGCCACCACTGAGGCTAACATAAAATAATGTAACTGTCTGTCCCATACACCTGCTGGTTGTTTTCTCCGTCCCAGGAAATGTACAAGTCGTATCTACGACTCAGACAATCCATATCTCAATGCGAGTCTCTAATCTAGACACCATCTAACTCTATATGTTCTGACACACGAACTGCTCGCATCAATGATCAGTCGAATGCGAAAGTTCGTGCCAACACAATGACTCTCACCCAAGGTATCGTGTAATGTCTCGTGTCAAGTCATGAAGTTATCCGGGATAACTTCACCATGTCGGGTATGTCTACTAACTCTAAGTCACACACGCACACACCCATAACATCGATGCCATCATTGGTAACACCCAAGTCATCCTTGGATACACACTACCAGTGTCACCAACTAAAAGTACAAGGATAGATATGAGTAATGTAAACAGTACAAGTATGACAATGTATCTTGCCTGGGGTAAAGCAGTGGGCCGATGAGGTCCTGCAGACAAATCGTCAAGTCCAAGAATGGTAGCAACATAGGGGTCTCCACGAACGTCGTCGGATGCTGAAACAAACATCACCAACATTCTCAGAATAAGTAAAATAGCTAGAATAAACTATTCATAAGTCCAATTATGGACAAAGGGGCAAAATGGTAATTCGGATCAAGATGCGGTCCACCGTTGGACCCACCTTGCACCGAAAAACGTGTCAAGATCAAGCTCATCAAAATATGGCAAACTATATGTCCACGAGTTCAGAATGACGATATGAACCCAACGGTATGTCCGAAAGTGGATTCCGATGAGCCGATCTCAGAATGACCCGTTGACCCGGACAGTGGAATCCGGTTTGCACGAAAATGCGTACCGGAGTCCAAGTCTACTAAATCTAGCAAAGTATATGTCAACAAGTCCAGAATGATGATACGAATCCAATGGTATATCCAGAAGTGGATTCCGATGAGCCGATCTCAGAATGACCCGTTGACCCGGATAGTGGAATCCGGTTTGCACGGAAATGCATGCCAGAGTCCAAGTCTACTAAATCTAGCAAAGTATATGTCAACGAGTCCAGAATGATGATACGAACCCAACGGTATATCCATAAGTGGATTCCGATGCGCCGATCTCAAAATAACCCGTTGACCCGGACAGTAGAATCCGGTTTGCACGAAAATGCGTACCGGAGTCCAAGTCCACTAAATTTAGCAAAGTATATGTCAATGAGTCCAGAATGATGGTACGAACCCAACGGTATATCCAGAAGTGGATTCCGAACAGCCGATCTCAAAATGGCCCGTTGACCAGAACTGTGGAATTCGGTTTACACGGAAATGCGTGTCAGAGTCCAAGTCCACTAAATCTAGCAAAGTATATGTCAGCAAGTTCAGAATGATGATACGAACCCAACGGTATATCCAGAAGTGGATTCCGATGAGCCGATCTTAAAATGGTCCGTTGACCAGAACTATAGAAATCGCCTTGCACCGAAATACGTGTCAGGGCCCACGTCCTCCAAATCAAGCAAATTATATATGAATTCATGCCAGAACGACGCCACGAGTCTACTGGTGGTGTCAGAATTGGAATTTGGAGTCCCAGATTCAAAATTAGAATTTAACAAGTTGGAAATTATGAATTCGGACGGCCAACTTTGTCGTCGAGTTCAACCAATCAAATAAGCTCACAATAAAACGAGAGACAGGAAGAGGGTTATACCAGCTGTGCACATGAACTGGTGGTGCGTCAAACGGAGCTGCAACGGCGAAGATACAAGTCCACGAAGTTGACTCCATAAAACTGTCCAAAAACGAACATAATTATTAGGGCAACTTAGCGGCCAACTTTGACATATCAAATGGAAGAATTAACGACTGAAACTTTAGGGGAAGGTAGAACTATATACCGAGATTGTAACGGAAGAAGGAGTGCGGCGATCCAACGGTCAGATTGCCCAGAAAATATGTACAAAGTTGCTGCGATGAGACATACTTTCAGACTTCGATTCCGCACGCGTCACGGCGGGATTCCGTGCGAAACGCATGAATAACCCGTTTCCCGCGTCGGGGACGACGGAAGCGGCAAGGGGGGCCTCGCCAGAGGCTCGCACGCAGCCGAGGGGCTTGCCGGCGACGGCTACTGGCCGCGGCGGCGTGCGTGGCTGCTGCTGTCGAGCTTGCTGCTGCTCGTGCAGCTACTGCAGCTGCTGCTGCGACAGCCCGAGGGGAGGAGGAGGAGGAGAAGAAGAAGAAGAAGAGGAGGAGGAGGAGAATGTAAGGGTGGTGGTGGTGGTGTCAGGTTATAGGGGAGAGGAAGAGAGTGTTGGTGAGGGAGAGGGGTGGTATGGGGGTGGTGTACGTGAGTTAGAGGGAGAGAGAGGGAGAGTATGGTAAGGTGGGGGGGGTGTAAGAAGAGGTGAGGGGTGAGCGAGAGAGAAATGTATATAATATATATATATATAGATTCAAGAGCATCAAACTAACATAGCCCACCACCAACGGAGCCCACCTTTGTTGACAACACTATCAATGAGGGGGGCCAGCAGGATTCTGTTGATCACAACATCACCGAGATTATCCCACACTCGGAGGCCACTGCGGAGTTCAAAGACTCCACGGCTGCAGAGCAACCCATCATCATACCAGATCCTGTGGTAGAAGCATTATCGATCCTCAGACCAGACCAGGTTCAGAGAGGACTTTAGATTCAAGCTGTTGGTTTTTCTCTCCAGCAAACTCTGACACAGTTTGACAGCACCAATGACGCCCTGGTCATTCCTCCGGAGGAGTTCATCCTGGATTCCGCCGGAGATCAGATCGACCACCCAAGTGAGTCCACTACCGAATTCCGAGCGAACTCCAGCAATATACTAATCGTGACAGTGGCAGATAAATCAACATCGAGCAGGAAAATAGACAAGACGGGAACAGCAGATACCCCAACTATCCTTACCAGATCCGCCTCCAGGCGGAACAAAAAACACCCTTCCCATCCTCATTAATGATTAACATCCTATCCTGGAATGTCCGCGGACTGGCCAACAAACCCATTCTGAGGAGAATTTCCACCCTTCGGAAGCTTCACAAAATCGATATTATCATTATTATCGAACCCAAAATCCTTCCAAAAGATTGAAATCTATCCAGCTGCAGCTCGGTCTCCCCCAGGCCATAGCTGGTAGTAACGACATCTGGATCCTAGGCACGGAGGACGTCAACTTCGGAGTCATCCACGACTCTTTGCAGGCCCTCCCTTGCTGGGTGGAACACCCTTTACTTCCTAAGCGCATCATCCTCTCAGCAGTGTACGGCAGTTGTGTCATTACAGAACGAAAACAACTTTGGAACGATCTTCTAGACATTCACACCAACCACATTATCTCTCCTTGACTTTGCATGGGAGACTTTAACGCTATCATCAGCAGAGAAGAAAAAATTGGAGGTCGTCCGCCGCCGACATCTGCCATACTAGATTTCAATAACTTCATCTTCAACGCCCAACTGTCCCCTCTCCAGTTCACCGGCAATGCCTTCACCTGGTGCAACATGCACGAAGGAGATCGCCGTCAATACTCTCGCCTAGATAGGCCCTCACGAACGTCCATTGGGACGGAATGGGGATCACTACCAGCCTATCCCACCTCAACACAACAGAATCTGACCACGCTCCCCTGTTGATTGAAACAAAAAATTCTTGCAATCCCGTCAAGAATAACTTTCGATTCCTCAACTTTTGGACTGTGCACCCTCAATTTTTGGACATCGTTGCGGACGCGTGGATTCGGGTGGAATCTCCCGACCCCCTCGTACGGGTGAGCAACAAGCTTAAAGAAACGAGGAAAGCCCTGACCATTTGGAGCAAACAAGCCTACGGGGACATTTTTCAAGCTGTGCGGGTTGCAGAGGACGACGTCTCTCGGGCAGAGGTTAGGTTTGCTTGGGATCGCTCGCCGACGGCTAGGACGACCATGAATCTTACCAAAGCTATGCTCAAATTCAGGATCAAAGTGGAGACTGATTTCTGGAAGCAAAAAGCGAGATTGAAATGGGACAGCGATGGGGATAAAAACTCAAAATACTTTCATGACTGTGTCAAAGGACGCAGAAAGAAGCTCTCGATTCATCAAATCACTGACAAAACGGGGAACATCATCACTGACCAAAAGAACATCCAAGCGGTCGCTGTGGAGTTCTACTCCAAGTTATTCTCCAAAGAGACGGTTCACAAAGACAACTCCTTCCTGAATCACATACCACATCTCATCAGCGACACCGACAATGTTCAGCTGAACTTGCTCCCCACCGTGCAGGAGGTGACCGATGCTGTTTGGGGCCTGGATACGAACAGTGCTCCCGGACCGGACGGTTTTTCGGGGGTGTTTTTTTGCACTTGCTGGGACATTATTAAACAGGACATCACTGAGGCGACCATCGCATTCTTCAAGGGAGCCACTTACCCCAAAGCCATCTCCAGCGCCAAGCTGATCCTTATCCCGAAAAATTCAAACCCTGAATCATTCCGAGACTTTCGTCCCATCAGTCTATGCACTTTCACAAACAAGATCATCTCCAAGATAATTGCAACCAGAATGGCCAGACTTCTTCCAAAGATCATCTCCGAGGAGCAAAGCGGCTTTGTTCGCGGTAGAAATATCCAGGACAACATCATGCTAGCTCAAGAGTTAATCACCTGCATGAAGTTCCCAGCAAGAGGGCGCAACATCGCTATCAAACTCGACATGGAGAAAGCTTATGACAGAATGGATTGGCAGTTTATTATCTGGGTCTTCAGAGCTTTCGGATTCTCGGAAAATTGGACCAACACTGTGTGGAGATCCATTAGCAACTCGTGGTTCTCCACGGTTATCAACGGTCAGGCCGAAGGGTTCTTCAAATCCACTCGCAGAGTTAAACAAGGCGACCCTCTTTCCTCCACTATTTTCATCATTGCGGCCGACGCTTTGAGCAGAAATCTTAATAACATGATTAACACCTCCAACTTCCAGCACTATCACACCTCTAGTGGCTATCCCTTCATCACCCACTTGGCCTTCGTCGACGATGTTCTCATATTCTCGTCCGGGGAGATTGGCGCGGTGGAAGTGGTGCACCACACACTGCAGAGATACTCCAGATGCTCCGGTCAGAAAATCAACACCGCCAAGAGCGTTATTTACGCCCACCACAACTTCAATCGAGAGTACGCCCGCGGCCTCTCCAACTTAACATCATTCAAGGTAGCCCATCCGCCCTTCAAATACTTGGGATGTCCCCTTGTGTACGGGAAATCAAACTCAGGCATCTTCGAGAAATTAATATCTAGAATCAGGAAAAAACTTGAGGGTTGGCATAATGCCACTCTATCCCCTGGCGGTAAGAAGATCCTCATCAAATATGTGCTTACCTCAATCCCTATTCACACATTGGCTATGTGTTCCCCACCCAAGAAGGTTCTGACCTTGATCGAACAGACCTTTTGTAACTTCTTCTGGGGGCAGGACAAAGGCCAAGACAAGCATCACTGGGCGAGTTGGGATTCTATGGTGCACACCACCGAGGAAGGGGGCCTGGGCTTTACCAAACTCTCCCACATCGTTAAAGCATTCTCGTTGAAATTGTGGTGGAATCTTCGGACTAGCAACAACTTATGGACCAGGTATATGAAGGCCAGATACTTCAAGCACATTCACCCATCGGTTTCTATTTCCAACAGTCGATCCTCAGCGGCGTGGCGTCGTATTCTCGATGGGCGAGACAGCGCCAAACCTGTTATCAGGCTCCATTTGGGTGCCGGTGATTCGAACCCTTTTCTGGAGAGATGGATTGGGGATAGCATGATCCCGAGTATCACGGAGACCCCTAGAGACTGCAGGATCAGCGACATGTAGGACTTCAGTAGTAACGAATGGAACCGGGACAAGATTCGTGATTGGTTCGGAAACGATACTGTGGAGAGCATCCGCCTTTGTGGAGTTAGCATCGGCATCGAGACGGATGGATGGAGGTGGTCGCTCGAGGCTTCGGGGGCATTCTCGATGCGGTCGGCTAGACGCGCTGTCCGAGTTAATGGGAACCCGAACCCATCCATTGCCCCCTATTGGCACTCTTGCATCCCTAAGAAGTGGTCCTTCCTTATGTGGAGAATCATCAGAAAGAAACTGCCAACTGACGACATACTTAACACCATAGGGATCAGCTTAGCATCTGCATGCAATTGTTGCTCGGACCGTCAGATGGAGACTATTGACCACATATTCTATCGGGGCGGTCTGCCCGGTCAAATCTGGAGGATCCTCAACCATCTGTGCAGGATCGAGTCGGGCAGTGGGCGCTTCCACGATCTTGCGGTCTCCTGGGGCTCTGCTTCCCACGGACACCAGATCGTCGTAGCGGCCGCCACGTGGGTCATTTGGAAGAATCGCAACAAGACTAGATACGAAGGACTCCAATATTCGGTCAACTAGCTCATCCGGGAAGTCTTTCGCCAATGTCGTAAAAGAAGCACCCGGTGTACCCACAGCTCGAGGGCATTCTGGTCCCCATTCCTTCTCTAGCTCTCGCTGGCCATTGCATCCCCCTCCTCTTTTCTCTTTTTGGGTGGTATACTTGTATAGGCTTCGGTATTTTGCGCCTTGTATACTTGTTCGGGCTTCGTTCTTCGAGCCTTGATTAAAAAAAGGGGGTTTTGTTTAAAATATATATATATATATATATATATATATATATATATATATATATATATATATATATATATATATATATATATATATATGTATATGTATATATTATATAAAGAGAGAGATATAGAGAGAGGGAGAGATGTCGGCTGGGGGGGTTGTGTGTGTGATGGAAGAGAGGGGTGATAATGATGGGTGAGAGAGTGAGTGTAATATATATATATATATATATATATATATATATATATATATATATATATATATATATATATATTAGAAAGAAAAAAAAAAAAAAAAAAAAAAAAATATATATATATATTAGAAAGAGAGAGAATGATATATACATATATTAATTAAAGATAGAGAGAGAAGAGTGATATTTTTATTAGGAAAGAGAGAAATATTAGTGGGGTGTATGGGTAGTCACGAGAGGGGTCACACCAAACTGGATTGGGTGTTGGATCAAGTTTGGTCGAGTTTGGGCTAGAATTTAATTAAAATAATAAATTAAAATCAATTAAAATCATGGATGAAATGGGAGCACAATGTAGCACCCAGTTTCTAAAATGAGGGTAATTTTTAAAATTTTATAATTATAATTATTTAATAATAATATTTAAACTATATTATGATTTTTGGTGATTTTTAGTTATTTTAAAACTGTTTAAAACCACGACTTGTGATTTTGATGTTTTGCTAGTGCAACCTTAGAGATTTCTTAACCTAGAGACTAACCATGATCATATGAGCCTAGCCATAGGTTTAGAACATCAAGTTAGGGCTTTTTAGTCAAAAGGGTATTTTGGTAATTTATTAGAATTTATTTGGAATTATTTGTATTTATGTGTTTTTATTATTATTTAATTATTGTTAAGTGTCATGAGAGCCCCTAACCTAGTTTACCCTAATCTAGAGGTTAGTTACTAACCTAGAAACTAAGGGGTTAGGTATTTACATGTTAGTCAAGGTATAGAAAATAACTAGATAATTACTTTTGTGATATTTCTTTGAAAACCTAAAGATCTAAGCTACCTTTACATAGAAGTCAATCTTCCTTAACTTGGAAGCAACCCAAGGACACCCTCCCCTACCCCCATGGCAGACCACACCATGCCCCCCCTCCTATATATCACCCCATAGTTCATTCAAGTCCCCCTTACATGAAATTTACACTTCACAAAACCTTGAAATTCCCATTCCTTCACAAGACCATAACTTCATCAATTTTGATCCTTTTCACCTCTAGTTTCTTGCATTGGGACCCTACAACATCAAGGGTGCTAAGGGAGGCTAGCAATCAAGATTCCACAGGGCTAGGACATCACCAAGTGGAAGGACAAACACCCACCTCTTTATTGAGTTTCCATTGGAATTGCACCAATAGGTAAATACCCTCATACATAGTTAATATTCTGTTTTCTCTTCATAAATGCATGCATCTAGGTACCATGGACCTGTAGGCCAAGTTTGGTAGGAAGTAGGTTTGATTTGGAGTCCGTATCGGACATGTATCCATGTTTGAAAAACAGTGTTTGGTGAAATGCCAATTAGGTTTAATGTTGTGTTTTTTTTGAAACAAAATATATTTTTGGGTAGCCCTAGACATGTAGGACACAACCCTAGTTGACTGAGCACACTTCGAGTCGTGTCCGTGTCCAAAACGGGACACGAATACGCTGCACACACCGCACTGCACAGTGTGGCAGTGTCCTGCTACCACGATGTTCGTACTCACTGCACAGAGCACTAGGACACGTCAAAATTGACATGGACACGGGGGCAATGTCTGCGAACATGCCCCCAAAGTCTCATGACTTCTCGTGTCGTATCGAGTGAGAAAACTCACTCGTACTGGACACGCACTGCACTGCACGCGCACGTTTTCCTCACTGACACGCGACTCGTGTCGCACGGACACGAGTCGTGGACACCTCGTGTTTGCACGAGTGTGTAGCCCAACACGTGGGCTACACGTGGACATGGCCACGAGGTCCCACGTGGCTCGTATCGTGTCCACGAGACACGTGCACCGCTGCACAACGCGGTGCTAAACCGCGTATATCAGTCGAGTTTTCTCGACTGATACGGGTCTCGTGTCGACACGTGAGGACACTTGGACACCGTGCAGGCACCTAGACATCTAGCCCAACCCTAGGCGAACCTAGGGACACAACCACGAGACACGAGGACACGTGTGTCATGTCCTACACGCGTGTGCATCTCTGCACGACGCTGTGACACTGTAACTTACCCGATTTGCATTTTAGACACTTGGACACGTCGTGTCGCGTCGTGGTGGACACTTAAGGACACGAGGGACACGAGTATACCTAGGGGCACGATTACCAACCTTTAGGCTTGTGTATTAGCTAGGTTTTTGGCTCGAATTTGGTTTTTCCCCTTTACCTACACTATGTTCAGGGATGAACAGTGTTTCTGTATTTTCCAGTTTTTAAAATCCGATTTCAAATCGATTTTTGATTAAAATATATATGTAAAATTGTGTGTATATATACTGTATATATAAGTATATATGTATATGTGTGTGTATGTATGTATGTGGGTATGTATGTATATATGTATGGATGTATATAGGTGTATATATATATATATATATATATATATATATATATTTTTTTTTTTTTTTGTTTTTTTTTTTGTTTTATATATATATATATATATATATATATATATATATATATATATATATATATATATATATATATATATATATATATATATGTAATGTGTGTGTTTGTGTACCCCCCTTTCTCAGAAATCTGAGAACACACCCAAAAATATATATATATATATATATATATATATATATATATATATATATATATATATATGTAATGTGTGTGTGTGTTTGTGTACCCCCCTTTCTCAGAAATCTGAGAACACACCCCCCTCTCACTGTTACACACACACACACACCACTACCTCTTCCCATGACCCCCTCACACACATATGTTCACACCCACACACTCACATCCCTCTCTCTCTCTTGTTCACTCTCTATCTCTCTCACATCTCTCTCTCTATTATTTTCTCTCTATATATATCTATATGTAATATTATATATAATGTTATATGTACATATATGGAATATATATATATATATATATATATATATATATATATATATATATATATATATATATATATATATATATATATGGTATACATATAGTATCTAGGTTATGGTCTAGATACACTAGCCTATGGCCAATTAGGGGTTGACCCTAATTTGTCTAAGTGACCCCTTGACCTAGGTACCTTAATGACCTTTGTTTGACTAGAGTTGACCAAAGTCAACCTTAGGTCAAACTTGACCTAATTAACCTAGAATTGACTAGGATTAACCTAAAATGACTAGTTTAACTAGTTTGACTAAACCCTAACTAGTTGATTAAGTTCGACCATATGGTTATGAGATAGTCCTATGTAATTTAAGATATGTATGGGGTTAAGTGGGATAATTAGGAGTTGTGTCATGAATTAGGTTAGCCCTATAGAGTTGACTTAGATTGTTAATGGTTGACCCTTAACCTAATGACCTTGTGACTAGTCTATGTTGACCAAAACCTTAGTTAGTCTAAGTTTGACCTAGATTTGACTAACCTTGACTTGCTTAAACTTGTTTGACTTAGTTGACTCCTTATGACCTAGTATGACTTAAGTTGACCTAGTTTGACTGTTAGAGTTGACCAAGAGTTGACTTTTGACCAGATTGACCTAGAATCATGTAGTATGCATTGTATACTCTATTTTTACCATTGTGGATATATTGTGACCTGTTTTACTCTAAATAGGACTCTGTGACACCAGTTCGGACATATATTCATATCAGTCATACAGGGTGACAGGCGAGTACATTCTCTGATCATTTCATACTTGTTAGGACTTATATTCTTGCTCTAGATTACTTTACATGATGCTGTCACGTCATTATCACGGATTAGTACTATATGGATCTTGTCATGCGATGTTATCTTCCTCGGGGCGCATCAGATACAGTTGTCATGTACTTTTCACGAACATCTTGTATTTCTTGTACACCGCTTTCATGTATACTCTTGTACAATCTTGTACTCTCACGATCACGTGAGCAAACATGATAAAAACCTCTTGTACAAGGTAACGTAACTTGATTGGATCGTTATGTATTAATTGGGAAGGGTGAGTAGGAAATGGTTATGTGATCAAAATCCCATCTTGTGAAATCTTGTGAAATTATGTATATGTCCATTGTACACTCACGTATGATGGAGTTACCCTTGCATTGTCCTAACCCGTTTATATAACCATATCATGCTCTAAATCATAGGTTACCTACAGTTCTTACTTATCATATATATAGATATTTCCAGTTATTAAATCTCTCTCGTTTTTATATATATTCTTTACAATCCATGTATCTTACTCTATGCATGCTTTACATTTCTCAACATGATATGAACTGCGTAAGATGTATTGTGCTCGTTTCTGTCCTGACTGGACCTGTTGAAAATATTACAGATGATGATGGTGACTGTCCTACCTTCTATGGGACACATGAGGGTGACCTTCAGGAGCCTGAGGAGCATCTAGCTCAGTAGAGGGTGCCTAGTCTAGTCTAGTGTTTATAGTTTTCATTTTATATCGGATTGTTCCGATTGTTAGTTGTGACTTAGTTATATTTCAGGTCTTGTACTTATTATGTTGGACATCTACTTGTGTGGTGTGATAACTCTATTTATATTCAGTTTTTTCCTTTCATCTGATTCCATATCATGCTCTATCTTTCCTAGACTTGTGTTTGAGATATAGAGTTGAGATGTTATGTTATACCTCCGTGCGGAGATGACAGGTTTATATATCTTGTTGTTAGATGTTAGATGTTATAGATGACCTATACAGCGTTCTACCGCCGACACTGCGGCGTAGGCTGGACGTACCTACGTTCTCGTGCCCCTAATCAGGGTGCGGGTCGTGACACATTTTTGTGGTGGCCCATGCAGGTCTGTGTCACAATTAGTGCGATCTCGTAATGGTGCTCGACTTAGAGTACTAATTACGAGCCTGCAATTAGGACGTAGGACCTAGGACATGATAGGAGTTTCTCAATCACACCTAGGAAATTTCTGATCTTTTGATTATCATGATTACTTCCCTTGTATTAAATTAACTGTCCTTCCTTGATAAATCTACTCATGTGCCATATTGATCTCTTTGTTTCGATTCGTCTCCAGGATGACGAAGACGCATCCGCAGGCCACTGGATCGAGTAGCTTGCCCGATAGATCTGACCAGGCTGAGGAGAAGGTTCACGAGACTGCCCCCAGTGATTCCACTATCCCGGAGACCCTGACAGTTGCACAGGGAGGTCTACTACCTCCACCCCAGAGGGTTTCGGTTGTCATTCCGGAGGTGCTGCCACCACTACCGATACCGACGGATACACATCATATGTTCCTTCTCCTTCAGCAGATGATGGAGACTCAGCGGACCCAGGCAGAGGCATCGCAATGCCAGTCGGAGGCGTCACACCGTCAGATTGAGATGCTGAGGCAGAGCATGGAGAACTCGCATCAGCTTGCACTGGCAGCAGTGGAGAGAGTGGCACCGGGTACGATGCAGGGCCCTACTGGCCAGCAGCCGTACCAGCAGCAGTCCAGGCCGGGGACAGTACTAGACTTTAGGAAGATGAGCTCCAGGGACTTCACGGGCACGGAGGGCATCCTCTATGCAGACGACTGGCTAGAGGATGTGCAGCGGAGCATGGAGCTGGCAGAGCTTCCTAGAGCACTTTGGGTTTCGGCCGCAGCCAGCCGATTCTTCGATATCGCGCTGACATGGTACCGCACGGATCCTCATGCGTCGGTGAGAGGGCTGACATGGGAGAACTTCCGGAGGCTCTTCAAGGAGAAGTTCTTTTTGGACGTGGCTCTTACAGCATTGGAGGGCCAGTTCGTAGGTCTAGTGCAGGGAAACTCGTCGGTGGACGATTATGCAGCAGAGTTCTTCCGCCTTAGCAGGTTCGCTCCCGATATGATCCAGGATGAGGGGCAGAAGGCTCGTAAGTTTCGTAGGGGACTTATTCATGCAGTGCGCACCCGCACCGCGGTACGTCGTGATGCGACGTTCGATCACATATTGATGGACGCACAGATTGCAGAGTAGAACTTCGGCCTCAAGCCGAAGAGGGGCAGTGATACCTTAGGGGCTAGTTCTAGTGTAGGGCCAGCCAAGCGCCTTCACATACAGCAGAGGCCAGTTCAGCAGCCGTTTCAGGGCCAGGGACATATACTTCACCAGCAGGCACCCAGGCAGCAACAGCACCCTATATGTAACTTCTGTAAGAAGCAAGGTCACGGATGGGACGACTGCAGGAAGAGGCAGGGCCTGTGTTTGCTTTGTGATTCAGCAGAGCATCAGTTGAGGGAGTGTCCCAAGAACTTGGCACGATTGGCTCAGGCAGCAGCATGAGCTAGGGCTCCGACAGGGCAGCAGACGGGACTACCGTTGCAGACTCAGCAGCAGAGGTTTGTCCAGCAGCAGCAGGCCAAGGAAGGCCAGCCGGGGCGAGCTTTCGCCATGGCAGTCGATGATGTACAGGCAGAGGGAGAGCTGATTGCAGGTTCCAACCTTTTCGATTCTATTTTCCGTATTTGCCTCCTTCTAACTGTCTTGAAATTCGATTCTATCTGTTCCTTGTAGTTGATAAATTTTGTTCGGATATTTCATTGTAAATTATTTCCTTCTGAGATAAGTCGTATGGGCTAGGTCGTCTCGATTATGGGATCTAGAGTCTTCTATAGTCATGATTAGCTAGCATAGTGAGGACATATAGTCGAATTTTGGACGTATTTCTCGGATGTGGGAATTTAAGGTTTTCACGGCCAGGCATGCGGCAATGCAAAAATTTTAAATACCATGATTCTAGAGGTATGTACCTTAGTCGAGGACTCTGTGAATATCGTAGCCTTGCTCACTAGCATGACGAAGATTCCGAGTATCATAATTTTGGACAGACGTATATGATTATCGGACTGTGTGTTTGAGACTGTGACTGTTGGGGTATTTGACCTAGAAGGAGTATGACCATTCTAATTTCGAGGACGAAATTTTCTAAGGAGGGTAGACTTGTAGCACCCAGTTTCTAAAATGAGGGTAATTTTAAAATTTTGTAATTATAATTATTTAATAATGATATTTAAACCATATTATGATTTTTGGTGATTTTTAGTTATTTTAAAACTATTTAAAACCACGACTTGTGATTTTGATGTTTTGCTAGTGCAACCTTAGAGATTTCTTAACCTAAAGACTAACCATGATCATATGAGCCTAGCTATAGGTTTAGAACATCAAGTTAGGGCTTTTTAGTCAAAAGGGTATTTTGGTAATTTATTAGAATTTATTTGGAATTATTTGTATTTATGTGTTATTATTATTATTTAATTATTGTTAAGTGTCATGAGAGCCCCTAACCTAGTTTACCCTAATCTAGAGGTTAGTTACTAACCTAGAAACTAAGGGGTTAGGTATTTACATGTTAGTCAAGGTATAGAAAATATCTAGATAATTACTTTTGTGATATTTCTTTGAAAACCTAAAGATCTAAGCTACCTTTACATAGAAGTCAATCTTCCTTAACTTGGAAGCAACCCAAGGACACCCTCCCCTGCCCCCATGGTAGACCACACCATGCCCCCCCTCCTATATATCACCCCATAGTTCATTCAAGTCCCCCTTACATGAAAATTACACTTCACAAAACCTTGAAATTCCCATTCCTTCACAAGACCATAACTTCATCAATTTTGATCCTTTTCACCTCTAGTTTCTTGCATTGGGACCCTACAATATCAAGGGTGCTAAGGGAGGCTAGCAATCAAGATTCCACAAGGCTAGGACATCACCAAGTGGAAGGACAAACACCCCCTCTTCATTGAGTTTCCATTGGAATTGCACCAATAGGTAAATACCCTCATACATAGTTAATATTCTGTTTTCTCTTCATAAATGCATGCATCTAGGTACCATGGACATGTAGACCAAGTTTGGTAGGAAGTAGGTTTGATTTGGTGTCCGTATCGGACACGTATCCATGTTTGAAAAATAATGTTTGGTGAAATGCCACTTAGGTTTAATGTTGTGTTTTTTTTTTAAACAAAATATATTTTTGGGTAGCCCTAGACATGTAGGACACAACCCTAGTTGACTGAGCACACTTCGAGTCGTGTCCGTGTCCAAAACGGGACACGAACACGCTGCACACACTGTACTGCACAGTGTGGCAGTGTCCTGCTACCACGATGTTCGTACTCACTGCACAGAGCACTAGGACACGTCAAAATTGACATGGACACGGGGGCAATGTCTGCGAACATGCCCCCAAAGTCTCATGACTTCTCGTGTCGTGTCGAGTGAGAAAACTCACTCGCACTGGACACGTACTGCACTGCACGCGCACGTTTTCCTCACTGACACGCGACTCGTGTCGCACGGACACGAGTCGTGGACACCTCGTGTTTGCACGAGTGTGTAGCCCAACACGTGGGCTACACATGGACATGGCCACGAGGTCCCACGTGGCTCGTGTCGTGTCCACGAGACATGTGCACCGCTGCACGACGCGGTGCTAAACCGCGTATATCAGTCGAGTTTTCTCGACTGATACGGGTCTCGTGTCGACACGTGAGGACACTTGGACACCGTGCAGGCACCTAGACACCTAGCCCAACCCTAGGCGAACCTAGGGACACAACCACGAGACACGAGGACACGTGTGTCGTGTCCTACACGCGTGTGCATCTCTGCACGACGCTGTGACACTGTAACTTATCCGATTTGCATTTTAGACACTTGGACACGTCGTGTCGTGTCGTGGTGGACACTTAAGGACACGAGGGACACGAGTATACCTAAGGGCACGATTACCAACCTTTAGGCTTGTGTATTAGCTAGGTTTTTGGCTCGAATTTGGTTTTTCCCCTTTACCTACACTATGTTCAGGGATGAACAGTGTTTCTGTATTTTCCAGTTTTTAAAATCCGATTTCAAATCAATTTTTGATTAAAATATATATGTAAAATTGTGTGTATATATACTGTATATATAAGTATATATGTATATGTGTGTGTATGTATGTATGTGGGTATGTATGTATATATGTATGGATGTATATAGGTATATATATATATATATATATATATATATATATATATATATATATATATATATATATATATATATATATATATATATATATATATGTAATGTGTGTGTGTGTTTGTGTACCCCCCTTTCTCAGAAATCTGAGAACACACCCCCCTCTCACTGTTACACACACACACACACCACTACCCCTTCCCATGACCCCCTCACACACACATGTTCACACCCACACACACCCCACACACTCACATCCCTCTCTCTCTTGTTCACTCTCTATCTCTCTCACATCTCTCTCTCTATTATTTTCTCTCTATATATATCTATATGTAATATTATATATATAATGTTATATGTACATATATGGAATATATATATATATATATATATATATATATATATATATATATATATATATATATATATATATATATATATGGTATACATATAGTATCTAGGTTATGGTCTAGATACACTAGCCTATGGCTAATTAGGGGTTGACCCTAATTTGTCTAAGTGACCCCTTGACCTAGGTACCTTAATGACCTTTGTTTGACTAGAGTTGACCAAAGTCAACCTTAGGTCAAACTTGACCTAATTAACCTAGAATTGACTAGGATTAACCTAAAATGACTAGTTTAACTAGTTTGACTAAACCCTAACTAGTTGATTAAGTTCGACCATATGGTTATGAGATAGTCCTATGTAATTTAAGATATGTATGGAGTTAAGTGGGATAATTAGGAGTTGTGTCATGAATTGGGTTAGCCCTATAGAGTTGACTTAGATTGTTAATGGTTGACCCTTAACCTAATGACCTTGTGACTAGTCTATGTTGACCAAAACCTTAGTTAGTCTAAGTTTGACCTAGATTTGACTAACCTTGACTTGCTTAAACTTGTTTGACTTAGTTGACTCCTTATGACCTAGTATGACTTAAGTTGACCTAGTTTGACTGTTAGAGTTGACCAAGAGTTGACTTTTGACCAGATTGACCTAGAATCATGTAGTATGCATTGTATACTCTATTTTTACCATTATGGATATATTGTGACCTGTTTTACTCTAAATAGGACTCTGTGACACCATTTCGGACATCTATTCATATCAGTCATACAGGGTGACAGGCGAGTACATTCTCTGATCATTTCATACTTGTTATGACTTATATTTTTGCTCTAGATTACTTTACATGATGCTGTCACGTCATTATCACGGATTAGTACTATATGGATCTTGTCATGCGATGTTATCTCCCTTGGGGTGCATCAGATACAGTTGTCATGTGCTTTTCACGAACATCTTGTATTTTTTGTACACCGCTTTCATGTATACTCTTGTGCAATCTTGTACTCTCACGATCACGTGAGCAAACATGATAAAAATCTCTTGTACAAGGTAACGTAACTTGACTGGATCGTTGTGTATTAATTGGGGAGGGTGAGTAGGAAATGGTTATGTGATCAAAATCCTATCTTGTGAAATCTTGTGAAATCATGTATATGTCCATTGTACACTCACGTATGATGGAGTTACCCTTGTATTGTCCTAACCCGTTTATATAACCATATCATGCTCTAAATCACAGGTTACCTACAGTTCTTACTTATCATATATATAGATATTTCCAGTTATCAAATCTCTCTCGTTTTTATATATATTCTTTACAGTCCATGTATCTTACTCTATGCATGCTTTATATTTCTCAACATGATATGAACTGCGTGAGATATATTGTGCTCGTTCCTGTCCTGACTGGACCTGTTGAAAATATTACAGATGATGATGGTGACTGTCCTACCTTCTATGGGATACATGAGGGTGACCTTCAGGAGCCTGAGGAGCATCTAGCTCAGTAGAGGGTGCCTAGTCTAGTCTAGTGTTTATAGTTTTCATTTTGTATCGGATTGTTCCGATTGTTAGTTGTGACTTAGTTATATTTCAGATCTTGTACTTATTATGTTGGACATCTACTTGTGTGGTGTGATAACTCTATTTATATTCAGTTTCTTCCTTTCATCTGATTCCATATCATGCTCTATCTTTCCTAGACTTGTGTTTGAGATATAGAGTTGAGATGTTATGTTATACCTCCGTACGGAGATGACAGGTTTATATATCTTGTTGTTAGATGTTAGATGTTATAGATGACCTATACAGCGTTCTACCGTCGATACTGCGACGTAGGCTGGACGTACCCACGTTCTCGTGCCCCTAATCAGGGTGCGGGTCGTGACACACAAGGGAGATCAATTTGGTGGCACGCAAGTAGCACGTGCATGGTAGACTCAAAACAGGCTAGAACCATATATTAGGTCGAGCAGATTAGACCGATGTCGAGCCCGAAAATTAAGTTGGAAGTAAATATGACTCAGTGGGGTAAATCGAGATTGGGTCAAATGTTCGAAAAGTTGTACGAAGCAAATGAAGCACAAAATGGTGTGTCTGAGTAGGACACGAAGGTCATAGAACGAAGAGTGTCTCGAGTAGATCATGTATGACAAGTTGGTTTGGAGAAAATGACTAGTTTTGTGCTCCTAAATTGAAAGTCACGGTAACGTATACATGATAATCAAGAATAAAAGTGGGAATTTAATAATAACTAAAAATAATCAAATGGCCTAAATTGATCCGAAAGTTCTGCGATGCAAATAGAGTACAAGAAAACAAGTTTGAGTGGGACATGATACATCAACATGAAGATAAACTTGTCTATATCAAAACTCATGAAGGGCATTTTGAGAGAATGACATCTCTTACGCTCCAAAAATCAAAGTCACGAATAAGTATATTTAATGATCAAAATAATTATAAATAATATATCTATTGAAATTAATTACTTAAATAAAATTTAAAATAATTCCTAAAATCCAGAGGGCTTACAGTTACATTGCTTACTGTTGATAGTGGTATTGAGCTTACATTTTGGCATGTATATTATGTATATTGTTACGTTTCTCTAAGGACCTGGTTCCCTTCCAGGTTAGTGATCATAAGTGCAGAGCTTATTCCGGAGGAACTTTATTGTTTCCTTTCTCGGGTACATGTATTACCGTAAACACTTGTATTTTGTTATTTATTTGTTTATTAACTTCATGTGTTGTTTCGTTTTCAACTGTTATGTCTTAGTATTTGTAGGTCCATATTATTTTTTCGGCCCTATTCAAACATGTGTGGTAACTGGTCGCAGACCTTTAGTACATATTTATTGTTTATCCCTTATATTCATGATCCTTTGGATTGAGATTTAGTTCTGATTAATTAGTCGTAGTTATTGCTAGTTTGATTGTCATTCTTGGACATCATATTTGTTTCAGGTTGTTTTGGAATACATTTGATACGTAGTTGGTCATTATCGCGTGTTATGATTGATGGAACTAGGGATTCCCATGACCCTTTCTTTGGTGTGCGTATTGATCGATAGAAAGTTAAAAAGATCTAATACGTGTTCTAACCCTTCATAGGCGGAAACTAGGGTTCACGAATTATACCTGCGGCGGAAAGAAGACAAGTAATTCCTGGCAATCTCGAGCGGACGATCCCAAGATCTTCTGCACGTATTCCTTCCTCGAGTTGGACGTCGTGTGGGCGATGATCTCCCAATCTTTTCTTCTTCTTGGCAGCCCTCTCTTTCTTTCCTTACGTAAATCACGAATTTAGAGAAAGTATTTGATTTCTGATCAGTAATCTGGCAGCCAGAGAATAGAGGATATATATAGGCTACGGCAGGGACCATGAGGAAAAATTAGGGTTAGGCCTCCTAACGGATCTGGATATCCCGTGTTCAGCCCGAACACACAATCCAGGCCCATTAACAATAGCTCGGTCCACTAATGAGCTATTGTTGCACTACCTTCCTAATCCCAAATTATATTTGTGGGCTCCTTTTATTATATGCTCGTTTGGCTTCCCATGTTAAGATATCGTATGTCCGTCGATCAAATTAAGTTACTGACAACTATATTGATTCGACATCTTTTATCCTTAAGTAGTATCGCTCAACTTTATTTGTCATGTCGAATATAATCCACCTGCAGGGTTTACATGACAATCCTTATGAGCTCCTTAAGGGGACATCATCAACCCGATACATCGGACATGGATTCCATTTATAATCAATATCCCATCATACATACAATGTTATTACCCAATTCATAGAGGTTGTTGATCCATAATGAATCTCACTTTTTTATGAGTCAAAGTAATGCACACTGCATATACATGTTTATTATTATATCCGGATTAAGAGCACAAGCATCCATAATAACAGAGGTGTTTGTTCACTTATGTAGTCAGTACAAAGAGAACAACCTCAAGTAGTCCTGTTCAATACACACAAAGTGTACTAGTGTAAACATATAGTCAAGTTAGACTAATACCAAATTACACTACAACCTTTCTAATAGATTTTCCAAGTCCATCTAGGTTGTGAACTATTTATATACTCCATAAGGAACTGATAATATGATCTTCTGTGTGACACCACACACCATATTATCTACAATATAGAATATCAGACATTTTGCATTAACACTTGCAACAAATACAATATGCAAACATTTGCCCATATGATTCTCATTCAAAATCTAAAAAAATAAGGTTACTACAAAACTGATGCTTTTAGTATATAACCCTAACAGTCTCCCACTTATACTCAAAGCATTGCTTTTCAGTATACTGTTACAAATCTCCCACTTATACTTAAAGCCATGCTGCTACACATCTGACTCCCATTCCCTCGACATGACTATCAAAAACCTTAGCTGGTAAGCTCTTTGTAAAGGGATCAGCTAGGTTGTCGGCTGATGCTATCTTGATCACAGCAACTTTTTCTTTCTTTATGAAATCTCGTATTAGGTGGTACTTGCGCTCAATGTGTTTGCCTGTCTTATGGGCTCGTGGTTCCTTCGAGTTTGCAACTGCACCACTATTATCACAATAAAGTGTAATAGACTTAGGCAAACTAGGTACCACATCCAAGTCAAACAAAAAGTTTCTGAGCCAAACCGCTTCTTTGGTTGCCTCAGAGGCTGCCACATACTCGGCTTCCACGGTGGAATCAGCAATATATTTTGCTTGATACTCCTCCACACAATGGCTCCACCTTCCAAAGTAAACACATAACCTGAGGTAGATTTCCTGGAATCCCTATCTGACTAAAAATCTGAGTCTGTATACCCCAAGGAAACTAAACTATCTGCCTGGTAAACTAGCATATACTCTTTAGTCATTTTCAGGTACTTCAAAATATGCTTTACGGCAATCCAGTGCTCTTGTCCTGGGTTAGACTGATATCTGCTGACCATGCCTACGACAAAGCAGATGTCTGGTCTCGTATATAGTATTGCATACATTAAGCTTCCTACTGCTGAAGCATAAGGAACTGCCTTCATGTTCTCTATCTCTTTAGGTGTCCTCGAACACTGCTCCTTTGATAGAGCAATTCCATGTCTAAAAGGTAAGAAACCTTTCTTAGAATTTTGTATACTAAACGAGTTAGTACAGTATCGATATAGGAAGCTTAGGATAAGCCCAACATCCTTTTCTTGTGATCTCGTAGAACTTTGATCCCAAGGATGTGACCTACTTCTCCCAAGTCCTTCATATCAAACTGTTTGGATAACCATACCCTTACATCAGATAATACCTTCACATTATTTCCAATGAGCAAGATGTCATCCACATAAAGTACTAGGAACACCACCACGTTTCCGTCACACTTTTTGTATACACATGATTCATCCAGACATTGATCAAATCCTTAAGATTTTATCACCTGATCAAAACATATGTTCCAAGATCTGGAAGCTTGCTTAAGTCCATAAATGGACTTCTTGAGCTTACAAACAAGATGCTCTTGGCCCTTTTCAATGAACCCGTCTGGTTGCTTCATATAGATGTCTTCCTCAAGACTTCCATTAAGGAAAGCTGTCTTGACATCCATTTGCCAAATCTCATAATCGAGATGAGCTGCAATAGATAAAAGAATCCGGATAGACTTAAGCATGGCTACAGGAGAAAAGGTTTCCTCATAATCGATACCCTCTCTTTGAGTAAAACCTTTTGCTACAAGCCGAGCTTTAAAGGTTTCAACCTTACCGTCTGATCCTCTTTTTCTCTTATAGACCCACTTGCATCCAATGGTTTTTACACCAACGAGTGGTTCTACAACCTCCAAGACCTGATTAGAATCCATAGATTCTATTTCAGATATCATTATTTTTTGCCAAGACTCTGCATCTTTATCTTGGAGTGCTTCATTGTAGGTACATGGATCATAATCTTGTTCCTCAGAGACGAAGTCTGACGACTCTCCCAAGAACATATATCTATCAGGTTGTATCACAACCCTCCCACTACGACGAGGCACTATCGGTTGTGGTGTAACATTTGTGACACGTTGTGCAGTTATTTGTGGTTCATCCTCTTGTACTGTTGGTACTGAAGTACTTGGTGTCTCATATCTCAGTTATTCTAGAACAACTATACTTGTGGGTTTATGGTTCATCACATAGTCTTCCTCTAAGAATCGGGCATTGGTGCTAACAATGACCTTCTGATCCTTAGGACTATAAAATAAACCTCCTTTCGTTCCTCTTGGATAGCCTACAAACAAGCGTACTTCTGTACGAGATTTCAACTTATCTGCTTTCCCATTCAGCACATGTGCTGGACTACCCCAAATGCGAACATGTTTCAGACTAGGCTTACGCCCAATCCACAGCTCTGTGAGAGTAAGAGGTACTGACCTAGAATGAACCAAGTTCAAAATATAAGCTGCAGTCTCTAAGGCATATCCCCAAAACGAATCTGGCAAATCCGAATAACTCATCATTGATCTAACCATCTCCATAAGAGTTCTATTCCTTCTTTCGGCTACACCATTCTGCTGGGGCGTTCCAGGTGCAGTTAATTGGGATGCAATCCCAGCCTCTGATAAATAATCCCTAAACTCTCCAAAGAGGTACTCGCCACCACGATCTGATCGTAATAACTTGATACATTTTCTATGACGTTTCTCCGTTTCAGCCTTGTACTCTTTGAATTTTTCAAAGCACTCAGACTTACGGCACATCAAATAAATGTATCCATACCTTGAATAATCGTCAATAAATGTGACAAAATATTCAAAGCCACCTCTAGCTTGGATAGTCATGGGTCCACACAAATCAGAATGAATAAATTCCAACACATCTTTGGCCCTATACCCCTTCGCCGTAAACGGCCTTTTAGTCATTTTACCTTCCAAGCAGGATTCACAGACTGGTAGTACCTCCACTTCCAATGAACTCAAAGGTCCATCTTCAACCAGTATTTGAATCCTTCTTAGGTTAATATGCCCCAATCGCAAGTGCCAAAGATATGTTTGGTTCATACAAGAAGGTTCTTTTCTCTTATTTAAGTTAGATGACATATTATTCATTTCCATAAGTTACATTATGGACGAAATAGGATTAATGACATACAGATTATCAACCAATACACCAGAACAGATAAAATGTTTATTCTTTCTAATAACAATATTGTCATTAAAATAAACTGAATATCCATCCTTAACTAACATAGAAACAGAAACTAAATTCCTTCTAAGTGAAGGTGCATAAAGACAATCTCTCAATGTCAAAGACTTATTTCTACCAAAAGATAAAGTAACATCTCCTAATGCAACGACCGATACTTTTGTAGCATCACCCATGAACAAGCATATTTCTCCATCACTGAGCCGTCTGGTTTCCTGGAACCCCTGCAATGTATTGCAGACATAATTAGTAGCTCATGTATCTACACACCAGGTGCCGGTAGATAACACCGCTAAACATGTTTCAACTACTAGTAAATGAGATATACCTTCTTTGTTCCTTTGTTTGAGAAGTGGACAATCAGTCTTCCAATGTCCTGACCCTTTGCACTTAAAATATTTGCCTTTCGGCTTTTTAACCGCGCCTTGAGGTCCCATGCCCTTCTTTGCTGAGTTTATTTGTTTCTGAATGTTATTCTTCTTCTTACCGCCTTTTGGCTTAGAAGTAGAAGCCTTTTCAGAAACAAAAATATGACCACTCTGCCTAAAGAGAGATTCAGCATCCTGTAGCTCTTTTGCAAGTTCTGCCAAACTATACAACCTTTTGTTCATGTTGTAATTAAGGCAGAAATTGTCAAAACTTTTAGGCAGAGTTCCGAGAATGATATCGACCTGGGATTCTCCATCGATTTCAGCTCCAAGGATCTCCATCTCATTCAGATGACCCATCATCTTGAGAACATGATCCCTTACTGGTGTACCCTCAGCCATTTTTGTATTCATCAAATATTTCATAGCAAACTGCCTAGCTGCTCTACTCTGATGTCCGAAGAGTTCCTTGAGGTTATACATCATGTCATAAGCTGTGGCTATGGCCTGATGTTGATGTTGCAGTACATTTGACATAGATGCCAGAATGTAACACCGCGCCATCTCATCTGCCTTTTTCCACTTCTTATAAGCCTTTTTGACCTCTTCATCAGAGTTAGCATCAGGCTTAGGTAGGCATTCCTCAACAAGTACATATTTGTACTCCTCAGCAGTCAGAACAATGTCTAAATTACGTTTTCAGTCAATATAATTTGGTCCAGTAAGTTTGTTTTCATTAAGAATCACCATAAGTGGACTAAAAGAACCCATTTTTGAAATCCTGAAAATCACATAAATAAAATTATGTAGGGCAAATTTTTTTTTTTTGAATTAACTAAATATTGATTCCCTCAAAACAATAATAAGAAATTTACCAACATCTTGAACACCATGAATTTAGCATGTCACGATAGTGTGGACGTATACAAATTCAACTTTGTTCAAGTAGGTTTTTCTTATTAATTTTACTATCATGTCAACATAACTTTATGACAAATAAAATTAATATGCTGGTCTTGCTCTGGTCATACAAATAATAGCAGTGACTCCGATGGGAAGGATACCATTATTTGTATCTAAGAGTATACCATTACTTAATACTAAGTCCATTACCTTGTAATGAGTTCCTTCAGATGGATAAGTGAACACATACTAGGTAACTTTCTACAATTATCCCTGAGAAAGTTTGTACTGGTGATCCATAATTATACTCATCCGATATGGAGGAAAGCACTAAAGCCAACGCACAAGTATAATTACATCACCTACAAACCAGTAATGGAGACCATATGATTTATACTAAATAAATATTCTCTCCCACTTAGTTATTTAACAATGAGGGTTTTTCTACTAGTTGATATTATGTCCATTATTAATGTAGGCTTAGTTTTTTAAAAAAAAACATCCACATGATAATAAACATGCATAATCAGAAAAAAACAAAATGACAAAAATAAGAGAAAATATCCAACTCTTATGGTTATCGTTGCTGCTCCGTCCTCAACTATCCGAATCAAAAATCTGGCACTGTGCAGATCTATTCGGGGTTCGACCTGCCCGGTCAGGTCGCGGGGTTCGGGGCAGCGCCCCTTTTTTTATTAAGGTTTTGGCTGTCGATTCCTTCATCGAAAATCATCTGTCTGCCTCTGGACTGCTTAAAACCAGCATCTCGTTCGACGTCAGAAACAGCCACCACCGCCATCACGATTGATCAAAAATAATTAAAATTACACCAATCCTATGCCTCCCGAAGGAGTTCACACATAATCTAGATTAAAAAATTAAAATAATAAACACGATCAACCCTCATGATTTTAATTACATCCACAGCAACAACAACATCCACGACATGTCCGTGGTTTAAACAACACAATCAAAAACATGCATTGGACCATAATAGTTGGATCTAAGATGCCTGCAAAATCGAGTTAGAACAGATCTACATCTACCGACTATTACACAGCGCAGATTTTATTAGACAACATGGACGTATCAATCAATACGTAGATCCAAAGTGGCTCTGATACCAATTGATGGAACTGGAGATTCCCAGGACCCTTTCTTTGGTGTGCGTATTGATCGATAGAAAGTTAAAAAAATCTAATACGTGTTCTAACCCTTCATAGGCGGAAACTAGGGTTCACGAATTATACCTGCGGCGGAAAGGAGACAAGTAATTCCTGGCAATCTCGAGCGGACGACCCCAAGATATTCTGCACGTATTCCTTCCTCGAGTTGGACGTCGTGTGGGCGACGATCTCCCAATCTTTTCTTCTCCTTGGCAGCCCTCTCTTTCTCTCCTTACGTGAATCACGAATTTAGAGAAAGTATTTGATTTTTGATCAGTAATCTGGCGGCCAGAGAATAGAGGATATATATAGGCTACGGCATGGACCATAAGAAAAGATTAGGGTTAGGCCTCCTAACGGATATGGATATCCCGCGTTCAGTCCGAACACACAATCCAGGCCCATTAACAATAGCTCGGTCCACTAATGAGCTATTGTTGCACTACCTCCCTAATCCAAAATTATGTTTGTGGGATCCTTTTATTATATGTTCGTTTGGCTCCCCATGTTAAGATATCGTATGTCCGTCGATCAAATTAAGTTACTGACAACTATATTGATTCGACATCTTTTATCCTTAAGTAGTACCGCTCAACTTTATTTGTCATGTCGGATATAATCCACCTGCAGGGTTTACATGACAATCCTTATGAGCTCCTTAAAGGGACATCATCAACCCGATGTATCGGGACATGGATTCCATTTATAATCAACTGCCCATCATACATACAATGTTATTATCCAATTCATAGAGGTTGTTGATCCATAATGAATCTCACTCTTTTATGAGTCAAAGTAATGCACACTGCATATACATGTCTGTTATTATATCCGGATTAAGAGCACAAGCATCAATAATAACAGAGGTATTTGTTCTCTTATGTAGTCAGTACAAAGAGAACAACCTCAAGTGGTCCTGTTCAATACACACAAAGTGTAATAGTATAAACCTATAGTCAAGATAGACTAATATCAGATTACACTACAACCTTTCCAATAAATTTTCCAAGTCCATATAGTTTGTGAACTATTTATATACTCCATAAGGAACTGATAATATGATCTTCTGTGTGACACCACACACCATATTATCTACAATATAGAATATCAGACATTTTGCATTAACACTTGCAACAAATACAATATGCAAACATTTGTCTATATGATTCTCCTTCAAAATTTAAGGAAATAAGGTTACTACAAAAGTGATGCTTTTAGTATATAACCCTAACAATGATACTACGTATTTTAGGAGTGTGACGTGACATACTTCTGGCAGATTTTGTGCAATTGAAATTCCATTTGTTATTTAGATTTTTTTTAAACATCTTTTCCTATGCCTAATAATATAAAATTAGTTCTTTTTTAAACCTCTCCCCTGCATATTCAATTCATGTCGAATTTATTAAAAATATACAAAAATTGGGTGAATTATATGAAGCTAATCAGGTTCACGTGTCTTGCACGTAGAAAAAAAATTAATATTGTTAAAAAATTAAATAAGAATTTAAATTGTATTAAAATATTTTAAATATGATTTGAACTTATTTTAATTAGGATTTTTTATAAACATATTTTTAGAATTTTGGATATGTGTTTAGTTAGATAATACCATGTTTAGTTTAAATATAATTTGAATATTGAATATATTTTAGGATTTGTTATATGTTCAGTTAGTTAGAAGAATTTTATTTTTTCCTAACTACCTAGAAGTCAATTTTTGTTTGAATATTTTTTTTATATTATTTAATGGATTATATTATTTTGAATATTATTATATATATATTTTAATATTAATTAATAGTATATATATATATATATATATATATATATATATATATATATATATATATATATATAGAGAGAGAGAGAGAGAGAGAGAGAGATTTTATATAAGTAGAGATAGAGAGGAAAAGGGGAAAAAAAAAATCTCCAAGGGGAACAAGGTTTTAGAGAAGGACATGGTAGGTAATTTTATGATTGGTAGGGTAGGGTAGGGTAGTATGCATCTTTCTTACGTGTCCCCTCTAGTTCTCCCCTATTGTCTTTCCTTCTTCAGGAAAGAATTATAGAGGGGAAAAATAAAGAAAAGGAGGCGTGAAGCAAGAGCAAACCCTACCTCTGTGAATTTGGGAAATTTTTTTAATTTTTTTTTTTTGCTTCCGATGGACGAGGAGGAGGAGCGCAGCGAGAGCAGCAATTACACCTCCGAGGACGAAGGCACCGAGGACTACCGCCGCGGAGGATACCACGCCGTCCGCGTCGGCGACTCCTTCAAGCAGGGAGCGTACGTCGTCCAGTCCAAGCTCGGATGGGGTCACTTCTCCACCGTCTGGCTCGCATGGGACACTCTCAACTCCGTAATAACCAACACTTTCACCAATTTATTCCTTCTTTCTTCCTCCAAAGAAAACCTAGTCTCTATTCTATCTTCGTCTTGTTTATTTGCAGCGCTACGTCGCTCTGAAGGTGCAGAAGAGCGCGCAGCACTACACGGAGGCGGCCATGGACGAGATCAAGATCCTGAAGCAGATCGCCGAGGGCGACCCCGACGACGCCTGCTGCGTCGTGAAGCTGCTGGACCACTTCAAGCACTCCGGCCCCAACGGGAGCCACGTCTGCATGGTCTTCGAGTTCCTCGGCGACAACCTCCTCACCCTCATCAAGTACTCCGACTACAAAGGGATCCCCTTGCCGATGGTCAAGGAGATCTGCCGCCACGTTCTCGTCGGCCTGGACTATCTCCACCGCCAGCTCTCCATCATCCACACCGACCTCAAGCCCGAGAACATCCTTCTGGCGTCCACCATTGACCCGGCTAAGGATCCGCGCCGCCGCTCCGGCGATGCCCCCTTTGCTGCCACGAGTACCAAGCCAGACGATCCGCTGCTGAAACCGGCCGCATCGTCGTCCAACAACGGGGACCTGACGAGGAACCAGAAGAAGAAGATACGGCGCAAGGCCAAGAAGGCGGCTGCAGCCACGTCGGAGGCGGAGGGGGACGGCGGTCGAGAGAAGGTGGGGTCGCGCGCGGAGAATGGTGCGGGGCAGGGGTCGAGGAAGGGGAGCAAGGGAACGAGGAGGAAGATGGCTATGGAGGTTGACCTTTGTTGCAAGCTGGTGGACTTTGGGAACGCTTGCTGGACATATAAGCAGTTCACGACCGATATCCAGACGAGGCAGTATAGGTGTCCCGAGGTGCTACTTGGTTCCAAGTACTCCACGCCGGCCGATATGTGGTCGTTTGCATGCATATGCTTCGAGCTTGCCACAGGGGATGTGCTCTTTGATCCACACAGTGGAGACAATTTCGACCGGGATGAGGTAACGACTTTGTCTGTGTTTTTTGATATGGATTCCAAACTGACCGAGGTATTCGACATGACCGGATATGGGTACAACACCTTCGTTGAAGTATCCATATAACATAGATGTGGACCATATAAAATAGATTTAGACTTTGTTATTCTGATAATATATGGCGTTAGAAAAACTTAAAGCACTTCAATTCTTTGAGCTACCTTTAGTATCCACTGAACATAGGCAAGAATTCATCCAAGAAATCACGCTAAAGATTATATTCAATGTTATGCAGTATTGTTTCTTTTGACAACTATGCTCAAAGTGGTAAGGTGCAAAATAGTGAGAAGTTTTTTTAGGAAGTACCTATGTTGCTGGGTTACTACTATGGTTGTCAGTGCAGATTCATGATTATTGGAGTATTCGATGTCCAAAACCCAAAAAGGTTCGTTGATGACCTCGTAAGTGTCCTATAGCAATCTCTCTTGTTTTTTCAATCTCATACTATTCTTACCAGGAATTTGACCTGGCTGATTGGCTTACATTAATGTCTACTATTTCTGATTGACACAAGATCCGGAATCATATTGCAGCATATCATAATCGGTTATTATAAGCTCTAGTGCATGTTTGGCATTTGATCTAATAAAATGCCCTCTCATATATATCATGCCAAGTGCTTGGATAATGACAACCAAAAGATACCACCATCATTACAATGACTTTTAGCTTCCTCTTGTCTCATTTTTCTGGCGAAAGAGAGAACAAAAACATTCAAGAAAAGATAGCATATAAGGGAACTGCTACGAGAGATCATTATTTGAATGGCATGGCATATGACTCAGTATCGTGTGTGGGTGGTGGTGGGGGCAGCCCAGAGGGTTATGTGGTAGTGTCAAGTGTGTCAACAGGACCGAATCCAAGTGTAGATGCTATTATGATCGGACAAGTTACAACTCAAGCAGGTTGGCTTTCGCTAAGGTGTACTTTAAGTCAACAAAAGCAACACCCTACCCTACCCCATAACCTAATGGCTAGAAGCAGAAGCAAACTTGCTGATATTCTCACTCGACCAGGTTGGCAGCCGTGCTGGAATATATCGACTAAGTTAGGTTCCAGAAACTATCCGAAACCAAAATTTATTTTTGTTTGAGCAAATCTTGTATGATATGTACATGATATCTTGTACAAATCAGGTTGCTATGGTTTCGTATTGCCTGTGTGATTTGGGTTCTAGCCTAATTCCCCCCCCCCCCCCCCCCCCCCCCTCCCACAACACACCCACACCCACACCCCAACTATCCACTATTACACCGCCTTCTCACTATTTGTTAGTATGTACTATCTGGATTTTGATTGAGATTGAACACATTTCTGTAAGTGTTTAAATTATGGTTATATTTTAAAATTTTAAAATAATATACATGATGCAGATGCAGATGCAGAAGCATTTTACTAGACCATAGATACTTTCTCCTACGTTGCAAATAACTTACAATTTATTTTATTTTAGCCGACGATAACACTTCCATCCAGAGATTAAGGGTCCGTTTGGATAAGTTTTCTGATTTTTTTTTCTGAAATCAGTTTTCAAAGAAGATGTTATAAAGTTGTTTTCTGAACATACATATTCTGAATTTGTGTTTGGTTACTTTCATCTGAAAAATAGCTTTCTGGAGAATTTTTTTTAAATTTTGTTTGGTAAAAATTTTCCAACAAATATTTTTAAGCTAATGTCTGTGTCTTGTGTCATAGATGTGTTCTCATCTGTGTCCTGTGTCCTACTCCCACAAAGCACCACCACCACCAGTCGTCCCGTCCTCCCCCTCCCCGACTTCGTGTCTCGGTTCCACGACCACCCTCGGGTCCCGGCACCCCCTGCGTCCTGTGTCCCACCCCCACAGAGTCCATCGATGGATCAATGGAGAATTAGGGTTAGGGTTTGGGGAGAGGGAAGGAAGAAGGGAGTTCGGTCTAGTCGACTGCATCGATGTCGTCCAGTTCAACCTCCTCGTGTCCAAGTGTCCTTGCCGAGGTCGTCGGCCAACTGTCCACGCCGAGGTCGTCCAATTCGACCTCCTCGTCGAGGTGACCTCAGCCAAGTGTCCTCGTCGAGGTCGTCCAGTTCGACCTCCTCGTCGAGGTGACCTCGGCCAAGTATCCTCGTCGAGGTCGTCCAGTTCGTCCTCCTCGTCGAGGTCGTCCAGGTCGTCGGCCAAGTCGAGTTCGCCGTACGGGAGGCGTCGCAGTCGTCGTCCTCGCCGTCGGCCAAGTCTCAAAGAGGTCGTCGTCCTCTCGTCGAGACGGTCGAGATCGTCGTCCACGTCGAGGCTAGGGTTAGGGTTAGGGTTAGGGTTAGACTTTGATGAAGAAGAAGAAGTAGAAATATTGGAGGAGTTGAGAACTTTGGGAAAAAAAAAGTGGAGAGACAGAGGGAACATGAGAGAGAATGTGGAGAGAGAGAGTGAGTAGGAGACCCCTGAGAGTTTGAGGGACCGGAATGAGTGAGAAAAAATTCCGGAAAACACCTTTTTCTTGTTTTCTAAAAGTGAAGTTTAAAAGTTGTTTTGTGAATGAAAGTTTAGAAAAGATTTTTAGAGTGTGTTATAACCAAACGTTATTTGTTTGGGATTTGAGTTTAAACTCAGAACAGCTATGTTTTAAAGCATAACCAAACAGGGCCTAATTCCCTAAAATTGCTCTTTTCCACTTTGTGCGCACTAAGAAGTTGATTTACTAGGAAAAAAATTCCATGGAAAAAGTTCCATGGAATTAATTTGGGTGTTTGATTGTCGTTATTTTCCACATGGAAATTGATATTTTCCATGGGCTGGGCCAGTTTTATTTTCCACCATTTTGGAGGAAAATATGGAAAATGATAGATTTTTGGAAAATAATTCCATGGAAAATATATGCTATCAAACACTACAATTGGTGGAAAATTTTGTGATGGAAATATTTTCCATGGAAAAAAAGCTCAATCAAACACAGGCTTAGTTGTTGACCTGGTTCCTCTCTGGTGACTGTTGTTGATAACTTCCTTTCTCATACCCATGATTACGTTTATCATACTGGAGTCCAGGTATTACCTAATTAACACTGCCTCCCTATTTCCACCTAAATTTTCTACTGTTTAGAAAATTGAAAATAAAAGATAAATATTACTCACAATACAAAACTTTTATCTTTACAGTTAAGGGTTGGGTGTGCTTTTACTTTTCAGAACACTCATCTGATAATAAAACTACAATAGCCATAGCATACTGTAGCAACTTCATAACTGCTATCTTCCTTGAGAAACTTTTCAATTTCAAGGACTATAAGTTTTTTATGTAACCTATCTGAGATGCCGAGGATTTGTATTTACATGGCATGATTCGTGCACATGGACATGGTTATCCTTCATTAGATTTATAACAAATCTCTAATATCTAGACAAGTGGAAATGGCTCCATATGTGCGCATGTCTATATCATGATTTGTTATATGTTATGTTTTTAGTTTCTGCGTTGTTAATGGATTACTTATGAAAGAGTAATGATCAACAAGAGCAATTTATGCAATATCACTTTTACAAAGTAAAGCGCAACACTGGTCGCCTATGCAATATTTTTCGTAGATAAAATAGAGGTGGCAACATTTGGTGTACCTATTTGTCAATGTCCAGGAAATAGACAGAGTGATACATACTCGGATGGAAATTCCATTTTCTTGATAAGTAGTATAATGTACCTTTCTTCATTTAAGGTGCATCTTTATGTGTTGTATTACTGACTGTACGATTTATTAAGCTACTGCAACCATTCCTTGATCTTTCTTCATAGATACTGCTAATCGTCTGCTTGATTGTAATTATCCTAATCTATGGTTATTTGTTAAGGTGCATTTTTGTGCATTGGTTTCTGACTGCTTGATTTACTAAGTTACTGCAACTGCTCCTTGATCATTCTTCATAGATACTCCTGTTAATGTCTGCTGGAGATCTTTATTACGTATTATATCTCGTGACTTTCATTTCTATATCAATTTCTTTGTTTCTTAAGGTGCAGAAGTTTATGACACTCAAGTCTCTTACGCCTTATGATTGTGAATTAGACTACTTCATAATGTTTTTTTATAAATAAAGTTACTTTGATCTGATTTGTTCTGTTCCATAAAACATTTTGGTTCTCAGAAGTAGAATGCAGTGGCATCATAACATGAGAAATTTCCATCTTAAGATGGGAGGTACAGGTCCTTATTGGAAGAGATAACTAATTGTTTAATCTTGTTTCATTTGTGCAGGACCACCTAGCATTGATGATGGAACTTCTTGGAATGATGCCACGGAAAGTAAGTTAAACACTTTTGTTACTCATTCTAAGCCCTTCAAACACTCTCTACCAATGCTATGCCCTTTCTTTTACTTCAAACATTCTTTCTACTAATGCTAGATATGTCAAATAAGCTTAGGTCGAGGGATGTTAACATGCGCCATCTGTGGTAGCTTAGTTTAAATCGCATATGGGCCCATAGAAAGGCGACCAGGTGTCTGTTCTGAAACATAGAGTTAAACTATTTTTGTTAGTGTCATCCTGATAACCAATATTAATCTAGGAAGCATGGATACTCCGAAATTGGTGTTGTGTCGTATGATACCCATGCCAGGTACGTATTAGACACACCAGAAACACTCAAAATACACTAGGATACACCAAACCTATGTCACACCCGTTTCGTTGTGTCCATTATAGTGTCATCATATTCATATTCGTCCGGTATATGTAATAATTTAGATAATAATCTTTGTATATAGTTGTGGGAGAGACAACCATATATAGGGGGAACCCTTGTTTTACTCAGGAAGGTGCTTGTAATAATATAGAGCAATCTCACAAGACACCCAAAAATTTCCAAATTAAATTTAGAAGTTTATAAGTCCCTATTCTTTTACTTGGGATTGGGGTACGTATGTGATTAGTTGCCAATTAAAAGAACACACGTGCTAAAATATTCTTTATTTACACATAATGTAGTGATCCATTCCCCACTTTTCATACTTCTTGCACCTAAATTTTCTATTCGTATGGCCTGCATGTAGCTGCTATCATAGTTGTTAGAGTTGTTAGATACGAAAAAGAGTTTAGGTGCCAAGCTCCATTGCATTTGATCTGAATTCTCCGTATAGATAGCATTCCGTCATGTGGGAATACACGTTATGGAATGTGAAATGCACACAAATTAGAACATCAAAATCCACATACCAACAATCGAGCAGAAAATATACTTGTGTTTCCAGCCAAGCTTTTTAAGGGTTCATTAAAAGTTGAGAGTTTAAGACTTACAGCTTCTTTTTATGAAGACATTATTGTTGAGCTTGTTTGGAACTTGATGGATTTTTTTTTGTTCTTTTTTTTTTTTTTGAAATTTTGATGTTGTTATATTACTTACGATTGTTGTAGTTTTGAATGTTAAGTATACATTATATATTAAATTCTAAGTTCCGGATAAATGTACTGCATTCCAAATAAGTGTTCTGAAGAAACCTACTCAATGTAATGGGACCCCTGGGTTCCTGTTTTCATTTCATGATAGTAAATGTATTTTTTTGTAATATCTGTTACAATATGCTACAGTTTTTTTTTCTTATTTTTTTTGTAATAAAGTGGTAGACACTCGATACTTATTCCGACTTTTTATACCTTATTTTTTCATGTTTGACATGGCTTTTCATGTGTAAATTATGTTTGTGATCGTCTTCTTTAACTTTTATTATTAAACAGGAGCTAATCCGCACACGCGCGCGCGCACACACACACACACACACACATAATTAGTTTACCTAAAGTCTTATATTTCTTTGAATTATTAACATTAATTTTTAGGAAACTAACCATTACCAAGTTAAAAAAGTAATCTTGACTAATCGGCAAATAATCCGCTTACTCGTTCCAAGGTCCTAGACGTACTTGGGGTAGGCATTGCTCTCTCTCTCTCCCCCTTCTCTCTCTCTCTCTCTATATATATATATATATATATATATATATATATATATAAGAATTAAGTATGACAACTTCTTTATTACTCAGTAAAATAACCATCTAGAACATATTGTATTTGTTGTGAAATGCAAAATTACATGAAGATCCTATCCATTGTGTTGTTTGACCAATTGTCTTGTTTCCTTGTGTATATATAGGCTTTTGTATGTGTCTACACTTGTGTTGAACAAATATAGGTAAGGACCCGATACAAATACGGGATACAAACATTTTCAAATAGGTACAACGTAATCACACGAGTAACAACACAATACATGTATGGACTCGGTTGGAATAATAACACCATCTTCCCGTGTCCACGCAACATAGATATATGTGTATTCCTTTATCATCTCATTCAATTATAGATGTTTCTCTAATTTATGAGTTTTCCTGAACATTTTCTTTTGAATAAAATTCAAAAGAGTTTCAGATGGTCCTACTAATTACTAACCCCAGCTTCCAGACTCCTATTAAATGATAGGGGCCAACCACGAACAAAAATAGCATAGATGCAATATGGGGCTGTTTGGATCACAGCAACTGGGTTGAAAGTGGATGAAAGTCCCACTTTTACTTGAAACTCCACACAGTTTTGCTGTTTGGTTGGAGGCAGCAACTCTACGGGAAGTGTCTTTTTCTGACAGGTTTCACTTGCTGTCCCCCGATTTCTTTCAATTCCAAGCTACATCAAATAATGGGTGCAAGTGGGCTGCAACTGAAGAGAGACTCTCTTCGCAGCTGGCAGTAGAACCCGTACGAGCCTCCTCCTCTGACGCCCAGTACGACCAAGGTGACCTTTACGCTGCCGACAGCGACTTCTCACCGAGAGGATGAGGCGGTGCTGACGGAGAGTGTCATGGGCGAGGTTATATGGGGAGTGGCTGATGGTCGGGGCGTAGGCGGAGGACGGCCGAGGCGTAGCACGGAGAGAGTGGCGTGGGAATGAAAAAGAGGAAAGAGAACAAGAAGAGTGGAGTGGCTGCGGCTATATTGGAGAAGTGGGGTGGCTACCCTGCCGGCGGCGAGCAAGTAGAGATGAGGAGTAGTTAGCATTTGGGAGAGATGAGAATTGGTCCACTGTAGGAAATGGGTTTATATGGGGAGAGAATTCTATGGAGCATTCTGGAGTGAGTAGGTAGGAGTAGTTAACAAATAATATAATGATATGTTTAACTAATAGTTTTTAGTAATTAATATGATTAATAGTTTTTGTATATATTAATTATTATTTAAAAACAAGAATATGAAAATATGTATATATTAATTATTATTTAATTTTTAAAAAGTAATTAAGTAGTAATAATAATAATAATAATAATAATAATAATAATAATAATAATAATAATAACTTCTTAATTTTCTCCTTAATACAAAATAATAATGAATAATAGTAGTTTGGGAGGTAAGCATACCCAGATTTACCACATCTCCAACACCATCCGCTTTCAACAACCATTCAAACAACGAAACTTTTTTTTTTTTCCACTTTCAACAACCATCCAAACAACGAACTCATTTTTCTTCCACTTTCACCAGACAAAAAGTACTTCATCCAAACACATTTTGGAAAGTGTCACTTGCTGCAAGTCCACGGAAACTCAACTTGCTGCAAGTGCCACTTTCACACTTTTAAAGAGTTACATCTATCCAAACAGCTCCTATATTGGAGGGAAGGCAGTCAGGGGCGGACCCACCCTAGGCCCAGAGGGGGCGACCGCTCCCCTGAGTTTTGGTTACCTGCTGTGTAGATATGTTTATGTTGCTATATACTTTGGGGACATTTGGTACGCGGAATACTATATAGTCGGAAATTCTATATTTCCGGAAATTTGATAATGAAATTCCCTGTAAAATTATATTCCTATGTTTGGTGACTATATAAATATTCCTGGGGAAATATAAAAAAAGATAAAAAAAACTGAAAATAAAAAAGGATAAAACAACTGAGAAAAAACGGAAAAAAACAATTCTTTAAAAAATGAAAAAACAAAAAAAACAAAAACTCTTAAAATTTGAAAAAGATAAAAAACTGAAAAAAAATGTTATAAAAGAAAAAAGATTAAAAAAATGACAAAACAAAAAACCAAGAAAAGAAAAAAAAAATCCTAAAAAATGAAAAAAAGAACAAGAAAACTGGGGAAAACTTTAGAAAATGAAAAAGGATAAAAAAATGAAAAAAGGAATTAAAAAAAATAGTATAGAAAAAACAAACAAAAAAACTTTGCCCGGACAAAAAAATATACCCACTTATTCTTAAGGATAGGATTCCCATTTTTTATGGGTAAATTATTCATGCGGCTATTCTCAATTACCGAGAATAAATTTTCATAACCTAAACCAAATAGGGGAATAGGTTTCCATCCTAAAATTTCCCGGAAAATAAAAAAAATCCTGTGTACCAAACGTGTAATGTTTTTATTAATTCTTCACAATTGAATGGTTGCCCAGTTGGTTAGTGCATGTGATTTAACTAAGAGGTCTTAAGCTCAAGCCTTAGTAAGCACATTACTGTTTAGAGTTTTTTTGCATTAAAGTCCCTTAAATCTTCTATATTTTTAAATGTCCCCCAATTTTTGTTAATTGCTTGAAAGTCCCTCAGATCACTTTAAATGGAGTTATGGGTCCGTGCGGTTATCCTAACTCATCTTGAAAGAGAATATTCTGTCAAATCTAACTGAATTATCATTCTTTGGCATTTTTGCTATCTTTTTCCTCTTAGTCCTCTTTTGTCCCGTCCAAAGAACAAATCACAAAGCTCTCCTTTTCCAAAGCCATATGTCAGCCATCCGTCCTTGATCCTCCCTCTTCCATGATTTGCTACATTATAAAACACAAAACATAGCATCTAATAGTTCAATATCAATCATCTTGGAGCAAGTTTGAATTTTAGTTTAGTTCTCACACATAATAGGATTGAAGATTAAGTTGAACTAACTACAATCAAATGATCTTGTATAACACAAACATAAGTTTAAAGTAGGCGACACCGGGATGATGTTATTACTTAGCACTGAGTGCTCAATATCCACGAAGTTGCAACATTAATGAAATAAATTGTTATGTATAACACAGCATCTCTGTTACGAGAACATTGTTGCCTTGCGTCTAAGGCAACAGGGAGGTGAACACAAGTGGTACCGGCACGCCTTACATGGAGGGTCTGAAAAAATTGTTGAGAAAGATTCTATTTGGGTTGGAGTACCTCAATAACCACCAATTACGAATCCACATGAACCTTAGCTATGCTGTCTTCATGAATGGCAACATTGGTGATGTACAAAATTAATGTTTAACTTATCATTAGCTTTATCTTTCATAAAGTTTAGGATATTACAATATATATAGTTCGTGAAAAGAAGATATAATAGTTCCATTATGATACAATTATGAGGGAGAGGAGGGAGAGGGATGAGGGAGGATGAGGAGGATTGGCTGGTGTTGGCACGGGAGGAGGATTTGGTTTTAAAGTTCAAACGAGATGAAGACTCTTTGCCTGTCAAATTTGATCATATGAGGATGCGAGCGGTGTCGCCGAATATAGGGGTGGGACGAGAAATACAAGTAGGGGTGAGCATTATTCGGTTTTGGACTGAAAACAGAACCTAACCAAACCGAATAAGAGATTCGGTTCGGTTTGAAAAAAAATTCAGTTCGGTTTCGGTTTTGAAAATACTAAAATTTCTTGTTTAGTTTCGGTTCAAAAACCGAACAAGACTTATGCAATTATGTAAATACCCTCAATTTTATGCATATTTTGTGATTAAAATGTGTATATTTTGAAAACAACAATTCTATGTATATGTTTTTGAAGTCCAACTTTGATAATTTAACAACTAGTCCAACTTTGGACGCAACTTTGAAATACAACAAATGTGTGTATACAAATTATAATTTTAATATAATTTAATCGTGATTCCAACTTTGGACCCAGCCCATTAAACCACTCCTTCCCTCTCTGTTTGCAATCAGCAGCTCAATTCAATATCTGCACCCACATCTAATAGCAAACCCAATCCCAATCTATTACCACATACGTAAGTCAATTTTCTTGCATCATGATTGATCGTCGAAATTTGCAGTTGAAGGTTCAAAGTGGAGGAAGTCTTCCAGGATCTGATTTTGGTGATTTCCAATTGTGTTGGGATCTATTTCACAATCCAAGCATATAACCTTGATCATAGTTTGTTAATGATTGCAATTTTTGTGATCTTGTAGGGTTGTTACCAATAGATTTGATAATAATCGTTGATTCATAGTTTGACTTGTGCAGATTTTATTGCATGCCCATATCATCATTGTAGGATTGCATCTACACATTAACTTCGCGAGAGTTTCATCCATCTAGGATCTCATTTCGGGTTTTTCATCCTCATGTTTCCATTGAACATCTGCATCATTCCTCCTAGGATTTCCCATTATTTCTTGTCCTGCATTAGATTTGGTATGAAACCTTGGGATAGATCTTTCTTTGCACGACACATATTATGAACTATATGGTCAATTATATCCAGAAATTATCATATTTAGACGAAGGTTAATCCAGAGGTACCTTGTACCTTCATTCGATGACATGACAAGCGTGACCATCACTAGCGATTGGCTGTCTGAATTGGACTATTACTTGGATTGGTACGATGTGTGCAATTGGGCTAGGTCAGATTTGCTAAGATGAGGTTTGTAGGAGGTGCTAAGATTTACTTGGCTTCCACAAGAGAAAGTTGGACTGCTAAGGAGAGAAACCATTGAGACATCAGATGAGATAAAGGAGAAATTGAAGTACCTCCCATAAACCTACAAATACCATATGTTAGAGCGTAATTGGTGCTGGACATCGGTTTGTAGGAATAGGTTTTACACATAAGAGTTTATACACTTGTAAGCGACTTCGTCCTCAGATCCGCCAGTTTGATGTGATAGAGACTAGATACATTTGTGAGTGACCTTGTCCTAAGATTCACAAGTTTGATGTGTTAGCGACTACAGTCTCATCCTGATGTTCGCTCTATTTCCACTAGAGATGAGATATAGGAATGCTTTAGTGACTTTAGCTACATCCTTATACAATGATGGGTGCATTTGCACTACACTTACAGGTGAGCTATACCATGATAGGCGGGTTCACTATCACTTGTTACCCCAATGTCTTGGTTTGAACTTTTTATTGATAGATCCACTATGTTGAGGTTGTGACTAGTTCAAGCCCATCCTTAAGTGCATACCCAGGTAACTTATAGATTTATTACCCCTGCTATTAGGATCCTGTTCTAGTGCATCCTTTGAGTTTGCACATCATCTACATGATTTGCATTTTTGATGTTTACAGAAAGATATTTGTGAGCATGGAGCATTAATGAGTCTGCAGTAGACACTCCTAATATGTTGTAGGAGTTTGTAATCGGTGTACGAGTACGTCGAGTAGTGTTAGTGAGCCTGAAAGTTTAAATTAGGGTACCTCACGTGACAAATAGATCCGTTTGGAGTTTTCTCAGGATGATTGGTTAACGCATATGAGCTGGAGATTTCTCTAGATCTGGCGATCAGTCCAATATTCGGTACAGAGGACTTGACATTCTACCGAGTCACTTTCACCTTCCACCAATCACGAGGCCTATAGCACCACCTTCATTTACTTCCTCTCAAGAGAATCGTCGACTTCGTATTCAATTTCACTGCTGCCGCCTCCACCAGTACCCTCTTGGAGGAATCTCATATGACTTCCAATGTTTCCTTCTCCACGAGTACCACCTTGGAGGCATCCAAGTTCTTAGTACTGTCTTCTCCATCATGACCATCTTGGAGGCATCCTATAGCAGAGACTGAGTATACTTTGGTGTTCAGCTCATTGCTACAACAGTACTTGGTTCGTTGGCGAGGACGTCCAAATTCAGAGTGTTTGTGGTTGTTGACGGAGAGATTAAACAGTGTCTCAAGATTTCTAGCGGAGTTTCATAATCTTATTTACACAGAGGTGAAGTTCCGAACTGGGGACCAATGGAGATCGTGCTCTCACCAGAAGACTTTGAGACTAGTCATGTTTCATGTTTTATTTAGTTTCTTTTATTTGAGTTTGGGTCCATTTGAGTTTATTAGGGCTATATGGGTCTATTTGAGATTGAGTCTGATTTTAGTTGAGTCAGGTTTTGGGTTAGGATTGCAAATTTACTTTATTTATGATTCTCTTATTTGAAACCTGGTTACTTGTTTCCGAAGTCTAGGAGAGGGTGTGTATATATGAATTCTAATCAGACTTCTAGAGGAAGTTAATAAATGCTTGAGATATTGTGATTGATACGTTGTGAGATGGGTGTGATGCCCTTCTTGTGATGTCAACTGTATCCTTGGTGTGAAGCCCTGGAACCAAACACTTGCCCTAGTTCTCTTTTATCCTTATTCCCCTTTAATCTGACCGCCAACACCAACTACCTTCTTGCTTTTTCTGCTGCCGTCCCACCAGAATAGACCTGCCATCCATCTGTCAGGTTACTAGACACGCCTCCTCCTCCTTGGCTCCATATTGCAGTTTGATAATCCGCAGAAACAGCCGTCATCCTTCTGTGCAGAACCCGAATGCAAATCACCAATTCCTTCTCATATGATGCTGGGACCCCAACTCGCTTTCCTTTTTGCTACATTTGACAGCACCCACAGCCCCTCTTCCTTGCACCGCCACACGCCCAGGTTCCCTCTCTACTTGTAAAACTGACAGCCACTCCTTCCTCTTCCTCTTTCCAATCAACAGCTAAGTCCAATATCTACACCCGAATCCAAAACCGTATCTAAAGATTCTAAAACCCAATCAGAATCTATCACCATCTAACAAGGCAAGGTTTTTCATTCTCATCACGATTGATTGTTGAATCTTGGAATTGAAGGTTCAAAGCAGAGGAATCGTCTCTGGGATCCGATTTGGGCAATTTTCAATTACATTGACCTAATTCACAATCCTTTGGGATATAACCCCAATCTTACTTTGCTATTGACGATGATTTTTGTGGTCTTTTGGGGTTGTTACTTTCATAATAATTGATTTGTAGTTTGACTTTTGCGGATCCTCATTGCTTGTTGTATCATCATTGTAGGATTGCATGCACATTAATAATTGTCACACTTCACGACAGTTGCATCCATATAGGATCTGACTTAGGTTTTGCATCTGTTTTCTTGCATTGATCATCTCCATTGTTCCATCTAGGACTTCCTGTTAGTTCTTGTTTTGTATCACATTACATGCCGATGCCTATGCTTCAGATAATGGTGCCCCTTTTATGCTTCAACTAACCGCTCCACCTTTTAAAGTGATTCAAGGTTTTCTGTCTACTCTAGCTACTAATAACTACTACATCAAAGTAACCTGTTTTATTTTATATTATTCTCTTGTGTTTTTCTTTTAGTGCTTATCAAGTCATCAGCTGATTTGTATGTTAACAATGTCGTTAGCAAAAACCCATCTTTAACATTGCTAGTAGCACCTTCCTATATCGAAGTTCCTTCTTCTATGCTTGTGTGGATCCGGCATCTATTAGTTAGAATCTTGCTTTGCTATTTCCCACATATGCACTATAATCAAATATTTTCTTCCTTTCCTCTTAAACCCTAATATTTTATTTTGTAATAACCGTGAGCTTACTTATCTTTTCTCTGTGTACTTTTCTAATCCTCTTTCTTTTTCTCATATTTCATCCTCGCCCTTCTCTCGGTTTCCTACTTTAAGATTTAGTTATTCATATGAGAAACATTTATGTTATTACCATGTTGATGACTCATCTTTTTTGGAAATGATATGAAAATTAATGTTAATATGTGATCATTGATTTTGTACACTTGTGTGTCACTTATTTGTTGATGACGAATTATTTATCCTATTTAGCTATGTTAGTAGCAAAGTTTGCACCGGATGACACTGATACATATCGGCAACATCTTATAGTTTTTGTTTTGTCCCGTTCCAATACTGATCCCATGGATACTGGTTGTGTGTGTTTTCTGGTCAATTCAGCAGAACAAAGAGTAGGGATGAAAGAAAATATTGACAATGATTTAGTTTCTTGAAGATCGACATGCTGCAGGGTATCGATTGTTTCTTTATCGACACTGAAACCATTACCATTTGCCGAATTTGTATATCTTTAATTTTATAACATTTATCTTTTTCTAATATTTATTTCATTGAAAACTTTTTATTGCGGTATAGTTTGTGTACAAACAAGTAAATTAACAATAGTATTTATTGCGGGTAAACTATTGATGCTGAATATAATTTCATTCAAAACTAACAAGAAACAACAAATAATACATAAATTATGCCTAAATTTATCAAATATTTTTCTATTTTTTTTCTATTATTCTTTGGCTTTTCTTAAACAAAGAACTCTGAAACTCTAATCTGGAACTGTCAAAAGTTCCAAAAGCCGATGATACACATAATGGTCCAAACTGGACTCCGTTACCAACACTATGAACCTTGGTTAGAAGATTTAGTCCGGAAATGATAAATTTATAAGACATACCTCTCGATAGAGCTTAGAATCTAGAAAATTTTAAAATTACTAGGAAGAAGTCGAAGTATATGAAAATAAGGATTTGGAGGTAGAAGTTCACATTGTTGCCCAGACATGCAATTTGACATTTGAATATCCACTGAATGAAAGAAGCTTTTGTAGCATGAACGTAAGTCTTTTATTGTTGTTGCCCTCATCTTCCATATTCTTTATAATGAAAATGAAAATATGCGAGGCATATTGTATCTGATATGAAGCTTATGGTTTACTTTGCTTGAAGTGTTGAACACTTCAGTTGCGATTGCACTGTAATCAAGTTGGTGAATGTACTGTAGTTGGAATCTGGTAGTCGTTGAATAGTTATTATAGTTCTTATACTCATAATGCAGTTTCATGTTTGAAAATACTCGAACTTCGGAAAACATTAGAATCTACATCATGCATGCAATATGTTGATAAACATGTTAATTGAACCCAATAGATAGATATGTACCAACCGGAAACAAAATTTATAATCAGACAATTATCGTCTTTGTTCAGCTTGGTCTCAACTCAAAGGCTGGTTGATTTTCTCCTGTTTTCTGACAGTTCATCTTGCTTCCAGATTGCATTGGGTGGTCGATACTCGCGGGATTTCTTCAATAGGTATGGGGACTTGAGGCACATCCGCCGCCTCAAGTTCTGGCCACTCAGCAAGGTGCTTATGGAGAAGTATGATTTCAGTGAGCAAGATGCCACTGATATGGCTGACTTCCTAATTCCGATACTCGATTTTGTTCCTGAGAAGCGACCCTCGGCAGCCCAATTGCTCCGCCACCCTTGGATTGATGCAGGCCCCAGAATTCGGGAGCCAGTGCAGCCTTCAGATATAGGTGTTTCCAAAAAGCAGGAAAAAGAGAAAGATGAGAGGGAGGCAATGGCAGCAAAGATGGAAAATATTGCGATCCATGGATCTTCTGAGGTTTTGATTGTTCATTCGCAGCCTAGTAGTAAACCACATTGATGTTGCCTCTTAGAATTAGTTATTCCTTATTTATTTTACATGTTATTGTGATTTTCCGGGGTTCGTGGATGGCTGTGAAATGGAAGGTGTATGGTGTTAGAAGTGTATGCATGGGTTGATGGAAGCGATCGCGTATGCTGTGACTGTTGAATACTTCCATCTGGTTTGGACATTATAATTTTTTTTCTGCAAAAGAGGGTTTTCATTTCTTCAAAATCTAAGCCTTTTGTTTGGGAAAGACACTTTACTCGCTTTTATTACAAAATCTGAGCATAGATGTGTCAGCTCTGTTGGTCTGTTGTGTTTGAATTCTTGCCTTGCTTTATTGGACATTGGTTCACTGTTGATAGATGAAAAATGCTGAGTCTACAACCAAATGTTTACAACCATTTTATAACCTCTCACCCCTTACACATGGGTCCCATCTCCTCTCTCACCCTCCTGCTACATGGGCTTTATCCAATTCCATCACTTTCCCTCCTCCAATTGAAATCTGACGCGTGGCGGTTGTAAAGGAATTGTAAGTATTTGGTTGTCGGTATAGCAAAGCTTGTTGATAGATAGGTGCTGCATGTACGTCAATTGTTATTTTTTGTCCTGAGATAAATAGTGTCCTAGGCTATTAGCATCAGGATTCTCTCCCATTTTTATTTGGGTTTTTCAAAGGACACCACACATATTACTAGGGGCTATCCCAAAATTTTTGGAAAAAACTACGAGTTTGCCATCAAAATTGTTTACTTGGGGCTAGCCCAAAGAATGATATAAATACCAATTTCATTTTATTTCACAACTCTTCTTCTCTCCCTCTACTATTTTCTTCTCCTCAAAATTTCTAGGTCATAAAATTTTTAACCCTAACCCAAATTTTCTCCCAACCAAGCCATTGTGAAGATTTTGGGTGCAAATTTTGGTTATAGTGTCATCGACTTCTTCCGTTAATGGGTATGTCATCTAATTAATATATTTGTAGACTTTCCAACAATAATTTCACATATAAATTATGATTTATATGTGTTTAATTTAGAAAAAAGAAACATGGAAGAACCCGGGTCATCGAATGTAGTAGACTCTCGTCCCGCTATGTCCGAAGAACACATTTTTGCTTCGGATGCACTCTTGGTAAGTAAATTTTAACATTCATGTCGGGTGAAATTCGGGGTTGTGACACACAGGACTGCCACTACTCTGGCAGTCCACCTCTAAATACAGGACTGCCAAAACCGCGGCAGTCCTTTAGACCAGAAGGACTGCCAGAGTGGTGGCAGTCCTGATTATTGCAAGGACTACCTTTTCCTCTGCAGTCCTACATTTTGGCAGCAGTTTGCACATTTTTGGTGTTGTGTTATTTAGTTTTATTAGCTTTAAGTTATATTGTAGAACTTATCATCTTCCGGTATCGAGGTAGCTGCTCCAATTGGCGTCGATGTAGGCCATTTATTCTGGACTGATATGTGGTTTGAATCAAGCGAAGGTGCGCTAAATTGGTGCCGAGAAGTTGGACGGGCAAACAACATAGTTCTTGTGATATCTAGATCGGCCCGAAACCGTCCGGGACAACAAACTACGGTGGTTTCATGTGAACGAGGTGGTGTGTTCAGAAGCCATAAGAAAGATAAAGTTATCCAAAGTAAAGTTTCAAAAAGAAATGTTGGAACGAGAAAATGTGGTTGTCCATTCAAAATCTATATTAGAAACGATGAAGAAGCGAAGTGGATAGTCCAAGTCAAGAATGGAATCCACAACCACGAAATTGTCGAAACACTATTGGGTCATCCATATGTCGGACGGTTGAACAATACGGAGAAGAAGATAGTCAAAGACTTGTCCACTTCCGGAGTTGCACCGAGACAAATATATTCCGTCATACGAGAAGATGAGAAGAACAAGTCTACAATGAAGTCAATATACAATGCCCTATCTTCTTCTAACGCCATTCGGTCGAAATCGAGAATGGCGATGCAAGAAGTGATGAAGTTGCTTGGAGATAATCATTATGTTGAGCACCATAGAAGACATCCCCAGAGCAATGAAGTCATTTCAATCTTTTGGGCTCATCCCGATTGCACACATTTGGTTCGGTCTTTCGCCGACGTGTTAGTTCTTGATTGCACGTACAAGACCAATAAGTTCAAGATGCCTCTCTTTCATGTTGTCGGCTTCACCTCTACATGGAAAACATTTCCAGTTGCTTTTTGCTTCATGAAGAGTGAGAAACTTGAAGACTGCACATGGGCGTTGGAGAAACTGAAAACACTTTACACTGGTCATAGAGAGCCCTCTGTTTTTGTTACCGACAGAGAGTATGCTCTAATTAATGCTATTCGGATTGTGTTTCCTCAAGTGGATACATTGCTATACGTGTGAAAAATATCTATTTGTGTGCAATATATGTCTATCTCTGTGCAAAATATATCAACAGCAATTATCCTCATAGTTTTGATCAGGACTGCTGGACGACTGGCAGTCCTTATTCACATTAGGACTGCCAGACCACTGGAAGTCCTTATTCACATTAGGACTGCCAGTGGCCGGGCAGTCCTGATCAAAACTCACTCACAGTGAGTTTTGATCAGGACTGCCAGACCACTGGAAGTCCTTGTTCACATTAGGACTGCCAGTGGCGTGGCAGTCCTGATCAAAACTCATTCACAGTGAGTTTTGATCAGGACTGCCATACCACTGACAGTCCTTATTCACATTAGGACTGCCAGTGGTCTGGCAGTCCTGATCAAAACTCACTGTGAGTGAGTTTTGATCAGGACTGCCAGATCACTAGCAGTCCTTATTCGACAGTGTCCACAAACATCCATGACATAACATCCAAATTCGACAGTGTCGTCGACACAAATACAAACATCCAAAATACACCAAAAAAACAAAACATAATTTAGCCAACAAGTTAAACATCAAAATTTAAACATCCATGTATCCAAAATACAATTTCATAATACAAAACATAATCTAGCTGTTATTGACCAGAAGGACCGGCGGACGGACATGATCCTCAGAAGGATCGACATCGGACGAACGAACAGGATCCTCAGAAGGACCGGCACCGGGCGTACGGACAGGTCCCTGAGATTGACCAGAACCACCTCGTGCTAGAATTTGGCTGATAGGTACGTCGTCGTCATCATCGGAAGAAGACGGAGGACTAGGAGTAGCTCGTTGCTTCGAACGAGTATGGGAGTGTCGTTGTTCTCGTTGTCGCTGCGGTTAAAAATTCTTATTGGTCTCTCAAGAGGACAAGGCCCCTCAGTACGTTCCCTGCGCAAAGATGCGGTGGGGGGTCGCTTTCTTTTGGGAGCGGCCACAGGACTGCATGACAACATAAGGTTAGTATTATAGGGTTAGTATTAGTAAATAATGGATGTAAATGAAAATAGACGATTTTCCTTAAGGACTGCCATGTTCCTGGTAGTCCATCATTCTTTCAGGACTCCAAAAGAGATGGCAGTCTTGTTTTATAAAAGGACTGCCAGGCTTCCTGCAGTCCTGTTTTATAATAGGACTGCCTGGAACATGGCAGTCCACTTTGGTAGTAGGACTGCCCGTTCTTCGGCAGTCCTCAGAGATGACGCCCACGAGCAGCAGCCGAACGGCCATTTCGTGTTCTAGGGTTAGGTTTAAATGAAAAAACGAAGATTTCTGAGTTCGAAAAGTACTTTCACAAACAAAAAATTGTTCTAACCTAATTTATCATAACATTTAAGAGATTTTGAAGAAGATTCTTTGAATTGTAAAATAAAATATACAATAATTAGGAAAAACATACCTAGCTTGTGATGAGGGTTTCATCTTTGGTGCCATTGATGAGATTTGAAGAAATGTAGAAGAAAACTAGGGTTAGGAGTTTGGATTGGAGTTGTGGAGAATGAGAGTAGGGTTTTGGATTTTTTGAAGAGAGAGAAATGTTTTAAGGATATGAAATGAAAGAGAGGGTTTGGGGGGGGGGGGGGGGGGGGGGGGGAGGGGGTGGGATGCAAGTAAAATGGCTTCAAATATGAATTTGTACAGATATCACACAACAAAAAAGTTAAATAAATAAATAAAATTATTATTATAATTTCACTTTTATCTAATTTCAAGCTTGAAAAAGAGGTTGAATCCAAATTTTGAAAGGAAAAAGATCAATTTTATAACGTATCTAAATATAAAATTCAAGTCTCACTTGCTTGTATCCAAACAACAAAAGTGGTACAAGTGTAAAAATATGTATCATTTTTGCCACTTAGATTGCATTCTTGCTTGCAACCAAACACAGCTAATTATAATCAACAAGACACACCTAATCATCTTCCTCTTGTATGTTGCTAATCTCTCTTTCCATTATGTGTCTTTCTATGGTTTTCGTATCATTGTGTCATGTCCTGATTCTGTAGAATCGATAGTCGTCCTTCGGACGTGATGCCGTGCGAGCCTAAGATGCACTCGCACAAGGCATGGTCATAAAGTTATCCGAAACACAACAACAAATAGAGTACGAAGAAATTTAACACTTGCACAGAATAAACTTTACAAGACTCGAGTACAAGGGTTATCGTGCGGGTTTACAAACTGACTCAGTTGAGATAGTCGTTCCATAATTTATATCCCTTTATACAAAACCAAAACTATACAACACCTGGAATTTGTGCCATTCAAGCGAATCAAGAGTGGCGGTCTTCAAAATGTATAAGTAAGCCTTTAGTCTTCGAACAAGGCTTCAAAATGTCCAAGCCCCGCCTTCAGTTATTCGACACACCTCCCGGGTTCATAGCACCTGTGGAGACGAGGGTCAATACTATGCCATGTACTGGTGAATAACTAATTAAATCCCACAATCTCATTTGTTATAATAGTTATGTGGAGTATGCAATATATTTAGCGATCTTTCTAGCCACGTAATCAATTTCATACTAACATTTTATAAGGCATAACAAAATAAACTATGTTGCAACTTACCCACGGTAGAGTCTGTTGATACAGTATAAAACTTACCATGTTCTTCCCTGTCAACCATATATTATTAGCTAAAATAATGTGTATATGTGGAGGTCACTGACATGACAAGCCATCTTGAATGTATAGCTTGGTTTAGACGATGATCCTTTTAGCGCGGGTAACGAGCACCGTTGAAAGTCTCCGAATTATCCGTGCTAGCATCCAGAACAGCTATCGTATTTCCTCCTAGGTCAAATCGGTCCCGTGGACTCGGAATACCATTCGAAAAAATATCACCCTTGTGCAGAAGTTGTCCACGACCGTGCTAGACTAAACTAGTTACTCAAGCGTGGTCTACGAAATGATACAAAGCTTAACATTCCAAGTGTTCTACTATTATTTGAGCATTCAATGACATGTTCCGCATTATCGTTGCAACATTCATTTATCGATTCAATCTCTATGCAACACAGTTCTATAGCAGATCTATCATAAGCAAATATGTGACATTTTTACGATTTACAGTTGTATAGCAACCCTATAATAAGTAAGCATGTGACAAAGTTACAATTTACATTTTTATGGAAATAAACATGCGATATTTTAACTACCATCTATATTTAGCATTTTATGTTATCGATATCGCTGATTGATTGGAGAGCAAGAGGGTTAAAGGGAGAAGGTCAAGCCACTTACAGTTGATTGAATTAGCTGAGAGAAGGAGGTCTTCTATACTATGTGACGCCTACGCATCACCTGCAAACACATAAGCAAACGATCAATACTCTTCCATTTCTTACAGAATTCGATATGAAATGTGAAGTTCAAAGGCCGCAAGCTATGAAATATATCAAAAATATTCTCCAAAATGCATTCATAAACCAACGCAAAAAAGCATGCACGACAACGAAAATGACAAGAAAACAAAGCAGCAGAAAGGTCTTGCGACTCGGCCGTAGAGTCCATCGAGACGCTATATGCTGAATATGAGACATGATTATTAAGAAACCAATCGATAACGAGGAAAAGATCTTTGATTCAATCTGTCCCGATCAATCGATACCGACAACCTTTCTTAACCGTGCTCCCCGCGAACAAGGAACGAGGCACGATGTTGGAACAAGGCACTACATTATAACCAAGTAAGAAAATGTGTTGTGCTCGAAACTTAAGAATATAACTTACCGCTAAGAAAACGATGAAGAAAACTTTTCCTTCATCTTCAAGTCCCAGGTTGACTCATCGACCGAGTGGTTCTTCTAGGGAGAGGGATCACACGATTTCAAAGCAATTTATCCTTGCGCTCAAGATTTGAACATGTTCCTCCACATACGACCTTTAAGTCTAGTTGACAAAAATCTACCATGTGGTTCGAATCGTGCATGTACTTCCGCAGCTGCAAGACATGGAAAGATATCTGTAACCCCCCCCCCCCACACACATATATATGTGTGTGTGTGTGTGTGTGTGTGTGTGTGTGTGTGTGTGTGTGTGTGTGTGTGTGTCACACCGGTAAGACCGCTGGCACTTGGGGGTGAGGGCGCGGGTTCGAGCCCCCACTCCCATGGGGGCGGCTGGGTGGCGTTGTCCACGGCCTCCGGGCCAAGGCTGGCTGGGTGGCGTTGTCCACGGGCCTTGGCGTTGTCCACGGGCCTTGGTTTATATATATATATATATATATATATATATATATATATAGGTTATAATATATATATATATATATATATATATATATATATATATATATATATATATATATATATATATATATATATATTATAGGTTATAATATATATATATATATATATATATATATATATATATATATATATATATATATATATATATATATATATATATATATATATATATATATATATATATATATAGGTTATAATATATATATATATATATATATATATATATATATATATATATATATATATATATATATTTATATATATATATATATATATATATATATATATATATATATATATAGGTTATAATATATATATTAAGGGCATAATTGTTGTTAGAAATTCGTATTGTATATTATAGGTTATAATCTATTAGTTAGGATAATAAGCCTGAGCCAAATCCAAATTTCTAAATTATCCTTAAGCCTAAGCATAACATCGTTTTAAAATCCTGCAAAATCCAACTCCTAATTTTCCTTCCTAGCCATATCGGATATTCCTATATCAAATTTGCGTCCTCTTTTAACAAAAACCATGCACCTTTCTCCCAGGGCCCTTTCTTCCCTGGCCCATTGGATGGGCAGTTTCCTAATACTTTGGATCTGGATGGGCAGGTTCTCTACAACACCCTGTCCAAATCCAACCCATTATGGGTTTCTTTTTGGAGCCGTTCTTCTCTTCCGCGAGAGAAGGACACTGCGACCCTGGGTATTGCAGTCGGCAATAGTGCCAGCGGGCACGCCTGCTTGTGCCTTTCCAGTCTGACCATTCATCCCTCTCAAATCCGATCGTTCACAAAACCCTAGCCTTCCTACTATAAATACTGCTATCACTACCACTTTTTCTAGAATAAGGATAATTATGTCATTTCACAATTTGTATATATTTTTCTTTCTTTTAATATGATGGTTGTATTTATTAGTAGGTTAGCTTATTCATTAGTAATGGTAGACCCCATTTATATTTGACTTGACCAATTAGTTGATTAATTAGACTCTAGTTATGATCAAATTGGATACAAGCCTTAATTAGAGTCAAACCACTTAGCCCACTTAAGGACCTACCTAGTACTAAGTATAATAAAGAGATTAGGGCTTGTCTAGTGCCTATTTAACCCCCCTTTTCCCCAAATTGCAGCAACCAATTATTTAGGTTTTCCATCCATTCCTCCATTCAATCCTCTTCCAAATTGTCTCATCCTTCCTCCATTTGTTGTGCAAAGGCTTGGGGGAGCTCAAGGAGGCTTGGTGAAGGCTCTAACAAGGATTGGAGGGCTTTTTCTTCATCCATCTTCCCCAAATTCGTGGATCTTGGTGTAGGCTTCTTCCTACATAAGTATAACCCTCTAAACTTCCATTTCTATGGTTCAAATTCATGCATTCATATAGGAGACCCCTCCCATGACTAATAGAAAGTATATTGAGGTCCCACTGAATCTTATTATGATGATTGCTTAGGGTTTAGTGTCCATTTGTAGGAGACTAAAAGTGTTGTCCTCCAAGTGTTTGTATAAATGTCACAAAAGCTATATAGGTTCTATTTTCTTCAGTTTTTGCAATGTATAGCTTGTTTTGTACATAAGGATGATATATATGACTTCCAATTATTGATTCCTCTATATATATTGCATATATTTATTAATGAGGTTGTATACATGTATGTATATAGGCATGTGTGTGTTGTTTGAGGCTGTGTGTGTTAAGTATGTAGTGGGCTCGAGCTTGAGTAGGCCACATTGCATTGGTAGTAGTATGGAGAGTTATTGTGTGTGTGAGGTTAGTGTTGACTTTGTAGAAGGATTAGTAGACTGCCACTCAAAGCAACAGACAATGAGAGAGTGTTAGTGTGTAGAGCAGTTGGTGTAGGTGAGAGTCATGAAGGACCATGTGAGTATCAGTTAAGAAATTAAGTATCAGGAGTATCAGTAGAGAGAGAGAAGCAATAGGGCAAGTTTGTGAATGAGAGAGATTTGAAGGGTTTGGTTTTGGGCAATTTGGCCTGTGCTCTGAGAGCATAGCCTTAGGCTAGGGTTGACCACTATTGAGTTGGAAATTTGGCTTGGCCATTGGCTTATCATCTTGACCATAGGCCTTGGGCCAATGTCAGACCTGCCTAGGCATGGTACTGCATGCAGGCATTTAGTTTGGGTGCTCTTGTGAGTATCTTAGCCTAGACACTCAGCCATAACTGGAAAGTGAGTATCTTATCCAAGTATTTAGGTATCAGTTTTAGAAGAGTGTCTTAGTTCATGTATGTATGAGTCCTAGTGTCTTAGTTCAGTAGTGTGAGTGTCATAAAGGTGTGGAGTTAGTGTCGAGAGCGTGGATGAGAGGTTGGAGTGATGTGAGGGGATTGATTTATCTATGAACCATGTATCAGTTATAATTAGGAAGGGGTGAACTGAAGTGGGCAGGGGCTTTGGGTTGCTTGGCTTAGGTTGCATTTGCTACAAATGCAGTAGTAGTAGAGGGTTGGCCTCATTTGCAGGGGCAGCAGGGGACCCCCACTGATTCGAGGGTTGGTCCCCTGGCCATTAGTAATGTGAGTATCAATTGGGGATTTGAGTATCTCAGTCTAGAGTATAGCAGAGTATGAGTTAAGAGTGAGTTAGAAGGGGATTAGTGACACTATGCAAGAGGGTGTTCAGGTTGGGGCATGTCCCCACATCAGTTGGGCATGGGCTTTGAGTGGCCTATGCAGCAGGTTAGGCTAGTCTTGGCCATTGGCTAGTGCCACATGAGCCATAGGCCTATGACCCATCATAGTGTGAGTGTCCTATATTGGCTTAGCATCAGAGGTTAGGATAGATGTTAGTGTTGTGTTCTTAGTGTCCCAGATTTGAGAGAGGGTCTTGGCATTGCCTTTATTAGATAGCAGGGAGCTCGGGCATGGCCATTGGACAGTGGCAGTAGGGAAGATGGTCTGCTGTAGGCATTTGGATTTTAGCCATTTGCTTATCACTTTTACCATTGGCTTGTGGCTTGGAAGGGCTGCATTGCAATTGCTTACATTAGCATGAGCAGCATGCCTTGACTGCTCTATATGATAGGCAGCAGTTGGCCTTAGGTCATTGGAAATGCATGGGAGTTCAAAGGTTTAGAAGGGTCCAGTAGGGCTTAGAAAGGTAAAGGGTCCATGTATCAGTTGGGTTGGTGTCAGTTATTGACTGGTATATTACTATATTGTTTGTATCATGTGAGTATCTCATTTTTAGAATGCTAGAGAGTGAAGGAATGTTGGTATCCTAAGTTAGGATATCAAAGTTAGTGTCAGATTTTGAATGTATCTTAGGAGTTAGTGTTGTGTCCTAGTGAGATTAGGATATGGGTTAATATCTTGAATGGGGTTTGAGGTATCAGTAGTATCATCATGAGTGTTTAGAAGTGAGTTAGTGTCTGTGTTAGAGTATCTGAGGTTAATGTTCATATATTTAGTTAGGATTAGTGATGTATCCTAAATTAGGATATGTTAGAATTGTGAGTTTAGATGTTAGTTATCAAGCAAGGGTAGGTTGGCATCCTAAGTTAGCTTGGTTAGTGATATGGTAGTGTCACCACCACTTTTCTAAATTGCGGTATTTTAGTAATTGTGTGATAATTTAAATTTTTGATTATTTTATTATTAATTGATTGGTGTTTTGGTTTTGAGTAGTGCTTTTGGTAGTAGCAGATGGTATAACCATAGATAACCTTGATTAGAGACTAACCATGTGATTAGAATCCTATTTATCTAATTAGATTTCAATTTAGAGCATTAGTCCTTTTTAGGAAACAAATTAATTCATTTTTAGGCTATTTTAGCATGTAGCTTTTGGCCTTTTTGCTAATGGGCTTCATATGGACTTTAGTTGCATGGTGGCCCATCCTAAACCCTAACCTAACCCTAGAAACCCCCTGGCCAGCCATAACAAAAGTCCCCCCTTTTTGGTGTTATATGTTAGTAGCCACCTAGTTTGCAAAACCCTAGAAATTGCCTTCCCTTCCAAAAGTCCATTTTCTTCAATTCTCATCCAAATCATCCAAATGAAGTGCGTTGCAATCCTTGGGAGGAGAGGAACTTAGTAGAGACTTGCTAGCAAGGAATCAGAGGCTTTGGACCAGAAGAAATCGGCGTCGACACGTTTGGAGGCTCGTTTCATTGAGATATTGACTCTCAATAGGTAAACCTCTCTAAACCCCTATAAATTCTGATTTTTCTTCATAGATGCATCCATCTAGGTACCCCGGACCTGTACATATAGTTTGGTAGGATTTCGTATCCGTTTGATAGGCGTATCAGACGTGTGTCGGTGCATTGGAACACGTGTTCGATGAAATGTCTCTTAGGATCGAAAGTTCATATTTTTTGATTCCGTTTTCACGAATTTGTTGCTGTATATATTTGAAA
>JANAVB010005599.1:4177229-4634729 GCA_029216955.1 Iris pallida | reverse complement strand
CTGTGGTAAAGAAACCAATGGATGTATAGAGTGTCCTTAGTGACGAGCTGAACCAAAAAGTCACATCGGCTAATCACGGGAAATAACCCGTGGACCAACATGTAGTTAGGTGCATTTATAAAATCAGAGTGCATTGCAATCCTAACAAAAGATGCAGATTTAAGCAGTATACCTTTATATCATATGCAAATTGTGCTAACCTGTCTTGTGCAGGGATGACTGTCGGCGATGGTAAGATTTATTATGCAAGTACTTTCTACTGCTATATTTCTTATAAATTGTTAAAAAGAACCTAGACAAGTAGAAAGATCACTAGTAAAATGTTAGCTCCACATGTTAACTTAGTACAGAGATTTGCGAGTTCGGCCAAAAGCCGCTCGCCAGTACATGATGTGTGCTGACCCACGTTGTGGACATCCTTTTAAGAAGCAAAAGAGACAGGAGGATTTCAACTGAGGCACTGAAGCTCGTCTAGCCCAGTAGAGCTCGTGGATTACCTCAAGATTCTTTTCATTTCCAATCAAGTTGTAAGTTTCTTTTCCTTTGAATGTGTCTTTACATTTCCAGCATGTAATAAAAGGATATGATGTATGGGCATTGCGACTATTTTCAAAAGAGAGTTTTAAAGAGAATCATGTAGCCAAGATAAGACAATCTGAGTTTGCAAAGCTTTGTACTTGTATTCCTATAAAGTTTATCAATAAAAGAAGTATCTTCATTTCAAAGCTTTCGTATTCAATGATGGTTTATATATGCTATATGTGTGTGTTTTGCTTTGTCTAGTTGTTTGTGCAGGTACTGGCCTTGTACAAGCGCAACTTAGGCTTGCACGGCATCACGCCTTAGCGAGGACGAACGAACCTAGTGGGATCGGGGCGTGACATGTAGTAGGTAATGGGTTATCTAGTTTAGAGGAAATGGGAATTACCTAGTTATCTAAGGTAATAGATGGTTTACCTATTAGCTAGTGTATATGATGTTACCTATAGCTAAGATAAAGAGTGTATTATAGGTTATGTAACTATCTAGGTATAGGGTATGGGGTAAATAATTAGATTATAGGATATATATATCATATGTAGTTATATCCTATATATAGATATATATACATGAGTAATGTTTAGGCTATAGGATTATATATGGTTGATATAGGTAGGTTATAACTTGAATTAGGATAGCCTAACGTAGATTACTAGGGCTTGACCTGGGTTGACTTGGGTTGACCAAGGTCGACCAGTTGACCAAAAGTCAACTATGAGTCAGTTTTGACCTAGACTGCATATTACACACTAGAAAACCATGTTTAACACTATTTAACACCTATTTAACACATGTATATCTCATCTATAGGTTTGTGACTCTACTTTGAGCCTTGATTCACATTTATTGCACTGGACGACAGGCGAGTACATTCTCTGATAGTTTTTATTGCTTTGATATTTACTATATCTGTTCAGTTGTAGTATTTTACTTGATTCTCGACACGAGGATACACGGACTAGTATACGTTGGATCCCGTCATGAGGTGTTATTTTTGGTTTACCTGGTATATTGGTACATTGTTCGATCTTGTTTCTTGTACTTGTATAGACACCAATTTGGGAGTGGGCTGGCCCCCTGCTCTTTGAATCCCATGTCATGACATGTCATGGTTGGATCCATTATACTATTCGAGGGATTGTTAGAGGTTATGTGATCAATACCCCTCATGTAACTACTTGTGCATATCTTAACCCTCACCACACGTAGGGTGTAGCTTGACCTGATACTACTTGAGTAATAGCTTTCTATTTTGGTCGGTCTAACCTCCAGGTTTACCTGTGCTTGTTCTTGTGCATAGCCGATCAAATGGAACAGCTTGATCTGGAACCAAGCCGATCACATAATGCTCTAATATCTTAAGGCACCGTTTTTATTTATATTGTATATCAGATTTACCTGTATTGCTTTACATTCCAGTTTTACCTTATCTCACACCATGACATGATATTCAGTCTACATTGTACTGTTTTACTTCCAGTCTTGATATTCTATCTTGTATTCCATTATAACTGTTTCTTATAGTATTTTTTAATTTATTGGAACTGTTGTTGGCGTTTGTACTTCGCTCCAATTCTGACTGGATAACTATATTTTCAGAGCACTTAGATGCAGATTGCTCGACCTTCTACGGGTTTGGCAATGATGGAGACTATGACCAGGACTTGCCTGTGGAGTCGGTGCTCTTAGAGGACGCATCGCCTATAGTGACTTAGATTAGTTAGGCTTCGACTGGATTGCATTCCAGCTTGATACTTTGAGTCTGTAGAACTTATTTGAGTTTGTATTATGTCTTTAAATTCTGATCATGTGTTTGTGACTTTGCATCTATTTTAGTCTATCTTTTCCATCTTTATCTCTATCATATTCGTGCATATCTTCCTTAGATTTCATGTGATTAAGTTGTGATTATATCACTCCGTGCAGAGATGACAGGTTATATTCATTGTGTCTTAGATATTATATGTTCTATATGACCTATACAGCGTTCTACCGTCGACTCTGCAGCGTAGGCTGGACGTACCCACGTGCTCGTGCCCCTAAACAGGGTACGGGTCGTGACAACTCCTCATCTCCTTCTCTCCAGAACACTAAACACTAGCCACCACTATACCCCCTCAACCTCTAGAGAACCGTCGACGCTACAGGCCTCCTGTGCAGCGACGCTCTGTGGCGGCAGAGCCATAACGACCACTCCATCGGTGTTATCGAGAGCCATTTTGGCATTCTGAGCGACGCACCCCGATGAGCCTTCCATTCACGATAGAGGACGATCTCCCTTCCTCCGACTAGCATTATTTTTCCGCCCCCTCTCCCCCGACCTCTTCCTCCCCGAGTCCCCGGCGACCTCCTAACGTCCCCCTGACCCCCCGGCGACCCTCCGACCCCCCGGTAATCCTCCGACCCCCCTCCGACCTACCTGCCCCGGCGATTCCGCGACCTTTTAGCCCCCGCGATCCCAGATGCGGCTCCTCCCCCTACAACGTGGCTCCTTCTCCGTCGACCCCTCCCTCAGGCGCTCTTCCTCCCTTCCCCCCCGCTCGGTAAACCCTAGCCTCGACTCGAACACAACTAGGACACATGACACGTGGAGACACACACATATAGGACACATATTTCCACACAGGACACAACCCTAACCCTGACACATGGACCCGGACACATGGACACACACACATGATTTTTATTATGAATTTAAATATATATTCTCTATTCTATTATCATGGATATATGGTCACAGGGAAAGATATTTATTACTTTTAGACACAGAGAAAGATATTTGATAGTTTATACCTAGGCATGCTGATGTGTGAGATATATTTGTTTAGTAGGTAGCAGCTGTCACGACCTGCATCCGTTTTTCGGACGCAAGAGCGTGAGCAAGCCAGCTACGCATCAAGCGGACTCCAGCCCGACTCGAATACGTAAACGCTGTCACGGCTAGGGTAAGCTGCCAATTCATGGCAAACAAATCTATATCTCAATCCACAATAAGAATAATAAACATGAATGAACACTATGGGTCGTGGTCTGCAGTCCACTAGCATATATGTCCGATAAGACTCTAAAGAAAATAACAAGAGTCTAAAACTGAATCAAAAAATATGATATCTCATGATAAGGTATGAAAGCACGAGCGGATAATAAACACAATAACTGTACCTGAATCTCGCAAGCGTATCACCACATCTGTCATCCAGAACCACTAGCTAACTCCATGCAACCGCTAAACCTGAAGAGATCATCAGGTCCTCAGGGGACATAGCAAGATACATAAAAACATGCCTATCTAGAAGTTTATCATGCAATAAAGAAAATACTGGAAATAAACGAAAAAAGACCAAATAATACAAAAATACGACTATACACGACTGGAAGAACCACTTCGCATAAACGAACTACTGGAGTAGAACAAGGGAACACGATATCACGATGTCAACGGATAACCAATCAAATACTCAAACCCTCGCCCCTAGTGTGGACTTGCAGGTTTGAACAACTACTAACCCTCGTCCCTAGTATGGACTCGCAGGTTAGCATCACCCTCGCCCCTAGTGTGGGCTCGCAGGTGTAGAACAAATAACTACTAACCCTTGCCCCTAGTGTGGACTCGCAGGCTAGCATCACCCTCGTCCCTAGTGTGGGCTCGCAGGTGTGGAGCAGATAACTACTAACCCTTGCCCCTAGTGTGGACTCACAGGCTAGCATCACCCTCGCCCCTAGTGTGGGCTTGCAGGTTTGGAACAGATAACTACTAACCCTCGCCCCTAGTGTGGACTCGCAGGTTAGCATCAAATAACTACTAACACTCGCCCCTGGTGTGGACTCGCAGGTTAGCTTCAGATAACTACTAACCCTCGTCCCTAGTGTGGACTCGCAGGTTAGCATCAGGAATCAAGATTACAGATAACTACTAACCCTTGCCCCTAATGTGGACTCGCATGTTAGCTTCAAGAATTCAAGATACAGAAGTTCCGTTATGACTTATTCATCCTATGACACGATGTAACTCAGTCCAAGTATAGGTGATGACACGACACGACCCAATCACGATACACGAGAGAACTAATCCAATATAAACTACAAAATTAACTATGGACAAGAACTATATATACATTTATCAATATGAACTACAAAGCTAACTATAAACAAGGACTATATCTATACTAGCATGCACGATGTACAAATCATATGTCAGTGATCAACTAGTAAAACTATATAATAATAGAAATATGTATGTAAATAAACTGTAGAGGGAGGCAAGGTATCTTGCCTGGAGGTTGCACGGAGAACCAACAATATATCGCCAATCCACAAGTCAGAAGGTCCAAGTCTCACAACTGTCTCCGAAAGCTGAAACAGACATTGCCAACATTCTCAGAATAGTTAAATTAGCTAGGATTGCCTGTCCTTAAGTCCAATTCTGGACACAGGAGTAAAACGGTAATTTCGGGCCAAAACGGTGTCCGCCGTTGTAGGGGTGAGCATCGGTTCGGTTCGGTTCAACCCGAACCTGCATACTTAAACCGACGTGGAACCGAATCGACCAAATTAGAAACCGGACCGAACCGAACTGGTTCAGAACCGAACATGAACCGAACCGAACTGGTTCGGTTCGGTTGGTCGGTTTATTCGGTTTATGGGCCTGGTTTAGTGGGCCGGCCTGCTATAATTTTTTAGTTTCAAAAATCCAAATAAAGACCAAAACCACCAACAGGCTGCACCAAATTTATATATGCAGACTGCAGTATTCAAATATAGAGAACAGATAAAATAAACAACAATTCAAAATCACTGTAGCCTTAGGCCCAAAATCAAATTTTCCTGTCAGGATGTATCAATTATACAAAGCAGTACATCTTCTGTAGCCATTGTTGCTAGCTGCACCAAATTCAATAATACAAAACCAAATATAGATACATTAGTTACATCCTGACACTATCAATTATACAAAAAACAAAGATAGTTACATCACAACACTATCAATTATACAAAGCAATAATGCAAAACCAAATATAGTTACACCACATTCCAGTAAGACTACAATTTCAAATTAAATTATACAGTTCCAAACTCCTGTAAGTCCGACAGTCTGTAACCTTGTTCCAGGCTTGTTCCACTCTCTATTGATCCGCTCTCATGTAACCTTGTTTCAATTCTGACCCTGGGGCTGCCCGGTTGGATTCATTTTCAGCGCTTGGCTGAATACTCTCCACTGACAGAGCTGCATCCTGCATTGCACCAAAAATAGAAGACAAGGAAAGAAAGTATAATATGGCTCAGATGGCGTATTTATGCATCATAGACTGAGTATGATGCCATGTAGTATCAATTACACACTTTCTTAAGCCGTAATCATCATTGCCACTTTCTAGTTTAATATGTTAGTAAAATTTTCAAGAAAACCAATAAATAACTATTCACAAATGGCTGCAGTTCATGCACAAATGGCTGCAACAATTGCCTCGCCACTAGCTGCATTGAATGCCACGCCACTGCAAACAGAGAGCATGTCATGCACAAATGGCTGCAGTAACAGCATAGTAAATGAAAATTATGGAATTACATACTGCTAGTAGCAGCAGTAAACTAAAGAGCATATCATGCACACAATTTTATAGCAGTAAACTAAAGAGTATATCATGCACACAACACAAGAGCATAGTAAATGAAAATTATGGAATTACATACTGCTAGTAGCAGCAGTAAAGAGCACACCAGTAACCAGTTCTTTGACTCCAAAATTAATAGAGTAAAGTAAAGAGCATAATTAGGTTTTTCCACCAAAATGACAGAGTAATCAGTATCCAGCATAGAGCGTAGCAGACAAAAAAAAATCCCACAAAGTTCAAATAGAATATTACAGACATTTGACATTTGTTCCCAAGTGATCAAACCTCGCTTGTTGATGTTGACGCCACAGTTAACCTACCCAAATCTAATGATAAGAACAAAAAAATGAACAAGTTAAAACACAACTACTACGAAATTGGAAAATGTAATACAAGTTAAAAAAATTAAATTACCCATTTCAAGTTTGTAGACGTCCTCAAAATCCTCTTCAATAATAGACACAACGGGTCGATCTGAAGGCCCCGTAAACCAATCTTGACAACAAATAAGTGCTTGAGCAATTTTGGGAGTCAAAGAGCTCCTATAAGCATCAAGGACACGACCACCCGTACTAAAAGCCGACTCGAAAGCTACGGTAGATATGGGAATGGCCAAGACATCTCTAGCCATCTTTGAGAGTATCGAAAAACGAGGAGAATTAAGCTTCCACCATCCCAAAAGATTAAAATCGTCATCATCATCCACGGTACTCTCATCTAGATAACGGTCAAGCTCTGATTTAGTATCACCACCTCCCAATTCCATCTTATGCTTCTTGAATTGGACCTTCATGAACTTTTTCAATTGCAAGGATGCCATCGGCTGATTTTCACTAGGAGTTTGAACTCTATCACTAGAAGTGCCACCAACTTGAGAAGTGCTAATGTTTTTGTACTCATTAAACATAGAGTATGCAACGATTTTCACTTTTTTTTCATGGAATCGCTCTTTTCTACACCATATAGTTGATCAAGAGCATACTCCACGTACTCCAACTTATGTCTTGGATCAAGAATTGGTGCAATAAATATAATCATATTCATCTTTTTGATATCCCCCTAAGACTTATCATACTTCTTCCTCATTTTATCGGCCATGGTAGTTAAGTCAAAGTCACTACTCTCTTTTGAAGTGCGCAATAAAATGTCAATTGATGTGATTTCATCAAAAAAGTTATTGCAAGTGACATACAAGGAACCGGAGATACGCTTTGTGAGTTCATAAAAGTGTTCAAGAAAAGTGCATAATCTTCTTGCATTAGACCAATCTTCATCAGTAGGATACCCACCGTGCTCCGCTAGCTCTACTTTGAACCATGGATCAATAGATGCAAATCTCTCGAAGGCACTCTCAAACCTTTGAGCCGTGTCTAACATAAGAAATGTAGAATTCCAACGGGTGCTCACATCAAGACACAATAACTTCTTGCTTTGTATCTTTTCGGCTTCAACACACTCTTTAAATTTCTGAAATCTACTAGGAGAGTGTCTCACATATCTTACTGTATTTCTAACACGAGAAACCGATGAAGACATCAACTTCAAACCGTCAACCACAATGAGATTTACAATATGAGCGATGCATCTCATATGTAAATACTTGCAATTAAGAATGCTATTTCCCTAATTTTGTATTTTCTTGCTCAAATAAAAAATAGCAACATCGTTAGAACTAGCATTATCAACTGTGATAGTAAATACCCTATCAATACCCCAATCAAGCAAACATGTCTCTACCGCTTTCCCGATGGCCTCCCCTTTATGACTGGAAATTGGACACAAATTTATAATTTTTTCTTCAATTCCCTGTCATCATTTATGTAATGTACTGTAAGACACATGTAATTTATCTTTTGTAATGATGTCCATGAATCCGTAGTTAGACAAACCATTTGTTTAGACTCTCTCAAAAATATTTTGAAATTACTCTTTTCAATAGAGTAAATATCGAAACAATCTCGTGCCACGGTCCACCTCGATGGAATACGAAAGATTGGACACGCAACACTCATAAAGTTTCTAAAACCTTCACATTCAACCATCCGAAATGGAAGCTCATCAATAATCACCATACGTGTCAAAGCTTTTCTGACTTCATCTTGATTAAATTTCCAACTAGTTAGTATCTTATCCGTGCCCTTTGCATTTGGTTGCAAGTTTAGTATTGACTGAGTAGAGTCATGGTTTCTTGGATTCAAAGGACATGCAATCCAATGATTTTTCACAGTGGTTGTCCCGTTTAATTTGCTATGACAATGATATTCTTTCTTACAATGCTTGCAACTAGCTTTTGGACGACCTTCTGCATCCAAAAAACTATTAAAATCTATCCAAAACGCTGCCTATTTTTTGTTAGATTTTCTAGTAACCCGAAGACTCAGATTAGAATTGGAGATTGGCTCATTAGTGGCCTGAGAACTAACTGGTGGCTGAGGTGGATCAACTTCGTGCGACATCTAAAAAATAAACTGTGCTATCAAAATAGGAACTACAAATATAAAATTGGCAGCAAAAATGTACAAATACGCACATTGCACGAATATGAAGTTGTTGCCATTGATGGAAGCTACCTAACAAACATCACATAATTAAATTATAACCTGTCTAACCTTTACCTAACCCTAACAGTTGTGATTTTAAGAAGAGTTGCAAACAACAAACTTCAACTTCTAGACAAACACTGCAAACTGCAAGTGCAAGCTAAAATTATACTGTAAACTGATTTATAAAACTATACTGACATAGTGACATGTCTGATGTCCCTGTGCACTAAACCCAGCAACATATTAACTATACTGACATGTCCCTGTGCACTAAACCCAGTAACAATACAATTATGAAACTGATTTATAAAACTGTATATTATAAAACTGTAAACTGATTTATAAAACTGCAAACTGCAAACTGATTTATAAAACACATATTATAAAACTGCAAACTACAAACTGCTAAAATTATACTGTGTAAACACTGATTTATGTCACTGCTAAAATTATATTGACATGTCCCTGTGCACATTGCTTTATTTTTCCCTTATTTTTTTGCATTGGCAAATTTTGGCAGCAAACATAGCAAGCAAATATAGAATTGGCAAATTTTGGCAGCTAACAGAGAATTTTTTTCTCTCTTTTTTTGTATTGGCAAATTTTGGCAGCAAACTTAGCAAGCAACCCTGCAACTTTTCCATATTAAAGACTCGAATTCAAGTTTGAGAGACTGGTAAGGAAAAAAATAACTTACAGTGAGTGAGTTCGAGAGACTGGTTAGAAATAACCAATATTTCAGACAGCACATCAAGACACAAAGTGAGCAAGGGACCTGAACCAGCCATGAGCCATGAATCAGAAAGAATAATACGCAAAAATTAGGGGAAAAATTTAATTAAATCAAAAATTTATTGTAAAAAATTAAAAACGAGAGAGAAAGTAAAAATTTACCAGATCTAGGTCAGATGAGGGACGAACGGCCCCCTTCGAGAGATCTAGGTTAGATCTGAAAGATCTAGGTCCGATCATTACAGATCTAGGTCCGATCTTTAGAGATCTAGGTCAGATGTAGACGAAAGAGGCAGCGGTTGGGTAGAGAACTGGTGGTTGATCAGTAGAGAGAGAGTTGCAGCGGTGACGAGAGTCTCGACGAGAGCAGGAGAGAGAGAGAGAGACTTAGAGAGGGTTCTTCTCTCTCGACGAGAGCAGGAGAGAGAGAGAGAGAGGCTCAGAGCCTCGAAGAGACTAGAGAGCCAGAGAGGGTTCTCGAAGAGGAAAAGAAGCGGCGAGTGAATGAATATAGGAGAGAGAGAGGCTCAACCGCTCAGACTTTTATATTTAAGGTTTTTTGTAAGGGTATTTTAGTAATTTACTAATTAATAAATAATAATAAATCGATTTTCGGTTCGGGTCGGGAACCGTTTTCCAGACCCGTAACCCGAACCGATAAACCGTTTGTTTGATTTAGTATCACCGAGCCCCGACCCGTTTGCAATAAAACCGACCCGAATGCTCTAAACGGGTCGGGTCGGGTCGGTTTCGGTGGAAAAACCGAAATCTGCTCACTCATACGCCGTTGGACCCGCTTTGCACCAAAAAATGTGCCAGGGTCAATGGTCTCTAAGTCGTCAAACTACATGTCTACAGATTCGTTTTGATGATACAAACCCAATAGTATGTCTAATTTTGGATTCCGGTCGGCCGTACACAAAATCGCCCGTTGAATCGGATCGTGGGGCCCGCAAAACGACGATCCAATCAACTGTCTCAGAATTGGACCAAACATGGCATACAGGACCCAAAAAATGATACGATCCTGTTGGTGCAAGGTTCGTCTCGATCTGACGAACGTGCACAAACTAATTGAGAAATTTGCACAGAGGCCGATACGGTGAATTTCAACGGATACGCATCAAATTCGTCGCGCACACGCGACCAATTTGAATTTCGTCAAAGCCCACACGTCCATGAAGTCGTTACGCACCTTTCGATGCCTTCGGTTCGGACCACGTCGCCTGGAATGGCGGGACGCACGTCGTATCGAAGGTTTTTCTAAAGTTAAAACTGTTTTGAACGTGGTTTTTCTCTGGTTTGGAAGACGAAAATCTCAACATATATTCGATGAAACATAAAACTACAAAAAGGGTTTCGATGCAGTTTAGGTTGACTAAAATACTGTTCAGATAGATTTCATAGGCTGTCTATGGTTAGCCATTAATTGGCCTTCCAACTTGGGTGGTGGGACCGAGTTTTACCCTGTTTACTAGGGGTTTTTTTGTCAACTTCAAATCGATTTTCTGGACAACCTCGGCCATCTAGATTCGAACTAATTGTAGGGGTCTAAAGATGGTTAGTTTGTGGTCGTTCCTTAACAAACGGTTCGCGAAGGGATCAGTCGTCGAAGGAGAAAAATTGCCGCGAAGTTGCTCCCTCCACCCGCCGTTGCTGCTGTGCAGTACTCTGTTTTCGGCCGGCGGATGGCCCCGTGCGGTGGCGCGGTCGTCGGGGGGGAGGGGTCGCCGGGACATGGTGGTGAGGTGCCCAGGGTGGCGCGACATTAGGGTTTCGATTTCCATCTCTGTCGAACTCTCGACCTACGTATTATACATTCGTATATATACCAAATCTCTCGGGTTGGATATATACTGCTGTGCAGTGAACGGGATCGGCTCGACCCTGTTGGCCAGGGCCTATGCTGCTGGGTTTTGCTCGGGTTGGCTATAGCTGGGTTCGGGCCTGCTTTGGGAGAGCTGGGTTTTTCAGCTCGGGTGGGTTCTGAGCTTTCGGCTGGGGACTCAGCTATCTAGGCTTGTTTTATGCTAACCGTTTTTGCAAGGTGGCAGCAACCCTTTTTCGATAGGTCCAACATCACCATCACTATTAAATAGTATATGATAATATCAAATATTGTATGAGACCTTATAACTAAATAACCCTTTGACTGGCTGCAATACCAAGCCAAGCTGAACCATATCGAATGGCTGGACTAAGCTCGGTTTGGGCATGGCTGGGCCGAATGCTGGGTTGCACGCATGTATGTGGCCTGGCCCGACCGAGCTTGGGCTCAGCTAGTTTGAATGTTGCTGCTGCTTTGATCTTAATTATCTATTAGTATATATATATATATATTATATACTCGCATAAATATCTATGTATATATATATATATATAAAATATATATATATTATATATATATATATATATATATATATATATATATATATATATATATATATATATATATACATATGTATATAATATATATTTATATATAAATACACATATACACATATACAATATATATATTATATATACATACACATACACACATCCATTTATATATATATATAATTTTTTTATATATATATAATATATATATATATATATATATATATATATATATATCTAATAAATATATATTTGATAAATATATATATATATATATATATATATATATATATATATATATATATATATATATATATATATATATATATATATATATATATATATATATATATATATATATCAATAAATATATATTTGATAAATACTCAATTAACCAATAATAATATCTAATAGTAATAAATATATTTATTTAATCACCACAAAAATAATACTTAACTGGTGGTTTGGTGAATCTATACCACTCACCTTTTTCCAGGTCCAGAAGATTATACAAATATTGTAAAACAATATTTAATAATAAAATACTAATATTTGTACAAATATTCAAACAATTAAAAATGCATATCAATACCTAAAATAATTTAGAAAATATTTGTACACACATAAAATATGCCTACATGGTCGTCTTTGGTCTCACTACATGCCTATAAAGGCTTGGATTTGGTTTGGGCCCAGTTCGGGCTAAGTTGGTACAATCGGGTCATCTAAAATCAATATATCTAATTAATAAATAAATAATTCATCGGTGGGGGTTAAGTTGCAACTTGATCTGGTTTTCCTAGTTAGGACACACTTATGGCTAGGTCTTCCTTGGCATGGCTAATACACTAGTTAAGGCACGCCACTGCACTATCCGTGCCATGATTTCTAATCACCTTGTACTTCAAAACTCAACCATGGCTAAACTCATTTACCGTAATAACTAACTAAATAATTATATATAAAAATCTAAAAATCACCATTTAAATCGAAAAATAAAATATTTCAAAAATTTTCGGAAAGGGAGGCTACAAATCTACCAATCTTTAAAATAATTTCGTCCTCGAAATTCTAATCCATAACTATTCCCTTAAAATTCAAAAAGAAAGTCTACTTTTACCGAAATTTAATTCCTCAAAAATAGTTTATATCTTTCTCCTAGCCACTTTGTAACTACGAAATCTCGAGGAATTCTACCCACCTTTGGTCATACTACTCCTCAAAATATGGCCACTAAAATCGTATATCCTTCTAACTAGTTGTTAACAATTCTACCAACGGGTATCTAGGGCATATGATATTTATAATTCCTCATATCTATAAAAAAAATCAAAACTCAATAATCAAGCAATATTATACTATAATTTAAGAATTTCTGATGATTCTAAATAGCACGATCATTCGTCACCTCGAATTAAACAGGGACGAGAATCAATGGTACGGAAAGCAAGGAAGTATAATCGAAAAAAAATATGGAGTTTCAAGAACGGTAGAGAAATTTCTAAAAGAATTTTCAAGGCAGTGTGGATTGAGATTTCTAAGGTTTAGTCATATTCGCAGGCTCGTACCAGTACAGTTACGTAACCGGTACGATATACTCTGACCTACATGGGCCACCAAAAATACTTGTCACGACCCGCACCCGCTTTTCGGACGCGAGAGCGTGAGCAAGCCAGCTACGCATCAAGCGGACTCCAGCCCGACTCGAATACGTAAACGCTGTCACGGCTAGGGTAAGCTGCCAATTCATGGCAAACAAATCTATATCTCAATCTACAATACGAATAATAAACATGAATAAACACTATGGGTCGTGGTCTGCAGCCCACTAGCATATATGTCCGATAAGACTCTAAAAAAATAACAAGAGTCTAAAACTGAATCAAGAAACAGGATATCTCATGATAAGGTATGAAAGTACAAGCAAATAATAAACACAATAACGATACCTGAATTCTGCAAGCGTATCACTATATCTGTCATCCAGAACCACTAGCTAACTCCATGCAATCGCTAAACCTGAAGAGATCATCAGGTCCTCAGCGGATATAACAAGATACATAAAAATATGCCTATCTAGCAGTTTATCATGCAATAAAGAAAATACTGGAAATAAACGAGAAAAGACCAAACAACACGAAAATACGACTATACACGACTGGAAGAACCACTACGCATAAACGAACTGCTGGAGTAGAACAAGAGAACATGATATCACGATGTCAATGGATAACCAATCAAATACTCAAACCCTCGCTTCTAGTGTGGACTCGCAGGTTTGAACAACTACTAACCCTCGTCCCTAGTGTGGACTCGCAGGTTAGCATCACCCTCGCCCCTAGTGTGGGCTCGCAGGTGTGGAACAGATAACTACTAACCCTCGTCCCTAGTGTGGACTCGCAGGCTAGCATCACCCTCGCCCCTAGTGTGGACTCGCAGGTGTGGAACAGATAACTACTAACCCTCACCCCTAGTGTGGACTCGCAGGCTAGCATCACCCTCACCCTTAGTGTAGGCTCGCAGGTTTGGAACAGATAACTACTAACACTCGCCCCTAGTGTGGACTCGCAGGTTAGCATCAAATAACTACTAACCCTCGCCCTTGGTGTGGACTCGCATATTAGCTTCAGATAACTACTAACCCTCGTCCCTAGTGTGGACTCGCAGGTTAGTGTCAGGAATCAAGATTACAGATAACTACTAACCCTTGCCCCTAATATGGACTCACAGGTTAGCTTCAAGAATTCAAGGTACAGCAGTTCCGTTATGACTTATTCATCCTATGACACGATGCGACTCAGTCCAAGTACAGGTGATGACACGACACGACCCAATCACGATACACGAGAGAACCAATCCAATATGAACTACAAAATTAACTATGAACAAGAACTATATATACATTTATTAATATGAACTACAAAGCTAACTATAAACAAGGACTATATCTATACTAGAATGCACGATGTACAAATCACATGTCAGTGATCAACTAGTAAAACTATATAATAATAGAAATATGTGTTGACCCAAACTGGATCAAAGTCAACCTAATCTTGACAATTAACAAAACAATATTTGTCTAGTCCAATTTGACACATCGAGCTCGAAATCAATCTACTCAGCTCTTTTGTTCCAGTTTACAACTGCTTGGAGTTTTACCACTTTGTTGTATACTGGAGTCTGTATTTTTATTATTCTTGAGTATAGGATGATGTACGTTGGATCATACTGAGCACTTTGGGCTAGCCATAGCTTTGTAGGATGACTTAGCCCAATTCCTAATCAACCCATTTATCCAAAAGCCCACAAAGATCATTCTGTCCATAGAAGACAGAGTTCGGGCCGAACTCTGTCTCACACAGAGTTCGGGCCGAACTCGGTCCCGTAAATTCAGGATGCTAATTTTTAGGTATTGATCACTGCTAGTTGTCCAACGGCAAAAAATTTGAATTATTTATAACGAATTCTGCCTACCCCGAACCCTATAAATAGGCCTTGGTTTCTCTCATTTGAAACCATCCACTCTTCTCTTCTTCTTCTATTACATAGCCTATACATCCAAGAGCCTTACCTTCCCATCTACTTAGCATTCAAACTTTCCAACCGTCCAAGGTGCTCGGTACGATTCAGCTAGAAGTTTGAAGTGCAAGAAGTTGTAAGCCACTTGGAAAAGTCCAAGTTTCGCCAAAGCGATCATTGAAAGAAGTTTAGCGTGCTCTTCTGTGAAAAGGCACGTGGTTGTAACCCTATTTCACAAATAGTGGATTTCAATCCTGAGCTAGAGTTCTCTGGCCTGGACTAGTCCTCCACGAGGGAAACCAGGTTAAAAATCTTGTTGTGTTTGTTCTTGCTCTCTACTCTTTATTTCCGCATTTATTTTTACTCTGATTATTTAGTTGGTGAAGAGAGTTTAATTTTTAATTGATCATTTTTGATATAAACTCTATTCATCCTCCTCTAGAGTTGCCAACTTAGTCTTCAATTGGTATCAAAGCTCTGTTCTCTTTTCAAGGACTAACATCCTAGAGCTGATCCATGGCAACCACTCAACCCATGTTTTTCAATCACGGTGAAGGGCAGTCCACACATAGGCCTCCCCTATTTGATGGAACAAACTACACCTATTGGAAAACAAGGATGAGTTTTTATCTCAAGTCGCTAGACTTCGACCTGTGGACCATCGTCACCGATGGTTACAAAAAGCCCGCCAGTATAGTTGTCAATGGTGATCTCGTTGAGAAAATCCATGACAAATATTCTGACGAGGAGAAGAAACAGGCGAGTCTAGACGCGAGAGCTATTAATGCTTTATTTTGTGCTATAGACAGGAATGAGTTCAACAGGGTCTCAACATGCACCACCGCTCATGAAGTATGGAGACTTCTAGAGGTGACGCATAAAGGAACCACCCAAGTCAAGGAGTCAAAAATAAGTCGTCTCACTCAAGAATATGAGGCTTTCAAGATGAAGCCAAACGAGATGATCACACAAATGATTACAAGATTCCTCGACATCATTAACCCCTTGTCTTCTCTCGACAAACAATATACAAATCACGAGAAGATCCGCAAGATTCTTAGGGCGCTACCAAAGATTTGGAACCCTAAGGTGACAGCCATCATAGAAGGAAATGATCTCACGACTATGTCCATGGAGACTTTGATGGAAAAGCTGATGACTCATGAGCTTGACCTCAAAGACTTCGAAGAGCCTGCTCCTAAGGCAAAGGAGATTGCCCTTAAAGCTCACCGACGAAGGACGGATCCTGAAGAGACGGATGACGACAACTCGGAAGGTGAAGATCAAGCTCTTCTTGTCCGTAACTTCAAGAAATTCCTTCGCTTCAATAGAAGAAAGAAGGAACCACAAGAAGATGACGAAGAAGAGCCAATATGCTACGGTTGCAAGAAGACTAGACACGTCCGAAAAGACTCTCCATTCACAAAGAAGAGCAACCGATATGAGAAACCATACAAGAAAGCTTCCTCAAAGAAATATGCCAACACAAGCATTTGGCATGAAAGCAAAGCTAGTGACTCCGAGAAAGAAAATGACTCTCCTCAAGACACCGCCAATGTTTGCCTAATGGCTACATCCGACAAGGTAACTAGCGAAACTCTCGATGATTTCACGTTTGATGAACTTGGCGATGCATTCAATGACTTACTCAATGACCACAAGAAATTCATTGGTAAATATAAAACGCCAAGGAAAAGATCAAAAGTTATGAAGTCGAGATTCAAAGACTCTCTTCATTGCTTAATAATAGTAGAGACACTTCACCCACAGAAGTCACAAATGAGGTGTCTAAGCTGAAACTAAGCCTACATGATGCCGAAGCACGTATAGAAAAGCAAACACAAGAGATTGTAGGACCGTTGAGCACCTCTAGAGGGGGGTGAATAGAGTGTGTGTGTGCAGCAGAAAATAATCACCAATTAAAAATTAAACTATGGCAGAGATATAAGAGACAGTAAATAAAGATAGAGAATTCAAACTCAGTGACACAGCGATATATACTGGTATCCCTCTGAGAGGACTAATCCAGTCTCGAGTACTCTTGCTCGATGTTAATCCACTATGGCACAAGCTTTAACTGAGAGCTTGCAGTCTCTTACAATACCGTGCTTGGTGACGAGCGCATGACCAGCTCCACAACACACACCGTGCTTGGTGACGAGCGCACGACCAGCTCCACAACAGGAAAAGTTGTTGAACTTGGAACGACCTCTTTACAACTCTTGAAACACCAAAAGATTCTAAATCAACTCTGATAGTACTGGCTTTTGGCTAAGAGATGTATAGGTATGATTTGAAAGTCTTAGATCGTTTGAAAACACTTGAGTAGTAGAGAAGAGAGAATAAAGAATGAATGAATGATTTGAAATGAAAAGTTCTTCTCTATTTATAGGTGTTTTCTCGAACCGAACTCGGGCAGAGTTCGGGCAGAGTTCGGATGCAAATATCTCGCAAAGAGACGTTGCTCGCTGATTTGGAGGCAACAGAAGTTTGAATCATTTTTGACCGAACTCGGGCCGAACTCGGTTACGAGTTCTGTCAGGAGATATTTGAAAATCATTTGTAAAAACAGTTTTCAAAATATGTTTTTGGTTATTTGTAAAATTATTTGTAAAGGCTATTTTCAAAATATGTTTTGAAATGTTTTGTAAATGAAATACGAATAGGTAAATAGGTAGGCTTTTGGAATGTGGACAGTTTTAACCCTAAGCCAGTATTACCAAAACTGATTTTACAAAATAAATCCTAGACTCAATAAAATATAAAATACAGAATAAAATAAGAAATGAGTCTTCTGAAGATTTGATGATGTTGATGCTTTGTTTGATGCAGTACATCGTCCGTTGAATTTAATTTCATGTTTCCTGAAATGATTAGCAGCATTTTCTATATTTTGTGTACTGACTTAAGTGTATGTTGATTATCGAAATCGGGTGTGACCATGGAATGGGCCAACAATCTCCCCCATTTTGATAATTGACAAACTTGAGTCTATACCAAAATATATTTATATGAAATAGAACAAAATACAAATTACCTAAAAAAATGAGATGTTTTGATTTTGTGCTTTTTGGTATTGTACTCTTTTTCTCCCCCTTTGTCAAGTAGTAAAATGACTTGGCTCCCCCGTAATATGTGAAGCCAACAATAGACAAACACAAGACAAAGTGAAGCAAAAAGATATAATCACAGCATAAGACATATGGAAACAACTAATATAGAAAGAAACATCTAATAATAAACTGAAACAGTCATGAAAATTTCCACTAATAATCCAAAAGTACAACTGAAAAATGTCTAACTAATCAGTTTAGACATGAAATAAAAAAACTACATCAACTGATCATCATCTAATCAATGTCCACTAGCCCATAGCTGAATCTACGTCACATCGTGGGGTCGTCCGCACCAGGAGCCTCATGAGAAAAGTAGGCTGTAGTCGGGTCAAAATACTGAAAGGAAGTCTCATCAGTAAATCGAGGACCCGAAAAGGTAGGGTGAGGTAAGATGGTGACTGGATGGACATGATCATGAGCCAGGCTGTAGTGGAGGTCAGCAATACCGTTCTTCAGCACCTGGGCCTGAGAAATGTGCCGGAACTCCGAATCCTGATGACGTTGCGTAGAGACAGCAACAAAGTCATCAAAGCGCTGATAGAACGTCTGATCAAATCCTAGGACAGGGGCCGGAGCAGGAGAAGCATCAGCAGGAGGGACCTCAGCATCAGCAGCTGGAGCAGGATGAGCTCCAGGAGGCAGAGGTGGAGCAGGAAATCGATGAGATCTAGTCAGCTCGACAGGAGTGGAGGAGATGGCACACGTCTCAAGATCAATCTCGAAACGTCGAAAGATAGAAGCTAAGTGCATTGGATATACTAGATTCCTACCTACATTTCTGCAGTTAAGCATCCAGGACATCACAGTTTTGGGAAAGAGAATGGGATGCCAAAGTGAATATGATACAAAGTAGATAGTTCCATAAAGGTTACTTCATCAGTAGAACCTTTATTTGGAAGAAGGACGGAGAAAATCATACGATGAAGTTCATAGAAGGTTTGGTTCAAATTTTTTTGCAAAAATTCTACGGGGAACAGGATTAGGATGACAGATTAGTTCCCTGAAGGAAGCAATAGTGACATCAGCAGGGAATTGAATATGATAGATGTCAACCAAGGCATCACCAAGATCAGGAATATGGAAGAATTCGCTGATGTCGGTGGCGCTAAATTCCAATTCTTGCCCAGCAACACAAGAATACAAATTTCTGTTTGGTTTTACTTGCAGGTTGCAATAAAACATACGGACGACGTTGTCATAAATATTTTCTTGTACCTCGAAGAAATCTCGGTACCCAAGTTGGTCAAAAGTTGGAGCGTACTCAAAGAAAGTAGTAAAATTTACAAAAGCTCCAGTACAAATACGACGACCAGAGAAAGAGTCGAACCAGAGATCCGAAAAATCTTTGTCCGGGAACAAAGTAGAGTCATATTCATCGGAATCTCTAGGTCGTGCTGGACTGAATAGACTCGCAGGGGTGTATTCAGAAGAAGAGGAGGCACCTTGGGAAGTGGTTCCCCTATGATGCTTGGGGGCCATGAGAAAGTAGAGAGAAAGTACCTTTTGAAGAAAAAGGAAGGAGGAACAAGATGATCGCCCACTAGATCTCTTCGGAACCTTGCTAGGATGGAGGAGAAGAAGCTTCTAGGAAGAGAGAAGTGATTTCCACGAGTTGTTGTGTGGAGAAAGTGGAAGAAAAGATGGGTTTTATAGGCACTAGGGCCGGCTGTTCGGTTCTGGGATTAATACAGCGCCGACCGAACTCGGTCCGAATTCGGTCCGAACTCGGTCAGAGTTCGGGCCGAGTTCAGCCACTTGCATTCCCGAGACAGTCAATGCATTCTGGTAGGTTTAAAAGTAGAATTTAATAACTTTGACTGTAATATTAAATAACGACTGTTATTTTTGGGTTAACTGTAGGGGTTGTCCCAGCTAACGGAGGTTCACCGGAGAACACTTAAATACCGCTTCGCTTCGACCGTAGCCATGGTGTCAGACATACCCTTTTTAAGTTTGTACCCAAGAACAATTTTCGTTAAATAAATAATAAAGTATCAAGTCATAAATTCAATTTTAATTACCATATACATTATGAGTCTGAGAATTCAAGAATGCCGAGCTTACGCCTTAAAATCTTAAAACGGTCTTCAGCCAATGGTTTAGTGAATATATCTGCTAGTTGATGATCAGTGTCAATAAATTCTAGGCAGATATCCCCGTGTTGTTGGTGATCACGAAGGAAATGATGTCTAATTTCTATGTGCTTTGTGCGTGAATGACAAATAGGGTTCTTAGTCAGATTTATAGTACTAGTGTTGTCACAATAAATAGAAATATTAGTGTAGTGCAGATTGTAGTCCTCTAAGGTTTGCTTCATCCACAAAATCTGAGCACAACAACGTCCTGCGGCGATATACTCAGCCTCAGTTGTTGATAATGCTACTGAATTTTGTTTTTTGCTAAACCAAGAGACTAGGGCCTTTCCTAAGAAATGACATGTGCCACTGGTACTTTTACGGTCCACTTTGTATCCAGCAAAATCCGCATCCGAGTAACTTATAAGGTCAAAGGATTTGGTTTTGGGATACCATAAGCCAACTGTAGAAGTTCCTTTAAGGTATCGGAAGATACGCTTAACGGCACTAAGATGTGATTCTTTAGGGTTTGCCTGATAACGTGCACAAATGCAAACGCTAAACATAATATCAGGGCGACTAGCAGTTAAGTATAATAAACTACCAATCATACCTCGATACTTACGTTGATCGATAGGTTTGCCACTTTCATCAGCATCAAGCTTTGTAGATGTAGCCATAGGCGTCCCGATTGGCTTTACATTCTCGAAGTCGTACTTTTTCAGTATGTCCTTCGTGTATTTAGCTTGGTTGATGAATGTTCCGTTCGAGTGCTATTTGATTTGAAGTCCTAGGAAGAAGTTTAGCTCTCCCATCATACTCATCTCAAATTCACTCTACATACACTTGGCAAAATCTTGACAGAGTTTTTCATTAGTAGAACCAAATATAATGTCATCTACATAAATTTGCACTAGAAGAATATCATCATTCATGGATTTAATAAATAAAGTAGTATCAGTCTTTCCTTTCGAAAATCTATTATCAATTAAGAAGGCGCTTAGGCGTTCATACCAAGCACGAGGTGCTTGTTTGAGTCCATAAAGTGCTTTCTTAAGCTTGAAGACGTGATCAGGTTTTTGAAAATCTTCAAAACCAGGGGGTTGTTTCACAAAAACCTCTTCTTTCAAAAATCTATTTAAAAATGCGCTTTTCACGTCCATTTGAAAAAGTTTAAAATCATTAAAATATGCAAATGCACAAAACATGCGGATGGCTTCTAGTCTAGCAACAGGAGCATAGGTCTCATCATAATCAATTCCTTCTTCTTGATTATAATCTTGTGCCACTAGACGTGCTTTGTTGCGTAGAACTTGTCCATCTTCACTTAGTTTATTTCGGAACACCCATTTGGTACCAATTATAGATTGACCAATTGGTTTAGGAACAAGTTCCCAAACTTGGTTTCTCTCAAATTGATTAAGTTCCTCTTGCATGGCAGAAATCCAAAACTCATCAGTAAAAGCATCATCTACATTCTTAGGTTCTATTTGTGAAATAAATGCTACATTTGCTGCTAATTCAGAATCTTTAAGAGATGAACGTGTACTTACACCTTTGGATACATCACCTATAATGAGAGTTTCTGGATGATCTGGCTTGAATCTCAATGATTCAAATCTTTGGGCCATATCTTTTACAAGGCTCTTCTCAGTTCTTACATCTTCGGAACTTTTATCAGTCCTTGCCTCTTGGGTCAGATCTTTCTCAGAACTCTTCTTAGTCTTTGTATGTGTATCTTCATCATCACTGTCGCTAGATCTGTGACTATTTAACTCATCAAAGGTAACATTAATAGTCTCTTCAACAATCATAGATCTTTTATTGAAAATTCTATATCCCTTACTCTTAGCAGCATATCTGAGAAATATCCCGTCATCTGCTTTGGAGTCGAACTTTCCCAAGTTATCCTTGGTGTTCAGGATAAAACAGCGACAACCAAAAACTTTGAAATAAGAAATATTTGGAATTCTTCCAAACCAAAGCTCATATGGTGTTTTCTTCGAGATTGGTCGAATTAACACCCTATTTAAAACATGACAGGCTGTACTAACAGCTTCTGCCCAAAAATATTTAGGAAGATTATACTGATTCAGCATGACTCTAGCCATTTCGCTTAGAGTACGATTCTTTCGCTCCACAACACCATTCTGTTGGAGTGTTCTAGGACAAAAAAATTTATGGTAATATCCACTATCATCACAAAACTTTTTGAAATCAGAATTTTCGAATTCGCCACCATGATCACTTCGGATACGAGTAATCATGAAGCCTTTTTCGTTTTGTACCTTTTTGCAAAATATCTGAAATTCAAAAATTGTATCACTTTTGTTTGATAAGAAATAAACCCAAGTAAATCGAGAGAAATCATCAACAATAACAAAAACGTAGAGCTTACCGCCAAGATTAGCGACTCTACTAGGACCAAATAAATCCATATGAATTAACTGCAAAGGTCTCGAAGTACTTACAGCGTTGATGGATTTAAAAGTAGACCTATGTGCTTTGTTCTTTTCGCAGTCAGCACATACCATATCTCTCTTGAATGGAATTTCAGGGAGTCCTCTTACCAACTTTTTTGTATTTAGATGTGAGATAGTATCCATGTTTGCATGTCCTAGTCTCATGTGCCATAGCCAGCTTTCATCTTGATTGGCTACTAGGCACCTTCCTGCATTATTAGTATTCTCCAAAAAGAAAACATAAATGTTGTCTTCTCTAATCCCTTTATATACGGGATCACCAGATGACATATCATATATGGTACATTTATCTTTCACAAAATTGATACCATAACCATTATCTGCCAAATGACTTATGCTTAATAGGTTATGTTTCAATTCAGTTACTAGACAAACATCCTTAATTGTTGGATAAGGAGAAATACCTACAGTACCATTACCTATTATATTACCTCTTAAGTTATTTCCGAAGGAGACGTATCCTTCTTTCTTCATCGATAGCGTAGCGAATAAAGATGCATCACCAGTCATGTGTCGCGAACATCCGCTATCGAGGATCCATTTGCTTCTTGCATGAGAGGGTTGGGGGTCCACCTACAAGACAAGTAGATGAATCCTTTGGTACCCATTTTCTGAAGGGTCCACGCAGATTAGCTTTAGGTCTCCAGACTAAAGTATGGTTGTCAACAAGCTTTCTTGCAAGACAATATTGTGATATGTGTCCGTGCGTACCACAATATGTGCAAGTCAGTTTAGTGGTAGAAACTGTGTTTGCAAGCTTTTTTGTTTGGAGAACCTATAAGTAAAAGCATGATGATGTTCGTGTTTCTTCTGTGTTTTCTTGTGTTTAGTCCTTTTAGGTGTATGCTTAGCATTAGGACTAATCTTAGGCTGTGTCACAGGTATTGCCTGTTTGCCTAACTTGATTTCTAACTTTTTAGAAATCGTAATAGACTCTTCGTATCTAGCAGTCATATCTAGGAGTCTTTGTTCAGTTACTAAGTGTATCTTCTTCTCTATGTCATAAAGCTTTTGTACTTTGACATAGTCCCTTTCTTTCTTTTCAATATTGAGGATAGCCTCATGATAGTCTACCTTGAGTTTGGCTATCTCTTCCGTGTTATCGGTAGTAGATGTCTCTTTAATATCTTCAATCAGATTGGACAGTCTAGCTATCTCGGTTATGTGTGCCTTAATCTCTTTTCGAGATTGCTTATACTTGTCGAGCACAGTTTTGTGATCTTCAAGTAGTTCGCTAAAGGCATTCTCTAATTCATCGAAAGTAAAATCATCAAACAAAGGGTTAGATGATACCTTATCAAATGCCATGAGACAAACATTTGCATTACCGCAGGGTCTGTCTTCTTCTTCTGTATCACTGGCATCGCTTTCGTGCCAGATGCTTGTGTTGGCATACTTTCGACCAGATGTTGCTTTTCTGCTTGATCTTGATCTATCGTATGGACTGCTTTTCTTGGTGGTTGGACAGTCCTTCTTCATATGCCCTGACTTCTTGCATCCAAAGCATATAGTTTCATCTTCGTTGCTTTCTTGGACATCTTTCTTCTTTCTGCTTGTGAACTTTAGATATTTGAAGTTCTTCACAAGTAGGGCTCGTTGATCACCACTTGACGATTTTTCATCGGAATCGTTGTATGTTGATTTTCTTGCTTGAGCTTTGAAGGCAATAGATTTCTCCTTTGGTGTTGCTTCTTCAAAATCTTGCAAGTCGAGTTCATGGGTCATGAGTTTGCCCATCAGCGTTTCCAGAGTCATAGTGGTGAGATCGTTTCCTTCAATAATTGCTGTGGCTTTTGGATTCCAGTTCTTTGTTAGAGCCCGCAGCACTTTTCTGATCTTCTCGTGATTGCTGTAATCCTTACCAAGAGATTGTAAAGGATTAGTTATATCAAGGAAACGAGTAAACATTTGTGTAATTGACTCACCGGGTTTCATCTTAAAAGATTCATACTCCTGTGTCAGTCTACTAATTTTGGATTCCTTCACTTGGGAAGTCCCTTCATGGGTTACCTCAAGGAGTTTCCAAATTTCATGAGACGTCTTACAGGTTGAAACTCTGTTGAACTCGGTTTTGTCAATTGTACAGAATAGTGCATTGATGGCACGAGCATCTAGGCTAGCTTTAGCCTTTTCAGCTTCAGTGTACTTATCATGGGTCTTTTCCACCAGCTGGCCTTCAACCACTGTTGGTGCTGGTTTCTTATAACCATCAATGATTATTGACCAAAGATCAAAGTCGAGAGACTTTAGAAAGAAAGTCATTCGTGTTTTCCAGTAGGTATAATTTGTTCCATCAAATAGGGGAGGTCTATTTGTGGATTGCCCTTCACCGTTGAAAATAGATTTCACGGCTGCCATATATATATACTCTAAGGTATGTTATATAAGAATATAACCCGCTCTGATACCAATTGTAGGACCGTTGAGCACCTCTAGAGGGGGGTGAATAGAGTGTGTGTGTACAGCGGAAAATAATTACCAATTAAAAATTAAACTATGGCAGAGATATAAAAGACAGTAAATAAAGATAGAGAATTCAAACTCAGTGACACAGCGATATATACTGGTATCCCTCTGAGAGGACTAATCCAGTCTCGAGTACTCTTGCTCGATGTTAATCCACTATGGCACAAGCTTTAACTGAGAGCTTGCAGTCTCTTACAATACGGTGCTTGGTGACGAGCGCACGACCAGCTCCACAACACACACCATGCTTGGTGACGAGCGCACGGCCAGCTCCACAACAGAAAAAGTTGTTGAACTTGGAACGACCTCTTTACAACTCTTGAAACACCAAAAGATTCTAAATCAACTCTGATAGTACTGGCTTTTGGCTAAGAGATGTATAGGTATGATTTGAAAGTCTTAGATCGTTTGAAAACACTTGAGTAGTAGAGAAGAGAGAATGAAGAATGAATGAATGATTTGAAATGAAAAGTTCTTCTCTATTTATAGGTGTTTTCTCGAACCGAACTCGGGCAGAGTTCGGGCAGAGTTCGGATGCAAATATCTCGCAAAGAGACGTTGCTCGCTGATTTGGAGACAACAGAAGTTTGAATCATTTTTGACCGAACTCGGTCAGAGTTCGGACCGAACTTGGGCCGAACTCGGTTACGAGTTCTGTCAGGAGATATTTGAAAATCATTTGTAAAAACAGTTTTCAAAATATGTTCTTGGTTATTTGTAAAATCATTTGTAAAGGCTATTTTCAAAATATGTTTTTGAAATATTTTGTAAATGAAATACGAATAGGTAAATAGGTAGCCTTTTGGAATGTGGACAGTTTTAACCCTAAGCCAGTATTACCAAAACTAATTTTACAAAATAAATCCTAGACTCAATAAAATATAAAATACAGAATAAAATGAGAAATGAGTCTTCTGAAGATTTGATGATGTTGACGCTTTGTTTGATGCAGTACATCGTCCGTTGAATTTGATTTCATGTATCCTGAAATGATTAGCAGCATTTTCTATATTTTGTGTATTGACTTAAGTGTATGTTGATTATCGAAATCGGGTGTGACCATGGAATGAGCCAACAGAGATCACAACACTCAATACTGAGATCGCTAAAGAAAAGAATATACACAAGATCTCTATCACTAAGATCTATGGTTTGAATACTAAGATTAATGAACTGCAGGCCATCTCTAAGAAATTAGAGACTAGATTGGGGAAACAGGTTGCTCTACCTCAAACCCAATCACATAAGACACACACAAAGCATGATACTACTCATACTAGTCAACCACGTCATCCACCTGCAGCACGAAATCATGCTTATATGTACACATATTTTCATAAAGCACACAAACCATATGCACGTAGAAATAATTCTCATATGTCACAGAATTACCATGCTACACATAGATACAATCATCACTATGTTGCACAAAAACAAAATCACCATCACACTGCTTATGGATATAGACATCATCACCATGCTACTCCACATCACTCTACATATAGACATCATCACCATGCTACCCCACATCACTCTACATATAAACATCATCACCATATTACTCCATATCACTCTACATATAGACATCATCAACATGCTCCTAACATAAATAGGAATGCTATTTGTACCTATTGTGGATTACATGGACATATTTCACCACAATGTAAAGTTAGGAGATTAGTAGATAGAAACATATATGCATGGTTGCCGAAAACTAACTTTTCAGGATCCTCAAGAACCTTGGTACCAAAGGTCACATCTACTCTTGATGTAGGCGGACCTTCCCTCCTCAACTAAAAGTAAGTGGATTCTCGATAGTGGATGCTCGCGGCATATGACGGGAGACGCAAATCTTTTCGCATCACCATCGATGAAGAGGGAAGGATATGTATCCTTCGACAACAACCTTAAAGGGTATATCGTTGGTAATGGTACTATAGGTCATCCTCCTTCTCCTGTAATAAAGGATGTCTGCCTAGTGACTGAGTTAAAGCATAACCTGCTCAGCATAATTCATCTTGCTGATCATGGGTATGATATTAACTTTGGATAAAATAAATGCTTTATTTATGATAGGTCAACAGGAGACATTGCTTTTGAAGGGATAAGAGAGGATAATATTTATATTTTCTATCTATCTAGAGACACTAACAGTGCAGGAAGATGTCTCTATGCTCACAAGGATGAAAGATTACTATGGCACCAACGTCTTGGTCATGCCAATATGGATACTATATCCAGGCTATCGACTAAGAAGCTAGTTAGAGGCTTGCCCGATATCACATTCAAAAAGGACACTGTATGTGCCGAATGTGAGTTGAATAAGGCAACCAAGTCCTCATTTCATTCCATCAACTCTGTAAGTACTACTAGACCCTTGTAATTACTTCATATGGATTTATTTGGTCCTAGTAGAGTAGCCAGTCTTGGTGGAAAACTCTATGCTTTTGTTATAGTAGATGATTTTTCGAGATTTACTTGGGTTCTCTTTCTTACAAACAAAAGTGATACCATTTCCGTTTTCAAATTTTTTGCTAAAAAGGTTCAAAACGAAAAAGGCTACATGATTATTCGAATCCGAAGTGATCATGGAGGCGAATTCGAAAATACTGATTTTGAAAAGTTTTGTAATTTAAATGGTTTTAATCATGAGTTTTCTTGTCCAAGAACTCCTCAACAAAATGGTGTTGTGGAGCGGAAGAATAGGACTCTTGGCGATTTGGCTAGATTCATGTTAAATAAATTTTCTCTTCCGAAATATTTTTGGGCTGAAGCTGTCAGTACAGCGTACCATATTTTAAATAGGGTGCTAATTCGTCCTATTACGAAGAAAACACCCTATGAGCTTTGGTTTGGAAGAACTCCAAACATTTCATATTTTAGTGTTTTTGGTTGTAGATGTTTTATCCTTAACACCAAAGACAACTTAGGCAAATTTGATGCCAAAGCTGACGATGATATATTTCTCGGCTATGCGGCCAAGAGTATGGGATATAGAGTGTTCAACAAACGCTCATTCATTTTGGAAGAGTCTACAAATGTGACTTTTGACGAGGATAGCAGTGCAGCAGCTACTCTTGATGATGATGTTGAGCCATCAACTTCTACTCCAAAGAATACCACCACTGAAACCAATTCTCTGGAGCGCTTGCCAAAGAAATTCTCTTTCATGCCCTCACATCCAGAAAATTTGGTTATAGGTGATGTTTCACGTGGAGTAAGTACAAGATCATCAATAAGAGACTCCATTGCTAGTACTGCCTTCATTTCACAAATTGAGCCGAAAAACATTGTAGAAGCTTTTAATGATGAATTTTGGATTTCTGCCATGCAAGAAGAACTCAACCAATTCGAGAGGAGCCAAGTTTGGGAACTTGTTCCTAGGCCGGTAAATCACTCGATTATTGGTACTAAATGGATTTTTTGAAACAAAGTAAATGAAGATGGTTCAGTTAAACGCAACAAAGCTCGTCTAGTAGCCCAAGGATACAACCAAGAAGAGGGTATCGACTACGATGAGACGTATGCTCCTGTTGCAAGACTCGAATCCATTCGAATGCTTTGTGCATTTGATAATTTTCAAAACTTTAAACTATTTCAAATGGATGTGAAAAGTGCTTTCTTGAATGGATTTATTAAGGAGAAAGTTTTTGTTAAACAACCCCCTGGTTTTGAAAATCATAAATTTCTCGACCATGTTTTCATGCTCAAGAAAGCGCTATATGGCCTCAAACAAGCCCCTAGAGCTTGGTATGAGAGGTTAAGCAATTTCTTGCTTGAAAAAGGTTTTTCAAAAGGGAAAGTTGACACAACACTTTTTACAAAATCTTTCAAAGACACCATTCTCTTAGTACAAATTTACGTTGATGATATTATATTTGGTTCTACTGATGAAACTCTCTGTCAAGATTTTGCTAAGTGTATGCAGACCGAGTTTGAAATGAGCATGATGGGAGAGCTCAATTACTTTCTTGGACTGCAAGTCAAACAAACATCAAATGGAACTTTCATCTGTCAGTCAAAGTATACAAAGGACATGCTGAAGAAATTCGACCTTGACAACGTCAAACCAATCAGCACCCCAATGGCTACTACAACTAAACTAAAACCAGATGAAAGCGGCAAACCTGTGGATCAACGTATGTATCGAGGTATGATAGGCAGTCTACTTTATTTAACTGCCAGTCGCCCTGATATTATGTTTAGCGTTTGCCTGTGTGCTAAATATCAAGCTAATCCTAAGGAATCACACATGACTACTGTTAAGCGTATCTTTCGATACCTTAAGGGTACGATAACAGTGGGCCTATGGTATCCCAAATCAACATCATTTGACCTAATCGGGTATTCTGATACTGATTTCGCTGGATGTAAGGTCAACCGTAAAAGTACAAGTGGCACGTGTCATTTATTAGGAAAGGCTCTAGTCTCTTGGTTTAGCAAGAAGCAGAATTCTGTCGCACTATCCACAACAGAAGCTGAATATATCGCAGCTGGTCGTTGTTGTGCACAAATTCTGTGGATGAAGCAAACCCTTGAAGACTATAACTTATCTTTTATGCACATTCCTATTTTTTGTGACAACACTAGTGCTATAAATCTCACTAAGAACCCCATCTGTCACTCACGCACGAAACACATTGAAATTCGTCACCACTTCTTTCGTGATCATCAACAAAATGGCACTATTAATTTAGAATTTATTGACACCGTTCATCAGTTAGCCGATTTCTTTACAAAACCATTATCCGAGGAGCGTTTCAATTTTTTTTGTCGGGAATTAGGAATTTTAGATGAAATGGTTATACATTAAATTGTTCTGCATAATTATCGATTATGTCACGATTCTCTATGCTGAATTTGCTATGGGTACAAGCCGAAAGGGTCCTTCTAACAACAAGGCGTAAAAGCCTAAGCGACACGGTGCACTAGTCTTCAGGACTACCGCTAGCTGGGATCCAGCCCCTGCAGCTACCCCATAGCAGCTTCACTATATTGATTTATGTCATAACTCCTTAGTTATTATATGATTAAATTTCATTTATAGCCCGCCTCATTTGAAAATTCTAATTTTCCATCTTGTTTTTATTCATATCTTTGACCATTTACTCATATCTTTTCTTAAATCTCATCTTTTATTTCCTATTTGAAGTTCTGGTCCAAGGAACCAGAACTCGGGCCGAACTCTGCCCCACCCAGAGTTCGGGCCGAGTTCGATGTCCTCGTTCCAGAACCTCAAATCCTTTTCAGCCGTTCATCTTGTCTTAATCCAATGGCCTATATTTCACCCGACCAGCCGACCAAGAGACCATAAATTCGAAAATTGGTCTCTCTCTCTCCTCCATTGTCTTCTTCCTCCATTTCCATTTCTATTTTCATCATAACCCTAATCTTAGAAAGCTATTCTCCTTGGGATTTTGCTCTCCAAACTCAAGGAGATAATTCTTGGACTTGATCTCCTTCATCTTAGGTCTTTTCTAAGGTATATCTATCCTTCTCTCAATTTTATTTCCATGGCTCCTAGGTTGCTTGGTAGGGGTAAAAGACCAAGGAGAAGTATTGGTGAGTACTCTACTAATCCTAACCCAAACCCTCAACCTAATCCTCCACCATAACCTATTCCTCAACCTCCTCCTCTCATGGTGCATCCCCTTTTTAATCCACCTCTACCACTCAATGCCGACACATACGATGACCGTCTTTTTGTGTCCTTAGATGCGTCCAACGCATGGTTCGTCGACTTCCGTCATCGTCGTGTCTTTGCGGGACACCCTATTAAATTTACGGTGTTTTCCGATTTTCTTCCAAATTTTCATGACTTATGTCTTGATGAGCTTGTTGCGACTCGTGAACAAATATATGTAAATGCAATACAAATGTTTTATTGCAACATGACTTATGACCGCACACGTATCCATTCACGTGTCGCCGGTGTAGACATATCTTTTGATGATTTTGAGTTAGCCGACCTACTTGGTTTGCCCGACCCAAACACTTGGGAAAGGCTTGATGATGCTCGGGACTTTGTTTTTTCCAGGGAAACCACGTTGGAGAGTTTCAAGGGTGATCTTTGTTCTCCAAATCCTTCCTCTCGTAAACTCATGGCTAAACATCTCAACAATCATTTCTATGAGCTTCATCGAATCATCTTTTCTTCGATCTTGCCAAAAGTTGGATCAACAGATGAAGTTACTTACTTTGATATCACTGCTCTCTTCTTTCTTCATTTTTGCGTACCCTTTAACTTCCCTCGTACGATGATGGATTGGATGATTCGTGCTAGGCCTAAACCAAAATCTTTGGTTTATTCTATATATCTCCCTTTGATATTTCGTGCCTTCCATATTCCATTGGATCAGTGTCAGTCCTTGCCCCCTCCTGCCTTTCTGACTAAGGCCAGGAGAACTGTTGCTGCCATCGCCTCTTCTGAGTTCGATGATGATGAGGAGCCTGCATCTCCTGCTCCCTTTGCTGCACCTGACTCACCTGCTCTCGAGTCCACTGCTACACTGGACTCTCTTCAGACTATGCTTCGCGATTGCTTCCGTTTGGAGGACGAGCGCTGGGCCGAGATGGATGATCGCTGGACGCAGATAGATTACTGTACTACTCTGCAGATGAGTGCGCTCAGCAACTCCATCCACGACATTCAGTACTCCATGGCCTCTCATCCGACGATGCCGATTCCGATGCTGCGTGATCCATCTCGCGACGGCTATCGCATTGACGATTCGTGGGTTCGTCGCTATCTTGATCCGACTTCAGCATTTGTAGATCCCCGCCATACTGGTTCTGATGGTGCGGGGCCTTCTCATGCTTCTTGATGGATATGGCCATTTGTACTGCTACTGATGATTAGGACTATTTTTATTTTTTGGCACTTTGTTTCATTTTGATCAGTTTGCTTATGTTTTTATGTCTTTAGAACTCTATGGCTCGGTTTATTTTTCTCAGTTTATGAATGTTCTCTTTCATTATATGGTTGTTAGCTTAATCTCTTTATGCCTTTCCATTTTTGCTGATTGTCAAAAGGGGGAGAACCATTGCTATTTGTATGAGCCTATATTGTGTATTTGGATAAGTATTTACAGAAAATATCAGTTTACGGGGGAGTACGATTGTTCAAGTACGGGAGAGCTATAATGTGTCCAGGTATGAATATTGGACATACAAATATCATGTTTTGTCAATTATCAAAATGGGAGAGATTGTTGACCCAAACCGGATCACAGTCAACCTAATCTTGACAATTAACAAAACAATATTTGTCTAGTCCAATTTGACACATCGAGCTCGAAATCAATCTACTCAGCTCTTTTGTTCCAGTTCACAGCTGCTTGGAGTTTTACCACTTTGTTGTATACTGGAGTCTGTATTTTTATTATTCTTGAGTATAGGATGATGTACGTTGGATCATACTGAGCACTTTGGGCTAGCCATAGCTTTGTAGGATGACTTAGCCCAAATCCCAATCATCCCATTTATCCAAAAGCCCACAAAGATCATTCTGTCCATAGAAGACAGAGTTCGGGCCGAACTCTGTCTCACACAGAGTTCGGGCCGAACTCGGTCCCCTAAAATTCAGGATGCTAATTTTTAGGTATTGATCACTGCTAGTTGTCCAACGGCCAAAAATTTGAATTATTTATACCGAATTCTGGCCGAATTCTGCCTACCCCGAACCCTATAAATAGGCCTTGGTTTCTTTTATTTGAAACCATCCACTCTTCTCTTCTTCTTCTATTACATAGCCTATACATCCAAGAGCCTTACCTTCCCATCTACTTAGCATTCAAACTTCCCAACCGTCCAAGGTGCTCGGTACGATTCAGCTAGAAGTTTGAAGTGCAAGAAGTTGTAAGCCACTTGGAAAAGTCCAAGTTTCGCCAAAGCGATCATTGAAAGAAGTTTGGCGTGCTCTTCTGTGAAAAGGCACGTGGTTGTAACCCTATTTCATAAATAGTGGATTTCAATCCTGAGCTAGAGGTCTCAGGCCTGGACTAGTCCTCCACGAGGGAAACCAGGTTAAAAATCTTGTTGTGTTTGTGCTTGCTCTCTACTCTTTATTTCCGCATTTATTTTTACTCTGATTATTTAGTTGGTGAAGAGAGTTTAATTTTTAATTGATCATTTTTGATATAAACTCTATTCACCCCCCTCTAGAGTTGCCAACTTAGTCTTCAATATGCATGTAAATAAACTGTAGAGGGAGGCAAGGTATCTTGCCTGGAGGTTGCACGGAGAACCAACAATATATCGCCAATCCACAAGTCAGAAGGTCCAAGTCTCACAACTGTCTCCGAAAGCTGAAACAGACATTGCCAACATTCTCAGAATAGTCAAATTAGTTAGGATTGCCTGTCCTTAAGTCCAATTCTGGACACAGGGGCAAAACGATAATTTCGGGCCAAAACGGTGTCCGCCGTTGGACCTGTTTTGCACCGAAAAAGGTGGCAGGATCAATGGTCTCTAAAGTCATCAAACTACATGTTTACGAATTTATTTTGATGATACGAACCCAACAGTATGTCCAATTTTGGATTCCGGTGGGCCGTGCACAAAATTGCCCGTTGAATCGGATCGTAGGGCCCGTAAAACGGCGATCTAATCAACTATCTCAGAATTGGACCAAACTTGGGATACAGGACCAGAAAAATGATACGGTCCTGTTGGCGCAAGTTTTGTCTCGATCTGACGAACGTGTACAAACTAATTAAGATATTTGCACAGAGGTCGATACGGTAAATTTCAACGGATACGCATCAAATTCGTCGCGCACACGCGACCAATTTGAATTTCGTCAAAGCCCATACGTCCACGAAGCCGTTACGCACCTTTCGATGCCTTTGGTTCACGACCACGTCGCCCGAAATGGCGGGACGCACGTCGTATCGAAGGTTTTTCTAATGTTAAAACTGTTTTGAACGTGGTTTTTCTCTGTTTTGGAAGACGAAAATCTCAACATATATTCGATGAAACATAAAACTACAAAAAGGGTTTCGATGCTGTTTAGGTTGACTAAAATACTATTCAGATAGATTTTATAGGCTGTCTATGGTTTGCCATTAATTGGCCTTCCAACTTGGGTGTTGGGACTGGGTTTTACCCTGTTTGCTAGCGGATTTTTCATCAACTTCAACTCGATTTTCTGGACAACCTCGGCCATCTAGATTCGAACTAATTGCAGGGGTATAAAGATGATTAGTTTGTGGTCGTACCTTAACAAACGGTTCGCGAAGGGATCGGTCGTCGAAGGAGAAAATGGATGCAAAATTGCTCCCTCCACCCGCCATTGCTGCTGTGCAGTACTCTATTTTCGTCCGGCGGATGGCCCTGTATGGCGGCGCGGTCGTCAGGGGGGGTCGCCGGGACATGGTGGTGAGGTGCCCAGGGTGGCGCGGCGTTAGGGTTTCGATTTCCATCTCTCTCGAGTTGGATGTGTACTGCTATGCGGTGAACGGGATCGGCTCGGGCCTGTTGGCCAAGGCCTATGCTGCTGGGTTTTGCTCGAGTTGGCTATAGCTGGGTTCGGGCCTGCTTTGGGAGAGCTGGGTTTTTCAGCTCGGGTGGGTTCTGAGCTTTCGGGTCGAGACTCAGCTATCTAGGCTTGTTTTATGCTAACCGTTTTTGCAAAGTGGCAGCAACCCTTTTCCGATAGGTCCAACATCACCATCACTATTAAATAGTATATGATAATATCAAATATTGTATGAGACCTTATAACTAAATAACCCTTTGACTGGCTGCAATACCAAGCCAAGCTGAACCATATCGAATGGCTGGGCTAAGCTCGGTTTGGGCCTGGCTGGGCCGAATGCTGGGTTGCACGCATGTATGTGGCCTGGCCCGACCGAGCTTGGGCTCAGCTGGTTTAAATGTTGCTGCTGCTTTGATCTTAATTATCTATTAGTATATATATATTATATACTCACATAAATATCTATGTATACATATACATATATATATACGCACATATACATATGTATATAATATATATTTATATATAAATACACATATACAATATATATATTATATACATACACGTACACACATCCATTTATATATATATATATAAAATAAATATATATATATATATAAAATATATATCTATTATACAAAACACAAAGGTTTTTGAATCCTAGGGCTGACTGTGCCAATTTAAAGAGTGGTTGGGATTTAATCTTGGTGAATCAACGGTTGTGGAATTTTATGGGGAAGAGCATTATTGGGAGTGGGGTTTTATGGGGAATGCAAAGATGGGGATTTAATATTTTGATGGTTGGGATTTAATATTTTGATGGGGGCCTCATAATGGTTGTGGATGAGCATTATTGAGAGTGGGGTTTTATGGAAAATCCAAAGAAAATTCACATCCAGCAGTGGTTGGGATTTAATATTTTGATGGGGGCCTCAAAATTATTATTGTTCGTTTAAAATTGGGGGTTCAAGATTTTGAGGGGGAATACCTTAAATGAACCATGCCCTATGGGCACGGGTTATGATTATACAAAACACAAAGTTTTTGAATCCTAGGGCCGACTGTGCCAAGATAAAGAGTGGTTGGGATTTAATCTTGGTGAATCAACGGTTGTGGGATTTTATGGGGAAGAGCATTATTGGGAGTGGGGTTTTATGGGGAAGAGCATTATTGGAAGTGGGATTTTATGGGGAATCCAAAGATGGAGATTTAATATTTTGATGGTTGGGATTTAATATTTTGATGGTTGGGATTTAATATTTTGATGGGGGCCTCATAATGGTTGTGGATGAGCATTATTGAGAGTGGGGTTTTATGGGGAATCCAAAGAAAATTCACATCCAGCAGTGGTTGGGATTTAATATTTTGATGGGGGCCTCAAAATTATTATTGTTCGTTTAAAATTGGGGGTCCAAGATTTTGAGGGGGAATACCTTAAATGAACCATGCCCTATGGGCACGGATTATGACTAGTATATATATATATATTTTATATATATATATATATATATATATATATATATATATATATATATATATATATATATATACATATATATATATTGTGGTGATTAAATAAATATATTTATTACTATTAGATAATATTATTATTAGTTAATTGAGTATTTATTGATATATATATATATCAATAAATATATATCAATAAATACTCAATTAACTAATAATAATATTATCTAATAGTAATAAATATATTTATTTAATCACCACAATATATATATATATGTATATATATATATATATATATATATATATATATATATATATATATATATATATATATATATATATATATATATATATAAAACCAATAAAAAAAAAATATAACCAATAATAATAATATCTAATAGTAATAAATATATTTATTTAATCACCACAAAAATAATACTTAACTGGTGGTTTGGTGAATCCATACCACTCACCTTTTTTCAGGTCCAGAAGATTATACAAATATTGTAAAACAATATTTAATAATAAAAATACCAATTTTTGTACAAATATTCAAACAATTAAAAATGCATATCAATACCTAAAATAATTTAGAAAATATTTGTACACACATAAAATATGCCTACATGGTCGTTTTTGGTCTCACTATATGCCTATAAAGGTTTAAATTTGGTTTGGGTCTAGTTCGGGCTAAGTTGGTACAATCGGGTCATCTAAAATCAATATATCTAATTAATAAATAAATAATTCATCGGTGGGGGTTAAGTCGCAACTTGATCTGGTTTTCCTAGTTAGGAGACACTTATGGCTAGGTCTTCCTTGGCATGGCTAATACACTAGTCAAGGCACGCCACTGCACTATCTGTGCCATGATTTCTAATCACCTTGTACTTCAAAACTCAACCATGGCTAAACTCATTTACCGTAATAACTAACTAAATAATTATTTATAAAAATCTAAAAATCACCATTTAAATCGAAAAATAAAATATTTCAATAATTTCAGAAAGGGAGGCTACAACAGCCATGGCTACAGACCACGTTGGAACTATATGATAATTGTTTCACCTATAACAAACTAAGGATATCGCTCCTACTTTTCTCACAACAATAAAACCTGTGTTTGCCGGTCATTGCAAACAAATATTTGAAAGGAAAAAAGGGAAAAAAAAAATCAAATTCACCAGTGGATCTGTAATCACTCATGCATGCAAGCAGACGTGGCTCTATTTCAAGGAAAAACATGTTGGATTTCCAAACTTTCCACCATTTTTACCACGTTATTGAACTTATACGACTTGGAGAGACATTCTCTCGGAAGGATTGAGCCCCGTCTTTAGCTCCTTACAAATGTCAACCCGTGGTTTATACATCTGACATTGAACGACAATCTTCAATCGCGAGTACGTACCTAAATTATCAAAACAAACTAGCAATTGCCAAATGTTGAAATTATATGAAGCCTCCCTTTTTGCAACAATCTTCAATCCGAACGAACTAGTCATGTTTTATGTTCAGTGTCCGTGTATAAGAGTGAGTGGCATAGAGTGTATGTTGGTACCAAAATACCAAGTGTATATGTATGAGAGTGTCCAAGTGAGAGGTATGTTCAGTGTCCGTGTCAAGAGTGAGTGGCCTAGAGTGTATGTTGGTACCAAGATACCAAGTGTCGAGTATAGTTAGTATCTTAGATACTTAGGTAATGTTATTAAGTAGTGGGTATCGTAATGTCAAGTTATATTTTAGTATACCCATGGGTGAGGGTATACTAGGATATGAAGGTAAGGATAGTGGTCAAGGCATGAGTCAAGATACTAGGTACCAAGTGTTGAGTCAAGATACTAGGATATTGGACACTCCGAGGTCAAGTTTTCCTTGTGGGCTCACAAGGAACACATGACACAGAGATATCATTATCTCTTATGTTAAGTGTCCGTATTAGCCCGAAACCAAGTGTCCATGTAAGCCCTTCTCTAAAAACTAAATTTACTTATGCAAGCCTTTTGAGGCTATTAGTTATACCAAAAAAGACGAATAATTTAGTCTTTTATAGAATTTTTCAAAAATCTAGTATAACTCTGATAGTCATAAAAGGCTTGCAGAAGTAAATTTTATTTTCAGAGAATGGCTCACAAAGAACAAGTGACACCACCCAAGTGTCAAGTATGTTGGTACCAAGTGTCAAGTATGTTGGTACATTGATGAACGTGTGTATAGTTAATGTCTTAGATACTTAGGTAAGTGTCCATGTCAGCTCGAAGTCAAGTGTCCATGTCAACCCTTCTCTGAAAAAGTAAGTTTACATCAGTAAGCCTTATTGAGGCTTTTAGAGTTCTACAAATTTCAGAAAAATAGGAGAAAAAGCAAAGAACGAAAGGAGTAAAAAATTAAAAAAAAAACAAAGAACAATAAATCCTAGAAAAGAAAATTATAATACTTAGCCTTTTCTATTATTTTTCTGAAATCTTGTAGAACTCTGAAAGCCTTAAAAGGCTTGTAGAAATAAATTTTATTTGAATAGAAGGGTTGACATTGTCACGCCCCAGAACCAGAATACTGGAGAGCGGGGGCAGACATAGCCAGCTACGTATATTGAAGTACAACCCACCTCGCTATACGGTCACGGCTGTCTAGGATACATGAGGGTTTAACTACAAGCCAGCAGTCTCCTATGGTCATGAACAAGCCTATTGTCTCAATCTCAAGCAAGCAATACTAGTTACAAGATGTCAGAGCACCAAATATATAATAGCAAGGCATCCCATATAATACATATTGGATGATCATGAAGCTAGTCGTACAAAATGTCAAGACTAGTAAGAGTTCAGTCATACATGATCAACCCTAGGATCTGTTAATCATGTTACAGCCCGTAGGCAGACAGTAAATAAAGATGCAATCGAGCTAACACGTGCTCGTCGGCTAAACGTCTCAAAAGAATAATTTTACAATAAAGTGGGAGGACAAAAAGAAACCCACTCGTTGCCAGGGTTACGCCTGGTGGTCACCATCTGGCTGGAAGTTAGATGGATCCTCTGGAGCTGCTCCGATATCTGGCCATACAAAACTAGCTGGGTCAGACCCCAGTAAGAGCAAGTGCCACAAAGGAGGCTTCACTTAGAAACTAAAACCAGCATATAGCAAGGAACATTAAAGTTAAATTATCAGAAATAATAACAATAATTGAGTACGAGAAAACCATTCAAGTAGCCAGACTACAACCCTTAAACCAAACAAGGACCGGGGTTGCAATCCTTCACCTGAATGGAAATTCGTCTCAAATACTATGGATAAGGTAATAAGACAATAAACGAAGAGAAGACACAGAACTGCTCCGGGAGCCAGGTTACAACCCTTAAACCAAACAAGGATCGGGGTTGTAACCCTTCGCCTGAACAGAACTGGACTCCTGATCTTTATTGTTATGGCCATTATAGATAATCATGTTGCTGAAGTAAGATAAAATATGACAAGCATGGCACGGGGTACAAATAAGGCAATAACCGAAGGAAAGGCACAGAACTGCTCCGGGAGCCAGGTTACAACCAGTCACTCCCCAATCCTGGAATACGTATTTTAATACGTAAATCGATAAATTGTATTTATCTTGTATTTATACTATATTTATTATGCTGTATTTCTTCATGCATTTCCCAAAAATATTTGACAAAATATTATTTCCTAATTTATTTTCTGCATTTGGGCCTACAGTTTTGGCTCATTTGGGTAACCTATTCTTGGTTCACCAATGGTTCATCATGAACCCATGGGTCCAAGATCTTTATATACAACTCATCTCATTCTCTCTCCTCTCATTTTACTTCCTCTCATTTACTTCCTCCACCAACCAAGGCAAGTACCAACTTGCTCAAGAGATGGATCCATAATTTTATCAATGATTTCTTACAAAACTATTTGCCAAAACATGTTCTTCTCCTCAATCTATACTAGTTTAGAACTTGGAAATTTCCATTTTGAAGCTTTGATTTTTGTAGATCTAAGTTTTAATCATTTTTGAATTTCCTTGGTCTTGATCTATTTTCGTTGGGGTTTTCTGGGTTTTGATGCTTCCATGTGGAAGAGAATTCCATTTCACCCAAGATAGAACTTTGGAAATCCGAATTTGGAGTTCGGATGGCCAAGTTGTGATGTTTTGAAGCATTGGACTCATCCATGGTGTTCTTGCTGTTTGGAGAAGACAGTGAACAGTGTGCAGAGCTTCTTAGCTCACGCCACTGAGCTACGCACGCTCCTTAGCGCTGCGTACGCAGGCTTGTGTACGCTTCCTGTTGGAAGCGTGTCTCTTGTGTGCGTGACTTTTCACGCACGGTGCCTTGAGTAAGCCTGCGTGACTTTTCACGCAAGCTGCCCTGAGTAAGCCTGCGTGACTTTTCACGTACGCTGCCCTGAGTAAGCATGCGTGACTTTTTACGCACGCTGCCCTGAGTAAGTCTGCGTGAATTTTCATGCACGCTGCCCTGAGTAAGCATGCATGACTTTTCACGCACGCTGCCCTGAGTAAGCATGCGTGACTTTTTACGCACGCTGCCCTGAGTAAGCCTGCGTGACTTTTCACGCACGCTGCCCTGAGTAAGCCTGCGTGACTTTTCACGCACGTTGCCCTGAGTAAGCCTGCATGACTTTTCACGCACGCTACCCTGAGTAAGCCTGTGTGACTTTTCACGCACGCTGCCCTGAGTAAGCCTGCGTGACTTTTCACGTACGCTGCCTTGAGTGAGCCTGCATGACTTTTCATCCCTTGAGCGTGCGTGCTTTTGTGCGTACGCTTTTGATATTTTATTAGATATTATATGCCCATTTTATATCCTTACGCCTTTTGTCCCGAGCATGATATGAGCACTAATGTGACCCTGGAGAACAAAGTGTTCCTACCTGATACATGTACCTGAATGTCCCAGTTCTTGTTCATGCTCGACAAATGACTCGTAACTCCACGTGGCGTATCTGCAATGATGCATTACACTAAGGAGGGTAGAACATGTTGACATACTGATTGACATGGATCCTCTTTGGGGTACTCGTACTAAAGTACGACTTTAAGAGGATAATCATGCAGGCCACAGCATGTGAGTCCAAGATTTCATCTAGGGTTAAATTAGGCAACTAAATGTACTAGATGCATGGGGAGGGCAAAATCCCGAGATCGTGTTACACCAGTCGCCTTGAGATATTGTCTTGACGCGCCGGCTGGTCTCCACGGATACTGTGTCATCTGCAACGAGTGGATAACTGTATCCGATTAATTCCTGCTATATATTATATATTTTAGCAAGGTGGCCTTACGAGGGACCTGTGCTCAATCATACCTGTCTACGCGAACCCCTGGGTTGGCTAGCCTTGCTGGAAAGATACGATCTGAGGATTTTCTACATAACATGATGCGAGGATAATCTCGTCCCACTAGAAACTCGTAGACTTGATTGGCCGTGAAAATGACTTGCTTATACCCTATTACCTTCCGTGAATAACTGAGGGAAGCGGACTGTCATGGTACGTGATCCAACCCATGTTCTTGTTTGATTGTTGGGTTGGTTATCGTACTATGACAGGCTGTGGATCGAAGTTATGAACGTAAGACTTATTCTGGTTGTGAAGTACTACTTCTGTGAATGACTGAGGAACATGGTCTATCATGGTACATGATCCAACCCATGTTCTTGTTTGATTGTTGGGTTGGTTATTGTGCTGCGATAGGCTATCGACCGAAGTCAAGATCAGGAGATTTTATTGTTTATATCTTTTAACTTATGTAAAAGTTATAGAGTACGACACGTCCCGACTCCATGCGGCACCTTTTGTCCTTGTTTGGTTGTAAGGGTGCCATATAGGTTCGAGGATGGTGCACTACCCTATAATAGTAGCATAAGTATTACTATTATCAATTATTCTATTAACTGGGTTTTTAATCTTAACTCTTGTGCCCCTTTGGCGGTACTTGCTATTCGGGGCTGACCCCGCTGGTTTTGTTTGGCCAGATCTCGTAGCAGAGCCAGAGGACACGATCTTCCTTCCTGACATCCATGGTGCATACTAGGAGCATGGCGGTTCGGGGACTCGAGTGGGTTTCTTCTCCACCACTCCTGCTTATATTTTGTGCGGCATTTAGCCACCGGCACCTGTTAGCCGGATTACTTGATATTTTGTGTCAGTACATAATTATAATTAAACAGACTGCAGCTGTGTATAATTTTGTACTCCTGACTCTCCGAGATAGCTAGATTATACAGCTAGTCTTTCATGATCATTTTGATGAAGCGTCGGGGACGCCTTACTGCTTTATCTTTAATGTTCATTTATTTGCTGATGTAATTTGATTGATTGAGACATAGAACTCTGTGGGACCATAGGAGACTTGATTGTAGCATGTACCCCCTAGTCTCTCGACAGCTACGATCGCCGTATGACGTTACGTACCTCATATGGAGTAGCTGGCCTAGTCCGTCTCCGTATTTCGGTACTGGGGCGTGACAAGGTTTTAGTGGTGGTCCATGCAGGTCTGATTTTCAGACTTGTGGGGTATTGCAAATTATTAGGAGTCTCAATCAAAACTTGTTCCCCTTGAAATTCTGTTTCGAATTCTCTGTCCTTGCCTTGATCTCTAACCTGACTTGCATCCTCGAAATCTTCCTCGTCCGGACTTGATAATCTTATATTCTTCTCTATAGGGGTGCTTCATTCTCAGTAGCGGGTGAGGCCCATGAGGAAGAGCAGCAAGAGCATGGCTCGACTGGGCAGCAACAGGGGAGAGAACCTTCTCCAGTGCAGGCACGAGCAGAAATGGAACCATAGGCAGTGCAGCCGCAGGTTATTGAAACTCCTGCAGCACCAGCAGCGACGGCAGTACCAGACGCCGTAGCACTTCTGGAGATCATCCGAGGGTTTCTTGTCACTAACCAACAGCAACAGACTCGGCAGCAGGAGCAGAACGTATTGCTGAACCAAGGGATTCAGTTAGCTCTTGAGAGGAGTGTCAGGGCTGACTCGGGAGCATCAGAAAGGTTTTGTCGCTTGAACCCGAGGTATTTTGATGGCACGGAGGATGCCATCACTGCGGATGCCTGGATTCAAGACATCGAAGCCATTCTTGTGGCAGCCAAGGTTCCAGATGATGAGAAGGTTGATCAGGTCAAACTGGTACTTCAGGATCTTGCCCGCGATTGGTGGGCATCAGAAGTAGTTGGTACAAGATGCCCTGTTCGTTGGACCACCTTCAGTGACAGATTCAAGGCCAAGTATTTTGACGTAGTAGCTCGATATGAGCTCCAACAGAAGTTTATCAGTCTCAAGCAAGCAGGCAAGACCGTAGATAGGTATGCAGCAGAATTCTGCAGATTGTGCCGTTTCGCACCAGCAATGGTGGCAACGGAGCCAGAGACAGCTATGAGGTTCCAGCAGGGACTTCATTTAGAACTATTACAGCTTGTGGAAGGACACGACTACCAGACGTTTGACGCTATTTTGACGGCCGCTCGGAGGCACGAGCTTACCCAGCAGAGGTTGGCATCGAGGACAGGAGGTCAGAAGAGATCTCATTCCCAGGTTGGAGGAGGAGCAATGCAGCGAACATCGGCACCAGCACCCGGTGTACGTATTCATGATGCAGGAGCGCCGCAGAGGACGGCCGTGTCAACTAATACAGCGCCAGTTCGGCATCAGCAGCCGAGGAACCAACAACAGCGTCAGGGAGCACCCCAGGGCTGTACATTCTGTGGGAAGGCAGGGCACACGAGGGAGGTGTGCCGGTCAGCAAATGGCTTATGCTTGAGGTGTGGTAGTTCAGACCACCGTATCTCCACTTGTCCTGTGATGCAGAGGCCAGGAGGGCCAGCTCAGCAGTTTCCAGCATTGCCAGCTCCGGTGGCAACCCCGAGTGGAGGGCCAGTATTAGCAGTAAGGCCCCTAGCCCAGCGTCTACCAACGCAGGCTCAGATGTTCTGCCAGGCACAGGAAGTCGAAGGCCCTCAGAGGCAGCAACAGCATGGTCGAGGAAGACCGCAACAAGGAGCTCAGCGGGGCCAGGGATAGGCTCTCACATTATCCTTGGGAGAGGCTCTAGCGTCTAGTGACGTGGTGGCAGGTAAAATTCTCGTCACCTCATTTCCTGCTGTAGCATTATTTGATTCAGGCGCTACTCATTCATTCATCTCTGCACAATATGCTACACAGATTGGATTAGAGTTTGAGGCATTACCGGAGAGGATGGATATACTCACCGGCAATGGGCTCGTAGAAGTTAGCGGAGTGCGCTTTTCATGTCCGGTGGAGGTGTGTGGGCATTTACTGCCCGCATCATTGATTGAATTCCCTATGGGGAATTTTGATGTCGTTCTTGGCATGGACTGGTTGAGAGACAGTCATGCGACAATTGATTGTAGAGGAGGTAGGGTCATATTCAGCGTTCCTGGGATAGAGCAGTTCATCTTTACTCGAACCTTGAAGAATCAGGCCAGGGGCGTCATCTCAGCAGCAGTGTCAGAGCCAGGACAGATTTCGAGAGTGGTCGAAGATTTTCTCGACGTCTTCCCTGATGAGCTCCCAGAGATACCCTCAGTCAGAGAGGTAGAATTTAGCATTGAGTTGAACCCTGGAACGAGGCCTATTGCAGACAGAGTTTACAGAATGTCGCCGTCAGAACAGGATAAGTTGTATCAACATGAAGAAGAGTTGAAGTCTAAGGGATTCATCCGAGACAGTAAATCGCCCTGGGTCGCGCCAGTGATTCTAGTTCCCAAGAAGGATGGGTCGACAAGGATGTGCATCGACTACCGCAAGCTGAATGCAGTAACAGTGAAGAATAAGTACCCACTACCAAAGATTGATGACCTGTTTGACCAGTTGAGCAAGGCCCGTGTCTTTTCCAAGATCGATCTTCGGTCGGGATACTATCAAGTAAGAGTCCGGGAGCAAGACATACCGAAGACAGCATTCAGATCTAGATATGGGCATTATGAGTTTTTAGTAATGCCCTTTGGACTAACCAACGCCCCCGCAGTATTCATGGATTTAATGAACCGCATCTTTCTGCAGTATTTGGATAAATTTGTGGTGGTGTTCATAGATGACATTCTTGTCTATTCCAGCAGTGAAGAGGAGCATGAGAAACATCTTAGGACTGTCTTACAGACATTGAGGGAGCATCAACTTTATGCGAAGCTTGACAAGTGTGAATTCTGGTTAGATCACATTTCGTTCCTGGGGCATATAATTTCTGGGGCAGGAGTGTCAGTGGATCCGAAGAAGATTGAGGCCGTAGAGCATTGGCCAGTCCCGAGAACGGTTGCAGAAGTGCGAAGTTTCTTAGGACTAGCTGGTTACTACAAAAGGTTCATGGCGGACTTTTCCAGGATCTCTGCGCCCTTAACGCGTTTGACGGACAAGGACGTAGAGTTTGTTTGGTCAGCCAGCTGTCAGGCATCATTTGAAGAATTGAAGAAGAGATTGATCTCAGCCCTGATGTTGACGCTTCCAGTAGGAGCGGGAGGCTTTACAGTATACTGTGACGCATCTGGGAAGGGTCTTGGATGTGTATTGATGCAGCACAGAAAGGTGATAGCATATGCGTCTCGGCAGCTTCGAGACCATGAGAAGAATTACCCGACTCACTATTTGGAGTTAGCAACTGTGGTGTTTTCACTCAAGTTGTGGAGGCATTATTTATACGGAGATCGGGTAGAGATCTATACTGATCATAAGAGTTTGAAATACGTATTCATGCGGCGAGATTTGAACATGAGACAAAGAAGATGGTTAGAACTACTGAAGGATTTTGACTTAGATCTTCAGTATCATCCAGGCAAGGCGAATATAGTTGCAGATGCACTGAGTAGGAGAGACAGTGCCTTTATCTTGACCTCGCAGAAGCATATTTTAGAAGACCTTCAGAGTATGGGAATCGAAGTAGTTTTGCCAAGAGATATAGGAAGAATGACCATTATGCAGATTCAGTCAACCTTAGTAGAGAGGATAAGGGCAGCACAAGCAGGAGATCCACAGATTCAGAAGTTGTGGTCGGAGTGTGAATCAGGCCGTAGGAAGGAGTTAGTGATTCATGAAGATGGTACGCTTAGGTTTGGAAACAAACTCTGTGTACCGAGTGGAGACCTTCGGCAAGAAGTTATGTCCGAAGCTCATAGTTCTATTTACTCCATTCATCCAGGAGGAACGAAGATGTATCGAGATATCAGGCAGTTCTTTTGGTAGAATGGCATAAAAAGAGAGATAGCGAGATTTGTATCCAAGTGTCTGGTATATCAGCAGGTAAAAGCCGAGCAGCAGAGACCAGCAGGGTTGCTACAGCCGCTTCCTATCCCAGAATGGAAATGGGAGCACATCACGATGGACTTTGTGACCGGTTTACCTAGATCTCCGGCTGGTAAGAATGCAGTCTTGGTAATAGTAGATCGACTCACGAATGTCGCTTATTTCCTTCCCTTCCGAGTTGGACAGACTACTGAGCAATTAGCAGAAATGTACATGAAGCAGATAGTAAGGCAGCACGGTGTTCCAGTTAGTATAGTATCAGATCGAGATACGCGATTTACTTCCCATTTTTGGCGGAGCTTACACCAAAGGTTGGGAACCAATTTAAGATTCAGTACTGCTTATCATCCACAAACCGACGGGCAATCATAAAGAACCATCCAGACGTTAGAAGATATGCTACGGGCGTGTACCTTGGACTTTGGCGGATCTTGGGAGGATCACCTTCATCTAGTGGAGTTCTCCTATAACAACAGCTATCAGGCTAGCATTCAGATGGCCCCGTTCGAAGCATTGTACGGAAGGAAGTGCAGGTCCCCTTTGGCATGGGACGACGTCGGAGAACGGAAGTTGTTGGGACTAGAGATGATCATGCAGACTGTGGAGATAGTTAAGTTGGTCAGAGAGCGCCTTCGAGTTGCACAGGACCGAAATCGTCATTGGGCAGATCAGCATCGTAGGCCTCTAGAGTTCAGAATTGGCGACCAAGTATTTCTGCGGATTTTGCCTACTCGGGGTATCATCAGATTTAGAACCCGAGGAAAGCTTAGTCCAAGATACGTTGGTCCTTTTAAGATTCTCGCTCGGGTAGGCGATGTGGCTTATCGACTTGCCCTTCCGCCTTCGTTAACTGGCATACATGATGTGTTTCATGTGTCCCAATTACGTGGGTATGTCCCAGATCCGAGTCATATCCTCGATCATTCTGAGTTAGTCGTTGGTACCGACCTAACTTACGAGGAACAACCCGTATCTATTTTAGACCGACGAGAGAAGGTACTCAAGAATCGGACGATAAGCCTTGTCCGTGTTTTTTGGAACCATCACTCTCCGGGAGAGTCAACCTGGGAGCGCGAGGACGAGATCAGATCTCGGTATCCGTATTTGTTTGACTAATAAGGTATATTTTTGTACCTTATTGACACGATTCCATGCTTATCTGCACCTTCTTATTTTGTACTTTATGATGTATGATAATAACTGCTATGATAGTTAACTTGTATATGATTGAGCCTTGCTTGCCCTGATTTTACAATCCTGTCTTGGCTGGAATTCCGAGGACGGAATTTTTCTAAGAAGGATAGAGATGTCACTCCCCAATCCTGGAATACGTATTTTAATACATAAAACGATAAATTGTATTTATCTTGTATTTATACTATATTTATTATGCTGTATTTCTTCATGTATTTCTCCAAAATATTTGACAAAATATTATTTCCTAATTTATTTTCTGCATTTGGGCCTACAGTTTTGGCTCATTTGGGTAACCTATTCTTGGTTCACCAATGGTTTATCATGAGCCCATGGGTCCAAGATCTTTATATACAACTCATCTCATTCTCTCTCCTCTCATTTTACTTCCTCTCATTTACTTCCTCCACCAACCAAGGCAAGTACCAACTTGCTCAAGAGATGGATCCATAATTTTATCAATGATTTCTTACAAAACTATTTGCCAAAACATGTTCTTCTCCTCAATCTATACTAGTTTAGAGCTTGGAAATTTCTATTTTGAAGCTTTGATTTTTGTAGATCTAAGTTTTAATCATTTTCGGATTTTTTTGGTCTTGATCTATTTTCGTTGGGGTTTTGTGGGTTTTGATGCTTCCATGTGGAAGAGAATTCTATTTCACCCAAGATGGAACTTTGGAAATCCGGATTTGGAGTTCGGATGGCCAAGTTATGATGTTTTGAAGCTTTGGGCTCATCCATGGTGTTCTTGCTGTTTGGAGAAGACAGTGAACAGTGTGCAGAGCTTCTTAGCTCACGCCACTGAACTGTGCGCGCTCCTTAGCGCTGCGTACACAGGCTTGGGTACGCTTCCTGTTGGAAGCGTGTCTCTTGTGTGCGTGACTTTTCACGCACGCTGCCTTGAGTAAGCCTGCGTGACTTTTTATGCACGCTGCCCTGAGTAAGCCTGCGTGACTTTTCACACACGCTGCCCTGAGTAAGCATGCGTGACTTTTCACGCACGCTGCCCTGAGTAAGCCTGCATGACTTTTCACGTACGCTGCCCTGAGTAAGTATGCGTGACTTTTCACTCACGCTGCCCTGAGTAAGCCTGCGTGACTTTTCATGCACGCTGCCCTGAGTAAGCATGCGTGACTTTTCACGCACGCTGCCCTGAGTAAGCCTGCGTGACTTTTCACGCACGCTGCCCTAAGTAAGCCTGCGTAACTTTTCACGCACGCTGCCCTGAGTAAGCCTGCGTGACTTTTCACGTACGCTGCCCTGAGTAAGCTTGCGTGACTTTTTACGCACACTGTCCTGAGTAAGCCTGCGTGACTTTTCACGTACGCTGCCTTGAGTGAGCCTGCGTGACTTTTCATCCCTTGAGCGTGCGTGCTTTTGTGCGTACGCTTTTGATATTTTATTAGATATTATATGCCTATTTTATATCCTTACGCCTTTTGTCCCGAGCATGATATAAGCACTAATGTGACCCCGGAGAACAAAGTGTTCCTACCTGATACATGTACCTGAATGTCCCAGTTCTTGTTCATGCTCGACAAATGACTCGTAACTCCACGTGGCATATCTGCAATGATGCATTACACTAAGGAGGGTAGAACATGTTGACATACTGATTGACATGGATCCTCTTTGGGGTACTCGTACTAAAGTACGACTTTAGGAGGATAATCATGCAGGCCACAGCATGTGAGTCCAAGATTTCACCTAGGGTTAAATTAGGCAACTAAATGTACTAGATGCATGGGGAGGACAAAATCCCGAGATCGTGTTACACCAGTCGCCTTGAGATATTGTCTTGACGCGCCGGCTGGTCTCCACGGATACTGTGTCATCTGCAACGAGTGGATGACTGTATCCGATTAATTCCTGCTATATATTATATGTTTTAGCAAGGTGTCCTTACGAGGGACCTGTGCTCAATCATACCTGTCTACGCGAACCCCTGGGTTGGCTAGCCTTGCTAGAAAGATACGATCTGAGGATTTTCTACATAACATGATGCGAGGATAACCTCGTCCTACTAGAAACTCGTAGACTTGATTGGCCGTGAAAACGACTTACTTGTACCCTATTACCTTCCGTGAATAACTGAGGGAAGCGGACTGTCATGGTACGTGATCCAACCCATGTTCTTGTTTGATTGTTGGGTTGGTTATCGTACTATGACAGGCTGTGGATCGAAGTTATGAACGGAAGACTTATTCTGGTTGTGAAGTGCTACTTCTGTGAATGACTGAGGAACATGGTCTATCATGGTACATGATCCAACCCATGTTCTTGTTTGATTGTTGGGTTGGTTATTGTGCTGCGATAGGCTATCGACCGAAGTCAAGATCAGGAGATTTTATTGTTTATATCTTTTAACTTATGTGAAAGTTATAGAGTACGACACGTCCCGACTCCATACGGTACCTTTTGTCCTTGTTTGGTTGTAAGGGTGCCATATGGGTTCGAGGATGTTGTGCTACCCTATAATAGTAGCATAAGTATTACTATTATCAATCATTCTATTAACTGGGTTTTTAATCTTAACTCTTGTGCCCCTTTGGCGGTACTTGCTATTCGGGGCTGACCTCGCTGGTTTTGTTTGGCCAGATCTCGTAGCAGAGCCAGAGGACACGATTTTCCTCTCTGACATCCATGGTGCATACTAGGAGCATGGCGGTTCGGGGACTCGAGTGGGTTTCTTCTCCACCACTCCTGCTTATATTTTGTGCGGCATTTAGCCACCGGCACTTGTTAGCCGGATTACTTGATATTTTGTGTCAGTACATAATTGTAATTAAACAGACTACAGCTGTGTATAATTTTGTACTTTTGACTCTCCGAGATAGCTAGATTATAAAGCTAGTCTCCCATGATAATTTTGATGAAGCGTCGGGGGCGCCTTACTGCTTTATCTTTAATATTCATTTATTTGCTGATGTGATTTGATTGATTGAGACATAGAACTCTGTGGGACCATAGGAGACTTGATTGTAGCATGTACCCCCTAGTCTCTCGACAGCCACGATCGCCGTATGACGTTACGTACCTCATATGGAGTAGCTGGCCTAGTCCGTCTCCGTATTTCGGTACTGGGGCGTGACACAACCCTTAAACCAAACAAGGACCGGGGTTGTAACCCTTCGCCTGAACAGAACTGGTCCCCCGATCGTTATTGTTAAGGCAAGCATTAGTAATCGTGTCTTGTCACGATTTTGCACATGATCAGGATAAGACTAAGCTAGAATAACTTCATCCAAGCAATCACGGCCAATCAAGAGTACGGCTTGATACTTTAACTAGCTAGGGTTATCACATGCCTAGTTACTAGCAGATGCAATGAGATTATTTCAACAGCCACAAGCCCTGCAGACCATCCAAGTTATCCAGGTCGAATGTCCGTTTATGAAGGGTGCACCACATGACTGTGTGCTGGAAGTGTGCCCTACTCGTCGGTAGGCTACAAGTCCACTTAATGTGCCCAGATAACGGGATTGTCTGTAGCTGGGAATCTCTTCATGTCTACTGAATTGTTCTAGTTTATTACTCTTAGTTAATTACAGTAGGTATCCCTGACCGTGGTACTCAGGGATCCCCTCCTAGACATGATACAAGACAATACTGGTTTATTGTGCAAACGCAATCATCCACGGTGTCCAGGTTAGTCATTCTTGTCAGGTCATGTCACGTTAGCCGTCGCAACCACAATTCGAGATAATCATGTCAGTTATGCTTGTCCTACCATGCCGTGTTCAATTATTATTAACAAACCTATTAAATAAATTCATGATTATCAAGTTCATGACAAAAGGCGTAAGGATATAAAATGGGCGTAAGATATCTAATAGATTATCAATATACAGGGCTATAGAAGAGCCAAGCTTAAGGAAAAATAAAACCAAACTGACACGCTGACCTGAGGCCAAGTCAGCCAAAGGTCATACGCTCAGGTCAAGCCACGCTCAGGCCAACCTACGCTCAGGCTAGGGTAAGTCATACGCTTCCAAAAGGCAGCGTATGGGGTCCATACGACTCCTTGTCAAGTAAGCGAGCGTATGCGAGTCATACGCTCCCAAAAGGCAGCATATGGGGTCCATACGACTCCTTGTCAAGCAAGCGAGCGTATGCGAGTCATACGCTCCTAAAAGGCAGCGTATGGGGTCCATACGACTCCTTGTCAAGCAAGCGAGCGTATGCGAGTCATACGCTCCCAAAAGGCAGCGTATGGGGTCCACTGTGCTGCGCTAAAGAGCGCGCATAGCTCAGTGACGCAAGCTAAAAAGCTCGCGTACTGCTCACTGTCTTCTCCAAACAGCAAGAACTCCATGGTTGAACCCAAGGCTCCAAAAGCCCATAACTTGGTCAAAACAAGTCCAAATCTAACTTTTCAAAGGTCAAAATTGGGTAGAATGAAATTCTCTACCACATGGAACCATCAAAACTTGAAAACAAGGGAGTTTAATAGATCAAAACCATGAAAATCTGAAAATGACTAAATTCTAGATCTACAAAAATCCAAGCTTCAAAGTCGAAAATGACAAGTTCTAATATGGATTAGAAAGTTGCAAAGAAGAGGTTAGAACAATAAAATGGGGGAGGGGGTTTCCTCATGAAGTAAGATTGCACTTGCCTAGGCTAGGGTTTTCTTGGTTGGTGGTGGAGAGTAATAAAGAAGAAAGGAAATAATGAGGAGAGAAAATGGGAAGAGGTTAATAAATGGGGTTGGTTGTGGTAGGTAGGGGGTTCACCCTTGGTTCATGATGAACCAAGGCTAATCAAGCCTAGCTGAACCAACCCAAGCCAATCCAAACCAAGATGAACCATGGCCAATACGAGATAAAATACGTACACGTATTCTAAAATACGTAATACGAACAACAGGCATTACAGACATTGAACACGTAACGACGCTTATTTAATACTCATGTATATATATATATATATATATATATATATATATATATATATATATATATATATATATATATATATATATATATATATATATGCATCCATTTGGATAATATACTCTAATAATGTGTATCTATTTTTACAGAATTATCTTCAAATGGATATGAATTACTATCTGCGAAATCGTTCGTGGATATACAATCGTCATCCTGATGACATGTATATATATATATATATATATATATATATATATCTATGCATCCATTTGGATAATATACTCTAATAATGTGTATCTATTTTTACAGAATTATCTTCAAATGGATATGAATTACTATCTGCGAAATCGTTCGTGGATGTACAATCGTCATCCTGATGACATGTGCGATATGTGAGATGAATTTATACAGGGGGTAGAGTTGTTCATGCAGTTCGCCAAGGCGTTCCCTCGGTACATGGACTGTACCAAAATTAAGTGTCCATGTGTGAGATATCACAACTTGAAATATCATCTAGAAGTGGACGTGACATATCATATGTACTCTAGGGGTTTCATGCCGAATTACTATCAGTAGACCTCGCACAAAGAACTTGTGCCTTTAGCATCGAAGCCGGAGCCTAATTTGGAGCCGTATATAGATGTCCACGACCACGCTGATTACGACGAAGGGTGGGTGATGTAACGACCGTGGTTCGTATTACGTATTTTGGTATACGTGTACGTATATTGCACGTCTCATTGCATAGTTTATTCTGGTATTTCCTTGCTTGGTTCGGTTCGATTGCATGGCTCGGTTTGGCTTGGTTTGGTTTGGATTAGTTATCTTGTGGACCAACCCTACCTACCCCTACTCCCTTCCTTTAATAGCCGCCCACTTCTTCTCTCTCTTTAATTACTTCTTCTTCTTCACCATTACTCTCTTCACCTACCGGAGAGAGAGAGAGAGAGAGAGCCTAGGCAAGTGCAGCTTGCTTCATGGGGGAACTCAGTTTTATTCTCTTCCTCACGAGATTCTAACACACTTTAATACTTAGCATTTCTAATTTCCATGGTTAAATTCGTGTAGATCTAAGTTCATTGTATTTTTGGATTTCTTGGGTATTGATCTATCAAACCTTGTTATTATCTAGTTTTGATGGTTCCATGTTATAGAGAATTTGATTCTGCCCCATTTTGACCTATAGAAGTCCAAATTCTGACCTCGGATGAGGGGGTTATGGAGCTTGGAAGCCATGGTCTTCATGGCTTTCCCTCTCGGACAAATGGAGAAGAAGCACAGTTCCAGCCGTATGACTTTTCATGCGACCCGCTCTCTTAGCCGCGTGGCAGCCTTAGCCGCATGACTTTCATGCGACAAGTCTCCCTTAGCCGCATAAGCTTTGGCTTCTTAGCCGCACGACCTTGTTGGTTTTCTTGCCGCATAAACTCATCATTCCCTTAGCCGCATAATGCTTGTTGACCCGCAGCCGCATGAAGTCAATTTCTGCTGCCGCATATGACTTGTTCTCTTTCAGCCGCATAAGCCGCGTTCCTTCTCAGCCGCATAAGGCCCTGCCCTTTCAGCCGCATAAGCTTGGGTCTCTTGAGCCGCATGAGCCCTTCCTTCCCGCTGCCGCATGAGACCCCAACTCCTCTCAGCCGCATAAGGCTATACTTCCCCGAGCCGCATGAGCCCTTTCTTCCGCCGCCGTATGAGTTGCTTCCCTGTTGCCGTATATGACCCTTCTTTCCAGCCGCATGTGCTTGCTCCATATAGCCGCATGCGCCCTGCATTCTTCAGCCGCATGCACCCGTTCTTTCCAGCCGCATGAGCCCACAGCCACATTAGCTTGTTTTCCCGTAGCTGCCTGGCTCCTTCCATAAGTCTCGCCCCCTTGTATTATTATATTTAATATTATTATTGTATTGAAATATAAATTCTGATATGTTCCATGAATACAATAGTGGCCCGCCGTGGCGCACTCTTGACAAGTAAACTTGACATGATATACCTCGATACGCTATTATGACAGCAAGCCTGACACGACCAGAATGAATGACTTGGACACCGTGGACGATTGTGTTTGTACAAATGAACCAGTATTGTCTTGCATCATGTCTAGGACAGGGAACCCTGAATACCACGGTCAGGGTTACCTACCAAAATTGACTAAGGCTAATGACTAGAATAAACCAATAGTCCATTAAAAGATTTCCCAGCCACAAACAATTCCGTTATCTGGATGTCCCATCATGGGATTTGTAGCCTACCGTCAAGTAGGGCACATTTCCAGTACACTGACATGTGTTGCAACCACCAAACTACTTAAGGGTACATGCGTTTCTTGGACGATGTACCCACATGAATTCAATCCCCTAATTATGTCTGGATAACCTGGATGGTCTGCAGGACTTGTGGCTATTGGGATAATCTCATTGCATTTGCTAGTAACTAGGCCTGTGATAACCCTAGTTAGTTAAAGCATCAAGCCGTACTCATTGCTGGGTCGTGATTGATTGGATGGAGTTAGCCCAGCTTAGTCTTGTCCTGATCCTGTACAAGATTGTGGCATGACGAGATTATTTATGCTTGTCTTAACAATGATGATCAGGGGACTAGTTCTGTTCAGGCGAAGGGTTACAACCCCGGTCCTTGTTTGGTTTAAGGGTTGTAACCTGGCTCCCGGAGCAGTTCTGCATCCTCTCTTCGTTTATTGTCTTAGTGCACCCCATGCCATGCTTGTCAGGCTTTACCTTACTTCAATAGCATGATTATCTATACTGGCCTTAACAATAAAGATCAGGGGTCCAGTTCTGTTCAGGCGAAGGGTTACAACCCCGGTCCTTGTTTGGTTTAAGGGTTGTAACTTGGCTCCCGGAGCAGTTCTGTATCCTCTCTTCGTTTATTGTCTTATTACCTTATCAATAGTATTTGAGACGGGTTCCTATTCGGGTGAAGGGTTGCAACTCCGGTCCTTGTTTGGTTTAAGGGTTGTAATCTGGCTACTTGAATGGTTTTCTCGTACTCAATTTATTATTGTTATCCATGTTATTATCAGTATCTTTATAATTATCTTTAATATTCAATTGTTATATGCTGGTTTTAGTTCATAAGTGAAGCCTCCTTTGTGGCACTTGCTCTTTCTGGGGTCTGACCTAGCTGGTTTTGTATGGCCAGATATCGGAGCAGCTCCTGAGGATCTACCTACCTTCTAGCCAGATGGTGACCACCAGGCGTAACCCTGGCAATGAGTGGATTTTTTTTGTTCTCCCACTTCATTGTAAAAATATTCTTTTGAGGCGTTTAGCCGACGAGCACATGTTTAGCTCGATTGCACCTTTAATTACTGTCTGCCTACGGGCTGTAACATGATTGACAAATCCTAGGGTTGATCATATATGACAAAAACTCTTGCTAGTCTTGACATTTTGTATGACTAGCTTCATGATCATTCGAATATGTAATGTATGGGACGCCTTACTATTGTATATTTGATGTTCTGACATCTTGTAACTGTTATTACTTGCTTGGGATTGAGACAATAGGCTTGTTCCTGACCATAGGAGACTGATGGATTGTAGTTAAACCCTCATGTATCTAGACAGCCGTGACCGTATAACGAGGTGGGTTGCACTTTAATATACGTAGCTGGCTATGTATGCCCCCGCTCTCCAGTATTTTGGTTCTGGGGCGTTACATGGTTTAAGTGGTGGCCCATGCAGGTCTTGAAAATCAAGATATGTGAGGGTTTACCAAATAGATGTCTCAATCAGCACTCGCCCTTGATCTCTGCTCGTATCTTCTAGTCCCTGAGATTCTTGACCTGATCACATGCTTGTATCCTTGATCTGTCATGGTCCTTCCTTATTGTTTTTTATGTCGTCTTCTTCAGCGGCATTATTCCTGGTCCTACCGATCGGCAAGGCGGAGCACCTCCCGTGGACCAGCAGCAACCCGGAGATCAAGCCCAGCATTCAGGAGTAGCCTCCAGAGTCGTGGCTACTGGGGTCAAGAGCTACCAGTTCAGCCCGTCCAGCCGGCAGAACCTGATGATGGAACCTTGGTGGGTCTCATCAGGACATTGTTAGCTTCCCAAGATTGGCGAAGAGATGTCTTGCACCAAGGTGTGGCAGATACGCTGACCAGAGGAGGTCATCAGGGTAACAGCGCGGCCAACAGCTTCAAGCGCTTGAACCCTTCCTTCTTCGACGGTAGTGAAGATGCTATCGCTGCTGACGCATGGCTTCAGGACACAGAGGTGATTTTAGAAGCAGCCAGGATTCCAGAAGATGAGAAGGTAGCCGTAGTGCGCCTACAGTTTTTGGATCTTGCCCGCAGTTGGTGGACGGTGCAGGCCGGTGGACTAGTGGCACCCATTGCTTGGGAAGTATTCAGAGAGAGATTCTAGACCAAGTACTTCGATGTTGTAGCTCGATACGATCTACAGACGAGGTTCACCAATCTGAAGCAGATGAATAGGACGGTCGACGGATATGCTGTCGAGTTCTCGAGACTTAGTCGGTTTGCTCCCACCTTGGTAGCGACCGAGTTCCAGCAGGGGCTACATCTAGAGATTTTGTTGGCAGTAGAGCAGTTTGAGCATCAGACTTTTGATGCAGTATTGAGAGCAGCCAGGAGGTACGAGTATACCTCCTAGAGGATTGTGGATCGGACCGGGGGTCGGAAGCGATCCCACGGCTAGATTAATCAGTCATCAGCACCAGCCCCGGCAGCTAGGGCTTTGACCATTGGAGCTCCGAGGTGGGCGGCCTCAGTGACGTCGGTTCAACATTCTACTCCGATGTACCCTCAGCAGCAGATGCAGAAGCACTCTTCCGCAGTGGGATGTTCACACTGCGGGAAGCCATGGCGTGTGGTATCCGAGTGTCGTAGAGCACAGGGTTTGTGCTTGGTTTGCGGTGCCCCAGACCATAGGATTGGAAACTGCCCGAACAGGGGGAGTTCCTCATCGTCAGCCTTCTCTATCCTTCGGTGAGAGGACCAGCACCATTCCAGCAGCAACAACAGTACCCGTTCTCGAGGCCATTACCGACGTAGGCCCAGGCATTCCAGCAGCAGAGACCGCAACAGTACGCCCAAGCCCAAGCCCTGATCCAGAGCAGGCAGAGGAGTTTTCAGCAGAGGGGACCCCGTCGGTTCAGAGGGCACAAGGGCAATTTTTGAGGTCCAACGACGGTGGCCCTTGGATCAACTACTCGAATGCCTCGGACGAGAGAAAGGCATTCTGGTTTGCCCATTTCAAGGTAACTAAAGTATATTACTTTTAGTATCAATCATCTTTATGCATATTATATAACTAATTATTTTATTTCTTGTAGAAAATATATTTTTATCCACCACACCGGGCTGAGATAATCGAGAAGCAATTTTCTGCCGTTGCTGCCAAGTTGATCCATGATGCGATCGACGACCAGAAGGCTCGAGAGAACTCCAGAAGACCGATCCAAGGTTGGATCATTCCCGAGCAGTGGACTGCGATGAGGGCTAGATTCGATGATCCTAGGTACAAGGAACAGCCGAAGAAGGCAAAGACGACTAGGACGAGGGTAGGGAAGTGGTGTGGTAGCTAGATTCCATGACAGAACATTTTTGTCGCCTAGTATGTATTTGTTGAATAAATATTATTTTAATAAAAGTAGGAATAAAATGTTTAATTTTAATAACAAACAAATTATTTTAACAGATGCAGAGGGATGAGGATGCCAACATGGTGACTGTCTTCCTGGCCACCCCATTGGAAGGACGGAAAGCTCATCGATGATAAGGCCACGCAGAGATATATAAGTATTACTTTATATTTTTATTAAATTTAATATAACTTAGGAAATATGTATAGATATCCATATAGTTATTAGTAAGTACCTTAGACATTAGCAACTACGACTTAGACATTGGATAGTAAATATTATGTTTATCGAGATGTGTACCTTTCTAGGATGAGTTTGTTAGGCTATGTGAGCGTGCGAGGGCTAGTACACCTGTAGAAGGAGGGGCTGGTACTTCCTCGTAGCCATCTTGGCCTCAGTCAAAGGACGAGCTCTGGATGATCGCCGTTGTTGATCTTCAGAAGGGTACTTACTGCAGTACGGGATCCTTCGACACATTTGTGGTGACACAGTTATCCAGGGCCCCCTCTGGCAGTGTGCATTCCCTACAGCCCTCACAGGAGTCGGCCCGAGTCGAAGAGAGCGTGCGTCGCCAGGTTGCTGAGCTGCGTGACGAGATGCTGCGGAGGATTGTGGAGCAGTCCCACTCTTTGCCGTAGACGGACGATGCGGCACTCACCGCACGATTTGATATGCTCGAGCGCACCATGAGGGAGACATGAGGGAGATGAGCAAGAGGACAGATCGTGCTATTCAGGCGGTACAGGGATCACAGGTGGCCATGGGCGATCAGCTTTCGAGGTTGACGGCTGTTATGGATTCCTGCAACTGTAGACTGCTAGCCATGGAGCAGATGTAAACCCCCTAAAATTTTATTATTTTATTTTAATTGATATACTTTACAATATTTTTTTTATTATTGGACTGTTTAAATTTAGATTTTTTTTAATATTTTGGTAGCAAGATAAATGCTACAGTATATATATATATATACATAGATAAACTTGTACAAGTTTTTTTACTAAAGGTATCAGAATTTTTTTTGTATTATTTTGAAAACGGTTAGAAAATTTTTACTATTTTTATTTATAATTTTTGTAGTATTTTATTAATTGCTAAAATGCTTTGTATTTAATAAATGCTTTCAGCTAATATGTGGTAATTGCTACAATGTATGTAGCTAGTAGGTTTAATTGTTCAAGTTATTTATTAAAATATTTTAGAAATATTTTTGTGAATTATATATATATATATATATATAAAAAATATATATATATATATATATATATATATATATATATATATATATATATATATATATATATATATATATATATATATATATATATATATATATATATATATATATATATTATATATCTTAACCACTAGGCTAGAGGTCATTTGCATATATATGTATATATGCAAATGACCTCTAGCCCAGTGGTTAAGATATATAATATATATATATATATATATATATATATATATATATATATATATATATATATATATATATATATATATATATATATATATATATATATATATATATATATATATATATGCAAATGACCTCTAGCCTAGTGGTTAAGTGAGATGCATGCGACCCAAGTGGTCGGGAGTTCGAGCCTCAGTGGAGGCGAGTTCGCCACAATTACCCATTGCTTCAAAATATATTATATATATATATATATATATATATATATATATATATATATATATATATATATATATATATATATATATATATATATATAGTTATGTGTTTAGAAAAAAATAGGGAAAAGTCCCATTATCCCCTCTCCCTCTATGTATATACGCGGCCATGAAAGGAAAAACAAAATCCTAGACGAAACCCAACACCGGCCACCACTACCACCCGCCAGCGTGCGCTCCCCTCTCCCACGTCGCCGGTCGCCTCCCCTGGATGTGCGCAGCCGCGCACGCTGCAGCGCAGCACCAACAGCCGCAGTAACAACAGCAGCAGAGGAATCGGCTGGAATGCAACTTCGTAGCACGACTACTCCCTCCAGTTTGATCTTTTTTGAACCAATTTTTCAGGTGTGTACCCAACATATACATCTTCAAAACCCTTTAAGTAGAATATAATAATATGAGATGTAAAAGTCGAAAATCTAGTTCCAAATTCGAAAAAAACTCAATTTTTAAGAATATTAGAAACTGTCCCAACCACCCATGTTTGCGGTCGATTTACGATCGAGTTATCACAAATTCTAGAAAACCACTTAAACAAAGTTTTAGACAACCTAACCGAGATAAAAACTCTATTTTTAGATGTCTATATTCTGTTTAAAATTAGTTCCAAATTGGAGAAAAATTTGTTTTCTAAAACGTAGAAAAACCTTAATGCGGAGTTCGTCCCAACAAACGATACGACTTGGTCGCAAACCAGTCACATCAAAAGGTGCGTATGGACTTCGTGCACGTGTGGGATTTTATGAAACTTGAATTGGTTGTGTGTGCACGACGAATTTGAGACGTATCCGTCGAATTTCTTCGTATCAGTGATTTTCCAATTTTGCTATCACATCGCGATGAAACTTGTGCCACTGGACTCGTGTCATTTTCTGATCCTGTGAGCTAAGTTTGGTCTGATTCTGAGATGGTCGACCGGAACGCTATTTTGGCGGGCTCGCGACCCGACTCAACGGGCGAATTTGTGCAAGGCTCACCGCAATCCAACTTTGGATATACGGTTGAGTTCGTATCGTCAAACCGAACCAATAGACATATAGTTTGATGATTTTAGAGGCCGTAGGTTCTAGCACACTTTTCTATGCAAAGTGGGTCCAACGACGAATATTATTTTGACCCGAAATCATGATTTTGCCCGTGTCCAGAATTGGACTTTTGGGTAGGTGTTCTTAGATATTTCTTTTATACCAAAAATGTTGGTGATGTCTGTTTCAGCATCCGAGAATGTTTGTGGAAGTTGGCTTTATCTGCTTCACTGATCTGACGATTCGAGCTACTGGTTACTGTCATTTTGCACACAACCTCAGGCAAGATACCTTGCCATATTTATTGCTTATATTTAGTCTGCAAATTTATTGTTTAATTATTGCTTATCACTGTTTGTTTATTTCTAGTTCTTCAGGTTGCATCCTTGTTACAGTTCATGATTTACTTACCATGCTTTCAATTATTATGATACAAGTACTAGTCATATTCTTCTCGTCTTTAAATTTGCATATGGACCTAGAGTTAAGAGACTATCGTTTGTTAGTGTATTATTATAAACTTTGTCACGACTGTGCCACAAGATATATGTGAGTCATGAGTAGCATATAGAGGTACTTGCGTGTTGGTTGATCACCCGTACGCATGCGTAACTGCTAATAGAGGAATGCTAGGAGACTTGGCAGTTAGTAGAGGTACATGATCGTGGATGCGGCTTAGATAGGTGCATCGGGTGGAGAGAACATTTCCTTATCGTATGGAACACTATTACACTTTTCTTTTGTAACCCGGAAGCTCTGCTGTAGACATGAATGAGATGACCCTCTCATGTTTGACACTGTCATTCTGTAGAACATTATATGTTGAGGTCCCTAATTTTTAAGCAAAAATATGCCATATCCCATTTATAGCTAGAGTGTCCATGCGTCGAAGGTTTGTTCTTAACTACATAGTCACAGTAGAATGGTTAGGCACCCTTTACAAGCAGCTTTATTTTTTTACAGTTTTTATGGTATGTTTTTATGTATCTTGTTACGTCCCTCTGAGGACCTAGTATTTTCTCCAGGTGTGTACTTTTATGACTTTCCGTATGTGCTCTAGCCAAGATCGCGGTCTTTCCTTTTCTATCGAAGATGATGCTCTTAGATCGTCCTTTGTTACTTTTACAATTTTTTTTTCCTTTATATGTATTTCTTCTCATTTTAATTGATTGGTAGTGGATTTGTCTCCGTCCAACGACTTGTACAAATGACAAATTCAGTTGATTTTATAATATTTTTATTCCTATTTTTGTGGATGAGATTAGTGAAGTCATGGCTATTTATATACTAAAAAATTACAGCTTACGTATATCTATTATACGGCTAGCATGTACGTTCTAGATCTAAGTATTTTGGGACTAGGGCGTTACAGTAGACGCTTCCTGATCGTGCGTTGGCATCGACACCGACTGTACCGGTTCCACTGCCTCCTCCTCATCCTCTTGATGAGTTGTCATCGGTGACGCTTACACCGGAGCAATATAGGTTCATGCTGTCCCAGATGCAGGGCCATACTCCTCCTCCTCCTGCTGTTGACCAGCCATAGTCCTTCATTGGACATTATTATATGTTGTGTTGTAGTTTGTTGACCAATTATTAGGTCTTTATGTATTTATTTTATACATTTAGTGACAATATGTGTTATGTTGACCCATTGTTGGAACATTATTGGACATAAACTCCTTTTATAGCTGTTTGGTAGTGGATTTGTCTCCACCTGGCTATCTTATGTCTTCCTTATCGTTTGATTCTGTTTATTTGATTATTGGTAGTAAATTTTCATCATTTGTCTATATTCTTATACCGGTGTTGAGTGTTCCACCGAAGGGGTCGGCGAACACAGAGAATTCTATGGAGGGTTGCTCTGGGTCTACTATTTATAAACTGTAATTTAAACTGCATGTAGATTCTGGATTGAAAACAAGCAAACAGAATTCTATTTTTATTTTCTTTTGCAGTTTAGCTACATTTAGCGATGTCCAGCAATGCCTAACGATGAGGGAAGACGTCTCTAAATGTGTATCTGAACGTCGCTATCCTGTATCACGAACGTCGCAACAGTCGTTTTATGTCGCTAACTTGATGACATGGCAAATTTTGCCATGTCAGCAACCTAGTCACTAAACGTTGCAAATAACGTCGCTAACTACTGAATCGTCGGCGAACAATGAAAATAGACGTCGCTGATTAGCTATTCTTCGTTGCTAAACGTCGCTATCCACTAAAAAATGGCAACAGAGACGTCACTAACATATGTCGTAATAGCGACCAATAGAGACATTTTTGTGCTAGCGACCACAAAATATGCGACAAAGTATTTTCGTCGCTAAAAACGTTGCTAATTTATAGTAGCGACATTTTTATACACTTTACGACTTTTTTATGCGTCGCTAAAGTGTCTAATTTTGGTAGTGCTTCTGTACATTAGTAGACCTATTTTTCTCTATGTGCTTCATTATTCATATCTGCGGATGAGATTAGTTTGCTACTTGTGTTTAGATGTATAGACTATTGTTGTATCATATAACTTAGGTGCGCTCCAATGGGTCATTAAATTGGAATACCCATCAAAGTTTGTACTAGCTGGCCATTGCTAGTGGCTCGGTTCCGCACTTACGGACTTGGGGCGTGATGTGGTTTTAGTGGTGGCCTATGCAGGTATCTAAATTAAATTGTCTTGGTTACCTAACTGTACCAAGAGAGACTGTAATTAGGATTAGATATCAGGATCTAATCTACATACTTGATTATCTCTTTTTAACACCTCCCCATTGACTTCATTTTGTCAAATTTGCATTATATTTATTTCCAAGTCGTTGATTTTAGCCATGTCTTCTTTTAGATATATGAACCTCCGAAGTGGACGTATTGTGCAGCCAGACGATATCCTATGGGACTATGGACGTATTGCCCATCAACATCATAAAAAGACTTCGAGGGAGAGCATAGTGACTGCCTTGGAGCAGGCGATACCACCGGCTAGCCAGCGACTGAGCCTATTGCAAATTTTTGTCGTATGATACCCCTCCCATTTTTTGGCACTGAGGAGCCCACCGAGGTGCAAGCTTGGATAACCAATATTGAGCACCAGTTGGAGGCTGTCGAGCTTCCAAGGGAGAGATGGATGATAGTTGTCAAGATGCAGATGACTGGCAACACATACCACTTATGGAAGGCCGAGGAGCATCGTCTAGGACCCGATCGGATCACTTGGGAGGAGTTTTCCAAGCTCTTCAAGGAGATATTCATTCCAGCCACAGCACGTGCGGAGCTTCGAGACAGGTTTCTACACCTTAGTCAGGGCAGCATGTTAGTGGAAAGGTACAATGCTGAGTTTTTTTGTCTGAATCATTTTATCCTTTTTCTGATCCAGACTGAGGAACAGAAGGTAGAGAAGTTCTACGACAGTCTGAGTTTTGAGTTGCATAGGTTGATAGGATCCGTTGCCCTTACTTCTTACTCTACGGTCATGATAACAGCCCGATGTTAGGAGTGTATAAACAAGAGAGGCCAATATAAAGCACCTGCATGCTACAGCTCTGCCAGTTCAAACCCCACAGAAAGGACCAGTGAAGCATCCTATGGCACCCCAACAGCAGCAAATAATCCCCTTGTATGTTCAGGAGGTTCCCATTTGCTGTTACTGCAACAAGAGGGGGCATATATTGAGGGATTGCCGATGGAGATTAGGAGTATGCATGAGATGTGGATCCGATCAACACGCAGTTCGAGACTGCCCAGAGCACAACACTACCAAAATAAGTCATATTGGCGACGACATTAGCGACTCCGGCTAAATACGTCGCTATTTTTTGTGTATTTAGTGACGTATCAAAGTGACGTCGCTGAACGTCGTATTCAGCGACGTTTAGCGACTGATAGCGACTAGCATTATGGTTTGGAAAGAACAAGTCACGGTTTAGTCATAGAACGTCGCTGATTAATTTTATTCAGCAATGTTTTGTGACTCTTACTCCAGTACGTCGCAAGTTTATTAGTTAACAACGGCGTTTAGCGACGTCTTTATAAGACGTCGCTAAAATCTTTCATATAGGGTGCTGTGAACTGATCGAATTTATTTTTTTCCTCCAAAATTTTTGATCTCCCGTGCGCCTCGAGCCCCGAATCTCTCTTCCCCTCCCCCTCTCGTCTCCGGCGACCCCCTTCCCTCGGCGACCCCCTCCATCGGCGACCCCCGTCCCTCCGTCGCACCTCCACCGTCAAGTCCCCTCGTCGACGCCGAATCGACCAGTCCCATCCGCCGCTGCTCCATCCCCGGCGACCCCGACCCGACTCCGACCAAGGCAAGTAAACCCTAACCCTAGCTCCCTCATCCTGACGTGCTGACACAGACACGACACGCACACACGCTGACACGACTCCCACACACGCTAACACGATACGCACACACGCTGACACGACACTGACACGACACGCTGATACGACACACACACACGCTGACACGATACGCTATTTAGTGTATCACACTCACATGCTTGTGAGTATGTGATAGTTTGGAGAGGAGGGGACTGTCAAAAAGTAGTTTTATGTGGCAACCCTATTGTGAGAACACATGAGTGGCTATGGGCTAATGTGCATCCTAGTGAGTGAGTGTTAGAGTGAGGTATCCTATTAGTGAACTTGAGCGTCTAGGAGGTGAGTATCCTATGACAGGTTAGAACATGAGGTATCCTAAGAAGTATATAGCATGGTTTAAAGTATCGGCCGATACCGATCTGATACGGACCGATACCAACATTGAGGGTCTCTTTTTCGGTCAATTCGGCAAAGAAACACTACCAAAATGCAGTAAATTGGCGACATATTTTTAGCGACGGATACATTCCGTCGCTAATAGCGACAGACACCCGACTAAATGGTGACGATTTACTGTCAAATTACAGCCAATAACTTTTTCAATTTTATGGGTAAAATTCGGTCACAAATCTGTCGCTATATAGTCGAAAATATAGCGACAGGCAAACAAGTCGTCGCTACATCATTGCCCAGTTGTCAATAATTGGCAGGAAAATATTAAAAAAATTGGCACAAAATTTGGAGAACACATAGCGACGAATATATCCGTCGTTAATCCGTCGCTAAATACTGTGTCCTAACATAAAATGAAACGACGGGGGGGGGGGGGAGGGAGGGGATTTTTTATTCCTCCAAAAAGTTTCTCTCACCTCTCTCTCTTTCTGGCACGCACATAGCTCTCTCTCTCTCTCACTCAGGTATCTCTCTCTCCCTCTCTCTCTCTCTCTCTTGGTTGTCGGGGGGGTTTATTGTGGCCGCGGGGGGGGGGGGGGGGAGGTAGGGGAGCGGAGGGGGGCGGGGAGTCTTGGTGGTCGGGGCGGGAGGGGGGGGGGAGGGGAGGGGGGAGTAGGGTTTTGGTGGTCGGGGTGGGTGGGGGGGGGGATGAAATCCCATCTTATATGAGTATGCAAAGATCTAATTTTTATTGTTCTAATTATTTAGGGTTTGATGGGTCTTTGTGATGCGATTTGTGCTTGCTAGTTTGATTAGTACTTATTGTTTTTTGTTGTCGATCTAACAACTTGATGTGTTTACTTCGGTATCGGTATCGGACTATTTCGTTGAGTATCAAAATCGGTATCGATATCGGTATCGAACTAGTTCACGGTATCGGTATCATACTATTTCTATGAGTATCGGTATCGGATCGGTATCAGACTATTTCTATGAGTATCGATATCGGACTATTTCTATATCGTTAATGGCTTTAAGTTTAAGGCAACTCAGAATGCTATAAATGCCGAATTTCTCAATGACGACTTCGGTACCAAGGATTCTGGTGTTTGCATAAGAGGCACCATCTATAACGATGAGCCGAACTTTGACTATTATGGAGTGCTTCAGGATATTATAGATTTACAATATACTACCCCATATGATATACATATTGTGATGTTCAAATATGAGTGGTTCGATACGACACCAAATATCGGTTGGAGAATCGATAAACAATTTGGATTCGTCGATATAAATCATCACAGGAGGTATAGAGGGTCCGACAGGTTTGCGATAGCAAGTCAGGTTGCTTTATCATCTACTTATTGTATGATTTTCCTTTTTACAGATGGCACTCCTACTCCTTTTCGTCGCGGTGGCACTCGTCGCCCTGCTAGTGGTATATATATTTTAGTTTAGTTTTATATTTATTTATACTTCTATATTGTTAATTATGTTTATGTGTTCTATTTACAGGTCATGGTGGCTAGCACTCGTCGTGGTGGTGGTGCTGGTGCTGGTGGTCCTGGTCGTGGGCGTGGTCGTGGCAGTGGTGCTGGTGGTAGTGGTCGTGGTCGCCTTCAGCATTCTCAGGATGTGACCCCATCTAGCGATCTCGACCCGGAGAGTACCCTGGGCACAGACTCATCCCGTCGTCGATCTACCCCGGGGCTATCGTTACCTTCGTCGAGGCCTGCGACTCCATTCGCTGACGGATCCGTTTCGCCAGCGGATCCACCAACGGATCCACCAGTTACTGCATGGTGGGCCCCGGAGTACCCCCGGACTTAGTTACATCCGGCTACTGGTGAGTACATGCGCGGATCCGTGGATCCTCCGACGCCACCAGAGAGGCCGATGGACGAGTTCCGACGAGAGCTATGGCCCGCGGGTGAATCGTAAGTAAATTTAAGTTAAATTATTAAATTTGTTTCATTTATTCAAGTTAATAATCCAGTCGTTGCTTCTTTGTAGGTTTTTTTTGTGGGATGCTGCCAGGATTCTAGGTTGCATTATCTGGGATGCTGCCTGGACTTACAGTACATCTGGCTCGACGAGATGAGGGTGTATATATATATATATAATATATATATATATTGTGGTAAATTATTAATTACTCTTTAATCCACCATTTTTTAAATACGTAATAATTGAATTAGCATGTCAGAGGACGTTCTGGTGGCCCCCTATCGCGAGAAGGTGATCCGCAGGACCTACAGAAGCATCGTCGGAAAGAAGATACGGGATACGGTGTATGACCTTCGTTCGGCGCATTCGAAGAAGGATTGGATCCGACACGAGTATTATGAGCAGATCTTAGAGAAGATGGATACTCCTGCGTACAAGCAGAAATCGGAGAAAGCGAAGGCGAATCGACGGGCCGCGGGTCTGCATACGGGGGGATCAAGGCCCCACGCAACGACACATACAGATCTGGTAAGATACCGCAAATTTATTCCACTATCTAATTTGGTACTATTAATCTACGAAGTTAATTAAATTCTACGAATATTTCGTATGCAGACCCAACAGGCAATAAATGAGGGAAAAGAGGCAGAATCGATCACCATGCACGATTTATTCCAGTATACGCACAAGAGACGGTCGGACGAGAGCTTCGTCGACGAGAGGACCTAGGAGACTGATGTAAGTACTTACATTTATGAGATTTATGTTAGAATTATAAGTATTGTTAACTTAATTAGGTAAACTTAGGATTCATACTATAACTTAGGGAAACATAGGATTTAGATTATAACTTAGGAAAACTTATAGTATAAAAACATTCATTGTGTAGGCTGCGTATCGTGAGGCCCTTAGACGGGTTCAGCCCCCTGCTGTCGAGGATGTCGGCAAAATGACGCCCGCCCAGGCGTCCTCTTCTATGGACGTTCGCTACGACGACATGTTCGTAGATACCGTCGATGGCTTTAGGAAAGGGCACCTCTACGGATGCGGCTCCCTGGCGTCGTTGCAGGCGTCGATTCAGAGATTTTTACCGCCCCTGCCTCCTCCTCCTGCAACCCCGGTAGGCGATGATGTGAGGACACAGCTTACAAATCTGACCGAGGCGGTGTCGTCCTTGCGGAAGCATATGACCACGTACTATCCGCGTCCTTCTACTGCTCCTGGTTCTTCTGTTCCCGGTCCGTCTGCTCCCGGTTCTTCTACACCCGGTCCGTCTACTGCTGCTCCCGGTGCTTCGAATATTCCCGGTCCTTCTTTCGTCGGGCATCTTTCTTTTGACCCTGCTGTCCCTGTGGTACAGCCTCATGCTGTGGCGACACTCTTTGACATGATGTCGCCAAAGTAGCTACGCCAACTTCTAAACCATGTCTTTGATACCCTGCCAGCATACATGGTGGAGGAGTATTTTCGTCGAACGCAGCAGGGAGTACCACCAGCGGACGATCTACCTCCTCCTTCTCATTGATGTATTGTATTTGAACGTTTTGACATGTTGAATATTTATGAATTTTAGATATTGTCACGTGGATATTAGTTTTTGATGAATGTTTTGGATAATGGTGAATGTTTGGATATTAGTTTGTGATGGATATTTGTATATTGGTGTGTGATGTATATTAGTTTGTTGGTTTGTGTGATGTGTGATGCATATTGTGATGTTTTGATATTTCGGATGTTGTATGAATAGGGAATAAAAAAATTCAATTTTTTTTAGTTAGCGACGGACTAACGACTACCAAGCGACAGAAAGTGACGACTAAGCAATAGAATATCCGTCGCTAACTGGAGAATTTTTAGTTAGCGACGGATGGCGACTACCAAGCAACAGATTATCCGTCGACAAGGTTCTGAAAATATGAAAGATTTCCAGAAGCTAAGCGACGGATTATCCGCCGCAATTCTATCGCTAGTAGTCGGTGTTTGCAAAAAACAAAAAGTTGTTCTATTACAAACTTTTAAAGAAGAGTACAAGAGTACAATTTGAATTCTGGGGAAGTACAACTGTAGGAATCTGATTAGAAGACGATCACTTTATCCCTTGGACTATGTGAACTTGAAGACTAGAGCCTCTGGAGAATGCAGCAGCAATTTTACAAGAGTTCTTGATCTCTCTCTACGTGTAACTGATACTTTAACAATGATTGAAAACTATATTTATAGAGTTCAAGAAATAACTGTTTTAGCAGTTATTCTGATGTGCACGAGGCTGGATTGTGCCATATTGGGTTACGCCAACCTCCTGTTGTGCCAACTTTCATTCAGTTATAAGTCATGTACTAACTGTATTTAGACGCATGGCATCATGTGATTGAGATGCGCGTGGTCGTGTACAGGAAAGTAGACACGTCTTGAGAGATTAGTGGCATGTGTGCCACATTATCCTGCTTTAGAAATAAAAATTGTCTCAACTTTATCATGTTGCGCGAGCTTCAGTCAATGAGCAAAAAACTGCGCCTGATTGAGCTGCGCCTAGACACGTGGCAGCTTTTGAGAAAAAGTCGTTCAGATTACGCCTAGGCGCAACTAAGGATTTTGTCTGGATTGCGCCTAGGCACAACTCACAAGGCGTACAGGACAGCTGTCAACCCAATCTCCTCGAACGACACAACTTGCGGGATTCGAAGAGATTTTCCTCGTTCACTATGTTTGTCAGTTGTCAGTGCTGTCAGGTAATGATGGCCATTAAGTGTCAGATGACATGTAGATTTTGGTGCAACATAATTGGGCGCAGTTTGATATCAGGCGCAACCTGATCAGTGGCACAGCTTGATCCCCGGGGCGCAACTTGATCACTGAGTAGTAAATACATGGCACAACTTAATTTTTAGGCTCTACAAGACCCATTTCAAAGTTTTTAAAACTTAAAAACATTTTAAAGTTTTGAAATACTTTGAATTTATAAAAGTTTTGACTGAGTCAAGTTGCGCCAGTCAACCGCAGTCATCATAATTAAATTTCTTTCTCGAAAACACTCAATCTCCTCTTCGTCTTCCCGAGTTTCATTGATGATTTTTAGTTTTCCATGAGGAATATGAAGAGTCAGTTTGGTGATATATATGTTGGGGATGATCTTCATACTTTATTCTTCACTTCTGTAATTTTCGAGGCATCTAAGAAGGAGATGGAGGCCAATGCTATCACCAAAACCCGATCTCCTGAAGCGAAACCCGAAGTCTTGCCTTCGACTTATTTATTGGAGGCTGATCCAGCACTGAGGGCGGCGAACTTTCTAGACTGCTTCGGGTTAAACCCAACCGTCTTCAATCGCTCGAGTGGTGGGCCATCCTCTGAAGAGCGCGACGATTCGGAGGGGTTCCTTAATCTGATGCGTCGCTCGGGAATCCGTAACATACAAGAATTAGATGCCGCTCTTTGTCAGACCGATGAAGACAAATTTCTTGCGTCTTTGTCTGTAGGGGTCCACCCTTCTTTTATGCAATGAAATCTAAAATTTCTGACAAATCGTGTGGCTGTAATTTTAAATGGCGCAAGTAGATGCGTTCTTTTAGCTAATTCAATGCTTACTGTTTCGTTGAGGAACACTTGGCAGTCATCACATGGCTTCCATCACCTATTGTTTAGTTCATTTCCAAAAATAGGCTCCTAGAATGACGCGCTTGTTTCATCTTTAACGCCTTTAAAAGGATAACCAGAAACGAAAGAGCCATTCATACTTTCTCAAAACAAATGGCTTCACACAAGGTCTTACTATTTATAAGTTTGCTTACGCCACTTCGTCTCGGTGCTATTCGTTTGCATGCTTTGCCTTAAAAAATTGGTAAGTCTCAACAAAGGATCAATGGTATGAGTATTTTTCTTTTGTGCCACTTTTGAAGATAGATACTGATCTGCATGTTGTAGACACCGTTGATATGTGCTAACTATTTCTGAGAATAGGCACGCACTGTGGTCTAGTGCTTAGCTTCGATCATAGGTGCACACTGCTGATATGTGCCTGTTGATCGATATACAGTATTGATATGCGCCCGTTTGATCAGCGTGCTATTTTGACATGTGCCTGTACACTGTTGAGATGCGCCTGTTGATCAGTACGCTATTTCGATATGCGCCAGTTGATCAGCACATACTGTTGAGATGCGCCTGTGCTTCTGAGAATAGGCACACATTGCTGATAGGCGCCTGTTGATCAGCACACACTGTTGATGTGCGCAGTTATGATTTTACTGACTTTTCTTTTCTTTGTTCATATTTGCAGAAGTTTGGTTGGCAAGCTTCATCAAAACTGGCATCGGTTACCTGGATGCTATGGAGAGCATTCTTCTGACACCCACATCAGACAGCTCATGTGATTCTGACACTCAAATCAGACAGCTCAGGACTCTCTGTATTCCAGAAGGGTCTTCTTCAGATGGTAGGAAGAGCCTTTATACATGAGAGTTGGATGGTGGAGAGACAGAATTAGGAATCGTATCAGAAAGGTGATTTCGTTCCTAGTTTCCCTGGCGGGCCATCTTCTCTCCACCAGTTGTATTGACAGCAGCTTATCTTTGAGCTTCTGTACTCTGTGGTTCTCCTCTCGTCTTTCTGAGAGAGAAGACCAGAGTTATTTCCATTGTCTGGCTCGTTGTTTCAGGTCGAGACGACAAGGAACTGGCACCAACAAAATAAGAAGATCCAAAGATGTAATAGACCTCCATGTTATATTTAGAATGAAAATCTGAAATGTAATAGATTTCTATTAAGATGTATCTATGTTTTCAAAGAAGGAATAAAGAATGATTTTCTCTTCTTCATGATTTGATTTTGATGTGGTGATAAGAAAAATAGAATCAAGGAGAAATGTGGATATGACTAGTTGCTTGTGTAAATAAACAGAATTTAGAAGCATGGAGAATGTGAACTTTTGTTATGAAAAGTGAACAGTCACTTTGAATTTCGAAAAAAGGACACTAAAATGAATGAACAATCATTTCAACTCTCGAGAAAGAAAATAAATGAATGAAAATCACGTTGGTTCTTGGAGAAAGGACAATGAATGGTCAGTTATAAATGAATGAACAGTTATAAATGAATTAACAGTTGTACTTCTTTCCAAAAGTTGCATCAGTTCTCGAGATTGGCTATCTAGTTATTTTGTCTATAAATAGAATAAAACTTTCTTAGATATCTTCAATCTCTTTCCTTTCTGTACAAAATGTCTTCCAAAGATTTGCTCACTCCGAAGATTGAAGGAGAGACTGAGACGCCCCCTACTGAGCCTTCAGTGCCTCCTAAGAAAGAAAGGGGTGAAGGCTCAACTGCTGCTGTACTAGGAGAGGACTTGATTTCTAAGCTAGTGGAGCCTGGGAAGACTGCCGAAGAAGAGGCATTGAGGATGGCTGCCTATAAATTTCTTGTGAGTTCAGACAATGAGATATTTGAACTGTTGGCAAACTATATATTTAATCATGAAGGATCGGGGCCTCCTCCCCGTCCGTAATATTATGTAATTCCATTCTGCTTTTGAATAAAATGAACTTCTATATACACGTTGTCTCTGGAATAAAGTATATTTTGGTTTTATACATAATATTTCTTGAGAAATTTGCCATTGATAGGCATCATAGCAACTCTGCCATCCATATCTTTTAATTGATAGGCTCCATTTGAAAAAACCTTATTTACCACATACGGCCCTTCCCATTTTGCCTCGAACTTGCCTTTGCTCATATGTGTCATAGTCATAGGACGTCTGACTATAAAAACTAATTCGCCTTCCTGAAATGTTTGCACTTTGACTTTGCGATTGAAAGCTTTTGAAATCTGGGCTTGATAAAGTTCGATGTGTTGTTGAGCTAATAGCCTTTTCTCGTCGAGCGCCTCCAATTCTTGAAGCCGAAGACGATCATTATTTTCTGTAGTAAGCTCATTAGCGATAGCAATTCTCAATGATGGAATTTGAATTTCCAGAGGTAAGACAGCTTCACATCCATATAATAGAGAAAAAGGTATACAACCTGTGGGGTTACGGACAGTAGTGCGATATGCCCATAGACATTCTCTAAGTTTATCACTCCAATTATGTTTATTAATAGAGACAAACTTTTTAAGGAGTTTGATAATAGTCTTGTTGAATGCTTCAGCCAACCCGTTAGCCGTAGGATTATAGGCCGTAGAGGCGACATTATTGATTCTGTTGTCATCACAGAACCTAATAAACTTCTAGCTGATAAATTGTGGCCCATTATCATGGATGATTCGGCGAGGGACACCAAATCTGTATATCACGTGATGTTTGATGAAGTTGATGACACTACTCATTTTTACTTCAACTAAAGGTATAGCTTTTGCCCACTTGGAGAAGTAATTGGTTATAGCCAAGATGAACCGATGTCCTTTAGATGAAGGAGGATTGATAGGGCCAATTATATCCATGCCCCAAGCTTCAAAAGGCCAAGAAGCAGCAGTCGGATGAAGAAATTCTGACGGTTGGTGAATAAAATCTGCATGAATTTGACATGCACGATATTTCCTTGCATAGTCAATAGCATCTGATACCATAGAGGGCCAGTAGTAGCCCATACGTCGAATACGATCCTGTAGTTTAGGACCACGCTGATGTGCTCCACAAGCACCATCATGAGCTTCGCGTAATATCTGCTTTGCTTTATCACCAGCGAGACATCTCAAAAGTAGTCCATCAAACGTTCTTCGATAGAGAGTTTTAGTAGTATGATTATAGTAGAATCGAAGCGATCGGCGACGGATGCTTGTAGCTTCTTTAGGATCTTCTGACAAAATGTCATGTACTACAAAATCAATAAAAGGTGCTCTCCAGTCTTCGCTAACGACATTGACTTCAGTTAGATTGCTGAATTCAATGTTGTGGTTGTTTTCAACACAAAACAGTTCTCTATTAGAGATAACAACCATTTGTTGTCGTTTGACTGGAACTGCCAATACTGTAGCTAGGTTAGCTAAGGCGTCAACTTCTGTATTACATGCACGACGTACATATTCGATGAAGAACCCTCTGAACGAAGAAGCTATCCTGGTTGCTGCTTCATGGTATGGTACCAAATCTTGATGTCGGACTTCATATATGCCTCTAACCTGATTAACAATCAGCTTAGAATCGCCATATACTTCGAGATATTCAATATCCAGTTGTTTGGCCAATTGGAGTCCAATGAGCAAGGCATTGTATTCTGCCACATTGTTAGAACACGACTCGTCTAAAGAATAAGCCCTTTGAATAGCTAATCCATCAGGTGAAACGAGAACAATTTCCACTCCAACAACAAGAGTACCTCCAGGTCCAATTCTAGAAGCTCCATCAAAGAACAACCTCAAGATAGAAAATTCTTCTGAGATCATATTTGATTCCAATGTTTCGTCCGGAATCTCATCATAGAGTTTAGATGTCTCAGGGACAGGATGAGTTGCTAAAAAGTGAGCAACTGCTTGGCCTTTCACAGACTTTTGAGGAACATAAACCATATCATATTGTGCTAATAATATGGCCCATGTGGCAAGCCTAGAATTGAGTGTACTTGGCTTCTTCATTAAGACTCAAAGAGGATTGACCCGAGATATGACATGAATAATTTGGCCTATGATGTAATGTCTTGTCTTCTGAACGGCAAACATTAAGGCTAAACATTCTTTCTCCACCGGACTATTACGATGTTCAGCTCCGATCATCGTTCGGCTAAGATAGTAGATGGCTTGTTCATGACCTTCCTTATTCTTCTGAGCTAGCAAAGCTCCCAATGAATGGTCCATTGCCCGGACATACATTAAGAAGGGTATTTCCGAGATCGATGGTACAAGAACCGGTGGACTCATTAAATACCGCTTTATGTCATCAAATGCTCGTTGATATTCTTCCGTCCAAACGAAAGACACACCTTTCTTCATTAACTGAGTAAATGGTCTACAACGTCCAGATAAATTCAAAATGAACCACCTGATGTACGCAAGTCGACCTTGGAATCCTCGTAGCTCTTTTAGGTTGCGTGGAGGACGCATCTCTTGAGTGGCTTTGATCTTCTCGGGATCAACGTGTATACCCTTAGAGGTAATAATGAAGTCAAGAAATTTGCCACTAGAGACACCCAAGAAAGACTTGGTGGGGTTCATTTTGAGTTGATGCTGGTGCATTAGATTGAAGATAGTTCTTAAATCTTGAATGTGATCTTCTTTTAGACGACTTTTGACAGCAATATCGTCAACAGAGCATTCGATAGTCTTTCGCAGATGATCTCGAAAGATAGTACTCATAGCCCGCTGGTAAGTTACACCTGTGTTCTTAAGACCAAACGACATGACTGTATAATAGTACACTCCATGAGGAGTACGAAATGAAGTATGTTTTTCATCTTCAGGATTCATCCAAATTTGATTATATCCAGAAAACCCATCAATGAAAGAAATTCATTCGAATCCACGTGTGTTGTCGATCATGACATCAGTAATTGGGAGAGGGAATTCGTCTTTAGGGCAAGCATCATTGTGATCCAGAAAGTCTATGCAAACTCGAACCTTTCCGGTTTTCTTCAAGACTGGGACGACGTTGGCTACCCAGTCAGGATGTTGTTCTTCTCTGATAAAACCGCAAGCTATAAGCTTTTTGACTTCATCATCAATTGCATCCATCATTTTAGGCTTGAATCGCCGTTGTTGTTGTTTGAACGGCTTGGCATTCGACAAAATATCAAGCTTGTGAGTTGCAATTTGAGGATCTAATCCCGACATATCTTCATAACTCCAGGCGAAGACATCAATATATTCACGAATAAGGTGAATTAATTCTTGTTTATCATCCTCTGGAAGATTTTTGCTAATGAAGATTGGTCGTGATACGCCCTTCTCTCCAATATTAATTTGGACTAGTTGATCCTCAGTAGGTGGCTCTCGTTGTTCAAAACGAAGTTCCCACTGATTATCCATCCTTTGTGCCTAAGGGTCCACTTCAGGATCTTCTTCAATGTCATCTTCGTCATCTTCCGAAAATTTGGTAGACACCATGTTAGAAGATACTATCACCCAATGAACATCACCAATGCTGGTATCAGAATCCCATGAGATAGAATCAGAAGAGTTAGACCGTTCTTCTTCATCAGATTCAGAAGGTTCTGGAGTTGGAAGTGGTGAAGCATAACCTAGTCCCCGTTTTGTTTTACTGTGGTATTGTTGTGATTTTCCTTTTGGAACAACAATACGAAGAGGAGTTTGCCTCCCTTTACCATTGTTGAGGCCTGTTCTGAAATCATAGCCCATTTTACGGATGATTGCTTTAGATTGAGGACTATTGTGGCGTAATTGTAGCCTTCCTGTATTATCTCTATTATCGCTGTAGAGCATGATTTTTGGTTCCTCTCTTTTGTTGAAGAATATAGGCTTTTCATCTTTCTTTCGAGAAGGTACTAAGAAGTACGACTCTTGTATTGAATCCAAGGATACCACATTTCTTAGAGATGATACGACTCCAATCGTAAGTGGTTTAAAGCTATCTAGCATATCCAAATAACATTGAGTATAGTGAGAGACATCAGTATACTGCAAAAGAGATGCTTTATTGATTTTTACACCATCATTTACAACAGAAACTTTAGCCTTAGCAGGCTTAGTCAAATTGATGACAAAAGGGGGAAAAAAAGAACGAGAAGAAAGAGGGGGCTTCTTACGACGAAGGTCGATTACAAGCGGCTCAGAAGAGGTGAGCTCCCTTTGTTCATGACTACCACCCTTAGGCTGCTTCTCATGGGAAGGAAGATAGATAGTCAGTGGTTTGGAAGACTGAGGACATGAGGTGCGTCCTTTGGCCGAGATCACCAGAGTATCATTCGGCACACTTTTCTGTTCTTTATCTGTGTCCATTGCTAGTACCACCTTCATGAATTCCTCTTTGTACATGCGAGAATCGTTGCAGTATGCTTCAACTCCTTTGAAGGGATTTAGATCTGCAACCTTTTTTTGGACTTCTCCAATACCATCCACATATTTGAAACATTGGTGGAGAGTAGAAGGTACAATATTGTGTTCGTGGAGGAATGGACTTCCTAACAGAGCATTGTATGAGCCATGATTGTCAATAACATAGAAAGTTACCTTTGTACGAAGATTGCCAATTTGAAGTTTTAGGCGTATCTTCCCTAAAGGTTCACTTCTTCCTTGATTGAACCCCAAGATGGTAGTAATAGTTGTAGACAAGTTATGCACTGGGATCTTCAAAGCATCCAGTAAAGACTTCGGCATGATGCTAAGTGCGGACCCCGGGTCAATCAAAATGCGATCGACTTTTATGGTGTCCACATACCCCGTGAAATAGAGAGGACGATCATGACGATTGTCTTCTAACAACATGTCATCTTGTATAAAAGTAATATTAGGCATTAATTCAAATACACTATGACAATGTGCACAGCTGATAGGTTCCTTTTTAGGCTTCCTGAGAAGAGTAAGACAAGCGTCAGCCTGCATCAAGGTTTCACTTAACGTTTCTCGAGTTTCTTTTGAGAGACGTAAGAGTTCAAAGATTGACAATCTTGCTAGAGTATTGGCCAATTGAGCTAATATGTCAAAGTTATATGGCTTTTCAAGTCCAAGAGACGAGGACTTTTTCAATGCTTTGTCAAAACGAACAGGTTGCTATCCCTTGTCTGCTGATGTCGGTTTAGGAGGAGATGGTTCAACCACCGGCAAGAATGTAGATGGTATATTCTCAGCAGGAGAAGAGGATGAATGAGGAGCATCAGAAGATGGAGCGGGATTCTCTTGATTCTCGGGATATTCCCGAAGATAGGATTTCCCAGATCTAGTGCCTATTAGAATTTCTTCTTCTGTTACTGGTTCAAAGGATACCATGTTACAGTTATTAGATTTGGATTTGGAGTGCTTCTTTTACTTAGAAGAGGAAGACGTTTCAAACTCTGCTACCAGATCTGGATGAATCCATACGATTTCTCCTCTGTCAGTCGATAGCGGAATAAGACCTTCATTTTGAGGAGATGGGAGATTCACGATCTCAAGAGTAGTCCTTGGAATGGGGACAACACCATCTTGTACAAGTTGTGGTGGAAAATCACCGAATTATAGAGAAACCACATTAGCAGTCACCGTCTTCTCGTCCTGCTGCAGAGTAATTGCTCCAGAGTTGACTAATTCCTGGATTTTACCCTTGAGCACGTAGCATGCTCTGGTTGGATGCCCTATATATCTGTGATAAACACAGTATTTAGGGTGATCGGTCTTACCCACTTCTTCTGGCTATTTTACCTCTGACAGCTGAAACTTATTGCTTTTGATCAAGCAATCAAAGATGCTCAAAGTATAATCTTCATCGAAAGAATACTCTTCTTTTGGACGAATTGTCTTCTGTGGTGGTGCTGATGGAGGCGATGCTGTCTGAGTAACATTGACAGCCAAAGATTCTTTGACTTTGAGATTGATGGCCAATGTTTCTTTACCCTTACGGCTATTCTGGCGATTACCCCCGGGTGTGGAATGTTCATCTTTGTTAGGATGGGTCATCTGAACTCCTAACTGTTTGAACTTTTCGGTACTGACCTCTGCCGCCTTGGCATTCACAAAGAAAGAAGGCCAATTCTGGAATTGTATAGATCCTGTCCACATACTGATAATAGACAACAAGTTTGATTTGCAAGTGTCTATTGTTACAGCAAATGGAGTTCCTAAAGGCATTTTGAGTGCCTCTCGGCAGAATTTTTCAATGAAACTCTCCGTGGATTCATTGTGCCTCTATTTAATCTTAATGAGGGCAGACATTATCATGTCATTGACTCCCTCATAAAATCGTTCCAAGAACATTTGCTTGAAACCAGCAAAAGAAGTTATACAACCATCTGGCAAACTTTGATACCAATCGTATGCTGCGTCGGTTAAACAACCGACGAACACTCAGGTAAGGAGAGCATCATTTAGCTGTAATTGGTCAGTCATCACTTCAAAGTGATTAATATACTGACTTGGAGAAGTGCTGCCATCAAACAACATAATGGTTGGAAGCTTGTATTTAGGAGGGAATGGAACCTCCTTCCACTCTGTTGGATATGGCTGCTTTATGTCTAGTCTTTGTAGGCCATTCTTCTGCTTGAAGGCCTCAAATTGAGTGCGTAAGAGTTTTACGGCCTCATTAGCATCCCCTGATGTTTGGGAATTGATAGGCTGGTTAGAATTGTTGGGAGGAGGAACAACATGGTAATTACCACCCCCGGCTCCAGACTGACTGGGATCAGCTTGAACTGGTATAGAAGCAACCTGAGGAGATGGTACCCCTAGACTAAAAGGTACAAAAAATACTATAAGCTCAGGATTTGTAGCAGGGTTTATAACCGGTGGCACTGTATGTTGAGCCACGATTATATTATGCAAACTTGCGACCATCTCAGCCATGGTCTTCAGTTTGTCCTCTAGTGCAACAATTCGTTGCTCCTGACTGGTTGAAGTAGAAGTATCTTAATCTTCTGTAATGGTATATGCCGTCACTTCTCTTGCTGCTATTGACGAGATAGTTTGTTCAGAACTTTAACTATCTGCATCAAACTCCGAAAAAGAGTCCTCTCCTACATGAGCGATGGGGAGATCTTCTTGATTAGAGACATCTTGATTCAAGTTTCGACTTCTTGATCTGGTGTATTGAAAGTCCCCTTCACTGGATGCATGAATCTGATCTAGGTATTGCTGACTGGGATTATGGGACACATTACGTCTTGGACGTTTCCCACCCCTAGTGCCTTGAGAAGTCATGTTAACAGAAGCATATAATAGCTCGTCTTCATCTTCTATTATATGTTCGAGAGTTGAAACATAGTTCAGACGATCGAAGACAGATCGTCGAGCTGATTGGCAGCAACAGTTGATGACGACTTCATAAAGGCAGTGGCGATTTAGAGGTGAAGTAGATATTCCTGCAGCCTTCCGTCTTTGTGTAAGACGTTCTCGGAGATCAGTTACCATTGCAGGACGAGAAGAAGTCGGAGGAACATATTCCTTAATAATGTTAGGAACATGTCTCTTATTCTTCAGGTATTTAGTTCCCTGAGTGTACAAAGATGTACTCAACTCATTAGCATAAGTGGTTGGGTCCTTCTTTTCAAACTTTGGCTTCTGGTTTATATTGGCCTTCGGTATAGGGTTCTTACGTTTCACCAAAGTTGATACTGGTTGACGCCTATTGAGATAAGCACGTAACTCAAAAAATTCTGCTCCAGGTACCTCTGTTTGTGATACCCTCAATTTTTCTTGCTTAGATCTTGAAATTTGCAAGGTGGGAAGATCTTGACCAGACGCTATAGGGGTAGGCAAGATGCCTCTTTGATCAGTATTCTTTCCGATATCAGAGATCCGAAGACCTCTGTTTAAAGGAATATAATATGATATATCTTCCTCTGAGTCATGGACCAGGGAAGTTTTAGAAAAGACCAAAGGGTGCTTTCCTATATTTTGTAGAGAGTTAGCTAAGAAGCGTTCCCCTCTGTTCTGTTGTGGGATCACTTAAGGCACAGGTTATGCCAGTTGAAGAAATGTCAAAGGACTCTTCCCTTTGTTCTGTCTAGTGTTAGTACTAGAGCATTGTTTCTCTAAGTTTAGAACTTGAGAATTGGGAGAGGGAATAGCCAAAAGGCTAGTTTCCTTAGGTTGCGCCAGAGCAGCAGACTGCGCCTGAGTTACTGATTGCTTGGGTTGTGCCATAGTCCCACGGGCTACTGGTTGCACCCTAGTAATATAGGCCTCTGGTTGCACCTTGGCAGCAACATGGGTAGACTGTGTCTCAACAACAGGCTGAATCGACTGTACCTTGGCAGTAAAGAGAGTGGTGGACTGCGCGCGGGCAGAGGGATGAGTGGATTGTGGCCTGGCAACAGAAGCAGGCTGTAACGGAGCTACTGAGGTGGATTGTGCCTTAGCCACTGAGCACTCAAGTTGTGCCTGGGCATCAACAATTACAGGAGACTTAGGAGTCCATACAATCCTGTTCTTGATGATATCCACAGTGCGCTTGTTGCTCTTGGTGTTAATCATATCCTTGTAGGCTGTCTGGTTGACTTGAACAACCAGAGTCTTCTGCGTCTTGCCGATCGACGCAGTATCACATTGAGTTGTCACCTTCTCGTCGGAGGAGAATGTCGTCCCCAGCAGAGTCGCTATTTTGTTTGCAAAAAATAAAAAGTTGTTCTATTACAAACTTTTAAAGAAGAGTACAAGAGTACAATTTGAATTCTGAGGAAGTACAACTGTAGGAATCTGATCAGAAGACGATCACTTTATCCCTTGGACTATGTGAACTTGAAGACTAGAGCCTCTGGAGAATACAGCAGCAATTTTGCAAGATTTCTTGATATCTCTCTGCGTGTATCTGATACTTTAACAATGATTGGAAACTCTATTTATAGAGTTCAGGAAATAACTATTTTAGCAGTTATTCTGATGTGCACGAGGCTGGATTGTGCCACATTGGGTTGCGCCAACCTCCTGTTGTGCCAACTTTCATTCAGTTATAAGTCGTATACTAACTGTATTTAGACGCATGGCATCATGGGATTGAGATGCGCGTGGTCATGTACAGGATAGCAGACACGTTTTGAGAGATTAGTGGCGTGTGCGCCACGTCATCCTGCTTTAGAAATAAAAATTGTCTCAACTTTATCAGGTTACGCGAGCTTCAGTCAATGAGCAAAAAACTGTGCCTGATTGAGCTGCGCCTAGACACGTGGCAGCTTTTGAGCAGAAGTCGTTCAGATTGCGCCTGGGCGCAACTAAGGATTTTGTCTGGATTGCGCCTAGGTGCAACTTACAAGGCGTACAGGATAACTGTCAACCCAATCTCCTCGAGCGGCACAACTCGCAGGATTCGAAAAGATTTTTTTCGTTCACTGTGTTTGTCAGTTGTCAGTGCTGTCAGGTAATGATGGCCATTAAGTGTCAGACGACACGTAGATTTTAGCACAACATAATTAGGCGCAGTTTGATATCAGCCGCAACCTGATCAGTGGCGCAGCTTGATCCCTGGGACGCAACTTGATCACTGAGTAGTAAATACATGGCGCAACTAGATTTTTAGGCTCTACAGTCGGTAAGTATTTTCCGATGGATAATCCGTTTTCAATGCTGCGACTAATTAACGACAACGTAGCGACAACCGGCGACGAAATATCCGTCGCTTAGGTTCTGGAAACACGAAAGATTTCCAGAACCTAAACGACGGATATTCCGTCGCTAATCCATCACAAATTCGTCACAAATCCGACGAGTATTAGCGACTATTAGCGAAAGATTGACGACGAATTTTGTGTATCAGAAACTCTCTGATACGCGTTTGCCGACATATTACCGACGGACTTGTCCGTCGCTAAAAAGTAGTATCCATAACTTCCTGATACTTGAATTGACGAAAGTCCGTCGGCTAACCGTCGCTAAATATATTGTGAAACCCGCAATTTTTAGTAATATTTTTTTTTTAATCATTTTAAATAATGTTTTGTTAAATAAAATTTTGTGTTAAAAATAATATTATTTATTATATTGGTTAATTCATGAAAATTATTTTTAAAATAATTAACATGGATTTTTTGCTTGTTTGGCCAGACCCGAACCTAATTTTAGAGTCCTAAATAATTAGTTACAAATTTTTCTAAATGATTTATAAATTAATGAAAAGTAAATTTTTCTTAGTTACAATTTTGTTTAGCTTTGGTTTAGAGCCCAAGCCCATTTTCCTAAACTTTAAATCCATGGGCCCAACCCCATATACTTAATGGCTTGCAAAACCCATTACCCATTAGTTTATTACAAACCCATTTAACCATGTGCTCATGAATCCATTATGATTCTTTAGTTAAAGCTTTAAGAGCTTTGCTCTTAGTTTTGGTTCTGTTGAGATCTTTTTGGTTTTTGTAACCGAAGACCATTCGGTTCTTCTTCTCTGACTTCACCCGTCGTCTTTTCCCCTCCCTTGACCGGCGTTAATGGCAGGAGGAGACACTCCGATTTCCCCTCTCCGGTAACCCCTTTCCAAGCCCTATATATATCTCCTCCTTCTCCACCTCCATTCCCATCTCCACCACAAATTTCTCTAGAGCTTGTGCCCTAATTCCCAAATTCTGAAGCCGATCCACCCCGTGGTCGATCCCGAGGCCGACCGCCGCTTCCCGGCGAATTCCCGAGGCCGGCGCCACCCTCCGCCGACCGCTTGGCCGGATCCGACCGCCGGTGCCCGACCCCGCTCGCCCCAGCGCATCCGACGCCCCGATCCCGAGGCCGCCGGTCCCCTTCGCTGTTCCGATCCACTCCCCGGTGCTGACCTGCGCTGCCCTGTGTACTCTGTCGGTGTTCCCCGTCCCCGTGCCCGAGCCGTTCCCGTTCCGAGTTCCACTTCGGATTCCCGCTGTCGGTTGGGTAACCTCTAATTTTGTAGTTTTTCCTTAATTTTAGTCTATGATGATTCTGGTCCAACCAATTCCTTCGAGAATTTTGGGTTTTCGATAACGTAGCAATTACGTTACCGTTTCGGCTTTTCCGAAGTTCTTCGGAATAGGTTGCTGTTGGTTTGATTCTGTGATTAGAATTGGATTTTCGGTCAGAACTTCGTTCTGTGGAATTCTCGGGATTTCCGAGAATCCTTCGGGAAACAGTTCTATATTTTTCATATTTCGGAATTCCGAGAATTTCGGGAATTATTCTGTGGTTAGAGATTTTAATTTAGTTTTGAGAAGAAGATTGTTTCTGTGGATTTTGGATGAACTGTTCTGTGGTTTCCGAGTCCGTTTCGGGAATTTCGATAATATTTCGGGTCTCCGAATTGGCTCTGTGAATGTTTATATATATATATTGGGTTTGGAATTATTTTTGCAGGATATATCGGAGCAATTCTCAGTTTTTGGGTTGACCGAAAACAGAGAAAATGCTGCCAGAATTTTTACAAAATTATAAAAATGATTTTAAAATGATTTTCGGAAAATAATATTATTTTAAATATTATTTTGGGCGACGACCTTATTGGTCAATGGGCCCCAGTAAAATGCAAACGCACCGGTTCGTCCGGACGTTGAGGCAGAGTAGCTGCAAAATGAAGATTGGACCAGTTCTGAGACTTCTTTTTATTTTACAATTTAATTAGAATATTTATTATTATTTAATTTTGTAGGCGATTTATAGGACTAACCTATTTTCCCTTATTTAAATTCATGTATTAATTTGTAAGGGCATAAGCCCAGTTTCTATTAAGTGGTCTGTAATATTGTAGTGTAGCGTTTTTACTTTATTTTCTGGGATTGTGGTACGCGTAGGAACAATTAAAATACTATTAAATTAAATAACTCATGATTTCCTCATCTTTAAGTAAAAGAAAATATATTTTTATATATAATTGTAGAACGTCAAAGTTTTCCAATAAATAGATAAATACCAAGTTTTGTACGTAATTTGATAAAATACAAGTTTTCTCGAAAAACCAAAGTAATTTTGACTTTCTAAAACAACGCACTAGTAAACGTTGTGGTTAACTAAAATTGACTAGGAAAGACAAATAGAGATTGTAACTAGATAACTTGTGATTGCTTCTGAAATAAGTTTCCGGAATGTAGGGTTCGAGGAGGTTTCTGACTGTTAACCCCGAAGTACCGACTCTCCAGTTTGATCAAGTTTAAGGCAAGTACAGTTGTGATTGTTTGCAATTTAATTAGTAATAGTAATCTTGCATGCTTAAACCACATTTCTACACGGAACTCTCTCCCAGAGTATTGATTGTTATTGTCTCATTGCCTCATTGAATCTAATTGACTCGGGATATTGGGGGAGTAGTGTAGCGTCTATGACCAATACCCCTTATTGAATCTAATTGTGCGAGCTTACCCCTCTCACACACGGGGATAGGCCGGACCATATCAGTGAATCATCCCAAACCGGTCATAGTCGTTACTTACTCAAATCACATGTTTTCAATTGTAGAACTATTGGAAAATATTGCATTTCTAAATTGTTTATAATTGCAAATTGCTAATTATTAGTTGAATTGTAGATTTTCATAATTGTACTTTGCTCCCTCCTGACTGGAGACCAACATTTTTAGGTTACACTGAGGATGACCTATTCCAGAGTATCTGAGGACTCAGAGCTATTGTTCAACAATCCTGACTTGTACCCGGCGGTACTACCTGACGATGATGGCACGGCGTCTCCTTAGATGCTGTTGGTGTTAGTTAGATTTACTTAAGTTTATGGTCTTTAAACTTTTGTACTGGACAAGTTTTTATTATCGAATAAATGTTATTGTGGCAATTTTAGTCTTAAATGTTGTTGAATGACCTGCACATGGATTACAGCTTACTGCCGCCGTCTCATCAACGGTGCAGGCTGGGCATGATCCGATTCGACCCAAGTATTTGGGGACCGGGTCGTGACATATATGAATCTTACTAACGGCAATCCGTCGCTAAGTCGTCGAATGGCGACAACTTAGCGACGGGATATTTCTCGACGGATTTTTTCAGCCAAAATCCGTCGGCAGTCCGTCGCTAAATCTATTTGCGGACGGATTAGAGACGGATACGGCCGTCGCTAATCCGTTAATTTTTTGTAGTGAAAATTAAATGAAAAAGACAAGTCATCAAGAGTTTAAAGCATAATAAGATTGTAAAAACATGTAAAAGAAGAAAATTAATCTATTATATGTAAACCAATCGCTAAGGGTGATTACAATGTTATTTAACTTCAAAAGTACTACAAAATAACACTTAAAATACTTAAATTATGCCTAAATATATAAAATATATGTTTTTAAATATAAATAACTTATTAATAATTATTTTTTTCGATACCAAAAAATCTGATACTCCGATCCGAAACCGCCGATACTACCGATATCGCCGATACCAATACTCGTAGGAATAGTCCGATACCGATTCTGATACCGGTACTGTGAACCTTGGTATATAGAGTATCCTAGTACTTAGAGTATATAGAGTATCCTAGTACCTATAGAGTATCCTCTAGAGTGTATAGAGTATCCTAAGATATTGGGGATTACCTACTCTGGGAACCTTGCTAAGAAGTATCCTAGTACCTACAATGTATAGAGTGTCCTAGAAGTGTAGGTATGATTGGTACAGTGTTTTAAGCCCTTCTATAGAAATTAAATTTACTTATGCCAAGCCTTTTGGGCCTATCAGAGTTATAGATTTTTTCGGAAATCTAGTATAACGCTGATTGCCTCAAAATGCTTGCATAAGTAAGAGTGTATAGAGTGAGTATACTAGTAGTATATCGTAGTATCCGAATGAGCTTCCCTACTTCCTTTTTTCTTATTCGGGTCATTGAGCTGACTATTCCGTATCATAGGATATCTACCTCAACCTCACCCTAGAGAAGTGTAGAAATATTAATATTAACCAACGTTTACAGTATCGATTTCGGTATCGTTATTGGTATCATTTACGGTTGATATCATGAATCTTATAGCTTCCGTTAGCAGAGCACAATGTAGAGCCAAACGTGAAGCAGAGCTTCATATTCAAAATATTAGAAGTAAAAAAATTTTGATTGGTGGTGGGACGAGAAAGGATTCTGACTCGTCCCACCACCAATCGAAAACTTTTTACTTCTAATATTTTGAATGTGAAACTCTGCTTCACGTTTGGCTCTACATTGTGCTCTGCTAACAGAAGCTATGAGATTCAGGATATCAACCATAAATGAAATCGAAACCGATTCCGATACCGATACCGATACTATGAACCTTGGTTAACATTAATATTTCTACACTTCTCTAGGCTGAGGTTAAGGAAGATATTATATGATGCTGAATAGGATGCTGAGAGAGTCGAATGAGAAGCAGAGAAGTAGAGGGAGGGTCATAGAAGGGGGGGTCAGAGAGGGGGCCTTCTTGTTGAACATGTGACGACACTCATTTGATACTCATGTGTCAATATGCATCAATTTGGAATATGCTCGAATAATGTATATCTATCTTTGCAGAATTACTGTCAAATAGATATGAATTACTATCTGCGGCATCGTTCGTGGATGTACAATCATCATCCTGATGACATGTGCGGTGTACGGAATGAATTTTTACATGGGGTAGAGCAATTCCTGCAGTTTGTCAAGACGTTCCCTCAGTACATGGACCGTTCCAAAATTAAGCGTCCATATTTGAGATGTCGCAACATGAAATATCATCAAGAAATAGATGTGACATATCATTTGTACTCAAAAGCTTTTATGTCAAATTACTATCAGTGGACGTCACACGGAGAACTTCTGCCTTTAGCATTGTAGCTGGAGCCTAATTTCCCGTATATGGATGTCCATGACCACGCTGGTTACGACGAAGGGTGGGTGAACATGGTTTATGACGCTGCAGGGCCTAGGTTTGATCCAGACAATCATGATGCAGCAGAGGAGGCACTGAATGCCGATGCTACGAAGTTCATGTAGTTGTTGTAGAATACAAGGACTCTTTTGTATCCTGATTGTGAGGATCATTCACCGTTGGAGGTGATTACAAGACGGCTGAGCATCAAGTCCGATTTTAACCTGTCTCAAGAATGCTACAACCGAATCATCAAGTTGATTATAGAGATCTTGCCGGAAGGTGTAAAGTTACCTACAGACTTCTACCAGTCTAAGAGGATGGTGAGATCTCTCTGGATGGGATACCAGAAAATTGATGCATGTCACAACGGGTGCATGTTGTACTACAAAGACTACAAGGATGAAGACGTGTGCAGATTTTGTGATGCTGATCGCTACAAGGCAACAAGTTCAAATAGGACTCCCGGTGCAAGGAAGGCTACCGATTCGATACACTACTTGTCGTTGACGTCGCGCTTGCACCGGTTGTTTATGGTGAAGGAGACTGCAGAAAATATGAGCTGGCACAGACGGAAACAGACCGAAGGAGTGTTGGATCACCCATATTATGGAGAAGCATGAAAGCACTTTGATCGAAAGTATCCAGATTTTGCTTCGGATTCGTGTAATGTTAGATTGGGTCTCTCCTCCGACGATTTTACCCCATTTTGACTTTCGGGCTCCCAGTATTCGTGTTGGCCTGTGATCGTCACTCCGTACAATCTACCGCCTTGGATGTGCATGGAGACTCTGTATATATTTCTCACCGTAATTATCCCGGGTCCGAACAATCCGAAGAGGAACATCGATGTGTATTTTTAGCCATTGATAGATGAATTAAATCAGCTGTGGGAAGTAGGTGCCAACACCTATGATGTTTCTAGAAAGTAGAATTTTCAGATGAGGGCCACACTGATGTGGACCATCAATGACTTTTCGGTCTATGGAATGTTATCTGGATGGAGCACTCATGGTCACCTCTCATGTCCGTATTGCATGGACTGCAAGAAGGCTTTCCGTTTAAAACACGGAAGAAAACCATGCTTCTTCGATTGTCATCGACAATTCTTGCCGAAGGACCATCCGTTCCGGATGAACATGAATGCATTTTGTACCGGTATTGTGGAGAAGGCCAATCTACTGCCAAGGTGGAACGGAGGCACGATATGGGAGGAGGTCAAGGATTTTCCAAGTGTTATCGAAGAGCCTACAAAGGGATACAAGTGTGATGAATTTGGTCGCACTCATAATTGGACGAAAAGAAGTATATTCTGGGACCTGCCTTATTAGAGCACCAATCTGATCAGACATAACCTTGATGTCATGCATATCGAGAAGAATGTGTTTGACAACATAATCAATATTGTGATGGACGTAAAAGGAAAGACGAAAGATAATCCCAAGCCAAGGTTGGACTTGGAAGATATATGCAGACGTCCTGCGTTAAATTTGATAAAGAAAGGCAATGGGAAGTATAAGCAGCCTAAGGCAATTTTTTCACTAGACAGGGAGGATAAAGTGAGACTTTATAGGTGGATTCAGGGCCTAAAATTTTCTGACGGATACGTGTCGAATTTAAGAAGATGCGTCGACCCGAAGAAGAACAAACTGACGGGTATGAAGAGCCACGACTGTCATATATTTATGGAGAGGTTAATTTCGATCGTATTTCGGGAATTATTATCGTCGGTCGTTTGGGATCCGTTGACAGAGTTGAGCATATTCTTCAGAGATCTTTGTTCTACTAAGTTGCTTGTCGATCGTCTAGAAAAGCAGGAGAAGGACATTGCAGTAATGTTGTGCAAGCTTGAGAGGGTGTTCCCTCATGGGTTCTTAGACTCCATGGAGCAATTGCCAATTCATCTATCCTACGAGGCACGTGTTGGTGGACCCGTCAGTTATCGGTGGATGTACCCGTTTGAGCGGCATTTGAACCACCTAAAGAGAAAGGTAAAAAATAAGGCTCGGGTCGAGGGTTCTATTTGTGAAACCTATGTTCTCGAGGAGATTACAAACTTCTGCTCGATGTATTTGAAGCCACATGTTGCTACAAATAGAACAAGAGCACCCAGAAATGACTATGGATATCTTGAATCTAATGATGCAATATTTAAAGTCTTCAATGCTTTCGGAAAGCCTTCCGAGAAAATGAAGAAAAAATATCTGAATGACGAGTAGCTAAGGGCTACTCAGTTATATATATTGCTTAACTGCGACAAGGATGAAGTGGAGAAGCTCGAGGGGTAAGTAATTAATACGTCTACATTTACATTATCTATGCATATAATAGTATTCATTATTATTATTACACTAATTGGTATATGTGTTGTTATTTTCAGCACATTTAATGATAATGTGAGGTCGAGTAGACAGTATATAACGGATGAAGAACTGGAACAGGAAATAAGACGTCATTTTCCTTCATGGTTGAGTGCATATATAAGATGATGCAGTAATTACTTCTCATTATGCACTTTGCACAGTAATTAACGGAACGCTGAATTTAATTTCTTATCTTGTAGTGTTTAGGTCGATCGTCCGAACGCAATACTAGAGAATGAGTCTATTATAACTCTAGCCAAGGGGCCCATTTATTCTGTCAAAATATGGCCAAGCTATAAAAAGAGAACTTTCCGAATCTTGATTCGACCAAAACTAGTTGTTTGTGTAATCGATCAACAAACTATAAAGATGTCGATCCGGGCAATGATTCGACCAAAACTAGTTGTTTGTGTATTCGATCTACAAACTATAAAGATGTATATCCGGGCAATGATTTCTATGGTGTCTTACGGGAGATTGTGGATTTGACATATAACTACGGCATAGAGCCGGCTAGGATCGTGTTGTTCAGGTGTGATTGGTTCGATCCGATCCAATATCAAGGTTAGAAAATTGATAAGCATGGTCTTATGGATATTAACTACCAGCATCGATATCAAGGATACGAATCATTTGTCCTAGTAAATCAGGCTCAACTAGTTTATTTTACTATTAAGGAGGAAGTTATTCCTAAAGCCGATCAGAGAGAACTTTCTGGATCTTGATTCGACCAAAACTAGTTGTTTGTGTATTTGATCTACAAACTATAAAGATGTCGATCCGGACAATGATTTCTATGGCATCTTACGGGAGATTATGGAGTTGACATATAACTACGACATAGAGCCGGCTAGGATCATGTTGTTCAGGTGTGATTGGTTCGATCTGATCCAAGATCAAGGTTGGAAAATTGGCAAGCATGGTCTTGTGGACATTAACTACCTGCGTCGATATCAAGGATAAGAATTATTTGTCCTAGCAAATCAGGCTCGACTAGTTTATTTTACTACTTATCCTAGACGGGACACAACTAGGTTGGACTGGTGGACAGTATGTAAGACTAAATCCAGAAATACCTACGATGTTGACGAAATAGCTTATCAGGAGGACGGGCTACCTCTTGTAATAAATATAGTTGACGTGGACACAACGAAAGTTCCATATTACGCATCTAATCGTGTAGAAGAGGTAAAAGTATCCGAAGAGAAAAACGAAGTAAATGAAAGCGAAGATGAGGAGGAAGAGGAAGATGAGGACGCGGAGGACGAAGAAGATGAATTTTCAGAAGATGATTGAAAATAAAATAAAATGTAAAATATGTTTAACCACTAATTAATCTCCATGCAATAATGAATCTTCTATATTACACGTCGAATACTGATATTTTGTTTAATTCCTAATTAATCTCTATGTTTCTATCAATCTATCCAGATGGCACCTATGACCCGAGCACGTCGCTTGAGAGAGGCACAGATGGCTGCTGAGGAGGTAGTGGTACCTCCTGCTGCTGAGGAGATAGTGCTTTCTCCTGCTGCTGAGGAGGTAGTGGTACCTAAAGCAGAGATGAAGGTCAAGGAAGAACTTCTTCCTACTATTAAGGAGGAAGTGATTCCTAAAGCCGAGATAACTGTGAAGGAGGAGGTGGCACCTGAAGGCAGTTGCACCGGAAGTTCCAGTCGTCCAGCTTCTATGGATATTAATCTTGCTGGCGTGGATCCTACTTATGTGCAGTGGCTGAGGAGGGAGATCTCTTTGCGCCTGCGTAGAGGGTAGAGCAGTATGATATGACTTTTGACCGAATTTGTTTTCGGTAAACTTATTTCTGGGTTAGACTTGGATGTTTTTACAACTCTTGATGTTTCTTATTTTCTAGACATGGTTATTATCTAGACTTGGATGTTTATGGATGCTATTATCTAGGCTTGGTTATTATCCAGAAATTCAACGGAGAGTTACTCCGGGTCTATCTATTTAAACTGTGATATGTTAAATACATGTTTATTATCTAGAAATTCAACTGAGAGTTGCTCCAGGTCTATCTTTATAAACTGTAATATATTAAATGCATGGTTATTATCTTGTAGATATCTATTTCTATCAGGTATGGCAGGACGTAGAGGATCGTACCCCCATGGCGGTAGAGGAGTATCCCGCGGAGGTAGAGGTTCCACCGGTGGACAGAGTGGTACTCCGTTAGTGGATGACGGTGTCGTCCCTCGTCTCATAGTACTCCAGTGTACCAGCCACTCGGATCTCCGTCTGCGTCGACGGTACGTGGCAGCACTCCTGGGATGGACAGTTCCAGGCATGATCCTAGCCCGTCCAGTAGCATTCCTCCTGCTGACGAGACTATGGAGATGGAGGAGAGGGTGGAGGAGATTCCACCTACGTCATCTACATATGATCCGAGTGATCCCCCATGTGCCCCTCCGGACGAGACGAGGATGGAGATTTGGTCCGACGGACCTACAAAGTAAGTTAAATAGTTAACATTTATTTATACTTATATCTATATATTAATGAATTTAATTATCGTTGTGTAGATATCGTCCTCCGTCAGTTCAGAGGGTATTGGGGCTATTTCTGAGGTCCAACTACGGCGGGCCCTGGATCAACTACTCGGATGCCTCGGACGAGAGGAAGGCATTCTGGTTTTCCCTCTTCAAGGTAACTAAAGTATATTGCTTTAGTATAAATTGTATTTTATGCATATTGTATAGCTAACTAATTTAATTCTTATAGAAAACATATTTATCCACCACACCGGACTGAGACGATTGAGAAGCAATTTCTTGTCGTTGCCGCCAACTTGACCCAGGATACGATCGACGACCAGAAGGCTCGAGACCATTCCGGAAAAGGGATCCAAGGTTGGATCACGTCCGAGCAATGGACTGCCATGAAGGCTAGATTTGACGCTCCTAGGTACAAGAAACGGTCGGAGAAGGCGAAGGTGGCTAGGACGAGGGCAGAAAAGTGGTGTGGTGGCTCGATTCCCATGACGAAATATTTTTGTCGCCTGGTACGTATTTTACTGTAATATATTATTTTAATGAAAGTAGTAATAAAATATTTAATTTTAATGACAAATATTTTATTATAACAGGTAAAGAAGGGTGCGAACCCTAACATGGTGATGGTCTTTCTGGCTACCCATCGGAAGGACGAAAAGCTCATCGATGATCGGGCCACGCAGAGCTATGAAAGTATTACTTTGCGTGTCACTAACTTTATTATAACTTAAGAAATATGCAAATATATCCATAGACGTGGAACAACTAGGTTGGTAGTAAATATTATGCTTATCGAGATGCGTACTTTTCTAGGATGAGTATCTTAGGCTAGAGCGTGAGCTTACTAGTGCATCTGCGAAGGAAGGGGCTGGTAATTCCTCGTTGCCCCCTCCAGCTCGGACGATAGACGAGCTCTGGATGACCGTCGTTGGTGGTCTTCAGAGGGGTACGTACTACGGTACGGGATCTTACGATGCCTTTGTGGCGATACAGTCATCCAGAGCCTCATCTGCCAGTGTGCATTCCCCACAGCCCTCAGAGGAGTCGGTCCGAATGGGGGAACTCTGTCGCCAGCTTACTGAGCTGCATGATGAGCTGTTGCGGAGGATGGAGGAGCAGGCCCAGTCTCAGCCGCAGACGGACGATGTGGCCCTCACCGTACGATTTGATATGCTCGAGCGTACCATTAGGGAGACGGGCGAAAGGACGGATCGTACCGTTCAGGCGGTACAGGAGAGGACGGATCTTGTCGTCCATGTGTTGTACGGGATGCAGACGGCCATTGGCGAGCAGGTTTTGAGGCTGGCGACTGTTATTGTCATGCCCCGACCCGGAATCACCCGAATCATCGTCCTCGCAGGGGGCATGATATCGCACGAGCCTGGAGTTGCGCTCATGGAAGACAAGATGACAAGTTCTTAAAATAGTTATCTTTGATTTGATATTAGCAAACGGAAGAAAACAGAGTATACGAAACAATTCTCTTTATTGATAATGAACTGAGATTACAAAGGCATGCAACTTAGCTTATGATCTTGCTATATTATCCTTAGGGTCGATTTTATGGCATATTCGAAAGCGGTAAAAGCACGTTATCATGGCAAGCATGTTATTCGAATTGAATAGCCAACCAGGCAAGCAATCTCGTATTTGTTTTATGGAGTGACTTCTTACCAGCATAGACGTACTCACCTTTGTACTGACGCAAGGTGAATACGCCCAATTCCTTCTCTGTCATGTTATAAGTGCTCTCTGTGCAAGATCTATGTGTGTAGGATACATACGTGCCTGCACTTTCAATCCATTATTTTTTAACTATATGAAGGTCGTTGGCGTATTCACGCCAGAATGGACTAAAGGTGTTTCTCTCTTTCTTTTCTTTCTCTTTATTTTCTTTCTTTATTTTCTCTCTTTCTTTTCTTTCTCAAATTGGGTAGCCCGGCACCTCTCGTAGTGGGTTGCTATCCCAAATTACGGAGACCTTCTATTGCATACCATCATTTGCGACTTTTCACATCTCGTTAAGCGGTCGCTAATCATCTTACGGATGTACGTCTCTCAAAGATTATATCCCTCCTAGGCCGAACGGTCTTGGTGTACCGGCATACCCGTTCGAAGGGAACATTTCCGTGCATGGGAGATTATCTCAATTTTCTCAAGTCCATTTGACCATGCAACGCACTATTATTCAAACAACCAAACATAGTCTTGAGTCCGAGACTTAGACTTTATCATCTCGTATTTCTTCCATTAACTTTCTATGTTCTCACATTTCATACTTCGTTTTAATATTCAATGGCATTATGCCTCAACTCAATGTTCGTCAACCGAACGACCCGAAGGTTCCGAACACCTTTCGAGGCATCATGTCACATCTGACAGTTACGTCACCTACATGCCATAACAGTTCTCTTCGCAACGAAGCCATCTTTTATGATTTTCGTGAACGTAGGCACGCTTTGACACGATTGTTCTCATTTCTTCGAGTCGTGCATGCGATGCACGCCTCGATACCATAATTCCATGTTCTTAGCCTTAATGTACAATGTTCGTGGCTTACACGCTAGGGCGCTCGCCTTCAAAATCTTTTAATGTGCTAACCTTTCTAACTCGTGCGCGAAGGCATGAAATGGATCGTGCATGAAGGCACTCGCCGAATACAGTTATCCCATGTTCTTGCGGCTTGCACACTGAGGCGCTCGCCTTTGCGATATTCAATATTCTATAGCGACTCCTGCATTTGATGCACGTTTCATTTCAATTGTTCTAACTAGTGTTCGACATACACTATGATTTATCTTCCGATCGGACCATGCCCGTGGCGTCGATAGGTTAACTTAGCATAAAATGATACATTCTGACTTTGACATGAAGGAGTAAAAAGAAGAGTTTGTCCTCCCACCTTAAGTCGATACGTCTTGTTGTTTGCGGAGCCGATGCGGCTCGATTTCATAACTTTGTTGCATGGCCAAATCTTCTGGCTTAGCCATTTGAGCACTTCTTGTTTCATTTAACTACTCGATCGATTGCGGCCTACCGTGTCCAAGTCTCAACCCGTTGCGTGGCGGTGATTTAGGTTTTGCGAACCCGTTGCGAATGAGGCAAAATGTCAACCTCTAATTTTTTAGCATAAATGGATATAGCCTGCACATGAAACCAACTAAAATAAATACTTGCATCGATTCAGACTTGCGCCTTGGTCGACTCAATTTCTTGGAATCTTCGAGCCGACTCAACGCACTTATCCTTCGGGACAATGCATCGCTTTATATCGATTCAACTCGATGCATTCTTTGGGACAATGCAACTCTTCGCATCGACTTAGTTCGATGCATTGCTCGATTCGCATCGATACTTTTCATTCGGTCAATACGACTCTTTGAGTCAACGTCTCAGCGTAATGTGCCGTGCGGAGTGGGGTATTACAGTTATGGATTCCGCCAACTCCAGACTGCTGGCCATAGAGCGGACACTTCCTGGTCGTGCTTCGACATCCACACCGACTGCTGCGGCTCCACTGCCTCCTCTTTCTCCTACTGATGGGTCGTCACCGGTGATGCTGACCCCGGAGCATTATAGGTTCCTAGTGTCCCAGGTGCAGGCACTGCCTACTCCTCCTCCTTCTCATATTGACCAAGCGTAGTCCTTTATTGGACTTGTTTTCATTTGTTGTGTTGGTGACCCATTGTTAGGTCTTTATGTTGGTGACCTATTGTATTTTTTCGGCTATTTCTTATCTTTCTGATCGTTTAATTCTATTTATTTGATCATTGGTCGTGCATTATTATTTGTCTCTATATTGGTTTACCGATGTTGAGTGTTCCACTGAAGGGGTCGGCGAACCCAGAGAATTCTACAGAGGGTTGCTCCGGGTCTATTATTTGTAAACTGAAACTCTAAATGCAGGTACAATATTTTTAATGTAACTGTTATTTATGTGAAATGCATATTGCATTTTGGTTTTTTATATTTTTTGGAATTAGCGACGTTTAGTGACGGTTAGCGACGCATTCATACGTCGCTAGAACGTCACAAAACTGAGAACCAAAACGTCGCTAATCGTCCCAGAATGTCGCCGATACGTTGACGTGACAAACTGTACAGGTCAGCAAATCTAGTATCCGAACGTCGGTATTCAAGTATCGTAACATCGCAAAAATGATGACATGGCAACCAAAAAATTGCCAGATATAGAGTCGAAAAATATCGCTAATCTCAGACTGTAACGTCGCTAAAACCTGAATGGACAGCGACAATCAGCAATGAAATGTTATGTCGCTAATTAGCAACATTTTTGTCGGTAAATGTCGCTAAAACTAGCGACATCGAGCATCGGCGAATGACGTCGCTATAGCGACGAATTGCGACGTTTTACAAGTTAGCGACCACGAATAACGCGACATGTCCGAAACGTCGCTAAAAATGTCGTTGTCAGAAGTTAGCGACGTTTTTTTTGCTGTTTAGCGACGTTGTTAGGCGTCGCTAATATGAGATATTTTGGTAGTGCATGATGTTGTACTAATGGTTCATCACCTAACCTTACCCGCATCGAGGCCATTACAACAGCCACCTAGACCAGTCTTTTCGAGACCGAGGGCGCCTCATGCAGGATTTGAGGCGATGCGGCCACCGTCATTAGGAGGGTGCCAGGGGAGACCACCATTAGCATTGCAGGCAGTCTGATTCCAGCAGGCCAGATAACAAGCTGCATCACAGGGTCGTGGCCAGGCCTTCGCGATGACTGTAGAGGAGGCTGCGGCAGCAGGAGACGTGATCGAATCGGAGTTTCCTTAGGCAGCCACCGACCCACAGTTATTAGGATTAACAAGTCGGCCATCCTCGTTAAGGTTTATCGTCATGAATAGATCGATGATGGTCTTACCCATTAAATATTTTCATATATATTCAGGTACATGGACGGAATCTAAAAGCTTCAACGACACATGATACAAGTGTATCTAGTGGAAGCTGATGCCAAACTTGAAAATAGGGTAAGTAATCAAGATTATTCATGACCATCGGATAAATATTACTCGGACACTTATACTTCAATTGTGTACTTAATCTCCCATTTGTATTGTAATTGCATTTTTTTTCATTTTTACTTTGTAGTTAGAAGATATTCCATATGATAGAATCATCAAATGGAGACGATCAAGAAGCAAACAAGCCTAAAGAGAAGGTAAAGTGCCTTTATTATTATAACGTTATGTAGAAGTGTTTTTTTTCGAGCACGTACGGGCTCAGTTAAATTGTGTCTCCCCGCACACGATTGTTATGTAGAAGTTAGAGCTATACGATTTGAATGGTTAATTTAAAGCAGCATTTGTGGAGGTGATGAAAGTATGATAGTAAACCTTTGTTTGTTTGGACCGGTTTTACTTGATGCAAGTTACTTGTTGTGTTATGCTTGTCAGTTAATTATTCTACTTATAATACTAGAGATATTGATGATATTTTCAAAATAGTTAGGACTTGATGAGTACCATATTGTTCCTTTGGTTTCAAGTATCATATTGTTCCTTTTATCTATGTTTTCTGTTCATTTTACCTAAAAAATTTCTATAATATGAATGAGGAATTTATTGTTGTATCTATAGTATGATTGGATGCTTGAAGAGTATGCCTAATTGTGATTAAAATTTGGTCTGTGTTTATCAAACACATATTTGTTGCAATTATCTAAGCCTAAGATTTGTTCCTATGAGTGTATTCCTAGAAGTTCATTTTTATATTATAAGTTGCAATAATTAGCATTTTGTGTATTAGATGTTCCCAATCAAATGACAGTTTTTTTAAATGCTTGCAGGTTATCCTCTAGTTTACTATATAGGTTTCTGAACCTATATAACCATATCATTTTTACTGTTTATTACGATAATTATGGCTATAATGTTTCTAATTTTTTTTACAAATTTACTGAGACCACTATGTTTGTGCATGCAAATTTGTTGCTAGGAGAGTTTACGTCTTATTGACCTGCATCACGGAACGAAGATTCACCTTAACCTTTCAAAAGAATTCGCTTTCCCTCATCAAAAGTTTTCTTGTGTTATTGTAAAATGTGTATGATATAATGGATCAAAATAAAGTGTAAGATAGTTTTAGAGTTGAGCTCTTAATTTAAAACTTATCATAAGTGATCCTTTTATTATTATAAAATTTGGATTTGTGTATTACATTATGTTGGGTGAAATTAGATTATGTTTCTTCATGGATACTATATTATAAGTCTTTCTTCATTATTCTTCTACGTAGTGCATGTTGGCTACACAGTTACCTACATTAGCTGCTTCGCAAATATCAACTAAGCCAGAAGATCAATTAAGCCAGCTCAGCAGTACAATCTTCAATCCAGCTCAGCAGTACAGTCTTGCCAGCTTAGCAGTACAGTCTTCTCCATTCTGCACTGGACAGAAGACAGAACGGTTACAACCACACTCAAGGGCTATAAATAAGGAAGAGGCCGAAAGAGATGTTAGAGAAATGTTTGTTGTTTTTTCCTTTAGCAAATTCTTGAATTCTTGTAATCCTCTTTTCCTCATCAATAAGAAGAAACCCTCGTTTTCCTCTTGCTGTGATTAAATTCTCAAATCTGCCATTAACAATGGCAGGAATAGCTAGGTCTCCACCTCCCCCAATTAAATTTGGGTCGAGACCTAACAACGTGGTATACGTAGTGCATGTCTGGCTACACCACTGTGTTGCAGATGTCACATCATATAAAAATCAAGAATTAATTTTTTTGACATGTGTTATTTTGTCAATGTACCACATTGCTACGAAACAAGATACATGTCGCCAAATGCTATTGTAAATAAAAAAATATTTCAAAAAAAGTGGATAGATTTCACGACATGCTGATTTCGTGTCGCCAAATACTTTTTCAAACAAGACAACAATGACATGTGTGCGACATAGCAAAATATATCATAGAAAAATTTTGGCGACACGAATCTATCTTCACGCTATACAATGCTTACGTCGCTGATAGGGGTGTCAACGGATGTTTATCGGTACAGATAGGACAATATCTGTATCCGTATCCGATTATCCGAATTCGATCCGATATCTGAACGAATATTTATTTTGACACTCCGAATTATTATTCATCTATTTTAACGGATATCGGATAAAATCTGATTCGATCCGATAAGCTAAAAAAATCGAATCTAGCTAGTCTCTTGTTATTATCCGAATATCCGAAATATTAAAATTTGAGTTATTATCTGAATAGGAGAAATCCAAAATATTCAAAATTTGATAAACTATGATAATATGTACAACCCGGAATATAAATATTCCTTAAAATGGATACAACTAGATTAAAGTTTAATATGTAGAAACCAAAGAAATAATCAATATACAAATGATCAACCAGCTACACAAAATGATTTATACTCTGGATACAAGAGGTATAAGAGTGGAAGATGAGAAGAAGTCTGAAAAAATGTGTGGAGCTTGGGAAGATGATCGGAGCTGCGTTGTTGGAGAGGAATGGCTGAATGGCTACACTACTAAAATAAGTCATATTAGCGATGGATTTAGCGACGCCGTAGTAAAAAGTCGCTATTTTTGTTACATTTAGCAATGACAGAAGAAAACGTCGTTAAACGTCACTATCAGTGACGTTCAACGTCATTTAGCGACAAGTTTATTATTACAAAATCAAACGTCGCAGATTCGTCCGAAAACGTCGTTGCTTTTTTTATACTACGACGTTTAGCGACTCATGGAGTTGAATGTCGCCAGTTTATTAACGTACGGCGATGTTTAGTGATGCGAGACATAAACGTCGCTAATTTGTTTCATATAGGGTTTGTAGTGGCCGATCGACTTTTTATATTTTTTTTCCAAATTTTTACTCCCGCGCGCTCTCCCCAAAATTTCCCTCTCCTCTCCGACGGCCCCCTATCCTCTCTGGTGAATCCCTCCCCCCGACGACCCCCTAACCCCGGCGCCCCTCTCCACTCCGGCGACCCCCCTCTCGCCTCCTTCCTCGGCTCCCCTCAACCTCTCTCGACTCTAGTGACCCCCCTCGACCCCTGCACCGGCGGCCCTCTGTTCCGACGACCCGTCTCCACCCCGCTCGACCCCCCTCAACCCCTGCCCCGGTGTCCCTCTGTCCCGACGACCCCCCTCGCTCAGGTAACGCCTAACCCTAATCTTATCTCTCTCATTGTGATATGACACAAACACGGACATACACACACCAATACGCAGACACGGACATACACACTGAGACACAGACACAGACAAACAGACCCTAACATGTGTCACACACAAACACGGACACGGGAACGGACATACGCATACTGACGCATAGACACAGACATACACACACTGTTTTTCTTTCCATATTATATATACAAGTCTCTCATTCTAATTATAGTATTTTATAAATAAAGGAGAAAGAAAATGTAGAAACTATTGTTTCAATCATGCAATTATACTACTTATATGATACGTAGGCAGTTAATTAGACAAGATTCTAGGCTTACAGTAATCGGTTTGAAAAAAAAATGTGTATCGTAATCAATGAATTCCTAGTTGTTATTAATTTGAATTTCTCCAATTTATGGCTAATATAATTTTTTATACTATATTGTCGACTATCGTGTCCGTGCTTCCTACTCGGTGACTTTAGAAAATGTAACACACAACTAATTAAATACACTACAAGATACATCGTGAGTATCCTAGTAAAATATTGGGGGAAGTATATAAGATATAGATTGAGCATCCTAGAAGTATAGAGTGAGTAACCTAGAAGTATATAAGATATTTTAGGAATTGAAAAATTATCAAGGTAAGTTTGGGGTTTAATTGAAAGTATCTAGAGGGCTAGCTAGGTAAGTGCTAGCTTGGACACTCCGAGGTCAAGTTTTCCTTGTGGGCTCACAAGGAACACATGACGACAGAGATATCATTATCTCTTATGTTAAGTGTCCGTGTTAGCCTGAAATTAAGAGTCCATGTGAGCCCTTTTCTGAAAAGGAAATTTACTTAAGCATGCCTTTTGGAGCTATCAGAGTTATAGATTTTTTTCGAAAATCTAGTATAACGCTGATTGCCTCAAAAGGCTTGCATAAGTAAATTTTATTTTCAGAGAATGACTCACATGGAACACGTGACAACACCTAAGTGTATATCGTAGTACCTAGAGTGTATAGAGTGAGTATCCTAGTAGTATATAAGATGAACGTGTGTATAGGTAGTGTGTATAGTTAGTGTCATGGGTATATGAAACTGTATCCTAGTATCAAGATACAAGAGTATCAAAGCGCTCACTATTGTATTATGATACATGATATCCACATGATACACAAATAACTAGACTTAAGGTGATATGTAGGTAAGTGCTAGCTAGGTATCTTAGATACATAGGTAAGTGTTTGTGTCAGTCCGAAGTCAAGTGTCCATGCCAGCCCTTCTCTGACAAGTAAATTTACATCTGTAAGCCTTTTGAGGCTGTTAGAGTTCTACAGATTTCAGAAAAATAAGAGAAAAGATAAAGAACGAAAGAAGTAAAAAATAAAAAAAAATAACAAAGAAAGAAAAATCTTAGAAAAGAAAAATTATAATATTTAGCATTTTCTAGTATTTTTTTGAAATCCTGTATAACTCTAACAACCTTAAAAGGCTTGTAGAAGTAAATTTTCCTTGAAGAGAAGGGCTGACATTGAACACATGACGACACTTATTTAATACTTATGGATCTATGCATCCATTTGGATAATATACTCGAATAATATATATCTATCTTTATAGAATTATCTTCAAATGGATATGAAATACTATCTGCGACATCGTTCGTGGATGTACAATCGTCATCCTGATGACATGTGCGGTATGCAGGATGAATTTATACAGGGGGTAGAGCAGTTCCTGCAGTTCGCCAAGACGTTCCCTTAGTACATGGACCGTACCAAAATTAAGTGTCCATGTGTGAGATGTCACAACTTAAAATATCATCCAGAAGTGGACGTGGCATATTATTTGTACTCGAGAGATATCATGCTGAATTACTATCAGTGGACCTCACACGGAGAACTTGTGCCTTTAGCATCGGAACAAGAGCCTAATTTGGAGCCGTATATGGACGTTTATGACCATGTTGATTATGACGAAGGGTGGATGAATATTGTTTTTGATGCTGCGGGGCCTAGTTTCGATCCGGACAATCATGATGCGGCTGAGGAGGTACCGAATGCCGATACTGCGAAGTTCATGGAGTTGCTGGAGAATGTAAGGAGTCCTTTGTATCCTGGTTGTGAGGATCATTCACCGCTGGAGGTGGTTACAAGACTGCTGATCATCAAGTCCGATTTCAACATGTCACAAGAATGCTACAACCGAATCATCAAGTTGATTATAGAGATCTTGTCGGAGGGTGTCAAGTTACCTACAGAGTTCTACCGATCTAAGAGAATGGTGAGATCGCTCTGGATGGGATATGATAAAATTGATGCATGTCGCAACGCATGCGTGTTGTACTATAAGGACGACAAGGATGAAGACGTGTGCAGATTTTGAGGTGTTGATCGCTACAAGGCAACAAGTTCAAGTAGGACTTCCGGTACAAGAAAGTCGACCGATTCGATAAACTACTTGCCTTTGACGTCGCGATTGCAGAGGTTGTTTATGGTGAAGGAGACTGCCGAGAACATGAGTTGGCACAGGCGGGAACAGATCGATAGAGTTTTGGATCATCCATCCGATGGAGAAGCATGGAAGCACTTTGATCGAGAGTATCCAGATTTTGCTTCTGATCCGCGTAATATAAGATTGGGGCTATTGTCACGCCCCAGAACCAGAATACTGGAGAGCGGGGCCAGACACAGCCAGCTACGTATATAGAAGTGTAATCCACCTTGATATACGGTCACGGCTATCTAGATGTATGAGGGTTTATCTACAAGCCATCAGTCACTTATGGTCAAAAACAAGCCTAGTGTCTCAATCTCAAGCAAGTAATAATAGTTACAAGATATTAGACCATCAGATATTCAATAGTAAGGCATCACATATATTTCATATACAGATGATCATGAAGCTAGTCGTACAAAATACGTGGATTAGCAAGAGTTTCAGTCATACATGATCAACCCTAGGATTTGTTAATCATGTTACAGCCCTTAGGCAGACAAGAAATATAAGTAATCAACACGAGCTAACACTTGCTCGACGGCTAAACGCCACAAAAATTTTTTTTTTACAATAGAGCGGAAGAGCAAAATAAAATTGTCACAACCTGCACCCGGTGTAAGGGTACGAGACATGGGTACGTCCAGCCTACGCCGTAGTGTCGACGATAGAACGCTGTCCTAGGTCCAACATCTAACACAATCTAGAATATGCTCTAATTGGAGAATAATATATATATGGTACAACTCAATCACAATAATTAAGATGGAATAGAAAAAAGATAATCTCAACAGAGAGTGACAATATGAATAATAATCCCGGTGTAAACCACACCATAATAATATCTCAATACAAACACAAAGTCTCATAACTAGATAATAATATCAGTCTAATCTAACTCATGGCAAGTCCTCAGCGACTACTAGATCCTGCTGAGGGTCCAGGTCACCTGTGTCAACTAGGCCTGCTCCATAGTAAGTATCGCAGCAATCCTCGTTATCTGTAATACTTTCAACAGGTCCAGTCAGGACAGGAACGAATACATATCTCTCACAAAGTTCATAACATGAAAGAAAACATGAAACAAGCTATAGAATAATATACATGAACCGCTGTAAAGAAATAGTAGAGAGACTGTAAAAGGAAGAACATGATATAGTGAAAATAGATATACATGATATAGATAAGAAAACTGAGCTAAGTACGTGATTCAGAGCACATATTTGGTTATGTAAACAGGCTTAGATTATACATGACTTAAATCTAGTTTGAAATTATACATGAAATGGTGTATATCACATAACCAAATAAATACACCCTCTGTCCCAATCAGTCCACAAGGATCTGTCCAGGTTATGTTATTGCACATGAAAGTAGTACGTCACATGGATAGCTAGTCCATATGCACACTGGGTTATACATGAAGGCTCACATGATCATGAGTGTACATGAATGTCACATGAGTATACATGAATAAATACGAATACAATGAGTAGACGATGCACATGATAAAGTACATGAGCACAATATACCCGATGTATTCGAGGGGATAACATCGCATAAAGAGATCCATATAGTACTAATCTGTGATAACATCGTGACAGCAAGAAGTAAACTAGTATATAACGAGTAAGTATGTCCAAGCAAGAATAAAACGGTCAGAGAATGTACTCGCCTGACAATCTAAGCTGCTGATGAGGATGTGTAACCGAACTGGAGTGATGTAAACCTATTTAAAGTAACCACAAGTCACAACATGGTCTAACATATCATAAGAAAGGGCTACAATGTAATTCTACATGCTTCTAAATTCTTCTAGGTCAAAGTCAACCTTGGTCAAATCTGGTCAAACCTGGTCAACTCTGGTCAAACCTGTTCAATTATAAGTCAAATAGTTCGTTTAATAATTTTTAGGTCATACTCAAGTTTTAAGTCATTCGGAGTTCGTTTGAGTCGATTTGGATCAAGTTTGACCCAAAGTTGACTTTTGTCAACTTGGTCAACTTGTCGGCCAATTCGACCAAACTAGGCTCCTTATGACGATCCTAATCTGTCCCAACACTCCCTATAGTCATATCACAAGCAAACATTACATTACCTATATATATATTCATCACAAGTAATATAGTTATATATATACATACACATATATATATAAGTTATGAAAAGAAGAATGGTTGTGTGTGGGTGTATGAGTGTCGAAGGGCTGCTGGTTTGAGTCACAAAACTGAGAAGAAAGGTTCAGAATATATCTACAAGAGTATACTATATACAAATATACTACAATCAATAGAAAACTATATATATATATATATATATATATATATATATATATATATATATATAAAATATATATATATATATATATATATATATATATATATATATATATATATATATATTTTCTACAATCAATAGAAAACTATATATATATATATATATATATATATATATATATATATATATATATATATATATATATATATATATATATATATATATATATATATATAGGCATATATATGGATATATGCATATACACATGTATATAAAGGAATGAGGGTCGATCTCGAACCTGAAATGAACTCCCAGATCTGGGATCAAGGCCTCGACAACCTACTTCTAACATATATTCACAATTAGATATAATAGGACCTATTATATATATCCATACATACATATATATATATATATATATATATATATATATATATATATATATATATATATATATACATACAATAGGTAGAAAACACCATAAATGCATATAATGGCTAGAAAATATGAATTAAACCCAAGTGTCAAATCCCACAAGTCCAAAATAGCGTTCAAGAATCAAAAACTCAAAGATTATCATATTAAATCCCAGAAATCAAAATATCACAAAATTATTCAAATTCGAATGTCAAGAAAACCCAATTATACTTGAAAAAGGCAAACAAATAGGTAATAATCCCGCGGATCACTTCCCGCAAGTCCAAAATATCAGATATAAGTTAACAAATCAGAAAATATCGATTAAAAGTCGAAGAATCAAAATATCACATTTCTATTCAAAATATTGAACCCGAAAAACCTAATTTCGACAAAACGACCCAAATCACAAAATACTCAACAATAAATCACGAAATTCAGCAAGCATGTTAGTCTCGACATACGTGACGTGCTCGGGCATGCATGGAGTCGAAACCGTGTCCGTGTCGTGTCCAGAGAATGCGTATCGGAAAACCGATTTTGTGTGTCAAAAGCGCGTATATCGCTCGATTGAGCGACGCTCAGGCAACGAGAAGCCTCGTGCTCGTGCACATGGCTAGGTAGGGTCACGAGGTAGGTCCAGGACACGTTGACACTACACGAAGTTGCAGCGACGCGACCCAGCGGCTCTTGCAATAACATGCGCGCGTGCGTGCGTGCTCGTGCGTGCGGGTCGCCGCTCGTGGATCGTGCGTCGGGCCACGACACGACTCGGGATCGAGTCCCTGGGTATTCTAGGTATAGGGCAACGTGTTCCAACTCTTGTATGGGTCCTCGACGCACCGTGTTCATGTACAAAGGCCGTGTCAACGGCAAATTTCAGCCTGAGTGCACAGTTCAGCCGACCAGTGCACGACGGATTTCTCCGCGCTCGCTCGACGAAACATCGTGAAATTTTACGGGCATGTGGGCAGAGGTTGCCCTTATTTGCTCATAAAATTTCATGTGAGATGGACTCTGTGCGTCAAGTTATGACGCACAGACAGAAGGGCGTGCACGAGACCGTGCACGGGATCTCGTGCACGCGTGTCCGTGTCCGTTCGGATGCCGAAATCGTGTCGATTTCCGATCCGTCTTCACGAAAGTTGTTGTAAACCATATAAGGAAGGATTTTGTGAAAATAAAATTGAAAATTAACACTTTTCAATTCTAAGTGGCATTTTGCCGAACATGTGCAACGTGAGACCGATACGTGTCCGATACCGCTATCAAACGAAACCAAAATCCTACGAAACTTCATACCCAGATCGGGTGCCTATATGGATTCAATAATAAAGAAAATTTAGGAGAAACAAAGGTACATCAGGATTTACCTATTGAGAGTCGGAATCTCAATAAAAGAAATTCCCCGTGCGCTTTGTCGATCGATTTCTCCCAAACAAATGCCTCCTCCTCCTTGCTAGTAGTACTCCAGCAAGTCCTCCTCTTCCTAACGAGTGCAACAAAATTCGTTTGAGGTGAAACGGACTCCGAATGAGAAATCTAGGGTTTTTGGAGAAAGGAAAATTAGGGTTTGCTCTGTGGGGGCTATGAGTTTTTCTTCACAAAAGGAAGGGGGCTGCTTATGGCCGGCCAGGGGTGTTAGGTTAGGGTTTGCACATGGGCCAAGCACTCCATGAGTTGCTAAAAGGCCTATGTCAAAAAGGGTTAAAAGGCTTTAAGAGAAAATAGCTTAAAAATGAAATAAATGATTCTAAAAATAAACAAAAATTCTAATTTACATTTTAAAAGGCCAATAATACTTCTAATTACATTATTAGGCTTCTGGTCAAGGTTGACTAAGGTCAAACCACTTATACTACTAAAACACCAATTCAGCTACCAATCAAATCGCACAACAAGCAATTTAATTAATAAATTAATAAAATTCAAAGTAATGCACAATGACTAAAAATACCCTTAGCCTAAAAATAGGTAATTAGCCAATCTAGTCTCATGGTCGAGTCTCCTTGGTCATGGTCAGTCTCTAAGTCAAGCAGTCTCTAGGGTTAAGCTAGCAACAACCAAAATCACAATTCACCCATCTAAATAATATAAAATAAATAAAGAAAATTTCCAAAAATCATAATATGATTTAAATATTATTATTCAATGATAAAAATTATAAAAAGTTTAAAATTACCCTCATTTCAGAAAAGTGGTGGTTACAAAAACCTACTCGTTGCCAGGGTTTCTTCTAGTGTTCACCATCTGGCTGGAAGGCTGGGAGATGCTCGGGTGCTGCTCCGAAATCGGTGTTTCACTTAACAAAATGCCTTGGAGAAATTGGCTTTTGAAAATAAAACGAGAAAAAGTACAAGAAGTACAAATTTGATTCTGGGGAAGTATTGCTATGGAAGTCTGATTCGTAAATGATCACTTTGTTCCTTGGACCATATGATGATGATGAAGATCACTGCTTGAAGTAGAACAACTGGAAGAACTAAGTCACCAGAAAGGTATCGACGCACTTGGGCACTGATGGCGAGGTCGAATGCTTTCCTGCTTTGCTTCACTCTGTTCTGAAAGAAAAGTTGAAGAAGAATGCTCTGGAGAATCAAAATCTCTAAGTTCTGATCTCTGTATTCTCTCCTCTCTCTGTTGTCTTTGTCCCCTCTTGTTATGAGAAAAATAAGTCTATTTATAGACTTAGGCTCTTGTGCGTAAAAACTCAGCAAAAGTTCCATTTTTACGCTAACAACTGCCACCCATGATCGAAGCCATCCTCTGTATATATTGACGTGTGTCCCATCACTTCAGTAAGAACAGGATGTATGTACACACGTTCTTCGAGAAGAATGGCATGAAAGCCACGTAAGCAAACCATGTTCCAAACTGGTGGAGGAGAATAGGGCGTAAAAATAGCCCCAATGTACTCTGAGCGTAAAGCAGTAGATTTGGCGTAAAATAGCCCTGACATAGACTTCCCGTGTAAAGTGGTTATTAAATAACCTTGAGCGTAAAAGCAGCTCAAATAGACTTTACGCACACGTCGACTGTTGAGCGTAAAGGCTCGTATAATCTTCGTACGTAAAAGAAGCCGTAGTGTGAGCGTAAAGTAGCTCAATCCACACACTAAATGACAAATTGGTCTCTGTGTAAAAAATAAATCCCTTTGTGATATATGCCATCATTAATATCTCCATGTCAGAGTTTGTATTAAATGCGAGATTTGACAGCTTTGTCCAGCGTAAAAGTGGCTGATTGGTCCTTAGCGTAAAACCATGGGTGTAGACCCGAGCGTAAAATGATCAGCCTGCTTAGACGTAAAGCGATTAGCCTAGTCTTGGGCGTAAAGAGATTACCCGCTCTGTTTGGCGTAAAATGAGATGACTCTTTCTTTGAAGCACTTTTTACGCTCCTACAAGACCCCCTTCAAAGTTTTCAAATATCTCCAAAATTTGAAACACTTTGAACAGAAGCGTAAAAGTTAAAGTTTGGTGAGTCAGCGTAAAATTTGGGATACGCAACCGTCATCTGCGTAAAAGCGGGGATATCAACAGTCGGCATAATTTTCAAGAAAAATAATGTCGGTCAACACTTAACCGTCACAATAAATTTCTTTCTCGAAACTTTCGAATGTCTCCTCATCTTCCCGAGTGAGCAGTTTCCAACGAGGAATGTGAAGAGTTGCTTTGATTTGTATAAATAAGGACAAATTCTTTATTCTTTACATTCATCCTCGTTTTATCATGGCGTCGAAGAACGAGATTACCAACAAAGAGGCTTCGAGCTCCAGGCTTGATTTCGAGCGGGCGTGCAACCTTTTAGAGTGTTTTGGAGTAACTACTGTCGTCTTTAATCGCATTGATGGTGGTCCCCCAACTGCGTACGAAGGGCCAGGAGATGCCGAAGCGTTTCTTAATCTGATGCGCCGCTCCGGGATTCGCAATATGCACGAACTAGGTGTCTTCCTTCGTCAGCCCAACGAAGGAGAGAAATTATGTTTTTATGTATTGCGAATCTTTAATTTGTAGGGGTCCACTTCTCCCTTTATAAATAAAATTTTGCTGCTAATCTCATCTATTGATGAGCACTTGTTTATGCACTTCTTTTGACTGTTTCTATGGTTGTTAATTCCCAAGAAACAAACAAACACGTGGCATCTATCTTGTGGTTACGAGAGCCTTTAAATAGGATTTTCTCCCGAAATAGACTCATCCCAACAGTTTCTTCAGTCTTTATAAATAGTCGAGAATGTTTTATATATTCTCGTACTCATTCCTCTGAAGATAACTTTCTGCAATGTTGTTCTCCAACGAATGACAATGGCGGAGCATTCCCACGGCGTTCTTTTGTACGCCCAGTCTTTAGACGTGGATTCAATCACTATTAGAGCCAAACTATTCAACTTAAGTGGTAAGTCCGATCGTAAGCAAATATCTGTCTTCGAATTTTTTGTTGAAAACAGCTATTCATGAGCATAAATTCTTGATGAACGTAAAAAACCTTGCTGAAGCACTGGCGTAAAAGCCTTGCTGAAGCACTGGCGTAAAAACCTTGCTGAATTACTGGCGTAAAAGCCTTGCTTAATCACTGGCGTAAAAAGCCTTGCTGAATCACTGGCGTAAAAGCCTTGCTGAATTACTGGCGTAAAAGCCTTGCGGAAGCACTGGCGTAAAAGCCTTGCTGAATCACTGGCGTAAAAGCCTTGCTGAAGCACTGGCGTAAAAAGCCTTGTGATCTATTTTTAGTTAGCGTTTAATACGCATCTGAAAAACACTTCTTCTTTGTTGTTTTCTGCAGAAATTTGGCTGAACAGCTTTTCCAGAACCGGTATTGGCGATTTTGACGCTGTGAGGAGCGTTCTTCTGACATCAAGATCAGGGAGCTCATGCACTTTTGACGCGCAAATTAGACAACTCAGAACTCTTCGTGGGATAGAAGGGTCTTCCTCTGTTGGTAGGAAGAGCCTTTATACACGGAGAGTTGGACGGTGGAGTCAACTCTACCCCGAGAAATCGGGTAGTAGAGTTCCTTTTGCGGCAGAACTAGGAATCGTATCCCAATGCTGGATACATTTCTATCTCCTCTGGAAGGCCGCCCCTAATCCACCAGTTGTATTGGCAGCAGCACGTCTTCAGGCTGCCATACCCTGGGGTTCTCCTCTCGTCTGAGAGAGAAGACCAGAGTTTGATTCCTACTGCTCTGGTTGCCACTGGAGCTCAGACAGTCAGGAATTGCCACCAACAACGAACCCGTCAAAGAAGATCCAAAGAAGAAATAGATCTCTATTAGGTTATCGTTGTTGTATAGAATGAAAATCCAAGATGTAATAGATTTCCATTGTGATTTGTGAGAAAGTCTAAGAAATGTAATAGACTTTTATGATATGAGAATGGAAATGATAATTCTTCTACGCTCAATGATTTGTATCTATCTAGATGAAATATGGACATGATAGATAATAAAATCTTGTTTTCCTCTTTAGAGTATAATACTATCAGAGGTAATATGGACGTGACAGTATGTAAGAACTCAAAAAAAATTAGATTAATATCTATGCAGAGGTCAAAATGGAAATGATAGATAGGAAAAGTAGGTGGATTTAATATTTATCCAGAGGTTATGAAAACATGATAAACAACGAATCCTTCTTTTTAAATTGATGAAATAGAAGATTTAAAATCCCTTTCCCAGGAGACAAGAAATCAGCTTAACCAAACCTTGGTAGCTGGAGAATAGAGAGACAGATGTCATGAGTATATAGGTCCATATCAATGTATGAATGAATCAACATAACTTTCGGGAAAAGAAAACATTGATTCGATTCCGCAATTAAATGAATGAACCCGATAGAACGAATGGACAGGTCTTTTTGGGAATAAAAAGTTGTTCTCAATCTCAAAGACCGGTTCATCAACAGTCCTCTTCTATAAATAGGCGAGAACTCTCTGTAACATTTTATTCTTATTTCCACTCCTCTGTTGGAAATGTCTTCCGAGGATGCACAGCAAAAGAATGAAGTCTCCAGGAAAATTGAGGACGTCACTGAGATGTGTCCCCTTAAGCCAACAGTAGCGGGCCCGACTCAAGTAGGCAACAGCTCTTCTACGCCCAAGCCACCACAAGATATCCTTGCGTTCTTAGTAGAGCCAGAAAAAACTCCTGAAGACGAAGCGCTGAGGATGGCTGCCTGCAAGTTTTTTATGAACTCAGGCAACGATGCCTTCTATGCATTGGCTGACTATATATTCAATAAGGAAGGGAGTGGCCCTCGTCCTTAATCTTTTGTCTTGAACAAAAATAATAATAAAAGAAACTTTATTTTCATTCTGTGTGAAACCCGTAATTTTAGTTCACTATTTTAATTAGTTAATTATTTAATTCTGAAAATTTTAGTCAAACCCGTAAATTCAATTTTGTTGTTTTTCTAAATTATTAAAATTTTCGTGTTTGTTAAATTAATATTTTATCCGATTATTATTAGTAGAAAATTATTAATTTTAAAATAAGTAAAACATGGATTTTTGTTTGTCTGGCCAGACCCGAACCAGTTACCATTCCCGAAAACCAACTTGGAATCAATTTCGAAATCGAACTCAGTTTCGTATATAATTCATAAGTTAATTAATTATTTATAATATTTTCTAGTGAATTCTTTCCTTTCTCTTTATTTCTAATTGAATGGAATTCTATCCATTCATTCACTTTAAAGCTCCAGCACATTTCTTTTTAATTTGCATTGAATGGAATCTTTCCATTCACTCCTTTATTCATTAAACTCTCATTTTCATTTAAGCTCCTTCTGTTGGAATGGCGACCCTTCCATTCCGAAACCGCCGCCGCCGCTGGCCTTTGGCTTTCCGGCCGGTCATCTCTTCCTCTTCCAAACCCCCATCTCCTTCTCCCTATAAAACCCCCTTCCTCTCCTTTAAACCCTCATCCCCACTCTTAAACCCTATTTCCTGAGCCCTAACCCCAAATATTTCCGGCGAACCCGTCCCCGGCGCCACCTTCCGAGGCCGTGCCCCTCTGGCCGAACTCTCCAGCCCGAGCGCCCTTTCCGGCCACGCTCACGCCCGATCTCCCGCCGGCGCACCCCGATCCTCCGCCGGCGCCCTCGGCCAACCCCCGACCCGCCCTTGTGTGGCTACCCCGACGCTCCGACAGCCCCGCGCCCGGCCTTCCGCGCCCCTGTTCGACTCCGCTCGCGAGTCTCCAGGACGATCCCGACTTGGACCACTCTCTGTGTGGTTTTTCCAAGTGCTTTTTCTGTCGGATCCGTTCCTAGGCGTGGCCCGTGTACTCTGTCAGTGTTCCGTTTCTGTGGATTCGCGGAGTTTACGCAGCCGTATTCCGGCGAGGCGTGTTTCGAGTCCGAGGCATCACTTCGGATTCCTTCGTTTTTTTCGGTAACCTCTGGATAGTCCCATAGTTCTCTATTTTTAGTCTGTGATGAAAACCTGGTCCACCGATTCCTTCGGGAATCCGGATTGTTGGTTACGTTTCGATTACGTTACCATTTTTCGAAGTTTCTTCGGAATTAGTATGCTGTGGGTTTTTGGTCTTTGCGATCTTTTCGATTTCGGAATTTTTCCGACTCCTTCGGAAACAATTCTGTGGTTATAGATTTATATACATACTATTTGGGTTCTGTGATTTCTTAAAAATTCCGAGAATAATTTCGGAGTGGATGTTGTTAGTTTTCCGATTTACTTTGGAAGTTTCGATATCAATTCTGGATTTCGATTTTATTTCGAAAAAAATAGTTTTTGTGGTTATATTGGGTTGGGATTTATTTTGCAGGAAAAATCGGCGCATTTTCCAGTTTTCGGTTATCCCGAAAATAGAGGGAATGCTGCCGAAATTTCTATAAAAATTTGATTTTATGATTTTAAAATGATTTTCGGAAATGATAATATTTTTGGGCGACGACCTTATCGGTCAATGGGCCCCAGTGAAATGCAAACGCACTGGTCTGTCCGGACATTGAGACAGAGTAGCTGTAAATGAAGATTGGACCAGTTCTGAGACTCAATCTATTTTATTTTTAAATTAGAATTATTAGTTATTATTATTATGTAATTTTTGTAGGTAAATTACAAGACTAACGTTTTCTTCCTCTTATTTTAATTCATGGAAATGTAAGAGCATAAGCTCATTTATTTATTTTTGTAATTTGTAATAAGTATGATTCAGCTGTAGATTTTCTGGGATTGTGATCGTGTAGAATTAATTAATATTATTATTTATTAGTTAAAAATTCATGATTTTCTCACTTAAAGAAAAGAAAAATATATTTATATGTATAATTATAAAATACTAAAATTTTTCCCAATAAATTGATAAAAATAAGTTTTCCGGAATAAAACATAAATTTGGATTTCCTAATTTGTAATGCACTAGAAAAGCGTGTTTTGATTGTGTTGATTAATACAAGACTAAAAATTGACTAGGAAACAAAATCTAGAGATTATAATTAGATAATTCTAGAGTTGTGGTTTCTGAGACAAAATTTCCGAAATGTAGGACTTCAAAGAAGAGTGTGACTGTTCAAATTTTGAAGTACCAAACTCGTCCAACTTGAGAAACTTAAGGCAAGTACATTTATGTGGATTTACGATTATTTTAACAATCATTTCATTGCAATTTTAAACCACTGTTATACACGAACTCTTTCGAGAGTACTGACCGTACTGTTGGGGACTGGGGGAGTAGAGTAGTGGATATGACCAAATCCAAAATTAGAATAACTGACTGTATTAGCTTTCCCCTCTTCACACGGGGACAAGCCCTACCGTATCGCTAGGATACTACTGTAACCCAATCCGGTCATATTCATTACCTATTCATATCACTGTACTGTATTTCAAAACTGTTTCATTTTCAAACTATTTAAAAATGCATGATATTAATTGTCATTTTAATTGTTAAAATTTGCATGAATTGTACTTTGCTCCTTTCCTGACTGGATAACCGTAGGTACTACTGATGACCTGGAGATGCTGATCAATAGCTATTATGATCCTGATTTGTACCCGGCGGTACTTCCAGCTGATGATGATGTTGTGGCGTCTCTATAGATGCTACTTTAGTTTGAGAGTTTAGTTGTTTCTTTGTTGTTCAAGTTTGTGAATCCTTGTAATAGAACAAGTTTTAAATTATCGTTTAAATAAATGTTGTGGCAATTTTAGTTTCAAATGTTGTTGATCACCTGCATATGGATTACAGCTTACTGCCGCCGTCTCATCAACGGTGCAGGCTGGGCATGATCCGATTCGACCCAAGTATTTGGGGACCGGGTCGTGACATTCTGTCTTCCTTTTATTTACACATAGTATTTCTTAAGAAATTTGCCATTGATCGGCATCATGAGTAGATCTCCATTGGGCTTTGATAACCGATAGGCGCCATTGGAAAATACGGACTCAATTACATAAGGGCCTTCCCATTTTGCTTGAAATTTTCTTTTGCTTTTATGAGTCATTACCATCGGTCTTCGAACAGCTAATACAAGTTCGCCAACCTTGAATACCCTCTCTTTCACTTTACGATTGAAAGTTCGAGATATACGGGCTTGATATAGTTCAATATGCTGTTGTGCTTGAAGACGCTTCTTATCCAATCCTTCAAGTTTTTGGAGTCGTAAGCGATCATTATTCTCTGTAGTTAGCTCATTAGCAATGGCTATTCGTAGAGATGGGATCTGGATTTCCAATGGGAGGACAGCTTTACATCCATAAACCAAAGAGAATGGTGTAAAACCAGTAGGAGTCCGGACTGTTGTTCGATAAGCCCATAAACACTCTCCAAGTTTCTCATTCCAATCACGTTTATTAGAAGAGACAAACTTTTTGAGAAGTTTAATGATCGTCTTATTGAAAGCTTCGGCTAAACCATTAGTAGCTGGATTATAAGCCGTAGAAGCCAAATTCTGAATTCGATTCTGATCACAGAATCGATAAAATGCCTGACTGGCGAATTGTGGACCATTGTCATGAATTATTCGTCGAGGGATCCCGAAGCAATAAATGACATGGTGCTTGATGAAGCTGATCACGTTAGATGTTTTCACTTCAGCAAGGGGAATTGCTTCTGCCCACTTAGAAAAGTAATCGGTTATAGCTAATATAAACCGATGTCCTTTGACAGAAGGTGGATTAATAGGACCAATGACATCCATACCCCAAGCTTCAAAGGGCCAAGAGGCTGCTGTAGGATGTAGAAATTCAGACGGTTGATAAATAAAATCAGCATGAATCTGACATGCTTTACATCTTCTGGCATAGCCTACGGCATCTGCTATCATAGAAGGCCAATAATACCCCATTCTTCGAATGCGATCTTGTAATTTAGGACCCGGTTGATGAGCACCACAAATACCATCATGAGCTTCTCGCAGTGTTTGTTTAGCTTCACTTTCTGAGAGACAACGCAGCAAGAGTCCATCATAAGAATGACGGTATAGCATATGTAAAGACGAATCATAATAAAATCGAAACGATCGTCTTTTGATTGATGCAGCTTCTTTTGGATCTTCAGGCAAAATCCCATGGACTGCATAATCAATGAATGGAGTTCTCCAATCTTTCTGCTGGGAACTTGACTCTATAGTATAACTTTGTTCAATATACAAATTATTCTTAACACAGAACAAGTCTCGATCCAACAAAGTAATTATTTTTTGTCTTCGGATTGGAACAGCCAGGTCTGCAGCTAAACTAGCAAGAGCATCAGCTTCCACATTCTGAGAGCGTGGTACAAATTCAATGAAGAATCCTTTGAATGAAAGGACCAACTCGACTACCACGTGATGATAAGGGATGAGATCAGGATTTCTGACTTCATAAGTCCCTCTAACTTGATTAACGATTAATTGAGAATCTCCATAAGCTTCTGGGAACTCAATATCCAGTTGTTTTGCTACTTGGAGACCGATCAATAGAGCATTATATTCTGCTACATTGTTGGAGCATGGCTCATTGAGAGAATAGGCACGGTATATGACCATTTTGTCAGGAGAAACCAAGACGATTCCTACCCAGAGACAATATTGCCTTTAGGTCCTAATCGTGATGCCCCATCAAAATATAATTGCCATATTTCATTCTTCAAAGTCTGTAACTCCACTTCCCAGTTTTCTTAAATAAAAATTAAAAATTTATTTTTATACTTATTATTAATTTGGAAACATTTTGAATGAATTGCATTTTTGACAATTTAACAATTGGAAGTTGTTGTAACAATTTTTATATATTTTTCTTATTTTAAAAACTGTTTTTAAATGAATTATGCAAATATGAAACAGCAGAGGGTTAATTTGTAAATTTCCCTATTGAATCTAAGTTGCGGGTTAATATTCAAAAGAGGGGGGGGGGGGTTTTGCATAAAGGCCATTTAGCGGAGGGACTTATTTGCAAAAGTTCCAATTCGTTTTTATTTAATCGAACCGTTGGAGAGAGAGAGAGCACGGCCATTTATTTTCCTCTCTCGAACTCTCCACCGACTCTTCTCGAGTCTTCCACCGACTCTTCGAGAACTTCGCCGTTCTCGAGCGTTCTTCTCCGGCGACTTTGACGGCGACTCTGATGGCGACGACGACCTTGATGATGACGGCGACTCCGGTGGCGTAGATCTGAGGGAGCGGCGACTTCCATTCCGAGCGAGGCGACTTCGTCCCTGTTGAAGCCGACGACCCCGATGATGATGGCTTTGGCGATGAAGACGATGGCTGGGTCTAGGCGAGTTTTCCTTGACGCCTAGGCGCTGCTCTGACCGAGTCTTCTTCCTGTCTTCTTCCTCGACGAGCTTTGGGCTTCGACTTCCAGAGGGTAAACCCTAACCCTAACCCTAATCTCTACTGTTGGTCAGATCTATGGCAGATCTATGGCCTAGACTCTGAGATCCTTTGATCGGTGACGAGATCTAGGGTTTAGCTGGGTTTGTGAGAGATCAATGATGTTCTCTTCTCTTCGAACAGTTCTAACTGTTCAGATCCGATGGATCTAGGGTTTCTGTGGTCCGATCTTGTAGATCGACCCTTGCATGCGGTTATTTTGGGTTGCATGTTAGATCTATGATGTTCTTTAGTTGATTCTTTGAGATCAAGTTGATCTGTGACTATTTCAGTGGTTGTGATGTTGTTTTCTGAGGAGTTTTACTCCAGATCTGGTAGTGGTTCCAGATCTGTTGAGTGTGGGTTCGATGGTGTTTTCTGAGGAGTATCCAGTGGATCTATTCCTTTTTGCTTACATGCTGTCGGTTGGCCTAGACCTAACGAATCCAGTGGTGACTCTAGGGTTGCTCGGTTCGTTAGATCAGGGATGGGTTTGTTTTTGGAATGTTTCCTTATCCATTTCTGTGTGGATTTTTGGTTGAGATCTGATGTTCTGAATCTTTTCTTTTTGGGACTGAGATCTTGTGTCTAAACACTCTCGTGTCTGACACAGCATGCATGCCATAATTTTGGATATGGATATGATGTTGGTTCCATTTTGCTGAACTGAGATCTCATAGTCAGACACTCTCGTGTCCGACACTGCATGCATATTTTATATATTTAATTGATGACTTCTTCTTTCTCTTTTCTGTTATTTGTTGCTGAGGGATTTTCTGGTGTTGGACCTCTGTCCCGACTGGACTGTGGCTGTACCTACCTGTTCGTATCCGATGTTCGTGTCGGATACGAAGTGGCGCGGACTCGTGGCTAGAACTTTGATGGACCTTGCTGTAGCCGTGTCCTCTTTCCCGTGTCCGACGTGCGTGTTGGACACCAAGGAGATGATGTGACTTGACCCTGACGTGACTGGCCTTGGATTGTGGGCCTGACCGGCGGTGGATTTTGGCAGTTTGCAGCTATTAATTGTTGGGCCGGTTGGTGTTTATTCTGGGGGCTTATTTGTATATTCTTTTGTGGGCTGTTAGTATGGGCTGGGCCATACTGAATGTGTTGTAATATTATTTAATTATACCTGGATGACTGTAATTAATAATTGATGGGCTGGTTTGGTTGGGCTGTGTTGGGCCGGGCTTATATGCTGTAATAGTTATAGTTGGGCTGGTTAGATAGTCGGGTCTGAGCTGATCCTTGGTTTTGGATTGGACCGGGTGGCAGACTGTTGGGTTGGGCCGAGTGGTTGTGGGCCGACCTGTGAATTTTTGCCTTGGGCAGGACTGTCTGTAGTTTAATTTTGTAAAACCTTTTTCAAATAAATAATAAATGTTATTTTTCCATTTGTTGTGAGTTGATGGAAACATCCTCTTAAAACCAATTTTATAACTAAAAACAAATTAGTTAACTTTTTATTACTGATTAGTTACTCTTTACTTAAATAACTTTTAAAACCAAAGTTTATAAAACAAACCACTTTTATGTATAAAGTTGCAATGCTAACTCTATATATATAATGAGTTTTTGAAGTATAAACTTATAGAACTCTTAGTGTTAAACACGTAAAACCAAGGGTTGTGTTTAACATTTGTTTTTCCCAAAAGAAAACAGGTAGTTAGTAATTAACCTAGTGTAATGTAACTTGTGAACCTCCAAATAAGACTATCTTATTTGGGCAGAATCAAGATAAAGATTTAGTTCTTTAATTAACCTAGAAGCAACTAGCATAGTTTATTAACCAACTTGTACATCACTATTGTTAACAGGAGAACATCCAGCTAGATTGCCTACCATATTGCTGGAGCCAGGCAAGTACATTCTATGGTTTTGTTCAGTGCATTTTCCTTGTTCTTTATTGCTGACACACTGCGACACGTTCATGTTCTTTCTGGCTTGTTCTTTCATGTTCTTACTTGTATCTTGGGGTGGGGAAATACTCTAGATATGTGACTAAACCCGGTTACTTATTCATGATCTTTAGCTTAGGCCTCGCACAGTGCACGCGGGCCCTAAGCCGTACCATTACATGATCTTCCAGGATCCTTTCATGTTCTTTCATGATCTTACCCAAGCCGGTCACATATCTAAGTAGTATTTCAAACATATAAACACATGTTCAGGATATTGTTCTTACATTAGTTTCTCTTGATCCTGATCTTGATATTAGTCGTGATCTTTACTGCATCTTACATTGTCATGATCTTTCATGTATCTTTATAGCAGTAGTTCATGATCTTCATGTTCTTTACATACTTGTTCTTATCCTGTTCTTCCAGCATTTACTTTCCATATCATTATGTTATTGTTCATTACCTAGAACTGTGCTTTGCTCCGCTCCTGACTGGATATGTTATGATAGGTGAGATGGAGGCTTTATGTGACACATACTATGGACATGATACTGCTTTCCTTGAGCCAGCTGGAGCTGCTTGTGACATAGAGGCTGCAGAAGCCTAGTTATCTTCCTTTTAGTTGTCTTTCCTGCTTTTGAGACTTTAGTCAGACTTTAGTTACATTTCTGGATGAATGTAATAATAAAATGCTTAGACATGTATTTGAATATTCTGGGATCGTTTATAGATATGCTGTGACATTACTTCTCATTTACTTGACTTGTTAGATTTTCCCTAGTTCTGGTACAGCTTACTTCGTCGTGTCTAACGACGAAGGCTGGGCGTGTCCGACTCGTGTCCGATTATTCGGGAGCGGGTCGTGACATGTTTTTAGTGGTGGCCCATGCAGGTCCATCCTAATGGTACCTAGGACTTAGCGTACTATTGGGGGACTTGATTACACTAGGGAAACTTGATCACAGCATAGGAAAATCGGGAATTAAGGGTATATCAGGTTATTCATGTTCTTCAGGTGCTTTATTATTATAAAAACATTGTTTGATAGGTTTTAGGGTTTGTCGTTCAACGAAGTTTTCTTTTTATGCAGGATGGTCACTACAAGGAAGACCGCAGACCAGGCTGGAGTTGCAGGCACTTCTGGAGTTGCAGGCGGTTCGGAGCAGGCCGCACCAGAGCAGCCCGCACCAGACGTCCAGGCAGATCAGCTTCCGCCAGCGCCTCCTATCTTTCCATCGCTACCGCCGACGATGATGCTTGACGGCAACCAGGTGATGGCGTTGTTTCAGCACTTTCTGGAGGCCCAGAACCATCAGGCAGCGCAGTTCAGAGCGACTGTCGTCGACGCGCTGAGGACCAGGGAGCCGGCAGCACCAGCACCAGCACCAGCACCAGTAGCACCTCCAGCACCGCGAGGACCGAGACCCGGGACAGCGAAGGAGTACCAGCACCTTAGCCCGATGGACTTCTGGGGCGACGAGGGGATCATCTATGCAGATGAATGGCTGGAGAATGCAGAGAGGACTTTGACCATGGCGAACATTCCAGAGGACCAGAAGGTGTCAGTGGCTAGCATGCGACTCTTTGACTTGGCGAGAGCTTGGTACCGGGAGGACCCCCAGTTGTCAGAGCCCCGGGTGTCTTGGACAGTTTTCAAAACACTGTTCAAGGAGAAATTCTTCCCAGAGGTGGAGCGTGATGAGTTGAGGGTGCAGTTCGAGGCGCTGCAGCAGGGGACGATGACGGTCGCACAGTACACTTCGGAGTTTACCAGGCTCAGCAGGTTCGCTGAGAGACTGGTTAGAGAGCCAGAGGACAGAGCATGGAGATTCAAGAAGGGTCTCAACAGGGAGCTGCGACATGCGGTGGCGATTAGCCAGGCGACTACCTACTCTAGCATCCTCAAGATCGCCCAGGCAGTTGAGAAGGAGGCGGACCCCAAGCTGAAGAGGGACCGGGATGTGGCCAGCAGCAGTTTCCAGGCACCAGCGAAGAGGGTTCAGACTCAGACCCAGACGAGGCCGCACCAGCAGCAGCATCACCGACAGGCCAGAGCTCCAGCACATCAGCATCAGAGACAGCAGCTAGCGACTCCTTGTGCCTATTGTCATCGCCCTGGACATCATATCGACGAGTGCCGCAAGAGGTTGGGACTTTGCCTCTTTTGCGGATCGGATGCACACCAGATGAGGGACTGCGCACAGGCTACAGCCAGACTAGCAGGAGGACGAGGAGGAGGACCACCGGCTGCACCACCCAGAGCATTACCTGCACCACCCCAGAGAGGAGGAGCTTTGCCACCCCAGCAGCAGAGGTTTGCACAGCATCAGCAGCAGCAGAGAGGAGGAGCTCAGCAGGGACGTGCTTACGTCATGGCTGCAGTTGAGGAGGACGAGGCAGTGCCAGATGTGATCACAGGTTCTATACTTTTACATTCTTTCCCTGCCATTGCATTGTTTGATTCTGGAGCTACCCATAGCTTCGTATCATATGAGTTTCTGCATAGACACGGCTTCACACCCAAGCCCACTAGGCGGAACTGTCAGATCATGACAGGAGGCGGATCAGTTCCAGTAAGTGAGATGGTGGAATGCCCTATCACTATTGCTGGGAGAGAGATTCGAGCTCGACTTCTAGTGATGCCACTGCCTGGATTCGATGTAGTCCTCGGCATCGACTGGATGAGCGAGCAGTTTGCCGTAATTGACTGCCATGAGGGGAAGGTGATCTTCAGCCCGCCAGGAGTTCCACCGTTCGAGATCAGCAGACGAGTTGCAGAGAGGCCAGAGGGAGTCTACTTCGGAGCAGTTGCAGAAGACCAGGAGTTGCCGCATCCGCTGATTGCAGAGTATCTCGACGTCTTTCCAGAGGAGCTGCCAGGGTTACCGCCGGATCGAGATGTGGAGTTCAGTATTGATCTAGTGCCCGGATCAGCACCGAAGTCCCAGCACTGTTACAAGATCAACCCGAAGGAAGCTGCGGAGTTGAAGGCACAGATTGATGAGCTTGAGGGTAAAGGATTTATTCGCTCTAGTGCTTCACCCTGGGGAGCACCGGTGCTTTTTGTACCCAAGAAGGATGGGACGGTGAGGATGTGCATAGACTACCGTGCACTCAACAACATCACCATCAAAAATAGATATCCTTTGCCGCAGATTGATGAGTTGTTTGACCAACTTAGTGGAGCGAAGGTCTTTTCTAAGATCGATCTTCGATCGGGGTACCACCAGATGAAGGTTCGGGAGCAGGATATTCCGAAAACAGCCTTCAACACTCGATACGGCCAGTATGAGTTCCTGGTGATGCCGTTCGGACTCACCAATGCCCCCGCAGTTTTTATGAACCTGATGAATAAGGTTTTCCACAAATATTTGGATAAGTTTGTCGTGGTCTTCATTGACGACATTCTCATCTATTCCAAGACGGAGGAGGAGCATGTTGAGCACCTGCGGATTGTTTTGGAGATTCTGCGGAAGGAGAAGCTGTACGGAAAACTCTCGAAATGTGAGTTTTTCTTGGACAGAGTAGAGTTTCTAGGGCATGTGGTGACAGGAGAGGGGATTTCTGTGGATCCCAAGAAGATTGAAGCAGTAGAAGCCTGGGCACCTCCCAAGTCAGTAGCAGAGATTCGTAGTTTCCTGGGTCTAGCAGGATACTACAGGAAGTTCGTGAAGGACTTCGCCAGAATAGCAGAGCCTATGACGAAGCTTACGCGGAAGGACGAGGAGTTCATCTGGAGCGACGCCTGCCAGTCAGCATTTGAAGAATTGAAGAGAAGACTGACGACTGCACCAGTTCTAGCTTTGCCATCGGGATCAGGAGGATTCGTCATCTACAGCGACGCTTCAGGGAAAGGCTTGGGATGTGTGCTGGAGCAGAACAAGAAGGTTATAGCATATGCTTCTAGACAGTTGAGGCCCCATGAGAAGAATTATCCTACACATGACTTGGAGCTTGCAGCAGTCATATTTGCTTTGAAACTGTGGAAGCATTACCTGTATGGAGAGAGAGTGGACATCTTCACGGACCACAATGAAGAACAGTTTGGCAACTCTAGAGGGGGGGTAAATAGAGTTTATATAAAAATAACCAATTAAAAAATAACTCTTTCACTAACAATGAATAATCAGAGTAGAATGCGGAATATAAAAGAGAAACAAGAGAGCATACGCAAACACGGCGATTTTAACCTGGTTTCCCTCGTGGAGGACTAGTCCAGGCCTGAGAACTCTAGCTCAGGATTAAATCCACTATTTGTGAAATAGTAGTTACAACCCGTGCCTTTACTTCAGAAGAGCACGTCAACTTCTTACAGAGAATCGCAGTGGCGATTTGCTTGGAATTGTCCAAGCGACTTCTTCACTCTTGCACAAGATTCCTAACTGAGAGATGCTGAGCACTCGAGACTTAGGAGGCTTGTGGCTAGTAGATGGGAAGGGTATGGCTTATTGAGCTTGTAGGAGAGAAGAGAAGAGAAGATTGAGTTAATGAAAATGAGAGAATTCATGCCCTATTTATACTGATTTTTGAGGCAGAATTCGGCCAGAATTCGGTTAGGGAAATTCAAAAATTTGGCCGTTGGACAGCTAGCAATCCAGCTAACCCTAAAATTAGGGTTCCTGATTTTTAGGAGACAGAGTTCGGCCCGAACTCTGTGTGGAGGCAGAGTTCGGCCCGAACTCTGTCTCCAGAGCACAGAGTGGAACAAAAGGGACTTGTGGGCAATTTTGTTTTGGTGGAGCTTTGGGATTTTGGGTAGGCTTATAAACTAAGTTCCAAGAGCTCAGCATTACTCAGAGTACATACTTCTAGACTCGATAAAATGTAAAAGTACAGACTCGAAAATACACTGAGATCGGAAGCTGAGCCGTCGTTTGTCCTGAACTGAATGCAGACGTCGTGTGTCGTATTGATTTTATACAGATATTATTTAGTCAATGTAGTCAATATCTGGTTGACTGTGACTTTGTGTCAACAATCTCCCCCATATTGATAATTGACAAAATAATAAATGTATATTTCAATATTCATACCTGGACACAGATCACTATAACACAGCTCCCCCATAAACAGAGCCGAGCTAGAATCAGATAGCTCCCCCGTAATCAGCGAACGGTGACGAGCTAGAACTCAGATAGCTCCCCCGTAAAAGATGCATAGAACCTGTGGCCTGATAAATAATATTTTTCCAAAAGCACAACAAGCACCGACAGATATCCAAAAAGGCACATACATTATTTCTCCCCCTTTTGTCAGTTAACAATATGACGACGCATAGAAACTGTATATTTTAAAAATATGTAAAGAGCAGTATAAACAATGAATAGGAGGCCAACCACACCAGGCAGAGAAGAAACAGTATAATGCTAATAAAATAAGTCACTGAAATAAAACTACGAATGAAAAATATAAAGTGTCATCCACCAACCAAAATGTCAAGCACATCATCAAAGTAAGACATAAATTCAGTACAGTAATCCATAATAACTGAAATAACTAAAGCAACTAGGAAACTACGATCATCAGCAGCGGCAACATCAAACAAGCCAATCTCCGTCACGGAGCACGAGAGGGTCCTGGAACATCTGAAGGACCAGGGAAGGAGCGACGAGGGTCCACAAAAGCATCATCCGGATCCATATACCTCATGACCCACGGATCGTCTATGCGATAACCCGCGTGCGCTGGATCCCGCTTAATAGGCACATGCAGATCAGGATGACGAGCAAGTGAATACCGCATATCATGCAGAGAGTTCCCAAGGGCACTAATCTGCAGAGTGGTACGGTAATCATGCTGCGTCCAGCGATCATCCTCAATAGCAAACCGATCGCGAAGCATAGTCTGAAGTGAATCCAAAGTGGCAGGAGGTGCAGTCTGACCGAGTGAAGGGGCGTCAGGCTCCTCATCAGCAGACAAATCAGTAGCAGCAACAGGCTGAAGGAGTCGTGCCGGAGATAAAAAGGTAGGTGCCGGCAGAAACGGACAGGCATCAAGTGGTATATGAAAAGCACGAAAGATCATAGGAAGATACAGAGGATAAACCGAAGCTCGTGGTTTCCTCCTACAGCGAATCATCCAGTCCATCATAGTACGTGGAAGATTGAAATGAATTCCAAAGTGAAGATGATAAAGAGCAGAAATTTCAAGATAAGTGATTTCATCAGGGGAACCGATCTTGGGTAGAATGGTGTTAGAAATGATCCAATGAAGATCAGAAAAATATGGGTTGAGATATTTTGTCATGAGCTTTCGAGGACGTGTGTAAGGAGTGCACAGATCGTCCTTGAAGCTTTCAAGAGAAAGTCCGTTGGGAAAATGGAACGAGCGAGCATCAACAAGCCTTTCCCAAGAATTTGGCTCAAGAAGATCAAGATATTCTGCTAATTCAAAGTCATCAAACGAGATATCGATACCAGCAACTCGTGAATAAATACGAAGATCATCAAAGGTTAAGTTGCAGTAGAACATTTGAATGGCATGACGATAAATAGCAGAAGATGTAGTGATTAGTTCATCAATATAAAGGTCATGGAATAAAGAATCATATTGAGAGAATATTGAAAAATTGATAGGATGTCCTGTGAATACCTGACGATTCCGAAAGTCACTAAACCAGTTGTTTGATGCATCAAACCAGTTGTTTGATGATCACCTGTCGGAAGAAACCAAGAGTGTTGAATGCAAATAAGAGGTATACAGAAAGTAGAATGAACTTTTAGAAAATGTCAATTAGGCAATATTAAATTGAAACAAGCCATATAATAAATAAGGACATATATTGCAGTTCAATAGTCCAAATTTGCCATGGGTTAGCTGCAGGGGCCGGATCCCAGCTAGCGGTAGTCCTGAAGACTAGTGCACCGTGTCGCTTAGGCTTTTACGTCTTGTTGTCAGAAGGGCCCTTTCGGCTTGTACCCATACCAAATTCTTCGTAAAGGAATCACAATATACTCGATATTTACGCAGGTGAGTTTCAATTTATGACTGCTTCATCTAAGATTCCAAGTTCACGACAAAGAAAATTAAAGCGCTCTTCGGATAGTGGCTTAGTAAAGAAATCTGCTAGCTGATGATCAGTGTCAATAAATTCTAAGTTAATCGTGCCATTTTGCTGATGATCACGCAAAAAGTGGTGTCTGATCTCAATGTGTTTAGTGCGTGAGTGACAGACAGGGTTCTTAGTTAAATTGATGGCACTAGTATTGTCACAGAATATAGGAATACGCATGAAAGATAAATTGTAGTCTTCAAGGGTTTGCTTCATCCACAGGATTTGTGCACAACAACGCCCAGCTGCTATATATTCAGCCTCTGTTGTGGATAGTGCGACAGAATTCTGCTTTTTGCTAAACCATGAGACTAAAGCCTTTCCTAGCAAATGACACGTGCCGCTCGTACTTTTACGGTCGACCTTGCATCCAGCAAAGTCAGCATCAGAGTAACCAATGAGGTCAAATGATGTTGACTTGGGATACCACAGGCCCACTGTAACCGTACCTTTAAGGTATCGAAAGATACGCTTAACTGCGGTCATGTGCGATTCCTTAGGATTTGCTTGATATCTATCACACAGGCAAACACTAAACATAATATCAGGGCGACTAGCAGTCAAATATAGTAAGCTGCCTATCATACCTCGATACTTACGTTGATCAACCGGTTTGCCGCTCTCATCTGGTTCAAGTTTGGTTGAAGTAGCCATAGGCGTACTGATTGGTTTGATGCTATCAAGATCGAACTTCTTCAGCATGTCCTTGGTGTACTTCGATTGACAGATGAAAGTTCCATTAGCCAGTTGTTTTACTTGCAGACCAAGAAAGTAGTTGAGCTCTCCCATCATGCTCATCTCAAATTCTGTCTGCATACACTTGGCAAATTCTTGACAAAGAGTTTCATCAGTAGACCCAAAAATAATATCATCAACATAAATCTGAATTAATAAAATGGTGTCTTTGAAAGATTTGATAAATAGTGTAGTGTCAATTTTCCCTTTAAAAAAACCTTTCTCAAGCAAGAAGCTGCTTAGCCTTTCATACCAAGCTCTGGGAGCTTGTTTAAGGCCATAAAGCGCTTTCTTCAGCTTGAACACATGGTCGGGAAATTTGTGATTTTCAAAGCCAGGGGGTTGTTTAACATAAACTTCCTCCTTAATAAAACCATTCAAGAAAGCACTTTTAACATCCATTTGAAATAATTTAAAGTTCTGATGATTGGCAAAAGCACAAAGCATCCGAATGGATTCTAGTCTAGCAACCGGAGCATACGTCTCATCGTAGTCGATACCTTCCTCTTGGTTGTATCCTTGAGCTACTAGACGAGCTTTGTTCCGTGTGACTGAACCATCTTCATTTACTTTGTTTCTAAAAACCCATTTAGTACCAATGATTGAGTGATTAGCCGGTCTAGGAACTAGTTCCCATACTTGGCTCCTCTCAAATTGGTTGAGTTCTTCTAGCATAGCAGAAATCCAAAATTCATCAGTAAAAGCTTCAGAAATGTTTTTAGGCTCTACTTGAGAAATGAAGGCAGTGCTAGCAATAGAGTCTCTTAATGATGATCTTGTAGTAACTCCACGTGATACTTCACCTATGACTAAATTTTCTGGATGAGAAGGTTTGAAAGAAAATTTCTTAGGCAAACCATCCAGAGAATTAGTTTTGGTAGGAGTATTCATTGGAGTGGAAGTTGATGGCTCAACATCATCATCAAGAGTATTTGCTGCACTGTTATCTTCATCAAAAGTCACATTAGTTGACTCTTCCACAATAAGTGAGCGTTTATTGAAAACTCTATATCCCTTACTCTTGGCGGCATACCCAAGAAAGATACCATCGTCAGCTTTGGCATCAAATTTGCCTAAGTTGTCTTTGGTGTTAAGGATAAAGCATCTGCAGCCAAAAACTTTAAAATAGGAAACATTTGGGGTTCTCCCAAACCAAAGCTCATAGGGTGTTTTCTTCGTAATGGGACGAATAAGCACCCTATTCAAAATGTGGCATGCTGTACTTACAGCCTCAGCCCAAAAATATTTCGGAAGAGAAAATTTATTCAACATGACTCTAGCCATATCGCCAAGAGTCCTATTCTTCCGCTCCACAACACCATTTTGTTGAGGAGTTCTCGGACAAGAAAATTCATGATCAAAACCATTTGTATTACAAAAATTTTCAAAATCAGAATTTACGAATTCGCCTCCATGATCACTTCGGATTCGAGTAATCATGTAGCCTTTTTCGTTTTGAACTTTCTTTACAAAGATTTTGAAAACAGAAATAGCTTCGCTTTTATTAGCGAGAAAGAAAACCCAAGTAAATCTTGAAAAATCATCAATAATCACAAAAGCATATAGCTTGCCACCAAGACTAGCTATTCTACTAGGCCCAAATAAATCCATATGAAGTAATTGCAGAGGTCTAGTGGTACTTACAGAGTTAATGGAATGAAATGAGGATTTTGTGGCTTTGTTTAGTTCACATTCTGCACATACCGTGTCCTTTTTGAATGTGATTTCTGGCAATCCTCTTACTAGCTTCTTGGTCGATAGTCTGGATATAGTATCCATATTAGCGTGACCAAGACGCTGGTGCCATAGTAGTCGTTCGTCTTTGTGGGCATATAAACATCTACCTGCATGGTTAGTATTTATAGAGAGATAGAAAATATAGATATTGTCCTCTCTTTTCCCTTCAAAAACAATGTCTCCTGTTGACCTATCATAGATATAGCAACAATTTTGTCCAAAGTTAATATCATATCCATGATCAGCAAGATGGCTAATGCTGAGCAGGTTATGCTTTAACTCGGTCACCAGGCAGACATCCTTTATGACAGGAGAAGGAGGATGACCAATGATACCGTTACCTATTATGTGCCCTCTGAGATTGTTACCGAAGGATACGTATCCTTCTCTTTTCATCGATAGTGATGCAAAAAGATTTGCGTCTCCCGTCATATGTCGCGAGCATCCACTATCGAGAATCCACTTACTTTCAGTTGAAGAGGGAAGGTCCACCTACATCAAGAGTAGATGTGACCTTTGGTACCCAGTTTCTTGAGGGTCCTGAAAAGTTAGTCTTCGGAAACCATGCATATACTTTCTTGTCTACAAGTCTTCTAACTCTACACTGTGGTGAGATGTGTCCATGTGATCCACAGTAGGTACAGATAGCATTTTTATTTATACTGGGAGCATGTGAATGATATCTATAAGTACCAGGATGAGGATGATGTGAAGAGTTAGCATGGTAATGATGACTATGCATAGAGTGAGTGGTATGGTCATGATGTCTATGTGGCATAGCATGATAATATTGTCTATGAGGAGTGGCATGCTGAAAATGTCTATATGGCATAGTGTGATGTTGTGGCATGACATGATGATTTTGCCTATGTGACATATCATGATGATTTTGTCTACGTGGCATGGCATGTTGATGTGGCATGGTATGATGTCTATATGTGGAGTGATATTGGCTGTGTCTTTGTGCAGTATGATGTGTATGAGGAGTATTCTTACGTGCACGTGATTGAAAGTTTGTGTACATAAAAGCATGGTTATGTGTTTTATGAGAATGATGAGATTGACTAGCATAAGTGGTGTTGTGCCCATGTGATTGGGTTTGAGGTTGAGCAACCTGTTTTCCCAATTTAGTTTCTAATCTTTTAGAAACAGCTTGCAATTCATCAACTTTAGTATTCAAACCATATATCTTAGTCATAGAGATTTTGTGTCTACTCTTTTCTTCAGCAAGCAACGTGTTAAGAGTAGTGATCTCTTGAGCTTGTTGCTCAATACGTGTTTCAGCATCGTGTAAGCTTATTTTAAGCTTCGATACTTCATTTGTGGCATCAGTGGAAGAAGTGTCTCTAACATTATCAAGAAGTGAAGACATACTTTGTATCTTGTCTTCAAGACTTTTGATTTTGTCCTTGGCATGCTTGTATTTACCGATGACCTTTTTGTGATCATCAAGTAAATCAGTGAAAGCATCGCCAAGTTCATCAAAAGAGAAGTCATCTAAAGTTTCGTTTGATACCTTGGTGGAATTTGCCATGAGGCACACATTTGCTTTGTCTTGAGGAGATTTCTTTTCTTCCTCGGAGTCACTTGCTTCGCTTTCATGCCAAATGCTTGTGTTGGCATATCTTTTCGACGAGTTCTTCTTGTAGGGCTTTTCATACCGGTTGCTCTTCTTTAAGAGTGGACAGTCTCTCCTGACGTGTCCAGTCTTTTTGCAACCATAGCAGGTTGGCTCTTCTTCATCGTCTTCTTGTGGTTCCTTCTTTCTTTGATTAAAGCGAAGGAATTTCTTGAAGTTACGTACCATGAGAGCTTGGTCTTCATCATCTGAGTTATCATCTTCAGTCTCATCGTGATCAACCTTTCGTCGATGAGCTTTGAGTGCGATCTCCCTAGTCTTTGGAGCAGGCTCTTCAAAGTCCTTGAGGTCAAGCTCGTGAGTCATGAGCTTGCCCATCAAAGTCTCCATAGACATAGTTGTGAGATCGTTCCCTTCTATGATGGCTGTCACCTTAGGGTTCCAAATCTTTGGTAACCCTCTGAGTAGCTTGCGGATCTTTTCATGGTTTGAGTACTGCTTACCAAGCGAGGATAACGGATTGATGATGTCGAGGAATCTTGTAAACATTTGAGTGATCGTCTCATTTGGCTTCATCTTGAAGGCTTCGTACTCTTGAGTGAGGCGGCTTATTTTTGATTCCTTGACTTGAGTGGTTCCTTCATGCGTCACTTCTAGAAGTCTCCATACTTCATGAGCAGTGGTGCATGTAGAGACCCTGTTAAACTCGTTCCTGTCTATAGCACAGAATAAAGCATTAATAGCCCTAGCATCTAGACTTGCCTGTTTCTTCTCCTCGACAGAATATTTGTCGTGTGGTTTCTCAATGAGGTCACCATCGACAACTATTCTGGCGGGCTTTTTGTAACCATCAGTTACGACAGTCCACAGGTCAAAGTCTAGAGACTTCAGATAAAAACTCATCCTTGTTTTCCAATATGTATAGTTAGTCCCATCAAATAGGGGAGGCCTATGAGTGGACTGACCTTCACCATGATTGGAGATCAAGGATTGTGTGGTTGCCATGGATCAGCTCTTAGGATGTTAATCCTTATAAAGAGAACCTTGCTCTGATACCAATTGAAGAACAGTTTGGCAACTCTAGAGGGGGGGTGAATAGAGTTTATATAAAAATAACCAATTAAAAAATAACTCTTTCACTAACAATGAATAATCAGAGTAGAATGCGGAATATAAAAGAGAAACAAGAGAGCATACGCAAACACGGCGATTTTAACCTGGTTTCCCTCGTGGAGGACTAGTCCAGGCCTGAGAACTCTAGCTCAGGATTAAATCCACTATTTGTGAAATAGTAGTTACAACCCGTGCCTTTACTTCAGAAGAGCACGTCAACTTCTTACAGAGAATCGCAGTGGCGATTTGCTTGGAATTGTCCAAGCGACTTCTTCACTCTTGCACAAGATTCCTAACTGAGAGATGCTGAGCACTCGAGACTTAGGAGGCTTGTGGCTAGTAGATGGGAAGGGTATGGCTTATTGAGCTTGTAGGAGAGAAGAGAAGAGAAGATTGAGTTAATGAAAATGAGAGAATTCATGCCCTATTTATACTGATTTTTGAGGCAGAATTCGGCCAGAATTCGGTTAGGGAAATTCAAAAATTTGGCCGTTGGACAGCTAGCAATCCAGCTAACCCTAAAATTAGGGTTCCTGATTTTTAGGAGACAGAGTTCGGCCCGAACTCTGTGTGGAGGCAGAGTTCGGCCCGAACTCTGTCTCCAGAGCACAGAGTGGAACAAAAGGGACTTGTGGGCAATTTTGTTTTGGTGGAGCTTTAGGATTTTGGGTAGGCTTATAAACTAAGTTCCAAGAGCTCAGCATTACTCAGAGTACATACTTCTAGACTCGATAAAATGCAAAAGTACAGACTCGAAAATACACTGAGATCGGAAGCTGAGCCGTCGTTTGTCCTGAACTGAATGCAGACGTCGTGTGTCGTATTGATTTTATACAGATATTATTTAGTCAATGTAGTCAATATCTGGTTGACTGTGACTTTGTGTCAACACACAAAAGCCTGAAGTATGTCTTTACTCAGAAGGAGCTGAATATGAGGCAGCGCAGATGGCTGGAACTCATGAAGGACTTCGACATCAGTCTGCAGTATCATCCTGGGAAGGCGAATGTGGTTGCAGACGCTCTTAGTCGGTATCCTATTGCTATGTATCTCACCATGGACCGGCATCTCTTGGAGGATCTAGAGAGCCTTGGGATTGAGATTGTTCTCCCAGGGTATAGAGGTCAGATGATGCATATGCAGATACAGTCGGGGTTGCTAGAGAAGATCAAGGAGGCTCAGCTGCTTGATGAGGGAATCCAGGGTCTTAGAGCTCAGGCAGAGTTAGGACTGCTCGACGACTTCACCATTGCGGAGGACGGATCCTTGAGGCACGGAAGCCAGCTGTGTGTGCCTAAGGACTTGCGGGAGGAGGTGATGCAGGAGGCCCACCAGTCACGGTATTCTATACATCCTGGATCTACCAAGATGTACAAGGATTTGCGTGAGTATGTTTGGTGGTATGGGATGAAGAGGGAGGTCGCCAGATTTGTTTCCAGATGCCTTGTGTGCCAGCAAGTCAAGGCGGAGCGCCAGAGACCAGCGGGACTACTCCAGCCTTTACCTATTCCGGAATGGAAGTGGGAGCACATTACCATGGACTTTGTCTCTGGATTGCCGTGTACTCCCAGTGGCAAGGACGCTATTTGGGTGATCGTGGACAGATTGACAAAGTCCGCTCATTTCATTCCGTTCAAGGTTGGGCTGTCGACCGAGAAGCTTGCAGACCTCTACATGCGTCAGATCGTGAGGATTCACGGGGTGCCAGTTAGCATCACTTCAGATCAAGACAGCCGCTTCACATCACACTTCTGGAGGAGTCTACAGCAGAGCTTGGGATCACAGTTGAAGTTCAGCACGGCCTATCATCCACAGACGGACGGACAGTCCGAGAGGACCATTCAGACCTTGGAGGACATGCTGCGGGTTTGCGCACTCGACTTCGGCGGTTCGTGGGAGGACCATTTACACCTCGTGGAGTTTGCCTATAACAACAGTTATCAGGCCAGCATCGAGATGACTCCATTTGAGGCGCTGTACGGACGGAGGTGTCGCACGCCGTTATCATGGGATGACGTTGGCGAGAGAGCTTTACTTGGGCCAGAGATGGTGGTGGACTCAGCAGAGAAAGTCAGACTGATCCGGGAGCGTATTAGAGTTGCACAGGATCGGCAGAAGCATTGGGCGGACAGCACCAGACGGCCACTTGAGTTCGAGGTTGGAGACAGAGTGTTCTTGAAGATCTCACCGACCAGAGGCGTCATTCGGTTCGGCAGAGGCGGGAAGCTCAGTCCGAGATTCATTGGACCATTCGACGTGACAGCACGGATTGGCGAGGTGGCGTACCGACTAGCGCTTCCAGCTAGGTTGGAGGGAGTGCACGATGTTTTTCACATATCTCAGCTTCGACGATACATTCCAGACCCCAGCCACGTGGTGGACTATTCAGAGCTGGAGGTGGGCCCGAGATTGACTTACGAGGAGCAGCCAGTAGAGATCCTCGACCGGAGGGAGAAGCGTCTGCGGAACCAGACTATTCCTCTTGTCCGCGTCATGTGGAGACACCACTCTCCGGGAGAGTCCACATGGGAGCGTGAGGATGAGATGCGTGAGCGATACCCTAGTTTGTTCACTTGAGTGCTTGTATTGTATGCATTTTTTTGAATTCAATAAACAACTCTTTGGATTCACTATTTTTGATTTTCTGTGTTTGCATTCCAATTTCGAGGACGAAATTTTTCAAGGGGGAGAGATTTGTAACTCCACTTCCCAGTTTTCTTAAATAAAAATTAAAAATTCATTTTTATACTTATTATTAATTTGGAAACATTTTGAATGAATTGCATTTTTGACAATTTAACAATTAGAAGTTGTTGTAACAATTTTTATATATTTTTCTTATTTTAAAAACTGTTTTTAAATGAATTATGCAAATATGAAACAGCAGAGGGTTAATTTGTAAATTTCCCTATTGAATCTAAGTTGCGGGTTAATATTCAAAAGAGGGGGGGGTTTTTGCATAAAGGCCATTTAGCGGAGGGACTTATTTGCAAAAGTTCCAATTCGTTTTTATTTAATCGAACCGTTGGAGAGAGAGAGAGCACGGCCATTTATTTTCCTCTCTCGAACTCTCCACCGACTCTTCTCGAGTCTTCCACCGACTCTTCGAGAACTTTGCCGTTCTCGAGCGTTCTTCTCCGGCGACTTTGACGGCGACTCTGATGGCGACGACGACCTTGATGATGACGGCGACTCCGGTGGCGTAGATCTGAGGGAGCGGCGACTTCCATTCCGAGCGAGGCGACTTCGTCCCTGTTGAAGCCGACGACCCCGATGATGATGGCTTTGGCGATGAAGACGATGGCTGGGTCTAGGCGAGTTTTCCTTGACGCCTAGGCGCTGCTCTGACCGAGTCTTCTTCCTGTCTTCTTCTTCGACGAGCTTTGGGCTTCGACTTCCAGAGGGTAAACCCTAACCCTAACCCTAATCTCTACTGTTGGTCAGATCTATGGCAGATCTATGGCCTAGACTCTGAGATCCTTTGATCGGTGACGAGATCTAGGGTTTAGCTGGGTTTGTGAGAGATCAATGATGTTCTCTTCTCTTCGAACAGTTCTAACTGTTCAGATCCGATGGATCTAGGGTTTCTGTGGTCCGATCTTGTAGATCGACCCTTGCATGCGGTTATTTTGGGTTGCATGTTAGATCTATGATGTTCTTTAGTTGATTCTTTGAGATCAAGTTGATCTGTGACTATTTCAGTGGTTGTGATGTTGTTTTCTGAGGAGTTTTACTCCAGATCTGGTAGTGGTTCCAGATCTGTTGAGTGTGGGTTCGATGGTGTTTTCTGAGGAGTATCCAGTGGATCTATTCCTTTTTGCTTACATGTTGTCGGTTGGCCTAGACCTAACGAACCCAGTGGTGACTCTAGGGTTGCTCGGTTCGTTAGATCAGGGATGGGTTTGTTTTTGGAATGTTTCCTTATCCATTTCTGTGTGGATTTTTGGTTGAGATCTGATGTTCTGAATCTTTTCTTTTTGGGACTGAGATCTTGTGTCTAAACGCTCTCGTGTCTGACACAGCATGCATGCCATAATTTTGGATATGGATATGATGTTGGTTCCATTTTGCTGAACTGAGATCTCATAGTCAGACACTCTCGTGTCCGACACTGCATGCATATTTTATATATTTAATTGATGACTTCTTCTTTCTCTTTTCTGTTATTTGTTGCTGAGGGATTTTCTGGTGTTGGACCTCTGTCCCGACTGGACTGTGGCTGTACCTACCTGTTCGTATCCGATGTTCGTGTCGGATACGAAGTGGCGCGGACTCGTGGCTAGAACTTTGATGGACCTTGCTGTAGCCGTGTCCTCTTTCCCGTGTCCGACGTGCGTGTTGGACACCAAGGAGATGATGTGACTTGACCCTGACGTGACTGGCCTTGGATTGTGGGCCTGACCGGCGGTGGATTTTGGCAGTTTGCAGCTATTAATTGTTGGGCCGGTTGGTGTTTATTCTGGGGGCTTATTTGTATATTCTTTTGTGGGCTGTTAGTATGGGCTGGGCCATACTGAATGTGTTGTAATATTATTTAATTATAGCTGGATGACTGTAATTAATAATTGATGGGCTTGTTTGGTTGGGCTGTGTTGGGCCGGGCTTATATGCTGTAATAGTTATAGTTGGGCTGGTTAGATAGTCGGGTCTGAGCTGATCCTTGGTTTTGGATTGGACCGGGTGGCAGACTGTTGGGTTGGGCCGAGTGGTTGTGGGCCGACCTGTGAATTTTTGCCTTGGGCAGGACTGTCTGTAGTTTAATTTTGTAAAACCTTTTTCAAATAAATAATAAATGTTATTTTTCCATTTGTTGTGAGTTGATGGAAACATCCTCTTAAAACCAATTTTATAACTAAAAACAAATTAGTTAACTTTTTATTACTGATTAGTTACTCTTTACTTAAATAACTTTTAAAACCAAAGTTTATAAAACAAACCACTTTTATGTATAAAGTTGCAATGCTAACTCTATATATATAATGAGTTTTTGAAGTATAAACTTATAGAACTCTTAGTGTTAAACACGTAAAACCAAGGGTTGTGTTTAACATTTGTTTTTCCCAAAAGAAAACAGGTAGTTAGTAATTAACCTAGTGTAATGTAACTTGTGAACCTCCAAATAAGACTATCTTATTTGGGCAGAATCAAGATAAAGATTTAGTTCTTTAATTAACCTAGAAGCAACTAGCATAGTTTATTAACCAACTTGTACATCACTATTGTTAACAGGAGAACATCCAGCTAGATTGCCTACCATATTGCTGGAGCCAGGCAAGTACATTCTATGGTTTTGTTCAGTGCATTTTCCTTGTTCTTTATTGCTGACACACTGCGACACGTTCATGTTCTTTCTGGCTTGTTCTTTCATGTTCTTACTTGTATCTTGGGGTGGGGAAATACTCTAGATATGTGACTAAACCCGGTTACTTATTCATGATCTTTAGCTTAGGCCTCGCACAGTGCACGCGGGCCCTAAGCCGTACCATTACATGATCTTCCAGGATCCTTTCATGTTCTTTCATGATCTTACCCAAGCCGGTCACATATCTAAGTAGTATTTCAAACATATAAACACATGTTCAGGATATTGTTCTTACATTAGTTTCTCTTGATCCTGATCTTGATATTAGTCGTGATCTTTACTGCATCTTACATTGTTATGATCTTTCATGTATCTTTATAGCAGTAGTTCATGATCTTCATGTTCTTTACATACTTGTTCTTATCCTGTTCTTCCAGCATTTACTTTCCATATCATTATGTTATTGTTCATTACCTAGAACTGTGCTTTGCTCCGCTCCTGACTGGATATGTTATGATAGGTGAGATGGAGGCTTTATGTGACACATACTATGGACATGATACTGCTTTCCTTGAGCCAGCTGGAGCTGCTTGTGACATAGAGGCTGCAGAAGCCTAGTTATCTTCCTTTTAGTTGTCTTTCCTGCTTTTGAGACTTTAGTCAGACTTTAGTTACATTTCTGGATGAATGTAATAATAAAATGCTTAGACATGTATTTGAATATTCTGGGATCGTTTATAGATATGCTGTGACATTACTTCTCATTTACTTGACTTGTTAGATTTTCCCTAGTTCTGGTACAGCTTACTTCGTCGTGTCTAACGACGAAGGCTGGGCGTGTCCGACTCGTGTCCGATTATTCGGGAGCGGGTCGTGACAAAGTCAGGTTACAATCCACGACTTCATCTGGAATGTCCTCATATAATTTTGATGTTTCAGGTATAGGGTGAGCAGCTAAGAAATCGGCTAATGATTGACCCTTTATTGATTTCTGAGGTACATAAACCATGTCATAAGGAGTAAGCAACATCGCCCAGGTAGCCAACCTGGAGTTAAGAATGCTAGGTTTTCTCATCAATACCCGAATGGGATTTATTCTGGAGATGACATGAATAGTCTGTCCTGTCACATAATGTCTTGTCTTTTGGACGGCAAAAACCAAAGCTAGACATTCCTTTTCTACAGGAGTATACCTGTGTTCAGCTCCGACCATCATTCTGCTCAGATAATAAACTGCTTGCTCATGACCCACATCACTTTTCTGTGCAAGAAGAGCGCCAAGTGAATGATCCAAGGCTCGAACATATAGCAAAAATGGCCTTCCTACCACCGGGGGTACCAGAACAGGTAGGTTTGTAAGGTATTGCTTAATGTCATTGAAGGCTTTCTGACATGCTTCATCCCAAACAAAAGATACGCCTTTCTTTAATAGACGGGAGAAAGGTTGACATCTTCCAGAAAGATTAGATATAAATCTTCTGATATAAGCAATACGACCCTGAAAGCCACAGAGTTCTTTCATATTACGAGGAGGACGCATTTCAAGAATTGTCTTAACCTTATCAGGATCAACGTGGATACCCTGAGAAGTAATGACAAATCCTAAAAATTTGCCACTGGAAACCCCTAAGAAAGACTTAGTAGGGTTCATTTTCAATTGATGCTGGCGCATCAATTCAAATACTGTCCTCAAGTCCTGAATGTGATCATCCTTTGATCGACTTTTAACAGCAATATCATCTACATAGCATTCAACTATCTTCCGTAGATGTTCTTGAAAGATGTTGCTCATAGCCCGTTGATACGTGGCACAGCATTTTTAAGACCAAACGGCATAACTGTATAGCAGTAGACCCCAAGGGGTGTACGAAAAACGGTGTGCTTCTCATCTTCTGGATGCATCTTGATCTGATTGTATCCTGAGAATCCGTCCATGAAAGACATGCGTTCAAAACCACATGTATTGTCTATCATGACATCAGTAATTGGAAGTGGAAATTCGTCCTTTGGATAAGTTGCATTAAGATCTCGATAATCTATACAAACTCGGACTTTTTTGTTCTTCTTCATGACAGGAACAATATTGGCAACCCAATCCGGGTGTTGCTCTTCACGAACAAATCTACATGTGATCAACTTTTTGACTTCTGCTTCAATTGCATCCATCATATCTGGTCTAAAGCGCCGTTGCTGTTGTTTTACAGGCTTGACATTGGGCAAAATATTGAGTTTATGAGTAACAACTTTAGGGTCTAATCCTGGCATATCCTCATAACTCCATGCAAAGATGTCAATATATTCTTTGATAAGTTTTATCAACTCTTCCTTTTCATTTTCAGCAAGATTTTTACTGATGAATATTGGTTTGGACGTAGCTCCATCCCCAACATCAATCTGGATGACCTCATCTTCTGTAGGTGGCTGTCGCTGTTCAAAACGGAGTTCCCACTGAGTATCCATCTGTTGTGTCCAAGGATCATTCTCAAATGGCTCTGATTCACCATCAATTTGAACCATGTAAGCTGAAAATATTTGCTCAGATTTATCATATGAGGAACGAGACATATCAGATTCAATGAATTGGACTTCTTCTGAATCCGATGATTACGAAGAGCTAGAAGAGAATTCTTCTTGTATATCGTCATTAAACATGTGGGACGGATCATATCCCAACCTATGACGAGTCTTTTGGTAAAATGGATCACCAGATAATGGTAGTCGTCTACCCTTGCCTTGATTGAGACCTTGCATAGTCTTCAAATCATATCCCATGTTCTGGATAATCTTGATAGATTGTTGACTATATTTGTCAATTTGGATTCTTCCCTTGTCTTTATCCTTCAGCTCATCTGCCTGAGCAACAGGGATATTTCTAGCCAGGCCAAACACAATTTGGCGCTTGTTTTTCTTATCAGACGGAACCACGAAATAAGATTCTTCATGACGTCTAAAAGTTACGCAAGCTTGTGATGAAGCGGCCACAGGTAGAAGATAAGGAGAAGATGTTAGGAACCTTTGAGCATAAGGTCCAATATCTACATGAGGAGGGAAAGAATTTTCCTTATGATCGATGTATAAAGTTTCTTCTGGCTCAATGTCGCTTTTGTATGGATGACTTTGATTATCAGAAGATAAGGTCATCCTTTCAATAAATTTGACAGCCATATACTCGAAAAGGAAATCTTCATTGATATCAAAAGGTACAGAATGATCAATATTTATATCATTTACAATTTGACTGCTACGCTTCGGATTAATCATCAGTGGACCATTATCTGTCTTCTGCGTAGTTTTACCAAGATTGACAATCAATGGTGGTTCTGGATCATTCGTACAAGAAGTACGCCCTTTGACCTTGATCATAAAAGGTTGAACTTGGCTCTTAGCAGGAATATTTGTTGATTCCTCAGATGAAGTTTGAGTTCTTCCTTTAACCTTGATTATCAGAGGTTGATCATTGACAGATTGGGATTGGATTCGTCCCTTGACTATGATCTTCAAAGGTTGCTCCTCTGGCGGATCTTTATTAATAGACTGATCCTCGGTAGGTGATTGATCTTCAGCCATGTCTGATATCTCTTTCACATGTTCTTGTTTATAAAGCCTTGAATCAGAAAAATAGGCTTCGACACCCTTGAAGGGATTGATATCAGCAAATTCAGTCTTCACAACTCCTTGGGAATCCACATACTTGAAGCATTGGTGGAGAGTTGAAGGTACAATATTATGTTCATGAATCTACGGTCTCCCCAAAAGGATATTATAGGAGACGTCTGAGTTGATAACATAGAAAGTTACCATGGTTCGAAGATCACCAATCTGAATCTGTAGACGAATCTTCCCCAATGGCTTGCTCTTGCCAGGGTTAAAACCGACTATCGTAGTACTAGTGTAAGTTAAATCACTAGTAGGAATCCTCAGGGGTCTTAGCATACTCTGAAGAATTATGCTAATTGCGGACCCAGGATCAATGTAAATCCTATCAATTTCAGTGGATCCAATATACCCAGTATAGCACAAAGGTCTGTCATGCTTGTTATGCTTCAACAGCATATCTTCTTGTGTAAAGGTGATATTGGGAATTGCTTTCATCACACTATGACATTGTGGACATGACACTGGTATATTATCAGGAGTCTTGAGTTGAGCCAAGCATGAATCTGCTTGAAGTAAAGCTTCACTCAAAGTCTCTCTGCTTTCTTTGGAAAGGCGAAGCAACTCAAATATAGATAGTCTAGCCGAAGTATTGGCTAACTGAGCTAGAATATCAAATTTGTAAGGCTTCATCACTATCCCCTGACTGGAAGCAGACTTTAATGGGACATCGAAACGTACTGCTTTCTGTTTCCCCTTTTCAACCACAGAAGGTTTAGCAGGAACAGAAGAAGGTTGAGTTGGTAGTGTCTCCACTACGTCTTCAGCTTCTTTGGAGGATCCCTCATAGTCTTTATGGTACTCTTTTCCAGATCTTGTACCAGCAAAAGATTCTTCTTCAGACTCAGGAGAAGGAAGTACCATATTACAGGATTTTGTCTTCCCTTTCTTAGCCTTCCTCTTGTGTGGATTGTTACGAGGAGCTTCAGAACCCAATCCCACAGTAGAATTTTGATTTTGAATATGTAAAGGAAGTCGTATTCCTTTATCATAATTCAAACCTTCTGCCTTTTGAAAGTCATAACCCATCTTCTTCATGAGATGAACAGATTACTGACTATACAAGTGAGTGGGCAGCGGACTTTTGACAGGTGTTTCAACAGAGAAAGAGGAAGAGGCAAGACCTTCTGTAACCTCAGAAGAATAAAGAATAGATGTCACTGTAGTTACGGGAGGAGAAGGATTCGGGATACGAGGAGAAATCCCTGTCGGAGCTTTTTCATAAGCAGCAAAGACTTGTTGTGCCCGATATAAAGGAATACTATTCATGGCTAGCCACTGCTGATGAGTAAGCTTGAGCTTGGTAGGAGGAGCTAGACTTGGAGGACAGATGTTCAGTCCTTTCAGACTATCTTCTAAAGGAAGGCCATCCCATAGGTGATCCAAGTCATCAGGATCTGGAATAACATGGGAAATTATGTTGCAGGTTTTGACTTTCTTGTCCTTCTTAGATTTTGAAGTTTTATCTTCATTTTCCAACTCAGGCACTAAGTCAGGATGTACCCACATGATTTCACCATTCTTTAGTGTAAGCGGCAGCAATCCTGCCTTTTCTTCTCTGGCAGGCGAGATATTCACGATCTTCATCGTCGCCTTCGGAATTGGGATAATTCCATCTCGGACTTGCTGTGGAGGAAAATCTCCGAACTGAAGAGAAACCATATTGGTCGTAACTGTATGGTCATCATTGGTTAAAGCAATAGCACCACCATTTATCAGCTCTTGGATTTTCTTTTTCAAGACATAGCAAGCACTGGTAGGATGATTGATGTATCTATGATAGATACATATTTGGGATTATCAGTCAGGTTCACCTCATTAGGCCTCTTTGGCTCCGGAATCTGAAGTTTACCACTCTTCACCAAACATTGAAATATCCCTGGGATATCACTTTCGTCAAAAGAATATTCTTCCTTTGGCCTGGAAGATTCTTGATTGTTCGGCGTCGTTTTGTTCTTGGAAAGATTGACCATAAGAATATCTTTTCCCCTCACATTACGGTTGCCAGGATTATTACTAGGATTACTTTTCTTCCCTTTATCTTCTGAAGTGAAAATCATCCCATGCTCCCGAGCCAACCTACCATTGGTCTCGGCAGAAACTGCTTCTATGATAAACGAAGCCCAGTCTGAGAATTGGGAACCTGTGAAAACAGCGATGGATGGTCGCAGATTCATCTTGCATGTATCAATCAATGCTGAATCTGGCATACCAGGAGGCATCTTTAAAGTAGCCTGTCAAAAACGTTCGATGAACGTCCGAGTATCTTCTTTCTCCTTTTGTTTGATTTCTATCAAAGAAGACATATTCATGTCCATACCTCCTTCATAGAAACGGGAGAGAAACATTGTCTTGAATTCGTCAAAAGACGAAATAGAATTATCGGGTAAACTACGATACCAGTCGTAAGCTGAACCTGTCAGGCACCCGATGAACACTCGAGTGAGAAGAGCATCATTTTTCTGCAAGTGTACAGTCATAATATCAAAATAATTGATATATTGACTGGGAGATGCTTTTCCATCGAACAAAACCATAGATTGTGGCTTGAATTTCGGTGGAAAGGGTACATCATTCCAATGAGGAGGATAAGGTTGCTTGATCCCTAACCTCTGGAGTTGATATTTGTGCCTCAAAACTTTAAACTGTGCTTTGAGCTCACGCACTGCTTGAATGGCTTCACTGGTTTGGGGAAGCACATTTGATTGAATGGTTGTTGGATGTACCGTAACTCCCACTGGAGGTGGTACATCTTCAGGAATGATAGGATCTGGAGATACAGAATTCTGATTAACAGCCGGCTCTTGAGTATTCAAAGGTATTTCAGCCCCTTGACTATCTTGAGTTTGTGCTGCTACTGGTACTGGTGTTATTACCGTCGGCTGAGCAGTTTGCTGATTCAAAATTATCTGATGCATGATTTGTACCATGTTAAGCATATCTTTCAGTGATTGCTCAACGGCAGTGAGACGTTGTTCTGTATTAGCAGATGACGTCTCTGGTTCATCTCCAACAGCGTAGGATTCAACCTCTCTTGAAGATACAGAAGGATTAGTATAGAAGTATGAATCCACACTATCGGTATCAGACTCAAAAGATTGAGTACCCCCAGCTTCTGAATCAGAAGTCTACAATTGCCTTTGTCTTCTTGATCGAGTATTCTGATATACTCCTTCAAAGGAATCAAGAAGTCTGTTGAACTGTTGTTGACCTGGAGTTTGGGACATGTTCCGTCTCGGACGTCGTCCTCTGTTAGTATGAGACGCCATGTTGACTGATGCATACGACAGCTCATGTTCTTGGTCTTCAGCTTGATGTTGAGACGGATTAAAACTCAATCGATCAAAAACTGACCGTTTTGAAGATGAACAACAACAATTGATCACAACTTGGTGATATTCACAATGATGTTTTTCTTGGGGGAGCGTCACCGGAGATTGTGAATTCTTACGCTTTTGTATTAGCAATTCACGTAAGTCAGAAGGAGTGGAGGGAGTATTCTTCTTTATCACATTAGGGGTAGAAAAATATTTAGTACCCTGTGTGTAAAGAAGATTACTAGCAGCATTCGCAGAACCAAATTGTACATTTCTACGCGTTTGGAGTTGTGTGCGTAAATCTTGAGATTTTTGAGCACGAAGGACTCCATCTTCATGGCGCGTGATTTGCAAGTTTGGTACTTTACGTAAAGCAGGATAAGAAGGTTGTTGGTGTAGGACAGAAATTTTACCAACAACATTTTTACGCTGTATGCGTTTAGGTACATTCACATTAGATGTGCAAACATCGTTGTGAATTTTATCTATACTGTCACAGACAGGAGACTTACCTTTACGCGTAAAACGTAAAAATTGATTATCTACCACGTCACAGACGGGAGATTTTGTTTTACGCGAGGAGCGTAATTTGTGTGTGTCTACCACGTCACAGACGGGAGACTTATTTTTACACTCAGAAGCATTAGAATCTGCCACATTAGAAATGGGAGACTCATTCTTATGCCTTGAGCGTAAAACTTGGTTTTTACCCAGTGGGCGTAAAACCTGGTTCTTACGCAGTGGGCGTGGAACCTGATCATCTACACCGTCACGGACGGGAGACAAATTGTCACACTTAGAGAGCGACGTCGAAGTAAGGACTGCCTCGTTATGAACGGGATCCCCTACGACAGGAGAGGGAAGAATTCCCTTGCTATCAGAAGCAACAGAGAGATCAGTAGCTACTTTGGACTTAGGGATCCAAACTTTTCGTGCTTTGCGAGACTTTTGAACATTGGAGCAGCGAGAACCACCCCCAGTTCGGAGCATTTCTTCGTAGGCAGTCTGGTCGAAGTGCACAACCAGAGTCTTCTTGGTCGAACCGACCGAAACATCATCATATTGAGCAATTGCCTCCTCGTCAGAGGAGAAGGTCGTCCCCAGCAGAGTCGCAATTTTTATTTCACTTAACAAAATGCCTTGGAGAAATTGGCTTTTGAAAATAAAATGAGAAAAAGTACAAGAAGTACAAATTTGATTCTGGGGAAGTATTGCTATGGAAGTCTGATTCGTAAATGATCACTTTGTTCCTTGGACCATATGATGATGGTGAAGATCACTGCTTGAAGTAGAACAACTAGAAGAACTAAGTCACCAGAAAGGTATCGACGCACTTGGGCACTGATGGCGAGGTCGAATGCTTTCCTGCTTTGCTTCACTCTGTTCTGAAAAAAAAGTTGAAGAAGAATGCCCTGGAGAATTAAAATCTCTAAGTTCTGATCTCTGTATTCTCTCCTCTCTCTGTTGTCTCTGTCCCCTCTTGTTATGAGAAAAATAAGTCTATTTATAGACTTAGGCTCTTGTGCGTAAAAACTCAGCAAAAGTTCCATTTTTACGCTAACAACTGCCACCCATGATCGAAGCCATCCTCTGCATATGTTGACGTGTGTCCCATCACTTCAGTAAGAATAGGATGCATGTACACACGTTCTTCGAGAAGAATGGCATGAAAGCCACGTAAGCAAACCACGTTCCAAACTGGTGGAGGAGAATAGGGCGTAAAAATAGCCCCAATGTACTCTGAGCGTAAAGCAGTAGATTTGGCGTAAAATAGCCCTGACATAGACTTTCCGTGTAAAGTGGTTATTAAATAACCTTGAGCGTAAAAGCAGCTCAAATAGACTTTACGCACACGTCGACTGTTGAGCGTAAAGGCTCGTATAATCTTCGTGCGTAAAGAAGCCGTAGTGTGAGCGTAGAGTAGCTCAATCCACACACTAAACGACAACATTGGTCTCTGTGTAAAAAACAAATCCCTTTATGATATATGCCATCATTAATATCTCCATGTCAGAGTTTGCATTAAATGCGAGATTTGACAGCTTTGTCCAGCGTAAAAGTGGCTGATTGGTCCTTAGCGTAAAACCATGGGTGTAGACCCGAGCGTAAAATGATCAGCCTGCTTAGGCGTAAAGCGATTAGCCTAGTCTTGGGCGTAAAGAGATTACCCGCTCTGCTTGGCGTAAAATGAGATGACTCTTTCTTTGAAGCACTTTTTACGCTCCTACAATCGTGTCATACAAAATCAGCTGGATCAGACCCCAGAAAGAACAAGTGCCATAAGGGAGGCTTCACTTCAGAACTAAAACCAGCATGTCCGAACACAAATAAGAATAATAATAAGAAGACATGAAATGTAAATAAGGCAACAAATGACGAGAGGACGAGGAACTATTCCAGAAGCTAGGTTACAATCCTTAAACCAAACAAGGACCGGGGTTGTAACCCTTCGCCTGAACAGAACCGGGTCTCTAGCCATTTATTGCTAAGAGTAAAGCGTAAGCAAGCATGTCCTGAGATGGCCATGTACTAGATCTAGACAAGACTAGACAGTATTGGACTCCATCTAACATTCACGGCGAAACAAAGAGTACGGCTTGATACTTTAACTAACTAGGATTATCACAAGCCGAGTTACTAGCAAGATGCAATGAGATGTTCCGGCAGTCACAAGCCCTGCAGCTATCCAGGTTATCCAGGCGAGATTCATGTAAGTGTTATCAAGAATTATTAGGTGACTTGGAGTGCAACACATGACAGTGTGCATATTACTTATTTCAAGAAGTGCCCCACATGACAGTGGACTGGAAATGTGCCCTACTCGACGGCAGGCTACAAGTCCACTCAAGGCGCCCAGATAACGGGATCTCCTGTAACTGGAAACATCTCTCTATATGAGCTACTTTGATCAATCTAGTAATTAATCTAGTCAGATTCAGCATGAATCCCTGACCGTGGTAACCAGGGATGCAAGTCCTAGACATAATGCGAGACAAGACTGGTAACTTATACAAGCACATTCAAGAACAATCACCCATAGTGTCAAGATGAGTTATTATTCAGCATGTCAAGATAGTCATCGCAACATCATTCAAGATTACATGTTAGATTTACTTATCAAGATTACTTGTCAAGAGTGCGCCACGGCAGGCCACTATCAAGATTACTTATCATGTCAAGAGTGCGTCACGACGGACCACCATCAAGAATTATCATGTCAAGGTTGCTTGTCAAGAGTGCACCACGACGGGTCACTATTTAAGAGTTATCATGTCATATTGTTATATCGTGTTCATGTGATCATGCTGTGATCATGGTTCAACTAAGACAAGTTATGCCCAAGATTCACAATCAGCAAATCGGGTAGTCACAAGTTAGGCTGAGTAAGATGTAAGCAATTTAAAATATAAAATAATATAATAATAAAAGAACATGCAAGGGACAAGGGCATGGGGGACAAGGAAGCATGCGGCCAAGGACTCCTGCGACCAAGGAATACATGCGGCCCAAACATGCGATCCGCAGGACTGCATGCGGCCAAGATTGTATGCGGCCCAAACATGTGGTCCGTAGGACTACATGCGGCCAAGAATACATGCGGTCAAGGATTCATGCATGCGGTCCGCAGACTCATGCGGTCAGTAGGACTCATACGGTCAAGGGGTTCATGCGGTCAAGGATGCATGCATGCGGTCTGCAGACTCAAGCGGTCCGCAGGACTCATGCGGTCAAAGGGTTCATGCGGTCAAGGATGCATGCATGCGGTCCGCAGACTCAAGCAGTCCGCAGGACTCATACGGTCAAGGGGTTCATGCCGTCAAGGATGCATGCATGCGGTCCGCAGACTCAAGTCGGTCCGCAGGACATATGCGGCCAGACTGCTCATCTTTTCCAAAAATTCGAGAAAGATGGCCAAGATCTCACGAATTTCCAAAGTCCATAAATCACTCAAAATAACTCGAAATTTGAGTTTTCAAAGGTCCATTTTGAGAACATAGAACAATCAAAACATGTAAATAATGAAGTTTGTTAGATCAAAACCCAAGAAAACCAAAAATGACACAAACTTAGATCTACAAAGATCCCTTCATCTAACCTAAGAACTCCAAGTTCTAAAGAGGCTTAGAATCAAGAGGGAATGGTAATGGAACAATAAAATCTAAGATCCATCATGAAGCAAGATTACACTTGCCTAAGCTCTCTTGGTGGGTGGGAGAGTAATGAAGAATAAGGTGAAAAAGTGAATGAAAGTAATGAAGAGAGAGAAAGGGGTGGTTGGATTTTATAAAGGAAGGGGATGGTTCAACAAGTTGAACCAACCATCAAAATAAACCAAACCAAACCAAGCCATCCAAAGCAAGTCAAGTTGGACCAACCCAACCCAAGGTCAACCCTAGTCAAGATACATCAAGGCAAGCCAGAAAGAAATACGAAAATACGGTAAATAAAATATGGGTCGAAATTCGTATACGTACACTGGAATACGTATAACGAAAAATGGGAGTGACAACTCTACCCACCTTAAAAGAATTTTGTCTTCAGAATTTAATCAAGAGGCTAAAGATGTCGGGTCAAGCTATATTAAAACATGAGCCATCTATGACTAGCAACCAATCAAGCAATCATTTACTACAGCCACCTTCTCTTCCTCTGCAGTCTTGGCTGCTCCCAAGATAATCTCGATGTCCTGGAGCCAGGCATCAGCTACAATAGCATCCTCACTGCCATCAAAGAAGGGAGGGTTCAGGTGCTTAAAATTGTTAGCTGTATTGTTCCCTTGGTAACCAACTCTGCCCCTGGCATCTTGTACTGTCTGGTGCAGGGCATTGCCCCGACGATCCTGTGATGCAAGCAATTCCCTGATAAGTCCAATCAAGTCCCTGTTGTCGGACTCTGCAGGCTGGACTGACTGAACTGGGGGCTCTGGGTCATTAGAGTGCATGGCTCGGGATGCTGCTCCCGAGTGCTGGGCTTGGTCTTCTTGTTGCTGCTGGGGTACTGGTTGAGCTCCTTCCGGCTGATCGGTAGGAACAATGTCACTGAAACAATGACATAGAGAACAATAAGGAAGGACCATAATAGATCAAGGATTTTAAACATGTTATCAGGTCAAGATTTCAGGAGATTTAGAAGCCGTGAGTAGAGATCAAAGGCGAGTGCTAATTGAGACATCTATTCGGTAAAACTCTCACACATCTTGATTTACAAGACCCGCATAGGCCACCAATTAAACCGTGTTATGCCCCAGAATCATAATACTGAAGAGAGGGGACAGACACAACCAGCTACGTATATAGAAGTGTAATCTACCTCGATATATGGTCACGGCTGTGTAGATGTATGAGGGTTTATCTATAAGCCATCAGTCACTTATGGTCAAGAACAGGCCTAGTGTCTCAATCTCAAGCAAGTAATAATAATTACAAGATGTTAGACCATCAGATATTCAATAGTAAGGCATCCCATACATTTCATATACAGATGATCATGAAGCTAGTCGTACAAAATGCGTGGACTAGCAAGAGTTTCAGTCATACATGATGTAGCTCCCCTTCTTGAAAATTTTTAAAATATTTTTTATTATTATTTATCTGATTTAAAGGTGATTTTTAGAATTTTATAAATAATTTTTTAGTTAATTATTACGGTAGATGACTTTAACCACGGTTAAGTTTTGAAGTACCAGACGACTAGGAATCATGGCACGGATAGTGCAGTGGCGTACCTTGACTAGTGTATTTGCCATATTAGGGATGGCCGAGCCATAGTGATGTCCTAACTAGAAAAACCAGGCCAAGTTGCGACTTAACCCTTACCGAAGATTTATTTATTTATTAATTATATTATTGAGTTTTAGGGAATCCGGTTGTACCAAACTAGTCCAGATTGGACCCAAAACAAGCCCAAGTACGTGCAGTCATGCGGTACGTCCAATGACATTCGTGTTGATGTATTTTGGTATGATTGTGTCGTATTCCATTTTAATGATCTAATGAATGTTTTCTAAGTATTCGTTAATTAAATATTATAAATATCATTATTAGTTGATATTCAATGATATTTGTATAAAATAGGTCCTTGTACATTTTAGGATTATTATACTGAACATAATAGTTTATACACAATTATTGGTTTATTGAATTTCATTATTATTATTATTTTATTATCAATGTTATTGAGGTTATTACTGTATAATATTATTTTATTATTATTGGTTATATTATTCTTGTCAAACAAATGTTATAATATATGTGTCCATATTTATATAGGTAGGCCCTACCTTAGGAATAAATGTTGTTGGGATTTATTTGGGTTTATGGAGATTGTATATATATATATATATATATATATATATATATATATATATATATATATATATATATATATATAAGTGCTTATAAGATATTAGTTGGTTGCTATGAACATTTATTGTTGTAGTGGTATGTTTGCATAGAAGATATATATAAAAATAAAAGTAAATATATAAAGAGATATATAAGTATATTTATATATATGTATATATATATAGGTATTTATATATATATATATATATATATATATATATATATATATATATATATATATATATTTCTTTTTTTCTTTTTTTTAAACCCCCTTTTATTAATGAAGGCTCGAAGACCGAAGCCGGAGCAAGTATACAAGGCGCAAAATGCCGAAGTCTATACAAGTATACCACCAAAAAGAAGAGGGAGAGAAGGGGATGTCAAAACCAGCGCGAGTAGGGGAGTTAGGGGAGAACGGAGGGCCAAAATGTCCTGGAGCTGTGGGCACACCAGGTGCTCCTTTTACGACATTGGCGGAAAACTTCTCGTATGAGCTGATTTTCCGAGTATTGGAGTCCTTCGTATCTAGCCTTGTTGCGGTTCTTCCAAATGACCCACGTGGCGGCCGCTGCTACAATTTGGTGTCCGTGAGAGACGAAACCCCAGGAGATCGCAAGATCGTGGAAGCGCCTGCTACCTGGCTCAATGCTACACCGTTGGTTGAGGATCCTCCAGATGTGACCTGGCAGATCCCCCTGATAGAAGATGTGGTCAATAGTCTCCATCTGACGATCAACGCAACAATTGCAGGCTGAAGCTAAGCTGATTCCTATGGTGTTCAGAATCTCGTCTGTGGGCAGTTTCTTTCTGATGATTCTCCACATCAGGAAGGACCACTTTTTTGGAATACAAGAGTGCCAATAGGGGGCAATGGTAGGATTCCGGTTCCCATTAACTCGAATAGCGCTCCTCGCTGACCGCATCGAGAATGCCCCCGAAGCTTCGAGCGACCACCTCCATCCATCCGCTTCGTTATCGATTTTAACCCTGTGAAGGCGGATGCTCTCCACAGTGTCTTCTCCGGACCAATCACGAATCTTGTCCCAATTCCATTCGTTACTACTAAAGTCCCAAAGGTCACTGATCTTGCAGTCTCTAGGGGTCTCCGTGATGCTCGGGATCATGCTGTCCCCAATCTATCTCTCCAGGAATGGGTTGGACTGACCGTCGCCCAAATGGAGTCTGATAACAGGTTCTGCGCTATCTCGGCCATCGAGGATCCGACGCCACGCCGCAGAGGACCGGCTGTTGGAGATGGCAATTGCTGGATGGATGTGTTTGAAGTATCTTGCCTTCATATACCTGGTCCATAAGTTGTTCCTCGTCCGAAGATTCCACCACAGTTTCAACGAGAACGCTTTAACGATGTGTGAGAGTTTGGTAAATCCCAGGCCCCCTTTCTCGGTAGGGCGTGCCATAGAGTCCCAACTCGCCCAGTGGTGCTTGTCTTGTCCTGTGTCCTGTCCCCAAAAGAAGTTACAAAAGGTTTGTTCGATCGAGGTCAGAACCTTCTTGGGTGGGGAACACATAGCCAATGTGTGAATTGGGATAGAGGTGAGAACATGATTGATGAGGATCATCTTGCCGCTGGGGGATAGAGTGGCATTATGTCACCCTTCGAGTTTTTTTCTAATTCTAGAGATCAAATCCTCGAAAATGCCAGAGTTGGATTTCCCGTACACAAGAGGACATCCAAGGTATTTGAAGGGGGGATGGGCTACATTGAAGGAAGTTAAGTTGGAGAGGCCGTGCGCATTCTCACGATTGAAGTTGTGGTGGGCGTAAATAACGCTCTTGGCGTTGTTGATTTTCTGACCGGACCATCTGGAGTATCTCTGCAGTGTGTGGTGCACCACCTCGACCGCACCAATTTCTCCGGACGAGAATATGAGAACATCGTCGGCGAAGGCCAAGTGGGTGATGAAGGGACAGCCGCTGGATGTATGATAGTGCTGGAAGTTGGGGGTATTTATCATGTTATTAAGGTTTCTGCTCAAAGCGTCGGCCGCAATGATGAAGACAGTGGATGAAAGAGGGTCACCTTGTCTAACTCCGCGAGTAGACTTGAAGAATCCGTCAGCCTGCCCGTTGATAATCGTAGAAAACCATGAGTTGCTAATGGATCTCCATACGGTGTTGGTCCAAATTTCCGAAAATCCGAAAGCTCTGAAGACCCAGATAATAAATTACCAATCCAATCTGTCATAAGCTTTCTCCATGTCGAGTTTGATAGCGATGTTGCCCCCTCTTGCAGGAAACTTCATGCAGGTGATTAACTCCTGAGCTAGCATGATGTTGTCCTGGATATTTCTTCCGCGAACAAAGCCGCTTTGCTCCTCGGAGACGATCTTGGGAAGAAATCCGGCCATTCTGGTTGCAATGATCTTGGATATGATCTTTTTAGTGAAAGTGCAAAGGCTGATGGGATGAAATTCTCGAAAGGATTCGGGGTTGGAATTTTTCGAAATAAGGATCAACTTGGTGCTGGAAATTGCTTTGGGGTAAGTGGCTCCCGCGAAGAATGCAATGGCCGCCTCAGTGATGTCCTGTTTGAGGACATCCCAGCAGTTGCGAAAAAATACCCCAGAAAAACCGTCCGGGCCGGGAGCACTGTTCGCATCCAGGGACCAAACCGCGTCGGTCACCTCCTGTATGGTGGGGGCAACTCCAGCTGAACATTGTCGTTGTCGCTGATGAGGTGAGGAATGGAATTCAGAAAGGAGTTGTCTTTGTGAACCGTCTCTTTGGAGAATAACTTGGAATAGAACTCCGCAGCAGCCGCTTGGATGTTTTTTGATCAGTGATGATGTTCCCCAAATCGTCAGAGATTTGGTGGATCGAAAGCTTCTTTCTGCAGCCTTTGACACAGTCATGAAAATATTTAGAGTTTTTATCCCCCTCGCTGTCCCATTTCAATCTCTCTTTTTGCTTCCAGAAATCGGTCTCCACTTTGACCCTGAATTTGAGCATAGCTTTGGTAAGATTCATGGCCATCATGGCCATCGGTGAGCGGTCTAAAGCGAACCTGGCTTTCGCCCGCGCGACGTCGTCCTCCGCAATCCGCACAGCTTGAAAAATGTCCCCGTAGGCTTGTTTGCTCCAAACGGTAAGGGCTTTCCTAGTTTCTTTGAGCTTATTGCTAACCCGCACGAGGGGGTCGGGTGATTCGACCCGATTCCACGCGTCTTTAACAATGTCCAAAAATTGAGGATGCTCGGTCCAAAAGTTAAGGAAGCGGAAGTTCTTCTTGACGGGATTGCCAGAATTTTTTATTTCAATCAACAGGGGAGAGTGGTCTGATTCTGATGAATTGAGGTGGGTCAGACTGGTAGTGATCCCCATACCGTCCCAGTGGACGTTGGTGAGGGCCCTGTCTAATCGGGAGTATTGGCGTTGATCTCCTTCCTGCATATTGCTCTAAGTGAAAGAATTGCCGGTGAACTGGAGGGAGGATAGGTGGGCATTGAAGATGAAGTTGTTGAAATCTAACATGGCTGAAGTCGGCGGCGGGCGACCTCCAATTTTCTCCTCTCTACTGGTGATAGCGTTAAAGTCCCCAACGCACAGCCAAGGCAAAACAAGGTGATTGGTGTGAATGTCTAAAAGGTCGTTCCAAAGCTGTCTCCTTTCTGCAATGTCACAGCTGCCGTGCACCGCTGAGAGGATGATGCGTTTGGAAACGGAAGGGTGTTCCACCCAGCAAGAGAGGTCCTGCCTGGCCTCGTGGATGACTCCGAAGTTGACATCCTCCGTGCCTAGGATCCAGATATCGTTACTCCCAGCTACGGCCTGGGGAAGCCCGAGCTGCAGCTGTATAGATTTCAATATTTTTAGGGGAATTTTGGGTCCGATAATAATGAGAATATCGATGTTGTGCATCTTCCGGAGATTAGAAATTCTCCTCATAGTGGGTTTGTTGGCCAGACCACGAACATTCCAGGATAGGATGTTAATCATTAATGAGAATGGGGAGGGTGTTTTTTGTTCCGCCTGGAGGCGGATCTGGTGAGGATAGTTTTGGTATCTGCTGTTCCCGACTTGTCAGTTTTCTGGCTCGATGATGATTTTTCTGCCATTGATGGGATTGGTATGTTGCTGGTGTTCGCTTGGATTTCGGTGGTGGCTACACTGGTTTGGTCAATCTGATCTCCAGCGGAATCCAGAATGGGCTCCTCCGGCGGGATGACTAGTGCATCGCTGGTGCTGCCAATCTGCGTCAGCGATTGCTGGAGGGAATAACCCGCGGCTTGAACCTGCATTCCTCTCTGAGCCTGGTCAGGTCCAAGGATCGATAATGCTACTGCCACTGGGTTTGGGAAGGTGGTGGGTTGCTCTGCAGTATTGGAGTCATGGTACTCCGCTCTGGCCTCCGAATGAGGGTCTATCTCGGTGATATTGGGATCAACTATGATTAAGGCAGCTTCCGGCAGGACCTCCTCATTAACAATGTTATCAGCTAATGAACAGACGGTCTCCGATGGGGTCCCCTCATTATCCGAATCAAGAGCATCAAACTTATTGAAGAGGGTTAGAGCTTGGAATTTGCAAGGGCTGACAGTTTTGCTTTGGATTCCGCCATTGTCAGAGATGCCGTCACTTGACTCAAATCTGGTGTGAGTGTTAGGGGCTGGTAATAGAGGGGACCGGGGGGTCCTCCCTCCAATTTCCAAGTGGTCGTTCCGGGCCGATTTCTTCTTGAGCTCTGGGTGAAGCCGATGACAGTATTTTGGAATGTGACCACGTAAATGGCAGTGGTTACAGAACATAATGTGGTTGTCATATACGATCTGTTGTGTGTGGGTACGATTGCGGAGCTCGATACTGATGAAGTTGGGGGGCTCGGAGGTGAGATCGAGTTCCACACAGAATTTGGCGTAGTTGGCCTTGGTGAGGTTGCTGGTTTCGGGGGCCGTGGCGTAGTTGGGCAACCTCACCCTGTTGATATATATATATATATATATATATATATATATATATATATATATATATATATATATATATATATATATATATATATATATATATATATATATATATATAAAATAAAAAAATATAGGTATTTATATAAATATAAATATAAATATATATATATATATATATATATATATATATATATATATTATATATATATATATATATATATATATATATATCAACATATATATAAATACCTATATATATATATACATATATATATATATATATATATATATATATATATATATATATATTTTTTTAAAAAAATATACATATATTTTTTTTAATATATATATATTATATATATATATATATATATATATATATATATATATATATATATATATATATATATATATATATATATATATATATATATATATATATATATATATATATTATATATATATATATATATATATATTATATATATATAATATATTATATATATATAATATATATATATATATATATATATATATATATATATATATATATATATATATATATATATATATATATATATGCTATTAGGAAATGAAGCAAAGGAGCAGCAGCGTTCTAGCCCAGGGCCATTTCATATCTTGTTCGTGCCAGACACATGTAGACACGGGGGAGATACTCCAAAAAGACACTTGGACACACCATAGTTATTTTTGTATGCATTGACATGTTCATATAATCTTGTATCATATCTGTATCATGCAACATAGCTGATTATTTATTGTACATATCTATAAATGTCTGTATCCCGTATCTAAAAATGTTTGTATCCCGTATGTATCATGTCTTATATGTATCCATGTCCATATTCCTGCAACATAGATTCCCAACCTTCTTTTTATATACCAGGCCATCTCAATAGACTATAGCTCTTCCCAACCTCAATTAAAGCCACCTGTAACTTCTCTCGATTTTACTCATTTTTAATCAATTGTATGCCTCTCTTCCAATCTCAACATTCTCGTTCAACTATGCCTATTTATTTGATATTTTTGTACTTGTCACAGTTAAGCCCGTCCTTTGAAGTTATCGAATGGTTAAATGGGTGAATATATACGATCCAGTTGTGGTTTATATTACGCCTGAATTGAGCCCAATTTAGAAGGAAGCAAAAAGACTCAAAAAACTAGGGCCTCACCCCCAGACTCGAACCCAGCAACTCCCAAGCCCAGCCCGAGTGGAACCCCCCCTCCCCCGACTTTGTTTTATAATCGAACACATATGAAAGCGCGAGAGAGAACAAAGCAGGAAAACCCTAGCTCTAAACCCACGCCACGCCGACCCCCTACCCAGGTGACCTCCCCTGCACTGCCACGGTGGACGACGGCGGCCGTGGCAGCGTTGGCGACTGAACGGAGATGACACCAACAGTGACAGCAGCCGCGAAGGTATACTTCGAACCCATGTTTCTCACCCTATATTTAACCAATTTTAGATCTGTAAATTAGTTTAGAAAACCAACATAACCAAGGTTAGACCCAGCAATTAGGTTTTGGTTTAGTCGAGGAACCTGCCCAGTACATCGACCTAAATTCGATGAAAAACCGTTCAAACAGGACAGAAAATCAAGTCCAAAGGCCTATTTTGGAAGGAAGATTTTGGGACAATTTATTAAGAATCTTTAGGATCTGTTTGAAGAGATTCATAGACAATATCTACAAGATAGAAACCCTTCTTTTCGTTTCTGTATTCATGCAACGTGTGGCGAATAAATAGTCTCCAAAGATTAGGAAAAACCTATTTTTTAAAAACTATCTATTTTCATAAAACCTTCGATACGACGTACGTTCCGCCAATCCGGGCAACGTGGTCGCGAACCGAAAGCATCGAAATGTACGTATCGGCTTCATGGATGTGTGGACTTCGACGGAATTCAAATTGGTTGCGTGTGCGCGACGAATTTGATGTGTATCCGTCGAAATTTACCGTATCGGCCTCTGTGTAAATTTTCCAATTACTTTGTGCACGTTCGTCAGATCGTGACGAAACTTGCGCCAACAGGACCGTATCATTTTTTTGGTCCTGTATGCCAAGTTTGGTCTGATTCTAAGACAGTTGACCGGATCATCGTTTTGCGGGTCCCACGATCTGACTCAACGGACGATTTTGTTCACGGCCTGTCGAAATCCAACTTTGGATATACGGTTGGGTTCGTATCGAAAAATCGAACCTGTTGACATATAGTTTGACGATTTTAGAGACCATAGACTTTGGCACACTTTTTGGTACAAAGTGGGTCCAACGGCGGACACCGTTTTGACCCGAAATTATCGTTTTGCCCTGTATCCAGAATTGGACTTAAGGACAGGCAATTTTAGCTAATTTTACTATTCTAAAAATGTTGGTAATGTTTATTTTAGCATCCGAAGACTTTTTGCATGTGTTGACTTTAGTGACTCATCTGAGTGGTTGTACTATCGGTTTTACCAGCAAAGGACCTCAGGCAAGTACACTTTCTGATTGATTTTGATTCATAGTAGTCTTTCCAATTCATGTTTATGTATATGTTATCTTACTTGTTGACACATTGTTACACGGATTAGTGTCATGGATCTCTACATACATTATTTCTTGATTGTCGTGTGTTTCGTGTTTCGTGACTTGTTCGAGTCCATGAGTAGTAGTCGGGAGAGGAAATATCTTAGTAGACGTGCGAATTACCCCTTACCCATCCCATGATGTCTATTTTTGAATAATAGCAGCTGCACACGACTTGTACAGGGTGCCGGATTTACCCCCTAGTCGTTCACACGTCGAAACTGATATATCAAAACACATAGATAGTTGTCTCTACTGGTTTTCCTCGTTTTCTTCACCACTTGCCATGTCATCAGTTACTTTCTAGTTTTTATCTCACATATGTTATTTTCATGTCTTGTTAATTCTATTGTGTTTTCGCATTGCCGTCGATTTGTGTGCGTGTTCTATTCCTGACTGGAAACCAATATTTTTCAGGTTTGTCCGCGATCACTCTTAGCACTGGAAAGGCATGGGTATGCTGAGGTCAACCTAGATAGTTGAACTAGCTATCTTTTTTATTTTGTGAGACATTGTATTTTCTTTAAATATAAATATTATAAAATTGACCTTATAATTTGTAAAAATTGATTTAATAATGTGAATGAGCAATAAATATATATTTTATGATTTTGAGTATATTGGCCGTGACAGCGTTCTACAGCCGACTCTGCGGCGTAGGCTGGTTGGACACGCCTCGTATCTGAAAAGCGGGTGCGGGTCATGACAAGTTTTTGTGGTGGCTCATGTAGGTCAGTTTTTGCAAAAGATTGCGAACTCGTGATAGTACTTAAGTTAGTCGTACTATTACGAGCCTACGACTAGGAATTGCTCATTCACAATTAGGATTGAATTAATTTAGGAGAATGACTAGGAATAGGAGTCCCTTATTAATTTGATTATTGGGTAGTTAAGGATTAGGCCATGTAATTCACTAAATTTAGATGACCTGGAAGGTTTTATAGATACACTATTACATTTTGATACGACGATATGACCTAAGGTGGGTAGACTGTTTACTCATCAACTTAGGCCTTCCTGAAACCCAATTCTTGACCGAACCCCTCTTTCCGAAAGTTTGTAAAATGTCATATTATTTAATTATTTGAATTAAAATATGATTCTTACAATTTTATAAATATTTATTATAGAAGCCCTTAGTCACGGTTAAGTTTTGGAGTACAAGATAACCAAGAATTTTGGCACTGAGAGTGTGGTCGTGTGCTTTGACTAGTGTTCTAGCCATGGTAGAGGAGGCTGAGTCATAGGTGTGCACTAACTAGGAAAACCAGGCCAAATCATGACATAGCCCTAGGAATAATTTAATTACTTATTATTAGGATTATTGGCTTTTAGAAGACCTGGTTGTTCCAAACTAGCCCGAATCCAACCCAAGTCCTAGTGGTCATGTAGAGCGGCCAACGTCGTCCATGTAGATATACAGATGTGTATATATATTGGTAGTTCATTTCTAGTATTGTGAATAATTTCTATAAATTATATATTGAATATAATATATGTATTATTGCTATTTAAATTTATATTTTACGTGAAAACAGGATAACCTTCCCTTAGAATGATAATTTGGGATTTTTGGGATTTACTTAGGCTATACATATATACTTGTGTATGAATATATTCGTAATAGGTAGACATAGTATTTTATACATATTTTCTCTCGATCTTGAATATTAAAGAAATATAAATTTAAGTTTATATTTCTTTTGCCCACGGCCATTTTCCTCTAATCATGATCAATTGTACAACTTTATCTTATGTCTTTTCTAAACATCGCTGTATCATAAGTTCGTATCACTTATATTCTTTTCCTTGGACCTAAGAAATTATTTTTAAAATAACTTCTCCCTCAATTGTCTATTAATCTCGAGTTAAGTTTTTGGATTCAAAAGTTTCCTCTCAATCGTTGAATACTAAAAATCCGTGAAATAAGGACTATAAGATTTTTACTTATTTTGACTTTGATCATTATCCTTCCTAATCAATTTTTTTTCAAGAAGCTGATCTTATACTTGAAGAACAGATACTTACACTTTTTCTATCTTTATCAGAATCGGGTCTCTAGTCATTTATTGCTAAGAGTAAAGCGTAAGCAAGCATGTCCTGAGATAGCCATGTACTGGATCTAGACAAGACTAGACATGATTGGACTCCATCCAACATTCACGGCCAAGCAAAGAGTACGGCTTAATACTTTAACTAACTAGGGTTATCACAAGCCTAGTTACTAGCAAGATATAATGAGAAGTTTCGGCAGTCACAAGCCCTGCAGCTATCCAGGTTATCCAGGCGAGATTCATATAAGAGTTATCAAGAATTATTAGGTGACTTCGAGTGCAACACATGATAGTGTGCATATTACTTGTTTCAAGAAGTGTCCCACATGACAGTGGACTGAAAATGTGCCCTACTCGACGGCAGGCTACAAGTCCACTGAAGGTGCCCAGATAACGGGATCGCCTATAACTGGAAACATCTCTCTATATGAGCTACTTTGATTAATCTAGTAATTAACCTAGTCAGATTCAGCATGAATTCCTGACCGTGGTAACCGGGGATGCAAGTCCTAGACATTATGCGAGACAAGACTGGTAGCTTATAAAAGCACATTCAAGAACAATCACCCACGGTGTCAAGACGAGTTATTATTCAGCATGTCAAGATAGTCGTCGCAACATCATTCAAGATTACATGTTAGACTTACTTACCAAGATTACTTGTCAAGAGTGCACCACGGCGGGCCACTATCAAGATTAATTATCATGTCAAGAGTGCGTCACGACAGACCACCATCAAGAATTATCATGCTAAGGTTGCTTGTCAAGAGTGCACCACGACGGGTCACTATTTAAGAGTTATCATGTCATATTATTATATCGTGTTCATGTGATCATGCCGTAATCATGGTTCAACTAAGACAAGTTATGTCCAAGATCCACAACCATCAAATCGGGTAATCACAAGTTAGGCTGAGTACAAGATGTAAGCAATTTAAAAAAAAATAATAAAAGAACATGCAAGGGACAAAGGGCATGGGGGACAAGGAAGCATGCGGCCAAGGACTCATGTGGCCAAGGACTCATGCGGCTAAGGAATACATGCGGCCCAAACATACGATCCGCAGGACTGCATGCGGCCAAGATTACATGCGGCCCAAACATGTGGTCCGCGGGACCGCATGCGGCCAAGAATACATGCGGTCCGCAGGACTGCATACGGCCAAGAATAATTGCGGTCAAGGATTCATGCATGCGGTCCGCAGACTCATGCGGTCTGCAGGACTCATGCGGTCAAGGAGTTCATGCGGTCAAGGATGCATGCATGCGGTCCGCAGACTCAAGCGGTTCGCAGGACTCATGCGGACAAAGGGTTCATGCGGTCAAGGATGTATGCATGCGGTCCGCAGACGCAAGCGGTCCACAGGACTCATGCGGTCAAAGATGCTTGCATGCGGTCCGCAGACTCAAGTCGGTCCGCACGACATATGCGGCCAGACTGCTCATCTTTTCCAAAAATCCGAAAAAGATGGCCAAGATCTCACGAACTTCCAAAGTCCATAAATCACTCAAATAACTCGAAATCTGGGTTTTCAAAGGTCCATTTTGAGTGAAATCGAATTCTCTATAACATAGAACAATCAAAACATAAAAATAATGAAGTTTGATAGACCAAACCCCAAGAAAACCAAAATGACACAAACTTAGATCTACAAAGATTCCTTTATCTAACCCAAGAACTCCAAGTTCTAAAGAGGCTTAGAATCAATAGGGGAAGATAATGGAACAAAAAAATCTAAGATCCATCATGAAGCAAGATTAGACTTGCCTAAGCTCTCTAGGTGGATATGAGAGTAATGGAGAAGAAGGTGAAGAAATAAATGAAAGTAATGAAGAGAGAGAAAGGGGTGGTTGGGTTTTATAAAGAGAGGGGTGTAGAGCCTAAAAATCAAGTTGCGCTATGAATTTACTATTCAGTGATCAAGTTTACCCCAGAGATCAAGCTGTGCCGCTGAACAAGTTACACCATACATCAGACTGTGTCCAGTCTTATTGTGCCAAAATCTACGTGGCGTCTGACATTTAATAGCCATCATTACCTGACAGCACTAACAACTGACACCACAGTAAATGAGAAAAATCTCTTCGAATCCCGTAAATTGTACCGCTCGAGGAGAGTTGGTTGACAGCTGTTCTGTACGCTTTGTTAGTTGCGCCTTGGCGCAATCCAGACAAAATCTTTAATTGTGCCTAGGCACAATCTGAATGACTTCTGCTCAAAAGCTGCCATCCAGATAAAATCCTTAATTGCGTCTAGGCACAATCTGAATGACTTCTGCTCAAAAGCTGCCACGTGTCTAGGTGCAACTCAATCAGGCGCAGTTTACTCATTGACTGAAGTTCGCACAACCTGATAAAGTTGAGACAATTTTTATTTCTAAAGCTGGATGACGTGGCGCACATGCCACTAATCTCTAGAGATGTGTCTACTATCCTGTACACGACCACACGCATCTCAATCACATGATGTCACGCATCAAAATACAGTTAGTACACGACTTATAACTGAATAAAAGTTGGCACAACAGGAGGTTGGCGTAACCCAATGTGGCGCAATCCAGCCTCGCGTACATCAGAATAACTGCTAAAACAGTTATTTTCTAAACTCTATAAATAGAGTTTCCAATCATTATTAAAGCATCAGATACATACACACAGAGATCAAGAACTCTTGCAAAATTATTACTACATTCTCCAGATACTACAGTCTTCAAGTTCACATAGTCCAAGGGATAAAGTGATCGTCTTCTGATCAGATTCCTACAGTTGTACTTCTCCAGAATTCAAATTGTACTCTTGTACCCTTTTCTCAGTTTGTTATAAAACTTTTTTTGTTTTTGCAAACAAAATGGCGACTCTGCTGGAGATGACTTTCTCCTCCGACGAGAAGGTGACAACTCAATGTGATACTGCGTCGATCGGCATGACGCAGAAGACTCTGGTTGTTCAAGTCAACCAGATAGCCTACGAGGATATGATTAACACCAAGAGCAACAAGCGCACTGTGGCTATCGCCAAGAACCGGACTGTATGGACTCCTAAGTCTCCTGCAGTTGATGTTGCACAGGCGCAACTTGAGTGCTCAGTGGCTAAGGCGCAATCCGCCTCAGTGGCTCCGGCACAGCCTGCTTCTGTTGTCAGGGCACAACCTACTCATCCCATTGTCCGTGCACAGTCCACTCTTCCTGCTGCCCGTGCACAGTCTACCACTCTCTTTACTAGCAAAGCACAGTCGGTTTAAGCTGTTGCTGAGGTGCAGTCTACTTATGTTGCCGCCAAGGCGCAACCAGTAGCCTATATTGCTATGGTGCAACCAGTAGCCCGTAAGACTATGGCACAACCCAAGCAATCAGTAACTCAGGCGCAGTCTGCCACTCTAGCGCAACCCAAGGGAACTAGTCTTTTGGCTATTCCCTCTTCCAATTCTCCAGTTCTGAACTTGGAGAAGCAATGTTCTAGTGCTGCCACTTGACAGAACCAAGGGAAGAGTCCTTTGACATTTCCTCAATTGGCACAATCTGTGCCTAAAGTGGTCTCACAACAGAACAAAGGAGAACGCTTCTTAGCTAACCCTCTACAAAATAAAGGAAAGCACCATTTGGTCTTTTCTCAAACTTTCCTGGTCTATGACTCAGAGGAAGACACATCAGGTTCTATTCCTTTAAGCAAAAGTCTTTGGATCTCTGATATCGGAAAGAATACGGATCAAAGAGGCATCTTACCTACCCCTATGGGGTCTGGTCAAGACCTTTCCACCTTGCAAATTTTAAGATCTAAGCAAAAAAAATTGAGGGTATCACAAACAGAGACACCTGGAGCAGAATTTTCTGATTTATGCGCTTATCTCAATAGGCGTCAACCAGTATCAACTTTGGCAAAACGTAAGAATCCAATGCCAAAGGCCAATCTGTACCAAAAGCCAAAGTTTGAAAAGAAAGACCCAACCACTTATGCTAATGAGTTGAGTACATCCTTGTACACTCAGGGAACTAAACATCTGAAGAATAGGAGACATGTTTTAAATATCATTAAGGAATATGTTCCTCCAACTTCTTCTTGTCCTGTAGGGGTAAGTGATCTCAGGGAACATCTTACGCAAAGACGGGAGGCTGCAGGAATATCTCCTTTACCTCTAAATCACTCTTCAAATCACTATTACCTTCATGAAGTCGTCATCATCTATTACTGCCAATCATCTCGACGATCTGTCTTCAATCGTCTGAACTATGCTTCAACTCCCGAACATATAATAGAAGATGAAGATGAGCTATTATATGCTTCTGTCAACATGACTTCTCAAGGCACTGGAGTGGAAAACGTCCAAGACGTAATACATCATGTAATCCCAGTCAACAATACTTGGATCGGATTTATGCATCCAGTGAAGGTGTCTTTCAATACACTAGATCGAAAAATCGACATTTGAACCAAGGTGTCTTTAATCAAGAAGATCTCCCCATTGCCCAGGTAGGAGAGGACTCTTTCTCAGAGTTTGATACAGACAGTAAAACTTCTGAACAAACTATCTCATCAATAGCTATAAGAGAAGTGACGACATATACCGTTACGGAAGATCAAGATGCCTCTACTTCAACCAGTCAGGAGCAAAGAATTGTTGCACTAGAAGACAAATTGAAGACCATGGCAGAAATAGTTGCTAGCATGCACACTATAATTGTGGCTCAACATACAATGCCACCGATTATAAACCCTGCTACAAATCCTTAGCTTATAGCATCTTCTGTACCTGTTAGTCTGGGGGTACCACCTCCTCAGGTTGCTTCTGTGCCAATTCAAGCTGATCCCAGTCAGTCTGGGGTCGGGGGTGGTAATTACCACGCTGTTCCTCCTCCCAACAATTCTAACCAGCCTATCAATTCCCAAATATCAGGGGATGCTAATGAGGCCGTGAAACTCTTACGCACTCAATTTGAGGCCTTCAAGCAGAAGGATGGCCTACAAAGACTAGGCGTAAAGCAGCCATATCCTACAGAGTGGAAGGAAGTTCCATTCCCTCCTAAATACAAACTTCCTACCATTATGTTGTTTGATGGCAGTACCTCTCCAAGTCAGTACTTCAATCACTTTGAGGTGATGACTGATCAATTACAGCCAAATGATGCTCTCCTTACCAGAGTGTTCGTCGGTTGTTTAGCTGACGCAGTATACGACTGGTATCGTAGCTTGCCTGATGGTTGCATAACTGCTTTTGCTGGTTTCAAGCAAACATTCTTGGAACGGTTTTATGAGGGGGTCAACGACATGACCATGTCTGCCCTCATTAAGATTAAACAAAGGCACAATGAATCCATGGAGAGTTTTATTGAAAGATTCTGCCGAGAGGCACTCAAAATGCCTTAAGGAACTCCATCTGCTGTAACAATAGACACTTGTAAATCAAACTTGTTGCCTATTATCAATATATGGACAGGATCTATGCAATTCCAGGATTGGCCTTCTTTCATTATAAATGCCAAGGCGGCGGAGGCCAGTGCCAAAAAGTTCAAACAGTTAAGAGTTCAGATGACTGATCCTAACCAAGACGAACATTCTACACCCGGGGGTAATAATTGTTAGAATAATCGTAAGGGTAAAGAAACACTGGCCATCAATCTCAAAGGCAAAAAATCTTTGGCTGTCAATGTTACTCAGACTGCATCCACTCCATCAGCACCACCACAGAAGACACCTCGTCCAAAAGAAGAGTATTTTTTTAATGAAGATAATACTTTACGTATCTTTGATTACTTGATCAAAAGCAATAAGCTTCAGCTGCCAGAGGCCAAACGGCCAGAAGAAGTGGATAAAACCGATCACCCTAAATACTGAGTTTATCACAGATTCATAGGGCATCCAACCAGAGCATGTTACATGCTCAAGGGCAAAATCCAGGAGTTGGTCAACTCTGGAGCAATTACTCTTCAGCAGGACGAGAAAATGGTGACTGCTAATATGGTTTCTCTACAATTCGGTGATTTTCCACCACAACTTGTACAAGATGGTGTTTTTTTCCATTTCAATGGCTACTCTTGAGATCGTCAATCTCCTCCTTCCTCAAAATAAAGGTCTTGTTCCATTATCGACTGACAGAGGAGAGATTATATAGATTCATCCAGATCTGGTAGCAGAGTTTGAAACGCTTTTCTCTTCTAAGCAAAAGAAGTACTCTAAATCTAAATCCAAGAACTGCAATATGGTATCCTTTGAACCAGTAACAGAAGAAGAAATTCTAATGGGCACTAGATCTGAAAAACCTTATCTTCGAAAATATCCCAAAAATTAAGAGAATCCTGCTCCATCTCTTGATGCTCCTCCTTTATCATCTTCTCCTGCTAAGAATATACCATCTACATCCTTGCCGGTGGTCGAACCATCTCCTTCTAAACCAACATCAGCAGACAAGGGAAAGCAACCTGTTCGCTTTGACAAAGCACTAAAGAAGTTCTCATCTCTTGGACTTGAAAAGCCTTACTATTTTGACATATTGGCTCAATTGGCCAATACTCCAGCAAGATTATCAATCTTTGAACTTTTACGTCTCTCAAAAGAAACTCGAGACACGTTAAGTGAAGCCTTGATGCAGGCTGACGCTTGTCTTACTCTTCTTAAGAAGCCTGAAAAGGAGCCAGTCAGCTGTACATATTGTCATAGTGTATTTGAATTAATGCCCAACATTACTTTTACACAAGATGACATGTTGCTAGAAGACAATCATCATGATCGTCCTCTCATTTCACGGGGTATGCGGACACCATGAAAGTCGATCGCATTTTGATTGACCCGGGGTCCGCACTTAGCATCATGCCGAAGTCTTTGCTGGATGCTTTGATGATCCCAGTGTATAACCTTTCTACAACTATCACTACCATTTTGGGGTTCAATCAAGGAAGAAGTGAACCTTTGGAGAAGATACGCCTAAAACTTCAAATTGGCAATCTTCGTACAAAGGTAACTTTCTATGTTATTGACAATCATGGCTCATATAATACTCTGTTAGGAAGGCCATTCCTCCATGAACACAATATTGTACCTTCTACTCTCCACCAATGTTTCAAATATATGGATGGTAATGGAGAAGTCCAAAAAGAGGTTGCAGATCTGAATCCCTTCAAAGGAGTTGAAGCATAATGCAACGATTCTCGCATGTACAAAGAGAAATTCATGAAGGTGGTACTAGCAATGGACACAGATGAAGAACAGAAAAATGTGTCGAATGATACTCTGGTGATCCCGGTCAAAGGACTCACCTCATGTCCTCAATCTTCCAAACCACTGACTATCTATCTTCCTTCCCATGAGAAGCAGCCTAAGGGTGATAGTCAGGAACAAAGGGAGCTCACCTCTTCTGAGCCGCTTGTAATCGACCTTCGTCGTAAGAAGCCCCCTCCTCCTTCTCGTTCTTCTTCTCCCCCTCTTGTCATCAATCTGACTAAGCCTGCTAAGGCTAAAGTTCTTGTTGTAAATGATGGTGTAAAAATCAATAAAGTATCTCCTTTGTAGTATATTGATGTCTCTTACTGTACTCAATGTTATTTGGATATGCTAGATAGCTTTAAACCACTTACAATAGAAGTCGTATCATCTCTGCGAAATGTGGTATTACTGGATTCAATACAAGAGTCGTACTTCTTAGTACCGTCTCGAAAGAAAGATAAAAAGCCTATATTCTTCAATAAAAGAGAAGAACCAAAAATCATGCTCTATAATGATAATAGAGATGATACAGTAAGGCTACAATTACGTCGCTATAGTCCACAATCCAAAGCAATCATTCGTAAAATGGGCTATGATTTCAGAATAGGCCTCAACAACGGTAAAGGAAGACGAACTCCTCTTCGTATTACTGTTCCAAAAGGAAAATCACAACAATACCACAGTAAAATAAAGCGGGGACTAGGTTATGCTTCACCACTTTCAACTCTAGAACCATCTGAATCTGATGAGAAAGAATGATCTAACTCTTCTGATTCTATTTCATGGGATTCTGATACCCGTATTGGTCATGTTCATAGGGTGATAGTATCTTCTAACATGGTGTCTGCCAAATTTTTGGAAGATGACGAAGATGACATTAAAGAAGCTCCTGAAATGGACCCTTGGGCAGAAAGGATGGACAATCAGTGGGAACTTCGTTTTGAACAACGAGAGCCACCTATTGAGGATCAACTAGTCCAAATCGATATTGGAGAGAAGGGCGTATCACGACCAATCTTCATTATTAAAAATCTTCCAGAGGATGATAAACAAGAATTAATTCACCTTATCCGTGAATATATTGATATCTTCTCCTGGAGTTATGAAGATATATCAGGATTAGATCCTCAAATTACAACTCACAGGCTTAATATTTTGCCGAATGTCAAGCCGGTCAAACAACAATAACGGCGATTCAAGCCTGAAATGACGGATGTAATTGATGATAAAGTCGAAAAGCTTATAGCTTGCGGTTTTATCAGAGAAGAACAGCATCCTGACTGGATAGCCAACGTTGTACCAGTTCTGAAGAAGACCGAAAAGGTTCGAGTTTGCATAGACTTTCGGGATCTCAATGATGCTTTCCCTAAAGATAAATTTCCTCTCCCAATTACTGATGTCATGATCGACAATACATGTGGATTCGAACGAATTTCTTTCATGGATGGGTTTTGTGGATATAATCAAATCCGGATGAATCCTGAAGATGAGGAACATACTTCGTTTCATACTCCTCGGAGAGTGTACTGTCATACAGTCATGCCGTTTGGTCTGAAGAACGCAGATGAAACTTACCAGCGGGCTATGAGTACTATCTTTCGAGATCATCTGCGAAAGACTGTCGAATGCTATGTTGATGATATTGCTGTTAAAAGTCGTCTCAAGGAAGATCACATTCAAGATTTAAGAACTATCTTCAATCTAGTGTGCCAGCATCTTTTCTTTGAAAACTGAAGTGACTGTTCATTCATTCACTTTCTTTGACTTATCATTCATTTGGCATTTATTATCTCTTGTTTTAAATAATATGAATTCACGTCCTTTACACCTCTGAATTTCGATTATTTATATCAGCAACTTGTCACGTCCTTATTACCTCTGATAAAGTTATCTATTGAAATAACAATATTGCTAAACTTTATATTCTGCCACGTCCACATTACCTCTGAGCAGATATAATAAATATTATTATTTTCTAAATCATGAAATATATCATGTCCAGTACCTCTGAATATATTTTCTATTCTATTACTTATATCTATAACAAGATGTGCAACAAGTAATGGAACCACATAAAAAGTCTTTATTATTTTCTTTCTGCAAAAGAAGAAAGAGAGTATATTGTAGAAAGAAGCAACAAAATTTGCCCATTTTTACTCCGAAGAATAGATGATAAGTTCTGTAATTTGTCTCTTCAGAACTTGAATTCTTTCATCACGATAATCTAGCACTCTCTGCCTAACTTTAACTCGTCCTGATTCATGATCGAAAGGTTGTAGAGCAGCAGTTCGACGTGTTAGCTCTTCATTCTGAAGATGTTCAAATTTCTTCTTCTGGTCCTTCAAAATCTCCACTCGATCAATTGCAGATTAGTATAATTGATTTTCTTGTTCTATGTTCTGCTTAGTAGTTTGGAGTTCTGCTTGAAGTTGAGTAATTTTGTCTTCTAGATCAGCAGCCTTTTTCTCTTCCTCTGTAGCCTTAGTCTTATGGCCCTCAGCAATAACAGCTACATCAGAGATTTGAATGTCTAGCTCAGAGGATTGTCTAGTGAAAGCCAACAGAAATATTTCAAAATCAGCTTTACTAATTTCTGCTTCTCGAACCATGGTTTCATATTCCATGTTTACTAATGGCTCGATATCTCCTTTTTTCAGCTCCTTGTAAGCTTTGATTGAGCTCTCTAGCTCATCCAAAATATGTTCCAAAAATGAAGCTTGAGGTTCGTCTCCTTGACTACGGATGCCTTCGATCAAGAATGTAGTGGAAGTTCTAACGGTACTGAAAGGGACATCCTCTCTCTCTATAACTCTATGAACCAGGGGTTCTAGAGACGTAAAGAAGACTCTTGTGAAAGAGGTCACCACAAATTTGTTAGCTTCCAGGGCTCCTGGAGTGGCTACTATGTTTGTAGAAGTTTTCACAACTTTAGCAGGTGGGGGTACTTCATCTGGAGCGCTAATATGAGAAAAGCTTCCTTCCCCGGCTACAGTCCCCATGGGTGCTTCTGCAAATCGTTCATAGTGGGAAACTTACCTGAGCTGAGTACATTATGAGAAGTCTCAATAGCTTTAATTGTCTCGGACTGAAGCTTGGACAGAGTCTCTGCAGACATGGTAGCCTGACTACTCCCTGCTCCCGATTCAGTCGGAGGTGGCAGAGTTACTGGAGTTTCATTTACTAATTCAGTTGCCACCTTAGACATTTCAGGCGGCTCAGTGGTCATGGGTTCATTAACTTCAGGAAGATTGACATGTTCCTTATCATGAATCACATCCTCCTCGTCTTCAGCAGTTGAAGGATCTTCATCAACTGGGATTTCTTGTAATGATGGTGCATTCGCTAAAGTTTGTTTTTCTTTAGTAATGTTGTGCCAATCTTCATCAAAAGTTTCATCATCAAAATCACAACCGTTCAATGCATCATTCACTGCCTCTCCGGAATGAGTAGATACTTGAGCTTGTGAAGTATCTTGTGGAGGTAAATCTTGCTTTGAAAAGAAAGCTTTTGGACTCACGGGAGTTGGAGAGGGAATTGTTATCCCCGCTGCAGTAAGTACATTGGCAGGAACATTTACTGTCATGATGGTGGTAAGAGGATGGGCATCTGTTGAAGTGACCAATATAAAGAAGAGCAATTTAGACACATATCTTTGATAAAAATTAACATATGAGAATATGTCACAATTTTGATATTATCTCCTTGAAATGGTTCTTTTTCAGCAATTATCAATTTTCTTTTGACTTCTTTGGGTATCGGTGTATCTGGCCCTGGAACAGCTTCAGTACGATCACCCTCTGGGTCGATCAAGGAAGTAGAAGTTCGTCCTTTTGTAATCTTCCCCTGTTTCTGAATAGAAGAAGGGGTAATGTCCTTCTCTCCAGAAGAAGAACTGAGAAGCAACTATTTTGATTGAGAACGAGTTGTTCTCGTAGTCACTGGTTCATTGATAACCAGTGATGTTCTTTTCTTCTTCTCCAGAACCCTTGGATAATTAGGTGGATTATCTCGTTGAGGAGAGGCTGTTGTCTCCTTAGTCTTTCTCTTCTTCAAACCTTTAACAGGGGATTTTTCTTTCCGCATCTTTATGGATATATCTAGAGGATCTTGAACTGGGTCAGCAAAATTTATTAAAATTGATGCCTCCAGAGGTACATCGGCAGGATCTCTGTCTTCTACATCCCAAAAAGAATAAAGAGTACGTTTGTCACGACCAGCACCCACCGTGAGGGTACGAGTACGTAACAACGCCCAGCCTACGCCGCAGTGTCAGCGGTAGAACGCTGTCCTAGGTCAATTATCTAACAATATAAAGGTACCTGTACAGTATATACACTCTGAATGGAGGTGACATAGCAACACAGTCTCAATCACATCTAAGGTAGAATACGATAAAGAGATAGATATATATGGAACGAAATGAATCCACAGAGATACAATCAGATAGAAGTCTAAGTGTCTAAGACTACATCTCCATAAACATCAGATGAAATAAACTCCCAGTATATATACAATAATGTATCAATGAGAAAGACAAGATAAGAGTCTAAGCTAGCAGTCTAAACCACTGGTGGTAGATCCGCTACTGCAAGTGGGTCCAAGTCACAAGTGTTGACTAAGGGTGCACCATAATGGGAAGACACCAGAGCCTCATCATTCTCTGTAAAATTTTCAACAGGTCCAGTCAGGACGGAGCGAGTACAAAACATCTCACGCAGTTCATATCAAGTTAGGAAATATAAAGCATGCAATAGAGTAAGATACAAAAAACGCTGAAAGAAGAATGTATATGAAAAACAGCAGAGATTTGATAATATGAAATATCTATATATGATAAGTAAGAACTGTAAGCAACATGTGATTTAGAGTACAATATGGTTATGTAAACGGTTTAGGACAATGCAATGGTAACTCCATTGTACGTGAGTGCACAATAAACATATACAATATTTATATAATATTGTACAATAGGATTTGATTACATAACCAATTCTACTCCCCCTCCCCAATCAATACACAAGGATCCAATCCAGTTACGTTATCTTATACAATAGTATACAATGTTATACAATAGATGTACAATATTATACAATAGTTGTACAATGGTCTATCCATGGGACTCATGTGATAATGAGAGTACAATATGCATAATGAGTATACAAGGATAAGGGTATTCAATAAATATAATATGTAAGTGAAGCGCACATCACAATATGTATTTAGTGAATACATAGAATAATATCTCAAAAGAAGATCCATATAGTACCAATCCGTGATAACAATCGTGTCAGCATCAAGTATAGTAATCTAGAGCAAGAATATAAATCTAGACAAGTATGAAACGATAAGAGAATATCCTCGCCTGCTATCCTAAATGTCCGAAAGAAAACTACTGTCTGAGGAGTGGTGTCTGCCTCCTATCAGAACAGTACAAGTCACTACATGTCTAAAATGATAATAAGATATATTACAATAAATTCTATATGAATCAGGTCAACCTAAGTCATACTAGGTCATACAGGATCATACCAGGTCACTGGGAGTCAATCCAAGTCAAACTAGGTCAAACGGGGTCAAAGGTTGACTTACAGTTGACTTTTGGTCAACTGATCAACCCTGGTCAACTCTGGTCAACTCTAGGTCAAACTAGTCGAATGTTGACCAATTGTTGACTTTCAGTCAACTGGTCAACTCTGGTTTGGTTTTGGTCAAATCTAGTCGCTTAAAGGCTAAGTTTGACTCTCAGTTGACTTTTGTTGACTTTTGGTCAAAATGGTCAACCGAAGTCAAAACTAGTCTAGGAGAACTATATTTGATCATTATCAACCAAGGGAACCAAGTTCTAACCATGTCTTAGACTCTAAACTCAAATACCTTAGCTCTAGGTAAAACCTACATTACCCTTACCAAGGTAAATCTTGATACCTTGCCCAATACAAAGGAAACCCCGCTAATACCCAAGATACTAGCCTAGGCTCCTTAGGGTAGCTAGATACTATCCTATCTAAGATTTACCTACCAAGAAATATAGGTATCCTAGGTATCTAGCCTATCTTAGAACATAGGTTGGTTTTACCCTCACTACCCTACCAAGATATCCTACCCCATCCTCACATCATCCTAACACTCACCCACACAACTCACTCACACACAACACTCACATATATCACTCACGACACCACACTCATAGGCTCTCACCTAGGCTTAGATATAGGCTAACCTATAGGCTATTAGCTATACCCCTCTAGGCTCTCACACACACACACATACAAACTCATAACACACACACACAAGCTGATTTGGGTGGTATTAGTGAGACCCGTCTCACTGTATCGGTATTTTATATGGATACATGTTTAATTGAGCCGTATTTCGTATTTATCGATTTGCGTGATATTTTAAAAAATTTCAAAGAGTTGGATTTTCATGACTTGGTTTAACTTGGATTTGGTTTTATTTGGTTCGGTTCCACTTTGACTTGGTTTGGTTTAGTTTGGTTTCTCATGAGATGAGGTGTATGGTTAAGATTGAAGTGGAGAGGAATGAATGGTGGAGATTGCTTGGGCTTGATATATAAGCTACTCTTTTTCTCTCCCTTCTCATTCACCCCCATTCATTTCTATTCCACCGAACCCTAGCCATTAGAGAGAGAGGCAAGTATACCTTGCCGAACCTTGAACAAATTTATTTCTGTTTGTTCCATCTTCTTCCTTGCATGATTTTAAGCATCTTTAGAACTTGGATTTTTCGGTTTTACCGAGTGGATTGTTGTAGATCTAGCTTTATGGTATTTTTGGTTTTTATGGGTTTTGATCTGTCAAACTTGCATGTTTTTGTCAACTGATGGTTCCATGTTGTCGAGAATTTCGTTCTACCCCATTTTGACCTATGGAAGTTCGGATTTGGACTCTGGATGATGGAATTATAGAGCTTGGAAGCATGGCTTCATGGTGTTTTTCTTCTCGAAAATTTGGAGAAGAACAGTACTTGACCGCATGACTATTTCATGCGACAAGAGTTTTTCCCAGCCGTATGGCCATTTAATTGAATTAAATTATTTTTTTGGCCGTATGGCCTTGCAAGCATTAAATTGCTTGCATGCATGCATTAAATATTCGCGTACATTAAATAATTGTCATTAGCATTAAATTATTACTTGGCCTTAGCAACAGTTGCTGGCCGCATATGGCAGATTCAACTGCCTTGGTCGCATAAGAAATTAGCTTACATGGCCCAATTAATTGCTTGAGCCGCATGGCCTTAACAATCATGGTTGGCCGAATTAATTGCATGTATTTGCATGCATAGAATTTATTTGCAACATTCCTAGCCGTATATGGCTTGCTGGGAACATGGGCCGCATGCATTTGCTTGTGTCAGCAATATTATTTGCATGCCTTAGAAATAATTTACTAGCATTGTACGTATTTAATATAAGCTTGCATGTATTAGCCATTAAAGCATGCATTGCATGCATTAGTAATTAACATACGTGCATTAATAAATGATTTGCATGCAATGCATGCATCAGCATATAGGCTTACATGTTTATGTATAAAGTGGTTGCAAGCATTTTATGTATATTAAGTTGCAATCCTGGTCGCATGGACTAAAGTGGTTGCATTGTTATATATGAAAGTTGCATGGCTTTGCTTTTGCATGCAGTAGAGACATTAATAATGTTAATATCCATTTGCAACACTTGACCGCATATGTATACTAGCTCCCAATATCTTAGCCGCATGGGAATAACCAATCCTGGCCGCATGGCCAAGTATATTTTGGCCTTTTTATTCAACATGCTTTTATTAATATTTTGGCCGTATGGCCCCTTTCATTTGCATGGCTTACTAAATTATATGTAATCAGTGGCTTGGCCGCATGGACATTGTACTTTTGGACCTTGCATTAATATTGGCCGCATGGCTTTTCTTGAGCTGCAAGAACTTGCATGATATATTATAACACTTGTCATCATTGCTTGGCCACGTGAACCATTTATTAAATGGTTCACGTGAACCTTTTCTTACTGCATTAATTGTTGGGTCCCACATGGCCTCTGTACTCGAGTGGCCACGTGCCCTTTCCTTTTTTTGCTTGAATGTAAGTTGCATTTAATGAAGGTCCCACTATCCTTTGTCTTACTTGATGGCTTTGGCTTATTTATTTCTCTTGGCCGTATGAGCTTTGCTGGCCGTATGAGCTTTGCTGGCCGCATGAGCCTTGCTGGCCGCATAAGCTTGCATGCGTCTTGCATATATTATTTAGCTGCTTGGTAGCAGTTTGATTTCCTTGGCCGCGTGGGACCCCACCCACTCTTGGCTGTATGGGGTCCACTTTGATTGTTTTGTATTTTATTTGCTTGAATTGTGGTCCGAATTTTTTCCTACTCCCAACATGAAAGTTGTAGAGTTTTTCCTTGGCTTCAAGAATATATATATATATATATATATATATATATATATATATATATATATATATATATATATATATATATATATATATATAAAATATTAATTAACTTTGCAAGTTTTTTTATTTTGATATGGAGCTCCTTATTGTACTGTATATTTTCTATTCTTGGCCTAAATTACGACGACCCCACTTAATAGCTTGCTATTTCTTTAATAAATGATATTGCTTGACACGATGGTGACCTGTCATGGTGCACTCTAACCTGTAACCAGTAACCAGAAACAAATGACATGATATGATAGTGGCCCGTCGTGGCGCACTCTTGACATGATAATTTTATATGATAATTTAACATGATAACTTGGCATGATAATTCTTGATAGTGGCCCGTCGTGGCGCACTCTTGACAAATAAACCTGGCCTGATATACATTTTGAAGGCTGTTGCGACAGCTGCCTGACATGACACGTATAAATGACCTGGACACCGTGGACGATTTTGTTTGTACAAATGAACCCGTCTTGTCTTGCATCATGTCTAGGACAGGGATCCCTGAGTATCACGGTCAGGGGTACCTACGGTAAACTGACTAAGGCTAATAACTAGAATAATCCAGTAGTCATGAAGAGATTTTTCCAGCTACAGGCAATCCCGTTATCTGGGTACGCTAGTGGATTTGTAGCCTGCCGACGAGTAGGGCACAATTCCAGCACACTGTCATGTGTTGCACCCTTCAGAACAAGATATTCGATCTGGATAACCTAGATGGTCTGCAGGGCTTGTGGCTGTGGAAGAATCTCGCTGCATCTTGCTAGTAACTAGGCCTGTGATAACCTTAGTTAGTTAAAGTATCAAGCCGTACTTATTGCTTGGCCGTAAATGTTGGATGGAGTTCAGTCTGTCTAGTCTTGTCTTGATCTTGTACATGATTGATACATGTCCTGATTTTTTATTTTATCTTGTCGATAAATGGTGGGAGAAACCAAATTCTGTTCAGACGAAGGGTTACAACCCCAGTCCTTGTTTGGTTTACGGATTGTAACCTGGTTATCTGAATAGTCCCATGGTTATCCCATCGTATATCATCTTCCCAGTCTAAGTCTTGTCTAGATCCAGTTCCTAATCGTTCCAGGATAATGATTGCAATGATTGTCACTCTAATGTATTGTACTCTGTATTGTCACTCTCTCACTGTCACTTAATGATAGTCACTTCTAGCAATAAATGATCAGAGACCAAGTTCTGTTCAGGCAAAGGGTTACAATTTCGGTCCTTGTTTGGTTTAAGGGTTGTAACCTGGCTTCCGGAACAGTACCGTCGTCCTCTCTTCGTATATTGCCTAGCTCTATTTATTTAACATGTTCTCCAGAAATGATGATTTACTTACTGTCTTCCTATGTTCGGGATAAGTGCATTGGTACTGCACGAATCTCGATCCTCTTTACTTATTGCTTTCTCTCCCCGTTGATTGTCTAAGATTGTTGTTTTTAAGTTCATAGTTCGGCCTCCTTTGTGGTACTTGCTATTTGGGGTCTGACCCCACTGGTTTTGCATGGCCAGGTTCTGATAGAAGAGCCCGAAGGATCTACCGCACCATCTACTCGACGGTGACCAGTCGGAGCACCAGAGTGCCTCAGTGGGTTTCTTCTTCGTCCTCCCACTGCTATGTAAATTCTCCTCTTGTAACGTTTAGCCCCGAGCGCGTGTGTAGCTCGTGTTTTGGTATTTTCCTTGATATTGTAGCCTACGAGCATAAACATGATATGAGTATTCTAGACTATAGCTGGTCCTTATCATGTATGACTAATACTCTAGCTAGTCCTCAGTTCTGTGGTACTGGCTTCATGATCTTTCATGTATATATGGTTCGGGACGCCTTACTATTGTATGTATGATGATCGTACTCTTTGCTCTTGTATAATTGCCTGTGATTGAGATACCTAGGATTGTTAAACCATAGGATTGACTGATGGCTTGTAGAGTAACCCCCATGTCTTGACAGCTTATACATGATTTCAGAGTATTAACGTACTTTGGGATTGCGTAGCTGGCTGTGTACGCCTCCGTCCAGTATTCTGGTTCTGGGGTGTGACAGTATTAGTGGACTAATTTGTGGGCTGAAAATGGGTGGTTACTAGGCTGTTTTGTGGACTGCGAAAGGGGCAGTAAAGGGGACTCAAATGGCTGTCAATAGGACAGCCATATGGGCTTGTTAATGGCTGAATGGTTGGGCAATGATAGGACTGATTTGTAGGGCTGTTATGTGGTCAATGGGACAGCCTTTTGTTGGTGGTTATGGGGCTGTTTTAGAGCAAAATATGGACTGGAATGTAGGCAGCAAAGGGGCTATTTGGGGCTGTAATATGGGCTGTTATTGGGACAGTCATATAGCTGGGTTTAGGGACTGGATTGGGGTTGTTTGTGGACTGATTTAAGGACAAGTTTAGGACTGATATGGGACTGGAAAATGGAACAAGTTTGGGGTTGCTAAAGACTGTTTTATGACAGCTTGTATAGCTGGTTGTAGGGACTGGTTTAGGACAGCATCATGCTGGTTTAGGGGACTGCATTGGACTGGTATGGGGTGGCCAATAGGGTCTGGTTTAGGGGCCTGTAAATAGCTGATACAAGGGCTGAATTGGAGGGGTATAAGGACAAGTTTTAGACTGTTATATGGGGCTGTTTCAAGGCTGAATGGAAGCTAATAAGGACTGGGTTAGGACAGCTATATGCTGTCATGTGGGGGCCAAGGATGGGCTGATACATGGCTGTGTTTAAGGGACTGAATATAGGCTGTTATGTAGGCTGGAATGGGGCCAAATGGCTGGACTCTAAGGCTGGTTTGTGGGTTAGATATAGGCTGAAACCCAAGGGCCAAATGGCTGGAATGGTTGATCCCTTGCCCCGATTTCCTGCTACTTAATAGCAGTAGCCTACTGTTACAGCTGCTGTTTGTAACAGCAGGGCATGCCCCCTCCATTCTCTCTCAATCCGACTCTCTAACCTCTCACATAACAACACATATACCACTCTCAAACATTTTCTCAAATACCTCCCATACACAAACTCACACACACACATATACAATAGCTCCACCATCCCACTCTCAATCCTCCCCTAGCCTTGGCCGAAATCCACACCCTTCATGAACACAATAATATATATACATATATATATAAGCCACGAATATATATATATATATATATATATACATATATATATATATATATATATATATATATATATCAACAACGATCTGGGCGATCCGGTTCTTGCGGAGAGGCCGATTGGGCGATTCTTCTGGAAAGTCGATGGCGGCACCGGCGGGGGGCTCTGCCCCCCCAGGCCAGCCTCCGGGGCTGGTGGTTCTGACGTTCCCGGCCGGTGGAGACCGGGGGGGAGGTCCGGTTTTGGCGGGGCGGGATCTGTGCGTTTCTGCCGGGGCGTCAATGGCGGCAACGGCGGGGGGCTCCGCTCTCCCTGGCCAGGGACCGAGGCTGGTGGTCCAGGAGTCCTCGACCGGTGGAGACCGGGGGGGAGGTTCGGTGACGAGGGGAGCCTTCGGCTCAGGATGCCCTAGCGGGCCTGGCTTGGAGGGGGGCCGACTGGGGCTGTTCCTCCTGTGTCGGGGCCGACGATGGCGGCAGGAGGTAGGGTTCACGCACACAGGTCCTTCGCTACGGTGGTAGGCCGTTCCGTCCCGACTCAGACGGGGGGTCCGTCCAGGGTTGCCTTCCGACCGGCCATTGCTATTGACGGTCGGAAGGTGGCCGTCTTTTCCCCGTCGGACATGGAGGCCCTTACGGCACCTTGTGGCATGGACCTCATCGAAAAGTTTGCTCGGCGGAGACTTACGATTGAGGCCATTAAGAAGGATTTTGCTTCGCGAGGATTCAGGGATATGATCGAAGTGAAGGCCATTGATGATCGTCATGTCCTCATACGGCCTCACGTCGAGAGCGACTTTCTCTGCCTTCGCTCTAAGGACTGTTGGTTCGTTGGACGGGTCCCGATGGCGATTTTTCGATCTTCGGTGGATTTTTCGCCGCTGAGAGAGGACCCTAGAGTACCCATTTGGGTTGCCTTTCCCGGGCTACCACATTGCAAGTTTGATACCAATGCGGTTCTCTCTATCGCTTCTGGCCTTGGTACTCCGCTCTATACGGACAGAGCTACGGCTTCCTTTTCCAGGCCGAGTGTTGCTAGGGTTCTGGTTGAAGTAGACGTTAGCAAACCTTTGCTTCAGGAGGTATTCTTCCAACTGCCTGATGGCGTTCGTTCGCAGCCGGTTGTGTACGAGCGGACTCCATCCTATTGTGCTGTATGTGGCCTTCATGGCCACGTAGAGAGTAGTTGTGCTCAATTCCAAGTCGAGACGCCTTCAGGGGGTGTGGCAGAGAGGTCACCCGCCATCGATGCTTCATCCTCAGGCGTAGCGATAGGAGAGGACGGTCAGTTCGGTGGACGTGGGGCTTGTAGGGGTCGGCGGAGGCGACGTTCACGGCATGAGAAGGGGAAGGAGATTAGGCAAGTATGGCGGCGAGTTCAAGGGCGTGATGTTAGCACTAGCAGTGGATCCATGCAGCACGGATTGCGTGGGAGTGAAGGCAATCGCGCGTTTTCAGCTCCGCCCTCATGGCACGTGGGGGAGTCATCTTCGGACCAGCTGGCTTTATGGTTGGATGATGGGCGCCCCATGCAGGGGGGACGTAGCGCCACGTGCTCTTGTTTGGATGGGCAGTCGGGGCCTGAGCGAGGTATTCATCCTATAGATTGGCCGGACCTTCCTATCATTATTCTTAGTCAGCTGGGTCAAGGAGTCATAGATGCTGGTTCCGAAACTGAAGAACGCAGCTTGGTGGTGTGGGAGGAGCCTGTCTCCGGTCCTATCAGCGTCTGGGATGATGATCCTGTTCAGGGTGATGATATGGTTTTACTGCCTGAATATAGCACTTCCAGTGTCCTTCGGGAGGGTCGCGACGATGGCTGGCAGATGGTACCTTTCAAAAAGGCAGCTGGTAAGCGAAGGAAGTCGATGGCGCCTCAGTCGGATCGATTACTTCGTTCACATGCTTCCCGGGTTAGGCGGGACCCCAAGTGGGTCCATGGTTAGCTTTCTTATATGGAATGTTCGGGGGACGGCGAACAGATCTACTTTATGCCGTCTCAGGTCCTTGTGTCGGACCAACCATATTCAGGTTCTTGCTATTATCGAGCCCAAGATGACATCTTCTAAGCTCTTGTCTTTCCAATTGAGGTTGGGTTTTTATGCTAGTTTTTGCAATGAGAAAGGGAATATTTGGTTTCTTAGCAAGTCCGGTATTGGGCTCACCTGCATTGATTCATGTAGTCAGGCTATCTCGATGCTGCTTTCATTGAGTTGTTTTTTGGTTCCGGTGCGGTTGTCTGTAGTTCATGGTGCAGGGATAAGACAGGAGAGACGACGTCTTTGGCGGCATCTTCTAGACGTCCAAGCCAGGTCCATCTCTGATTTCCTTGACTTCCAGTTGGCTGCCGATCTGTCTGATGTTGGTTTCAGAGGTAGCTCATTCACCTGGGTGAATGGCCAGTCTGGGGTTGATCGACAGGGATCTCGACTGGATCGATTGCTCGCATCGGGTAGTTGGTTGGATGGTGTTCAGGTCTCGGGCGAGCATCTCAATCGGGCAGAATCTGATCACGCACCTGTTTTGATATCTTGCCAGCCAGTTTCTTCCATTAAGTGTCGAGGATTCAGGTTTCTCGACTTTTGGACGTCTCTTCCTGACTTCATATCCGTGGTTGCCCGGGCGTGGGAATCTTGTTGGCATCATGATGCGCTAGAGCGTCTGGACATGCGCCTACGGACTACGGGGCAGGTCTTGGCCGGTTGGAGCAAGTCTACTTTCGGTGACATTTTTCAGGAGGTTCGTCAGGCGGAGGATGTTGTTTTGGCGGCGGAAGAGGATTATGATCTTCATCCTTCGGAGAGGGGTAGGGCTATTTGGATGGAGGCTGTAGCCAGACTGAAGCAAAAGGTCCAGGTTGAGGAGTCTTTCTGGAAACAAAAGGCCAGATTGAAATGGGACCTGGAAGGTGATAGGAATACGCGATTTTTCCATGCGTGTACACGGAGCAGGCAGCGAAAGACGGCTATTCAGAAAATTATTCGTGCTGATGGCTCCGAAACAGGTTCTGATGTTGAGGTGGCGGAGGAGTCTTCCTTATTCTACTCCAACCTGTTCCGGGCTGAGTCGATTTCTGAGGATGATGCATTCCTTGATGTCAGTCCTAGTCTTATCTCTGTGGAGGATAATTCCAATCTTGCTCGATGTTCGGATCGATCGGAATTGTTCGAGATTGTTCGTGGGATGGACCCGGCTAGTGGTGCAGGGCCGGATGGATTTTCTGGGAGGATTTTCTCTTATTGCTGGGATATTATTGCTGCTGACGTGGAGGAAGCCATTGGTTCTTTTTTCTTGGGTGCCCGGCTTCCGAAATCTATATCTGATACTTTCTTATTCCTTATTCCAAAAGTCGAGCACCCGAGGAATCTTTCTGATTTCTGTCCAATTAGCCTTTGCAATTTCTGTAACAAGATAATTTCCAAGATTCTTGCTTGCAGGTTACGGGACATTCTTCCCAAAATTATCTCTCCGGAGCAAAGTACTTTTGTTTTGGGGAGAGAGATTGTAGACAATATCATCATTGCTCAGGATATGGTGGCATCTATGTGGGAGTCCAATCATGGTGGCAATGTTGCAATCAAGCTTGATATGCAGAAGGCTTATGACAGAGTTAATTGGCATTTTCTACTTCGGGTGCTTCGGAAATTTGGTTTCAATGAAGCCTTCGGTGATCTCGTCTATCGTCTTTTGGCAGACACCCGGTATGCGGTTCTTCTCAATGGCGCTCCTACTGATTTCTTTCCGGCATCAAGAGGGATCCGGCAGGGGGATCCGCTCTCCCCCGCTCTTTTTATCATTGCCGCGGAGGTGCTTTCTCGGAATCTCAAGCTGCTTCAAGACACTAATAGGAGATCTTCTTTTCATACTTCGATTGGGGGACCGCATATCTCGCACTTGGCATATGCGGATGATGTGCTTATCTTCACTTCGGGGGATATTGCTGGATTGCGTGCTCTCCAGCAGGTGTTGCATCGTTATGAGGCTGTATCAGGTCAGAAGATTAATTATTCCAAATCTGCCTTTTATACTGCTAATCCTTTGGCTGTGGATCGTGCTCGGACGATTTCTACTCTATTTGGATTTTGTACCGATATTCTGCCTCTTTTTTATTTGGGATGTCCATTATCTTGCGGGAGACGGAATACGGGGATGTTTAGTAATTTGCTTGATAAAATCGGATCGAAGCTGTCGGGTTGGCATAACAAAATTCTTTCTCCTGGGAGAAAGCTGGTTCTTATTAAGAATGTCCTTACCTCTATTCCTATGTATACACTGGCAGCGTGTTGCCCTCCCCGGGCAGTTATCAGGGCGATTGAGCGGATGTTTGCGGCTTTCTTTTGGGGTAGCAAGGATGGTGTCGCTAAGAGGAGCTGGTTGGCGTGGCGTTATGTTACCCGGACTAAATCAGAAGGGGGTCTTGGGATCAAGTGTTTGAATGATATTATGGATGCTTTTTCTATGAAATTATGGTAGAAGTTGCGACATGGGAGGGGACTTTGGGTGGAATTTCTTAAATCAAAATATTCCCGTAAGCGTCACCCTTGCGAAGCCTTTTTGACTTCCAAGTGTTCTCCCATTTGGCGACGGACTTTGAGGGGAAGGAAATTGGCGGAACCACATATATTTTTTAGACTGGGACGTGGTGAGGGCTCAGCGAGGTGCGAAGCGTGGATCCCGGGGGGTATCAGATTGCGTCGTATTGCTGACCCGTCGATCGGTGGAGTGGTTCCAGGGGCCAGGAGAGGTTCGGGGAGCCGGACGCGGGTGAGATTGGGGGCCCGGCCGAGGGCGCCTAGAGATTCCGGGTTGGCGGGGCAGCCAACGGCCAGCAGTGGGGGGACGGGCGCTGACGTGGTGGCTCCTTTGGAGCTTCGGGCGCACCACCCGGGAGGGGGAGCGGCGGATAGAGGCGGCGGGGAGCTTAGGCGGTCGGCCAGATTGGCCGGAAGGTCGGCGGTTCTTATTCATCGACCGGTGCTTGTGAGGGATATTTCGGATAGGGGTAGAAAGATCCGAGATTCTAGAGCGAGGAATTCTGACAATGGTGGACCGTCTATCAGATCGTTGTGGACCGAAGCGGGCTGGAATCGGCAGATGATCTCGAAGATTTTTGGGGAGGAGGCAGTGCGGCATCTCATTGCGGCTAATCTGACGTGCACTACAGTTCCTGATTCCTTTGTCTGGGGGGATCGGTATGGATCTTTCTCTTTGGCCAAGGCTTGGAGGATTTGTCGGACTCATCATCCAACCTCCTCCTTATTTTCTCATATATGGGGACACTGTATTCCGGAAAGTGGAGCATTCAGATGTGGCGGGTTTGTCACAACCGGCTTCCCACTGATGACAACATTCAAAAGATTGGTTTCCATCTGGCATCCAGGTGTCATTGCTGTTAGGATAGGCATGAGGAGACTCTTCAGCATATTTTCTTCCACGGGGATCACGCTTCGGAGGTTTGGTCTGTCTTTCGAGGTTTTTTCAAAGCAAGGTTGCATCGGGATTTTTTGGCTTTCCTCAAAAGATGGTGGCGTGGTCCGGACAGTCACCATAGGAGATCTTTGGCCGGTGCGATTATATGGGTGCTTTGGAAGAATCGGAACAAGCATCGTTATGAGGGTCGTTGTGCTGGTGTTGCTTTCTTGGTCCGGGAGGTTAAGCGGCAGTTCAGGAAGTCTCTTTCGAGTTGTCGTCACCTTCCGCCTGTCCCGATTTGGGCTTTTGATTAGTTTTCTGTGTATTGTTCTCCTTTTCTTTGTTACCTATGAGGTCGGATGTACTCATTACCCTATTTTCTAATAAAAGGTAACGGTTCCACTAAAATATATATATATATATATATATATAAAATATATATATGTAGAGAGAGAGAGAGAGAGAGAGAGAATAACATATATATAACCCACATATATATACAATATATAGGTAAATAAATATGGTACAATATGATACTTAGAAAACTCACCTCTAAACTATTAGAAATCTGAGATTAAATATTAAAACAACATTTAAACAATATGCATAATAAATACAAGGGTCCAATAGGGATTTTTCCCACTAGGACACAAGTCTACACATAGGACACTCCTAAAAGTCTCCAAAAGGACACGAAACGGACACAAATTGAGACACAACCATGGGGGTTATTCCTATGGGTCAAAAATCAACTTATATGCATGTAGGGGTGGATTAGAGGAGAGATTATACCTTCCGGGAGAGAGATTCAAAGGAAAACCCTTCCGATACGACACCGACACGTAGAGATTCCAAAAGGACACGAACGAGCTCTGAATCCTCCCAAACTTGGCTAGCTTCCTCCTTGGCTTGAGTAGAGAAGGAAAGAAGAAGGTTGGGTAGAAAAATGGAAGGATTTGGTGGAGAAATTAATGGAGATTGCTCTCTAGAAATTTGGGGAAGAACAAGAGAGAGAAAATGGAAGAGATAATGCCAAATGAACTAGAGCATATCCATTCCTAATGTGGCCTGCCATATGGCTTGGTATTCCCCCTATTGCAATGTCTAAAATGCCCTCCACTAGTCTAATTAATAAATATTAGGAAAGGTTTAAGTCGGGGGCTAGTTTAGTCATTTCTAAAATACTAATCTAACTAATCCTACCATGAAATAATTAGTCTAACCACTAACTAAAATAAATGTCATGTGGGCCATGGCTAACTAGTGTGTGGTCCCACTAGAGTCAACACTACCCCGGGTCCCCGTTACAAGTCGGATTGAGTTGAAATTCGAACCCGACTTAAATAACCCCAAAATAATATTATAAATAAATAAATAATTTTTAAAATATTAAAAATGAAAAATGACAAAAATACTCATGTTCCTGAAAACTGGGGGTGACAACGTTTTTCTCGTTTAATTCTCTTTTCAGTTGCGAAGCTGTATGCAGGATGGAAGTTTTCAGAAAATGTGTTCGCTGAAGTATAAAAGTTTGCGTATGAATATAACATACGCAGGCCTTGGGAAAGTTTGTAAGGCATAGAAAAAATAACTTTTATACCCCGAGCATTATAATAACTCCAAGCCCTAGCCCCATCAATAAGATAACCCTTGGCTTGCAAGCAAGTGGTTGCATTACCCACATGAAGCTGATCGTACCCGAACTGCCGTGCAAATCGACTCGGCAAATACGGTTCTAAATAGCATTCTTCTTCGAATTTATAAACCAAGTGGGAAGGCCGGATCACCTTAAACCATGTAAAGATGTTTGGACTTAAACGAAGTGTTTCTTCACTTAAGTCCGTCATTTGTGGAGGCATAGTTTCATACCCTGAAGGAGGTCCAACACACTGAAAATTCCATCCTGATCCACGGTTCAAGGCAAGTCGGCACTCTAAAAGAGCAGTATATTTCCAATGAGCATTAGCAAAACGCCCGATGAAGTCTCTATCAGCAGTTTCCATATCCGGGTTCATCAAACAAGGATGGTGTAGCAATAACCATCCGAACAAATAAGTATATGGCATTTTAGTGCGAGGAAAATTCGACCGAGTATCCTTATCTTGTAGCATAGTGTCCACAAAAGAACGTAAACCTGCGTTCAGGCGGAAGGTCATGGCTGATAAGAGATCCATCTTGTATCCAAATACAAGACGTATTGCAGCGAACAGGACATCCCGATGGAATCTGTCAACTGCACTGGCTCCCGGAACTACAAAATGCCGTAGCCATAAAGATAGAAAGCCTGCCAGCTAGGCTTCTGGAGACATAGGTCTGTAACCCTGTCTAAGGAAACTTTGGAGAACATCGCCAGCCTTAAACATGTTGGCCCTTTCCATGGTCACACCCGATTTTAATAATCGACATGCACTTAAGTCAATACACAAAATATACAAACTGCTGCTAATCATTTCAGGGTATATGAAATCAATATCAACGAGCGTCGTACTGCATCATCAAGCATATATATCATCAATCTGAAGATTACTTGCAATGGGATTCAGTTCGAGTTATTTTACAATTTATTCTGTATTTTATCTTTATTGAGTCTAGGACTTAAATTGTAAGATCGACTAGGTAATACTGGCTTAGGTTAATCTCGGTCTACATTTCTAAAAAGCCTACATATTCCCATTTCATCTTTACAAAATGTTCAAAATTATTTTTGTAAACAGTTTTTTACAAATATTTTGAAATTCCCCTTGACAGAACCCAAAATCGAGTTCGGTCCGAACTCTGTCCGAGTTGGGTCTGTTTGAATTCAAATGTCAGTTGCCTCCAAATCTGCATGCAACGTATATATGCGAAATATTTGTATCAGAACTCTGCCCGAGTTCGGTCCCAGAAAACACCTATAAATAGGAGAGAGTTTTTCATTTCAAATCACTCATTCATTCTTCATCTTCTCTTTTCTACTCAATAAGTGTTTTCAATCGTTCTAAAGCTTTCAAATCACACATATACTTCTCTTAGCCAAAAGCCAGTAATATCTACGTTGATCTAGAGTCTTTTGGTGTTTAAGAGTTGTAAAGAGGTTGTTCCAAGTACAGCAACTATCTTTGTTGTGGAGCCGGTCGTGCGCCCGTCACCAAGCACGGTGTTGTGAAGTTGGTCGTGCATTTGTCACCAAGTACGGTGTTGTAAGAGACTACAAGCTCTCAATTAGCTTGTGCCTTAGTGGATTAACATCGAGCAAGAGTACTCGAGACTGGATTAGTCCTCTCAGAGGGAGACCAGTATACATCGCTGTGTCACTGAGTTTGATCTCTCTATCTCTTGCTATATTTATTTACTGTCTCTTATTTACTGCCATAGTTATTACTTCAAAATTTTAAATTGGTGATTATTTTTCACTGCACACACACACACTCTACTTACCCCCCTCTAGAGGTGCTCAACGGTCCTACAATTGGTATCAGAGCAGGTTATATTCTAATATAACAAACCTCAGAGAGTATATATGGCAGCCGTGAAATCAATATTCAACGGTAAAGGGCAATCCACAAATAGACCCCCACTATTTGATGGTACAAACTATACCTATTGGAAAATACGGATGACTTTCTTCTTAAAGTCTCCGGCACCTACAGTGGTTGACGGCCAGCTTGTAGACAAGTCTCATGATAAATATACTGAAGCTGAAAAAGCTAAGGCTAGTCTAGATGCTCGTGCCATCAATGCACTGTTCTGTACAATTGACAAAACGGAGTTCAATAGAGTTTCAACCTGTAAAACGTCTCATAAAATTTGGAAACTTCTTGAGGTAACTCATGAAGGTACTTCCCAAGTGAAGGAATCCAAAATTAATAGACTAACACAGGAATATGAATCTTTCAAGAAAATCTGGTGAGTCAATTACACAGATGTTCACACGTTTCCTTGATATAACTAATCCTTTGCAATCTCTTGGTAAGGATTACAGCAATCATGAGAAGATCAGAAAAGTGCTGCGGGCTCTAACCAAGAACTGGAACCCGGAGGCTACAACAATCATTGAAGGAAACGATCTCACCACTATGTCCTTGGAAACACTGATGGGCAAGCTCATGACCCATGAGCTTGATCTGCAAGAATTTGAAGAAGCAACTCTAAAAGAAAAATCTATTTTCTTCAAAGCTCAAGCAAGAAAATCAACATGCAATGATTCTGATAAAGAATCATCAAGTGGTGATGAACAAGCCCTACTTATGAAGAACTTCAAGAAATTTCTAAAGTTTGAGAAATCAAACAGAAGGAAGAGAGATATCCAAGAAAGCAATAAAGATGAAACCATTTGCTTTGGATGCAAGAAGACAGGGCACATGAAGAAGGACTGCCCAACTTCAAAGAAAAGCAGTCCATATGACAGATCAAGATCAAGCAGAAAAGCAACAACCAGTCGAAAGTATGCCAACACAAGCATATGGCATGAAAGTGATGCCAGTGATACAGAGGAAGAAGACAGACCCTGCGAAAATGCCAATGTCTGTCTTATGCCATTTGATAAGGTATCCTCAAACCCTCTATATGATGATTTTACTTTCGATGAATTAGAAAATGCCTTTAGTGAATTACTTGAAGATCACAGAACTGTGCTTGACAAGTATAAGCAATCTCGAAAAGAGATTAAGGCATAGACAACCGAGATAGCTAGACTGTCCAATCTTATTGAAGATATTAAAGAGACGTCTACTACCGGTAACACGGAAGAGATAGCCAAACTCAAGGTAGACTATCATGAGGCTATCCTCCAGATTGAAAAGAAAGAAAGAGAATATGTCAAAATACAAGAGCTATATGACATAGAGAAGAAGAAGCACTTAGTCACGGAACAAAGACTCTCAGATATGACTGCTAGATATGAAGAGTCTGTTGCGATTTCTAAACAGTTAGAAATCAAGTTAGGCAAACAGGCAATACCTGTGACACACCCTAAGTTTAGTCCTAATGCTAAGCATACACCTAAGAGGACTAAAAATAAGAAAGCACAGAAGAAATACGACTATCATCATGCTTTCACTTATAGGTTCTCCAAGAAACCAAATAAGCATGTCAACACAGTTTTAACCACTACTGGTTCTAAACTAACTTGCACTTATTATGGTACACATGGACACATATCACAGTATTGCTTGGTAAGGAAACTTGTTGACAATCACACTTTATTTTGGAGACCTAAAACTAATCATAATGGACCCTTCAGTAAATGGGTACCAAAGGATTCATCTACTTGTTTTGTAGGTGGACCCTCAACCCTCTCATGCTAAAAGCAAATGGATCCTCGATAGCGGATGTTCGCGGCACATGACTGGTGATGCATCTTTGTTCGCTATGCTATCGATGAAGAAAGAAGGATACGTCTCCTTCGAAAATAACTTGAGAGGTGATATTATTGGTAATGGCACTGTCGGTATTTCTCCTTATCCAGTAATAAAGGATGTTTGTCTAGTCACACAATTGAAACATAACCTACTAAGCATAAGTCATTTGGCTGATAATGGTTATGGTATCAATTTTGTGAAAGACAAATGTACCATATATGATATGTCATCTGGTGATCCCGTATATAAAGGGATTAGAGAAGACAACATTTATGTTTTCTTTTTGGAGTGTACTAATAATGCAGGTAGATGCCTAGTAGCTAATCTAGATGAAAGCTGGCTATGGCACATGAGAGTAGGACATGCAAATATGGACACTATCTCACGACTCAGTACTAAGAAGTTGGTAAAAGGACTCCCCGAGATTCTATTCAAGTGAGATATGGCATGTGCTGACTGTGAAAAGAACAAAGCACATAGGTCTACATTTAAATCCATCAACGCTGTAAGTACTTCTAGACCGTTGCAGTTGATTCATATGGATTTATTTGGTCCTAGTAGAGTCGCTAGGCTTGGCGGTAAGCTCTACGCTTTTGTTATTGTTGATGATTTCTTTCGCTTTACTTGGGTTTACTTTTTATCAAACAAAAGTGATGCTATTTTTAAATTTTAGATATTTTGCAAAAAGGTATAAAACGAAAAAGGCTTCATGATTACTCGTATCCGAAGTGATCATGGTGGCGAATTCGTAAATTCTGATTTTAAAAAGTTTTGTAATGATAGTGGATATTACCACGAATTTTTGTCCTAGAACTCCCGAACAAAATAGTGTTGTGGAGCGAAAGAATCGTACTCTAAGCGAAATGGCTAGAGTCATACTGAATCAGCATAATCTTCCTAAGTATTTTTGGGCAGAAGCTGTTAGCACAGCCTGTCATATTTTAAACAGGGTGTTAATTTGACCTATCTCGAAGAAAACACCATATGAACTTTGGTTTGGAAGGATTCCAAACATTTCTTATTTTAAAGTTTTTGGATGTCGTTGTTTTATCCTGAACACCAAGAATAACTTGGGAAAGTTCGACTATAAAACAGATGAAGGGATATTTCTCGGATATGCTGCTAAGAGTAAGGGATATAGGATTTTTAATAAAAAAACTATGATTGTTGAAGAATCAATTAACGTTACTTTTGATGAGCTAAATAGTCACAGATCTAGCGACAGTGATGATGAAGATGCACATACAAGAACTGAGAAGAGTCCTATGGAAGATCTGACTCAAAAATTTGATTCACTCAAATTCTTGCCAGATCATCCAGAGACACTCATCATAGGTGATGTATCAAAAGGTGTAAGTACACGCTCCTCTCTTAGGGATTCTGAAATAGCAGCAAATGTAGCTTTCATTTCTTAAATAGAACCTAAGAATATAGAAGATGCTTTTTTTGATGAGTTTTGGATTGATGCCATGCAAGAGAAACTAAATCAATTTGAGAGAAACCAAGTTTGGGAACTTGTTCCTAAACCTATTGGTCAATCGATAATTGGTACCAAATGGGTGTTCCGAAATAAACTTAGTGAAGATGGACAAGTTCTACGCAACAAAGCACGTCTAGTGGCACAAGATTATAATCAAGAAGAAGGTATTGATTATGATGAGAGATATGCTCCTGTTGCTAGACTAGAAGCTATCCGCATGTTTTGTGCATTTACATGTTTTAATGATTTTAAACTGTTTCGAATGGACGTGAAAAGTGTATTTTTAAATAGATTTTTAAAAGAGGAAGTTTTTGTGAAACAATCCCCTGGTTTTGAAGATTTTGAAAAGCTGATCACATCTTCAAGCTTAAGAAAGCACTCTATGGACTCAAACAAGCACCTCGTGCTTGGTATGAACACCTAAGTACCTTCTTACTAGATAATGGTTTTTCAAAGGGAAGAGTTGATACAACTTTGTTTATCAAATTTTTAAATGATGATATTCTTCTTGTGCAAATATATGTAGATGACATTATTTTCGGTTCTACTAATGAAAAATTTTGTCAAGATTTTGCTAAGTGCATGTAGAGTGAATTTGAGATGAGTATGATGGGAGAGCTAAACTTCTTCCTAGGACTTCAGATCAAACAACACTCAAAGGGAACATTCATCAACCAAGCCAAGTACACGAAGGACATACTGAAAAAGTACGACTTCGATAATGTAAAGCCAATCGGAACCCCAATGGCTACATCTACAAAGCTTGATTCTGATGAAAGTGGCAAACCTGTCGACCAGCGTAAGTATCGAGGTATGATTGGTAGTTTATTGTATTTAACTGCTAGTCGTCCAGATATTATGTTCAGTGTTTGCATCTGTGCACGATACCAGGCAAATCCTAAGGAATCACACCTAAGTGACGTTAAGCGTATCTTCTGATACCTTAAAGGAACTTCTACAGTCGGCTTATGGTATCCTAAAACCAAATCCTTTGACCTGATAGGTTACTCGGATACGAATTTTGCAGGATGAAAAGTAGATCGTAAAAGTACCAGTGGTACGTGTCATTTCCTAAGAAAGGCCTTAGTCTCTTGGTTTTGCAAGAAGCAAAATTTTATAGCATTGTCAACTACTGAGGCTGAGTATATCGCCGCAGGATGTTGCTGTGCTCAAATTTTGTGGATGAAGCAAACCTTAGAAGACTATAATCTGCACTACACTAAGATTTCTATTTATTGTGACAACACTAGCACCATTAATCTGACTAAGAACCCTATTTGTCACTCACGCACAAATCACATTGAGATACGTCATCACTTTTTACGTGATCATCAACAACATGGGGATATCTGCTTAGAGTTCATTGACACAGATCAACTAGCAGACATTTTCATAAAACTATTGGCTAAAGATCGTTTTAACATAATGAGGCGAGAGCTCGGTATACTTGAATTTTCAGATTCATAGTGTAGTATGGTAATTAAATTTGATTTTATGACTTAAAACTTTGAAATTTATTTAACGGAAATTATTTTGAGGTACAAGCCTAAAAAGGGTCTGTCTGTCACCACGACTACGGTCGAAGCGAAGCGGTACTTAAGAGTTCCCCGGTGAACCTCCGTTAGCTGGGATAGTACCCCTACAGCTAACCCAAAAATAATACACGTTATTAAATATAGGAGTCAAAAGTCATAAAGTTAAAATTCAAATACCAAAACTGAATTTATTGCCTCGGAAATGCAAGTAGCCGAACTCGGACCGAACTCTGACCGAGTTCGGGCCGAATTCGGGTCGAGTTCGGTCGGCGCTATTTTAACTTCCAGAACCGAACAGCCGGCCCTAAACCCTATTTAAACCCCACTTCTCCTCATTATTTTCACTCAACAAATCGAGAAAACTTCTCCTTCCTCCCAAAAACTCCTTCCTACTCCTTCTTTGCAAGATTTCTAGGAGATCCGGTGGGCTACTCGACTTCGTTCTCTTCTTCCTTTTTTAAGGTACTTTATTTTTTCCATCCATGGCTCCCAAACGTCAGAGGAGATCGGTTGATCCTTCACAAGCTGGATCTTCCTCATCTGACTATACTCCAACTAGTCTTTTTAGTCCAGCCAGACCAGTAGGCTCAGATTATTTTGATTCCACTTTATTTCCTGATAAGGAATATTCTAACCTATGGTCTGATTCTTTCTCCGGTCGAAAAATTTGTTATGGAGCTGTTGTTAACTTCACAATTTTTTCTGAGTATGCTCCCACTTTTGACCATCTAGGCTACCGAGACTTTTTCGAAGTAGCTGAAAACATTTTCGACAATGCAGTCCGTATGTTTTACTGCAACCTACAGGTAAAACCAAACGGCAACTACTATTCCTGCGTTGCTGGGCAAGAATTGGAGTTTAGTGCCACTGATATCAGCGAATACTTTCATGCTCCTGATGTTGGTGAAGCTCTTGTGGATATTCATCATTTCCAATTTCCAGAGGATGTCACCCTTAACTCTTTCAAGGAATTGATTTGTCATCCAAACCCCATTCCTAGAAGAGTATTTTCAAGATATCTAAACCAAAAATTTTATGAACTCCATCGTTTTATTTTCTCTGTTCTCCTTCCAAAGATAGGATCTTCTGACGAGATTACTTTCTTAGAGCTATCTGCTATGTACCATATTCATTTTGGTATTCCTTTCTCTATCTCCAAGACTATGATGGCCTGGAAGCTGAACTGCAGAAATACAGGACGCAACCTGGTGTATCCGATGCACCTGGCCTCTATCTTTTGCAGGTTTGATATTGATCTTCAAACCTGTGTCTACTCCTCCACTCCCATCGAGCTCACCAGATCTCGTAGATATCCTGCTCCACCTCTGCCTCCTGGAGCTCAGCTTGCTCTGGATGTCGGTGCTGAGGCTCCTCCTCCTGATGCTGCTCCAGTTCCTCCAGCTCCTACTCCGGGATTCGATCCAGGATTCTATCAGAGATTTTATGACTTTGTTGCTCTATCTGCGCAACGTCATCAAAGCTATCTCAACTCGGAGTTCCGCCTCATCTACCAGGCTCAGGTGTTGCGGAACGGGATTGCGGATCTTCACTGGAGTCTCTCTCAGGATCCAGCGCATCCAGTCACTATCCTTCCTCATCCATGTCACTCCCACTTTTCACAAATAGGGGTAAAATGGTCATTTTTGCATTTCTGGGAATTTTAGAAATTTTTACTTAATTTTATTTTTATTTGGGGATTTTTAGAGTCCTGTTCAAATTTCAGCTCATTCCGACTTGTATCGGAGACCCGGGGTAGCTTAGACTCTGGTCGGAACCCAATTTTAGGTTAGACAAGGCCTATAAAATCTCACAAATTAGTCTGGTACCTTTAGATAATTTTTTCGTGACTTAATCGGCCAATTTGTAGATTTTAACTTGGCCGTTCCGAACCCGAAAAATTCCTAAGCCAAAATTTGGCCTAAAGGAGGCTTGGAGGGCATTTTGGACATTAGCCAAATGCCCCCAAACCCCCATTCATGGCCGGCCACCATGGGAGCACCATCCCACTTCATTCTACTTCTTCTCCACTCAAAGTTCTTCCCTAATTTTATGTTTCCCCCAAACCTAAACCTAGATTTTGAGTTTTGATCTCTCAATCTCCCATTTTTCCCCAAATTTCTTCCATAGAACCTCTCTATACCATCAAGGGAGGGTGCTACCTAAGTTTGGGAGAGAAGTGCAAGGTGGAAGTGTCCATTCTTCAAGAATCTTCGAATCGGAGAGAGTTTCATTAGGATTTACTCCTAATTGGTAATTTCCTATTCTCTAATTCAATTTCATATGAATTTTATTGATTTTGGAACCCATAGGAACCACACCATGGTTGTGTCCATTTAGGAAGAGATTAGAGGCCTATGGGAGACTCCTAGGAGGACTAGGATTAGTGTTTGTGTTCTTGAGTTTGTGTGTCCATATATATATATATATATATATATATATATATATATATATATATATATATATATATATATATATATATATATACATATACATGGACACACACACACACACACACACACACACACACACACACATATATATATATATATATATATATATATATATATATATATATATATATATATATATATATATATATATATATATATAATAAAAAAAAAAAAATATATATATATATATATATATATATATATATATGAAAAAAAAATATATATATATATATATATATATATATATGCATATATAGATATGTATGTGTGTATATATATATACGTATGTAGATATGAATGTGTGTATGAGTGTCTATATATATAAAATTTAAAAAAAATACATATATATATATATATATATATATATATATATATATATATATATATATATATATATATATATATATATATATATATATATATATAAATATATATATATATATATATATGTGTGTGTGTGTGTGTGTGTGTGTGTGTGTGTGTGTGTGTGTAGATGGGTATGTGTGTTTGTGAGTCTATATATATATATATATATATATATATATATATATATATATATATATATATATATATATATATATATATATATATATGGATGGATGTGTGTGTGAGTTTAGAGAGGAGAGAATTAGAAGAAATTAGAGAGTGAGAGGAAGAGATTAGAGAGTGGGAAGAAGGGAAGTTAGAGAGGAATAGAAGGGAAGATAGAGGGAAGAAAGGAAGGGAGCAACAGCAGCTGGGGGGGGGAATGGAGCTGCTGCCCCCCCCCCCCCCCAAAAAAAAAAAAAACTGAACAGCAGCAGCAGCATTAGCCATAGCAGCAGCAGCAGCATTAGGTAGCAGCAGCAGCAGCAGCAGCATTAGGTAGCAGCAGCAGCAGCATTAGTGGTAGCAGCAGCAGCTAGCTTTAGCAGCAGTAGCAAGCACCAAAAGCCCCCCCCCCCCCCCTTTAGCCTATATACCCCCCTATATGTATATACATATATACCTATATATATACGTATATATACCCATATATATATATATATATATATATATATATATATATATATATATATATATATATATATATATATATATATATATATATATATATATATATATATATATATATATATATACTCCCTTATATACTCCCAAAATAATCCCCTAAATTGTCCTATGAGTGTGTGTAGAGTGAGTTTAGAGAGAGTGTGTGAGTGGGTCGGAATTTAGTGAAAGGGGGAAATTGAGTTCCGAGTGTCGAAACGCGTCCAAAATTGAATGAGACTTAGATAATGTGAATTAGATTTTGTGGGTAGGCTCCCGAGTTGAAATCGGGGTTTCGTGTGGAAGTAGGACGATGGTATCGCACGATATCGTTGAGTATCTCGCGATACTCAAATAACGGGTAAATCAACAACATATGCCGTAAGATGGACTGGATGTCCACTTTACCTAGGAAGCTTAGTAGGTAATGATAGTATAGGCTAGTATTCTACTACCCTAGGAAGCCGGGAGTGAAACTCCTAAGGTAAAGCCACTTGGTTTTAGTATTAGAGTAGACGGGTAAATGGGGTAAGTAGGGATAATGCTCAATTCTCAACATTTGAGTTTTATACTTTAAGATATAGTTAAAATTAGGTTATTATGGTTGGTAATGGTTAGGAATAGTGGACTTGGACTAGCTTTGACCTTGGTTGACCACGGTTGACTATTTTGACCAAAAGTCAATCGAAAGTCAACCGAATCCTAAAATAGCCTAGAACTTGACCAAACTTGACCAGTTGACCCAAAATTAACTGTTAGTCAACGTTAGTCAAGTTTGACCTAAAGTTGACCTAGAGTTGACCTAGGATTGACCAGAGTTGACCAGTTGACCAAAAGTCAACTGTAAGTCAACTGTTGACTTAAATCGACCTAGATTAATTTCGTTTGACTTGCATTGACCGAGTTTGACCTAGTTAGGCCTAAAATGACTTAGATTGACCCTATACAATCTAGTTTGACCTTGTTTGACCTAGATTGACTTAGTTTGACGTATCTTGACCTAGTTTGACTCAGTATGACTAATTTTACTTCCAAAATATTATATTGATACAGTATTCCATCTACAGGTCCTCGAGGCACTATTCTTGGACTCAGTCGATCTATCCATCATATTACAGGCGAGTACATTCTCTAACACTTTTCCAATTTATGATGATTGTTATAACTCATATAATTAGTGTAGATATGCTTGTTCTCGACACATTGGTCACACGGGTTGGTATTCATGGATCCCGACATGAGATGTTATTCTTCGTTATCTTGGTATATCTTGTGCAAGCCCCGTTGTAGTTCTTGTGCAGTATATGGACACCGATTCTCGAGGAGACTTGCTCCCTTCTCGTAGAATCCCGCGTCATAACGTGTCTTGCTTGGATCCACTCTACCAGTCGGGAACGGGGAGTGCTAGTGTAGATATGTGGTCAATACCCGCCTTGTATATCTTGTGAACCTTATGAATGCCAATCCTACACCACACGTATGATTGGCTAGATCATAACCTTGTGCAGACCCAATCCGGCCACATGTTGTAGCTAGTACTCACACACTTAGATAGATGATTCTTGATTCTTGTACATGCCATGATCAGTTTTACTTGCCTTGTTCTAGTTCTAGATTTATAGCTTACCATGCAATGGTACTTACATGTATATTCCATGATTTTTTGTATATACTCTATATTTACAGTCTTATAGCTTTTGTCATATCTTGTGGACTGTTGTTAGTTGATTGTAATCGTTCCATCCTGACTGGATATGTTGACAAAATATTAAAGATGCTGATGAGGAGGATTACAATACCTACTACGGTCCGGATGACGTAGTGGGTTTAGACTTGGAGACCTTGGTCCAGCAGGGCTTAGCTCCGCCTGACGAGACTTTACCTATTGCTTCGTTAGAGTCATTTGGACTGGACCTTGTCTCCGGCTTGCTACTTATGCATATGTTATTATATTTTGTTATTGTATAACTATTTTACTTTGTCTCTCTCTCGTTGTTGAGCTGGACATTGCACTTGTGTTTATATCTATCTGGTTTATCGTGCCACGATTCTTCCTTCTAGATTGTGATTTAGTTTATCAGTATTTCATATTATATACCTCCGTACGGAGATGACAGGTTATTATATACTATTTGTTGGTTAGTAGACCTACAGCGTTCTATGCCATTTTTACGGTGTAGGCTGGGCGTTGTCACGCACTTGCGCCCCTACCTAGGGTACGGGTCGTGACACATTTTTAGTGGTGGCCCATGCAGGTCGAAGGTCGTAATTAGTGCGATGTCATAGTGGCGCTCGACTTAGAGTGCTATTACGAGCCTGCGGTACGTATCTAGGATAGGCTATAGGCTAAGTTACTCAATCACAAAAATAGGAAAACTTCTACTTGCTGATCGTTAACTGTCCTTTTTGATATTGGTTTTTGCATTCTAATTGTCCTCCTTGATATAATATTTCCTGTACCGTATTGATTTCCTTCCTTTATTCTATCTTCAGGATGGTACAGACCAGGTCCCAGCATCCTGATTCCGCGGACGCGGAGAGGTCTGCTATGACTCGCGGACCTGATCCGGACACTCCTGCTGCAGTCGGGGTGTCGGCAGCAGCTCTTGGGGGCGCTCCTCCGCCAGTTACGAGGGCTGACCCCAGGGTTGTTATGACTTTTCCGGCCGCAGTACTAGGGGTTGATACGGGCGCTCTTTCTTCTCCTACACAGCAGATTCCTCCGCCAGTTGCAGACGTACTTCCACCTCCACCTCCTCTGCCTACAGATATTAGGCAGATGCTTACTTTCCTCCAGGAGATGCTGGAGACTCAGAAAGCCTAGGCCGAGGCTCAGCAGAGGCAGACAGACGCGATGCGTCAGGGCATGGAGGATGCCCATCAGTTGGCCCTTGCAGCCGTGGAGCAGAGGGCTCCTCATCATGGGACGCGTACGAGGTACGGAGATATCCAGGACTTTAAGAAGCTCGGGCCCCGTGACTTTAGCGGGACCGAAGGTGTGGTCTATGCAGATGATTGGCTCGAGGATATCGAGCGGCAAATGAGGGCCTCCCGCCTGGCAGACGACCTGAAGGTCGAGGCGGTAGGTTTGCAGTTGCTAGACATTGCACGCACCTGGTTCAGGAACGAGCCAGCCTTAGCTGGAGAGGGCTATACTTGGGCAGAGTTCAAGCTTCTCTTCAAGAAGAAGTTCTTTTCCGCCACGGACAAGATCGACCTGGTGTGGCAGTTCCATGATCTGCAGCAGAACAGTTTATTTGTGGAGGAGTACGCCGCAGAGTTCGGCCGCCTGAGCCGATAAGCGGAGTACATGGTTCGAGATCCGGAGATCAGGGCAAGCCGCTTCAGGAAGGGGCTGACTTGGGATATCAAGATCCGCATTCCCTCCTTCTATGAGACTTATACCCTGATCTACGCGGAGGCCCGCAAGGTAGAGCGGGAGTGGGGCTTGAAGCCCAAGAGGGAGCGTGATCTTTTCTCGGGGGCTACTAGCAGTGCGAGGGCTGCTAAGCGCCCTCAGCTTCAGCATCGTTCTTTCCAGCATCACCAGCCGCAGGTTCAGGCCAGAGCACCGGTTCAGCAGGTGCAGCACACTCAGCAAAGGCAGGCACAGCATGGGACTCCTTATAACTTCTGCAAGAAGCCCGATCACATCTGGGAGGTCTGTCGGAAGAGGCTGGGCGTGTGTCTCTATTGCGGGGAGGCTGGACATCAGTTGAGAGATTGTCCTACGAGCCATCATAGGGTGGCCCGTGGAGCGGTGGCAGCTCAGGGGGCACCGGCGAGAGTACCTGCAGTACAGTCGAGGGGTCCACTTCCGACCCAGTAGCAGCGGTTTGCACAGCACCACCAGTCGCAGGGTGTTCAGGGCAGGGCTTTTGCTCTTGCAGCCGAGGAGATCGAGCCAGTCGTAGATGTAGTTGCAGGTTCGGTTCTTCTTGATTCTTTTCCTGCCTTAGCATTGTTTGATTCAGGTGCTACGTACAGTTTTGTGTCAGTTTTTTTGCACTTAGGCACAACATTTTTGCTGAATATCTGGGTAGGACTTGTAAGATTATGATCGGGGGAAGTATTATCCTGGTTAATAATATTTACAAGGGGCGGAGAGTTACTCTGGGAGGTCGAGATTTGAGCGCGTGCTTGCTCGTAATGCCACTTCCGAGGTACGATGTAGTACTCAAGATGGACTGGTTGAGCAGGCACCATGCTAGCATAGATTGTAGAGCAGGCAGAGTATTGTTTAGTCCGCCAGGAGAGCCAGAGTTTCAGTTTGCCAGAGGAGCAGCGGAGTCGGGAGATGGATTCTGTGGAGCCTTGTTAGCGGGACAGGAGTTGCCGCATCCATTTATTGCAGATTTTTTGGATGTCTTTTTCGAGGAATTGCCGGAGATGCCGACGGACAGAGATGTTGAGTTCACGATAGACTTGATACCGGGCGCTGAGCCTATTTCTCAGCATGTCTATCGGATCAACAACAGCAATTTGGCGAAGCTGAAGAAGCAAGTCGACGAGCTGCAGGACAAGGGCTTTATCAGATCCAGTTCTTCGTCTTGGGGCACGCCAGTCTTGTTTGTCCCGAAGAAGGACGGTACGATACGGATGTGTATTGACTACCGAGCGCTCAATAATCTCACTATCAAGAACAGGTATCCTTTGCCCAGGATTGATGACTTGTTTGATCAGTTGAGCGGCGCGAGGGTGTTCTTGAAGATAGACTTGTGATCGGGGTACCATCAGCTGAGAGTGAAGGGGGATGACATCCCGAAGACTGCTTTTCGTACCCGCTATGGCCAATATGAGTTTACCGTCATGCCGTTTGGGTTGACTAACGCCCCGGCGGTATTCATGAACTTGATGAATAAGGTATTCCATCCATACCTTGACAAGTTCGTAGTGGTCTTCATTGATGACATTCTCATCTATTCGAAGACGCCTGAGGAGCACGAGGAGCATCTGCGGATAGTGCTGGAGACTCTGAGGAGGGAGCAGCTGTATGGGAAGCTGTCGAAGTACGAGTTCTTCTTGGATCGAGTGGAGTTCCTGGGCCATGTTGTATCCGATGATGGGATTTCAGTGGATCAGAGGAAGATTTTGGCGGTAAAGTCATGGTCGACACCCAGTTCAGTTGCCTAGATTCGGAGCTTTCTGGGTTTGGCAGGCTATTATAGGATGTTCGTGCAGGATTTCTCTCGTATAGCAGAGCCGATGACTAGACTCACCAGGAAGGACGTGGAGTTCGTCTGGACTGATGAGTGTCAGGCTGCTTTCGAGGTGCTGAAGACGAGGTTGATGTTGGCTCCTATTTTGACATTGCCATCTGGGTTCGGAGGATTTACGATCTACAGTGATGCTTCGAGAAAGGGTCTGGGTTGCGTTCTTCAGCAGCATGGAAAGGTAATTGCTTATGCATCTAGACAGTTACGACCACATAAGAAGAACTACCCGACTCATGATTTGGAGTTGGCAGCGGTCATATTTTCCTTGAAGCTGTAGAAACACTATTTGTACGGAGAGCGTGTGGAGATTTATACTGACCACAAGAGCTTGAAGTACGTGTTTACCCAGAAAGAGCTGAATATGAGGCAGAGGCGATGGTTAGAGCTGATGAAGGATTTTGATATATCCTTACAGTACCATCCGGGGAAGGGCAACATGGTTGCAGATGCTTTGAGCAGGTATCCCGTAGCCATGTGTTTGATGATGGATCGTCACCTTCTGGCAGATCTGGAGACCTTGGTTCAGCAGGGCTTAGCTCCGCCTGACGAGACTTTACCTATTGTTTAGTTAGAGTTGTTGTACTGGACCTTGTCTCCAGCTTGCTACTTATGCATATGTTATTATATCTTGGGATTGTATAACTATATTACTTTGTCTCTCTCTCGTTGTTGAGCTGGACATTGCACTTGTGTTTATATCTATCTGGTTTATCGTGCCATGATTTTTCCTTCTAGATTGTGATTGAGTTTATCAGTATTTCATATTATATACCTCCGTGCGGAGATGACAGGTTATTATATATTATTTGTTGGTTAGTAGACCTACAGCGTTCTACACCGTTTTTACGGTGTAGGCTGGGCGTTATCACGTACTTGTGCCCCTACCTAGGTTGCGGGTCGTGATGGGCATGAGTGCGTGACAGCGTTCCAGCCTACGCCGTAGAAACGGCGTAGAACGCTATCTAGGTCTACTATCTAACAACAATTATAATATCAAAACCTGTCGAGAATGGTCAACTCCGAATGGAGGACAAGCAATGAAAATATAATATACTCAATCACAAACTCTAAGAAATATAGATGATACCGAAAGATAAAGACAAAAATATATGAAATATCATCCAGAAGATCCAACACAAAAATAATACAAGTCTAGAGTCGACAATCTCTAATACAAATACTAAAACAATAACAAGCCAAAATGTAATCTGGAGACAAAGTCCAGTACCAAACTAAACTAGCTATGCTACTCTAAAGTTCCATCGGCTGGAGCTAACCCTTGCTGAACTAGGGTCTCCAAGTCTAGGCCAACTACGTCATGAGGACCGTAGTAGGTAGGACAATCCTCCTCGCCATAATCTGTAAAATTTTGTCAACATATCCAGTCAGGATGGAACGAGCACAAATCTCAAATAACAGTTCTAGTTAGACGATATTGAAAATATAGCAGTAAATAGAGAGAATATACGAGGTAAAATAATGTGTACATGAATCATGGTAAGGCATGTCAAGACTGTAACTGAATGTAAGAACAAAAAAATAGTATATATCATGTACAAAAATCTGGAACTATATCTATGTGAGTTTAGTATTAGTTTCAACATATGATTGGCTTAGAACTTGATATAATGTTTGGCCTGGCTAATCATACGTGAGTGTATGATTAACACTATATAATGATGATACAATATAATATTATGGGGTATTGATCACATATCTACGCTAACACCCCCATCCCTGACTAATATAGTGGATCCAGTCATGACACGTCATGACACGTGATTCTCTGAGAATGTAGCTAGCCTTCGCAGGAATCCTGTCTATACAATACACAAGGAACTAGGAATACTTGTACAAGGCATACCATATATAAGAGGAATAACATCTTATGACGGGATCCAGACAAATACCAATCCGTATGAACAATGTGTCAAGAGAACAAGGATATCTACACTAAATACTAGAAATAAAGACGATATCATAAAACAGAATATTATCAGAGAATGTACTCGCCTGTGGTCCTGAGCTGATAAGGTGAACAGACGCTCAGAGTAATCACAGACCTAAAGATGAGATACTACAAGTCAAAACATGGTTTAATAATTAAAGAAAAGCTAATCGAGTCATGATATGCAAGTCTAAGTCAAAACTAGGTCAAACTAAGTCACACCAAGCTAAACTAGGTCATACTAGGTCAACCAAGGTCAAACAAGGTCACAAGAAGTCAATCCAAGTCAAACTAGGTCAATCTGGGTCAAAGGTTGACTTACAGTTGACTTTGGTCAAAAAGTCAACTCTGGTCAACTCTGGTCAACCCTAGGTCAAACAATCCAAATGTTGACTAACAGTTGATTTTCAGTCAACTTGTCAACTCTGGTTTGGTTTCGGTCAATTCTAAGTCAAGTGTTGACTTGAAGTTGACTTTCGGTCAAAAAGTCAATTATTGGTCAACGGGGGTCAAGACTAGTCTAAACTACCCTTGTAAGCTCTTTGTTCTTCAACGATATATTTCACATGCTTAATTGCCAAGTGTGAGAACGAATGGCTCAGAACACAACCCAAAATTTATTCTAGCATACATTAGTTTGAATCATCTATGTTCTGTACATATGGTGTAGTATATGTTCTTATCAAATCTAGTATCTGAAGGATGTAACAGAATCAAGATAAACCCACATTATATATTACTAAGACATCATCTACTACTAAAATATATAGTGATAGGTTGTCGTATCATCATTGTCGAGGGATGGGGGTCGGAGGACAGTCAACTTTATCTATGGCTACATAGTTTCTACCTCGCCAGTCGAATGGCTAAAGGGGCTATGTTCTTATCACCATGTCGTACCGTAGATTAATGTAAATTCCTTATAGCAAATGTCGTACATAGATTTTTGCCTCGCCAGTCGAATGGCTGCAGGGACAGTGTCTGGCTGGTACCAATCCAGTGTCTATCGAGAGATTGATGGTCATTACGACATATGGTATTTTAAAATTATTACCTATTTCCTTCCTTTCCAATTCTCAGCAAGTTACAATTATTTCCAATTCACATTATCGACGTGACAACCTGCGAGCAGGAGGCTATCGGAAGGGCTTGTATGTCACTCACACATTACACATACCTGGCTGTCATATGTCAACACACACACACACATGTTCACACATAAACCTGTGATACCACACACACATGTATGCTAATACACACGTACACACCTGGCTAACTGAACACACACAACTGTATATACCCTCACACACACACAGGTGCAAGGAGGCAGTGTGCTCCCTGTATGTCACGTCCCGATTCCGTAGAATCGATAGTCGTCCCCCGGGCATGATGCCGTGCAAGCCTAAGTTGCGCTCGCACAAGGCATAGTCATAAGGTTATCCGAAAGACAACAACAAGAGAATGCGCAGAGTAAATTGAACACATATTATAGAGAAGGAAATTTAAGCTTTATTGATAATGAACATCATTTTACAGACTCGATACAAAGGCGTCGCGCGGGCTTTTTACAAATTGACTCCATTACAAAATGAACGTCGACGAGATAGCCATTCTATACATTTCATCCCTAGATTACAACCAGCATTACAAAAACCACCTGGGATGACGGGAAGTCGCTCCATCTGTCTTCTGGTCTTCGACAGCGGAGTCTTCAAAAGCGATTGGATCCAAACTTCGACCGCACGGACGAAGCTTCAAAACACACGAGCGTAGCCTCCTTCAAGCGGCACGCTCCTCCTGATTTATTGTACCTGTAGAGAGAGCGAGGATCAGTACAATCAACATGTACTGGCGAGTGGCTAATTTATTTACAGGCTCTCATTTGGTTCAAGAATTTAGATAAAATTTACACAACTTGCTTTTCGTGATCTTTCTAACCATCCTAGGTATTTTCATACGAAGCATTATGACGAAACATAACTCAAGTAAGTTATACCAGAATTTCCCTCGGTAGAGCGCGCCGTACAACAGAAAACTTACCATCACCTTCCCTGTTAGTTGAATAACAATTTATATCAAGTGTTTGATGTGGAGGTCACTGGCATTAACTAGCCATCCTGGACATAGCCTGGTAATGCGGGACCCTTGTAACGCAAGTAGCGAGCTCCGATGCAAGTCCCCGTCTTACCGGTTGCTTCATACCCAGCTCGGCTATAATCTGTTTCTTCCTAGGCCGAGTCATCCCGTGGCCCCGGGTTGCCGCTCGAAGAAACCATCATCCTTGTCGACAAGTTGTCCATGACCTTGATAGATTAACAAGGTATATTTGGGGTACCGTTGGGGCTTGTTATGTAATTGATTCATTTACTTGGTTGTTTTGCAGGCCTAAAATAATTCTATCTCTTTTCTACACAACTCATCTTTTCTCTTCTTAAACATAGGACTTGTGTTTTCCAAACGAATCATTCAATTTTATTACCATTACCATTGTTCTCATTTTTGAAATAGAGGGTCGAGATGAAGAAGGTCAGCCACTCACCTTGAGTTTTTTTTTTGCTTGAGGCGAGGGACTTGTTGGCTGCGCTAGACGTCGCCTACGCGATCACCTGAAATCGCACAAGCAACCGATTAGAACACTGTATTATGCAAGAGTTCGATAGGAAATGCGAGTTCGAAATGTAAACCAAGAAAACCATCGAAAACATTAACGAAAACGCATTCAGAAAACCAAAGCCAAAACAAACGCAAGCGGCGTGAAAAGCAGAGCAACGGGAGGTCTCTTCCGACTCAGTCGCAGAGTCAATCCTTGAGGCACTACCCGCTGAATATGGGACTTGGTTCCGAAGAAGCCATTCCATAACGTGGAATGGATCTTAATTCAACCGTTCCCGTTCGATCGACTCGGCCGATTCCGACCTATCGGTCCCGACCGAATCGATAGCGACAGTGTTCCTTTCTCGCGTACCCCGTGGACGAAAACGGGGCACGATGTAGGGACGGGGCACTACACCATAACCAACAAAGAAAAAGTTTCGTCCTCGAAACTTAAGAACAGAACCTACCTCTATGAAAATAATGAAGGAAATTTGTCTTTCATCTCTGACTCGAGTTCCCATGTCGACTCTTCCGCCGCATGGTTCCTCCAGAGTACGCAAACGAGAGGGATCACTCGACTTCGCAGCAGCTTATCCTTGCGTTCTAAGATTTGAACTGGCTCTTCAACGTAGGATAAGTCGGACTTTAGCTCCAGCTGGCCAAAATCCACCACGTGGCTAGGGTCGTGCACATACTTCCGCAGCTGAGAGACGTGGAAGGCATTGTGTACACCTTCGAGCGCCGGCGGTAGGGCAATTTTATAGGCCACTTGGGCGACCCGCTCGAGTATTTGGAACGGCCCAACGAATCTCGGACTCAGCTTTCCTTTCGTGCCGAACCGAGTAACTCCTCGAATAGGCGACACCTTCAGGAACACATGATCGTCCACCTGGAACTCAAGCGGTCTTCGATGGGTGTCGGCATAGCACTTTTGCCGACTCTGTACAATCTTCAGTCTTTTCCGAATTAGCTTGACCTTTTCCACAGTCTGTTCCACCAGTTCCGGGCCGAGTATCTGCCGTTTCCCGACTTCATCCCAGCAAATGGGCGATCTGCACTTCCAGCCGTACAAAGCTTCATACGGCGCCATTTGGATGCTGGACTGGTAGCTATTGTTGTATGCAAATTCTGCCAGCGGTAGGTGGACGTCCCAGCTTGATTTGAAGTCAATTGTACAGAGTCGTAGCATGTCTTTGAGAATCTGATTAACGCGCTCCGTTTGGCCGTCGGTCTGAGGATGGTAAGCTGAGCTGAACTGCAACTTGGTATCCAGCGCCGACTGAAGGCTACTCCAGAATTGCGAAATGAACCGTGAATCCCGATCAGAGACGATGGATACTGGAACTCCGTGCAGCCGTACTATCTCGTCAAGATAAATCTGCGCCAGATGATCAACGCTCCAAGTAACTTTGATGGCAATAAAGTGCGCTGACTTGGTTAATCGATCGACGATGACCCAGATGGCGTCGTTCCCCCGTAGTGTCTTCGGCAGGCCAACAATAAAATCCATAGTAACGTGATCCCATTTCTACTCTGGAATAGCGAGGTTCTGTATCTCCCCGCCCGGTCGCTGATGCTCAGCTTTCACCTGCTGACAGGCCATGCATTGTGACACGAAGAGCGCCACATCTCTCTTCATCCCGTGCCACCAGAAGGTCGTACGGAGGTCCTTATACATCTTGGTGCTGCCTGGATGCAAGGTATATTTCGCATAATGTGCCTCCGATATTATCTCCTTTCGTAGTTCTGAATCATCCGGAACACATAGTCGGCCATTCAACCTCAGCACGCCGGTCTTATCTTCCGCAAAGTCGGTCGCACTACCTGTCAAAATTCGCTCACACATTTTCTTCAGGTACGGATCATCCTTCTGAGCGGCCATGATCTTTTCCAGCAAACTCGGCTCTAACTGCAGCTGCGCCAACCGTACATCCCTGAATCGAACCCGGAGATCGATGCCCATTTCTTCTAGATCTTGTAGTAGTCTGCGGTTGACGGATAGCGAGGCAAGATATTTTCGACTCAGAGCATCCGCCACCATATTTCCCTTGCCTGGAGTGTAGTCGATCGTCAAGTCATAGTCTTTGATCAGTTCGAGCCAGCATCTCTGTCGCAAGTTCAATTCCTTCTGGGTGAAGAGATACTTGAGGCTCTTGTGGTCGGTATAGATTGCGCACGCCACGCCATATAGATAGTGACGCCACAATTTTAACGCGAACACAATCGCCGCTAACTCCAAGTCGTGCGTTGGATAGTTCTTCTCGTGCGGCTTTAACTGTCTGGAGGCGAAGGATATCACCTTGTTTTGCTGCATGAGCACACATCCCAAGCCCTGGCCTGAAGCATCGCTAAATATCTGAAAACCCTCTGGCCCATCCGGAAGTGCGAGTATAGGTGCCGAAATTAGTCGCTATTTTAGTTCCTGGAATGAAGCTTCACAGTCATCCGACCACTCATACACGAGGCCCTTTTGAGTGAGGCGAGTCAATGGCGATGCAATCTTCGCGAAGTCTTTCACGAAGCGTCGATATTATCCTGCCAAACCAAGAAAGCTTTGAATCTCACTAGCAGATGCAGGCCGCTTCCAATCAGCAACGGCTTCCACTTTTTTTGGATCGACTGCAATGCCTTCGGACGAAATGATGTGACCGAGAAAGGATACGATGCTTAGCCAAAATTTGCACTTACTCCGCTTTGCAAACAACTCATTCTCTCGAAGTGTCTGGAGCACGGCCCGTAGATGTTCTGCATGCTGTGCCCTGTCCTTTGAGTAGACGAGAATATCGTCAATAAAGACTACCACAAATTTATCAAGAAAAGGTCGAAATACCCGATTCATTAGATCCATGAAGGCGGCAGGGGCGTACGTCAGGCCAAATGGCATCACCAGAAACTCGTAGTGGCCGTACCGAGTACGAAAAGCTGACTTTTGCACGTCGTCTGACTTGATCTTGAGTTGATGATAGCCTGAACGAAGATCAATCTTCAAAAATACCGAGGCGCCTTGCAGTTGATCGAATAAGTCATCTATACGGGGCAATGGGTACTTGTTCCGGATGGTGGCCTTGTTCAGCTCTCGGTAATTGACGCACAGACACATGGACCCATCCTTCTTCTTCACGAACAACACGGGCGCTCCCCACGGTGAAATACTAGGCCGAATAAATCCTCTGTCGAGTAACTCTTGTAACTGGACCTTGAGTTCCTTCAACTCGACGGGGGCCATTCTGTACGGGGCCTTGGAAATCTGTGTGGTATCAGGGAATGTATCGATGCTGAACTCGATTTTTCGGTCGGAGGGCATGCCGGGTAGCTCATCAAAGAACACATCGGGGAATTCTGCCACAATGTCAGTCTGACCTACGTTTGCACCATCCTATCGCATGTCTCAAACGGACGCCAAATAGCCTTCGCACCCAGAATACAGTATCCTTCGAACGGAAATCGCCGAGATCAGCATGCAGGTCGACGACGCTTCACCACACGAAAAGCAGAATTCAGGCACTCCTGGTATGCGAAAGGTGACCGTCTTTCCGGCGCAGTCTATGGTTGCGTTGCACGGCCCGAGCCAATCCATTCCCAGAATGATGTCAAAGTCCTTCATATCTAGAACTATCACGTCAAGATCGATCTTTTGACCGCTGATACAGATAATCCCGTCGACACAGGCTAACTTTGTGAGTATTGGTGTGCCCGAAGCTGTGCTTACGCTAAGGTCAAGATCTAATGATATTACAGGAAAGTTGTGCTCGACGGCAAAGTCCACCGATATAGAACTATGCGAAGCGCCTGAATCAAATAGTACACGAGCAGGCACATTATTGAAATTTAGTATACCTATCACGACCGTATCTGAAGCATGCACTTCATCTCGAGTCATGGCGTAGACGCGACCTTGGGCATTGGAGCGACGGTCTTGGCCATTTTGCGGTGCGGGTTGATGGGCTCGAGGCGCTGGAACTTGATTCCCTGGACGGTACTGTTGGGGCGCCATTGGACGGTGCTGTTGGGGCGCCGTTGGGTTCGACCTGGTCGAACATTCAGCACGATTGTGGCCCTTCTTGCCACAGTTCCAGCATCCCTCATCTGGTATCCGAAAATCGACGATAGTGTGAACGGACTGGCGACAACGAATACAGTAAGGCCATGGATTACGCCCTTGATACTCGCCTTGTTGCCCATTGTTTGGACGCTTGGTTACATTGTTTCCTCCCACGTGGCTAGGGCATTTGTGATTGTATGTATGCACAGCGCCGGCAGCACTTGGAGGGTATTGGCGTTCAAGGCGGAGGGCGTGGTTGAGAGACTCCCCCATCGTTTGGTATTTGGGAACAGACACATGGGCGTAGATAGATGGTCGTAGGTCCACTTCGAACCGTCGTGCACGACTCGCCAGGGAGGGTAGGAATTCTCCAGCAAACTTGGCTAACTTGTTGAACTCTGCTGCATACTGCCGTACCGTCATGTTCCCTTACCTTAGCTGCATAAATTTATTCTTCTTCTCTTGTCGAATAGCTTCAGGAAGGTAATCGATCTCGAACGCCTCTCGGAAGGTGGCCCAAGATATTGTCGCTGTCTCGTTGTCGCGTCTGATTGCTCGCTTTTGCACGGCCTACCAGTCGTGCGCGTTCAATAGGAGTAGAAGTTGAGCGCATGCGACTTTCTTGGACTCATCGACACCCAGAAGCTCGAACCGGTCTTCTAACTCCTCCAGCCAATCGATCGCCAACGAAGGATCTTCAGTACCGCAAAAGAAAGTACGGAAGCTCTTTATGAATTTTGACACGTCGAAGTTGAAGCTTCTCGGTGCCGCAGGTATAAGCTCAGGTACCTCCGATTCGACTTCACTTTGTCTGGCTGCAGGCTCGGTCACGGCAGGAGTTATCGTAGAGTTGTTATTATTGGCCACCACTGTCTGTACAATCTGCTGAAGAGTATCAAGCTGCTTCTGCTGCAACTTGAATTGTGCATCGAATCGGGCCTCGAACTGGGTCTGGCGTGCCTCTACCTCCCGTCGATGTGGCTCTGTCTCCCGTCGATGTTGCTCATTCAGGCGTTGATTCTCCTGAGCTTGTTGTTGTTGTGCTTCCAGCATGCGTAACATCCGTTCCATGGCATCATTAGAGGGTCCGGGCCTCGAGCTACTCGAGCCGCTTGAAGCACTTTCTTCGTTCAATGCCATGTTCACCGCCGCACCTTCTAGAATTTTGAAGGTAAAAATACATTAGTCACAAAACTTATTACAGACTCCCTCGTATGGAACGACATATCTCATCGACACGAGACAAACGATTTGAGACTAGAAACTCGACACTAGAGGCCAAGGACGTAAAGTCGTGCTCTGATACCAATATGTTATGCCCCGATTTCATAGAATCGATAGTCGTCCCCCGGGCGTGATGCCGTGCAAGCCTAAGTTGCGCTCGCACAAGGCATAGTCATAAGGTTATCCGAAACACAACAACAAGAGAATGCGCAGAGTAAATTGAACACACATTATAGAGAAAGAAATTTAAGCTTTATTGATAATGAACATCATTTTACAGACTCGATACAAATGCGCCGCACGGGCTTTTTACAAATTGACTCCATTACAAAATAAACGTCGACGAGATAGCCGTTCCATACATTTCATCCCTAGATTACAACCAGCATTACAAAAACCACCTGGGATGACGAAAAGTCGCTCCATCTGTCTTCTGGTCTTCGACAGCGGAGTCTTCAAAAGGGATTGGATCCAAACTTCGACCGCACGGACGAAGCTTCAAAACACACGAGCGTAGCCTCCTTCAAGCGGCACGCTCCTCCTGATTTGTCGCACCTGTAGAGAGAGCGAGGATCAGTACAATCAACATGTACTGGCGAGTGGCTAATTTATTTCTAGGCTCTCATTTGCTTCAAGAATTTAGATAAAATTTACACAACTTGCTTTTCGTGATCTTTTTAACCATCCTAGGTATTTTCATACGAAGCATTATGACGAAACATAACTCAAGTAAGTTACACCAGAATTTCCCTCGGCAGAGCGTGCCGTACAACATAAAACTTACCATCACCTTTCCTGTTAGTTGAATAACAATTTATATCAAGTGTTTGATGTGGAGGTCACTGGCATTAACTAGCCATCCTGGACATAGACTGGTAATACGGGACCCTTGCAACGCAAGTAGCGAACTCCGATGCAAGTCCCCGTCTTACCGGTTGCTTCATACCTAGCTCGGCTATAACCTGTTTCTTCCTAGGCCGAGTCGGTCCCGTGGCCCCGGGTTGCCGTTCGAAGAAACCATCGCCCTTGTCGACAAGTTGTCCATGACCTTGATAGATTAACAAGGTATATTTGGGGTACCGTTGGGGCTTATTATGTAATTGATTCATTTACTTGGTTGTTTTGCAGGCCTAAAATAATTCTATCTCTTTTCTACACAACTCATCTTTTTTCTTCTTAAACATAGGACTTGTGTTTTCCAAAGGAATCATTCAATTTCATTACCATTACCCATGTTCTCATTTTTGAAATATAGGGTCGAGATGAAGGAGGTCAGCCACTCACCTTGAGTTTTTTTTCTTGAGGCGAGGGACTTGTTGGCTGCACTAGACGTCGCCTACGCGATCACCTGAAATCGCACAAGTAACCGATTAGAACACTGTATTATGCAAGAGTTTGATAGGAAATGCGAGTTCGAAATGTAAACCATAAAAACCATCGAAAACATTCACAAAAACGCATTCAGAAAACCAAAGCCAAAACCAACGCAAGCGGCGTGAAAAGCAGAGCAACGGGAGGTCTCTCCCGACTCAGCCGCAGAGTCAATCCTTGAGGCGCTATCCGCTGAATATGGGACTTGGTTTCGAAGAAGCCATTCCATAACGTGGAATGGATCTTAATTCAACCGTTCCCGTTCGATCGACTCGGCCGATTCCGACCTATCGGTCCCGACCGAATCGATAGTGACAGTGTTCCTTTCTCGCGCACCCCGTGGACGGAAATGGGGCACGATTAGTAATATACGACGACATTCTATAACAGCCGTTGCTACGCATCGCTATATTTAAATAATTAGCGACGTGTAGCGACGACATTGCGACGCAGATTCCCATTTAATAAATTAATGTCGCTATTCGTCGCTATTAGTCGCCAACAGCGTCGAATAGCGACGACACATTACCACGTCACTAAATTCCCAAAAATTAGCGACGTTCGTTCATGGAGTCGCTAAATTTGTCTCAAATCTGCCATATTTTGTTAGTGTTTGAACCACCTAAGAGAAAGGTGAAAATAAGGCTCGAGTCGAGGGTTCCATTTGTGAAGCCTATATTCTCGAGAAGATTATAAATTTCTGCTCCATGTATTTCAAGCCACATGTTGCCACTAATAGAACAAGAGCTCCGAAAAACGACGATGGATATCTTGAATCTAATGATGTAATACTGAAAGTCTTCAATGCTTTTGGAAAGCCTTCGAGGAAAATGAAGAAAAGATATATGAGTGACGAGGAACTAAGGGCTAATATCAGTTATATATATTACTCAATTGCGACGAGGATGACGTGAAGAAGCTCGAGGGGTAAGTAACTAATACGTCCACGTTTACATCATCTATGCATGTAATAGTATCCAATATTATTATTATACTAATTGGCCGATGTGTTGTTGTTTTCAGCACATTTAATGATGAGGTGAGATCGAGTAGACAGTACATAACATATGAAGAAGTAGAATAGGAAATGGGACGTCATTTCCCTTCATGGTTGAGTGTATATGTAAGGAGCTCGGTAATTACTTCTTGTATATGCACTTTACACAGTAATTAACGAAACTCTGAATTTAATTTCTTATATTATGGTATTTAGGTCGATCGTCCGGATGCAACACTAGAGAATAAATCTATTAGAACTCTAGCCAAGGGAACAATTTATTCCATCAAAATCTGGCCTAGCTATTGTGTGAATGGGTTTAGGTTCAAGTCAACAAATGCTCCGATCAGAAAGAACTTTTCGGATCTTGATTCGGCAAAAAATAGTTGTTTGTATATCAGATCTACAAACTACAAAGATGTCAATCCGGGCAATAATTTCTATGGCATCTTACGGAAAATTGTGGAGTTGACATATAAATACGGCATAGAGCCGGCTAAGATCATGTTGTTCAAGTGCGATTGGTTCGATCCGATCAAAGATCAAGGTTGGAAAATTGACAAGCATGGTCTAGTGGATATTAACTACCGGCGTCGATATCAAGGATACGAACCATTTGTCCTAGCAAGTCAGGCTCAACTCGTTTACTTTCCTACTTATCCTAGACGGGGAACAACTATGTTGGACTGGTGGGCAATATACAAGACTAAAGCCAGAAATACCAACGATATTGACGAAATAGCTTATCAGGAGGACGAGCTACCTCTCGTAACAAATACAGTTGACATGGACACAACGGAAGTTCTACATTACACGTCTAATCATGTAGAAGAGGTAGAAGTATCCGAAGAGGAAAATAAAGTAATGAAAGCGAAGATAAGGAGGAAAAGGAAGATGATGTCACGACCCGCACCCACTGTGAGGGTACGAGCACGTAACAACGCCCAGCCTACGCCGCAGTATCGGCGGTAGAACGTTGTCCTAGGTTACTATCTAATCAACAACTCACGCAATTATATAATGTACATGTCAAATCTCAACTCCGAACGGAGGACAAGTATAGATATAATGAATCTCAATCACAGTCTAAGAACGATAAGATATCACAGAAGATTAAAACTAAGACTAATAACAAAAATAAAACCAACAACTAATAATATAATCTCAACAATCTCAACTACAAATCTCAACTTATATACAACTCCATTTCTAAAACATAAAAGCTAAACAAACAACTAGCTAATCTCCCAATCACTCATGAGTGTCGGGGCCATAGGTAGCTAAGCCATCTCCACAGTAATATGTAGGACATGTGTCCTCAGGACAATCATCTATAAAATTTATAACAGGTCCAGTCAGGACAGGAACGAGTACAACTCATCAAGAAAACCCAAGTAAATGACAGGGAACTATAAAACAGTTATAGACAGTTTTATTGATAAAAATGGCAGTTTATATACAGGTGATGGTATAGAGAATAGATAATATACAAGGAAAGTAAGTAACTAAAACAAGAGAAGAATGATGGCAATGAAGACTGTAAAATAAATCTAGCTGAACTAAAGTAACATAATGAGTCCAGACAGTAATGTAAAACAAGTACAAAACTACTATAAATCCAGTACGGGATAAATCTAATATAAGATGAATCTAGTACAAGATGATTCTAGGTAGTGATCAAGAATCCAGGTGAGACCAGCTATACTCTAACAGTGTGTTTTAAAATACCGAGATCGACATGTAAACGGCTGTAGGTAATCAGGCACATCTCTCACTGATCAGGCGAGAGATGGCTATGCTTCCAGTAGATTCCAGATGGAGATTCCAAATTTGGGGTATGTCTACATATCTTACTCAATATTTCTCCGCCCCGCAATACAAATGAATCCAGAATTCGACACGAGAATCGAGATGAGTCCAGCCAAAATATGATGATTCCAAAAATAGATTCCGGAATGATTCCAGTGATTCCAGTAATAGAGGCCAGATAAGTAAGGTATGTGTGTCGCATACATGAATCCAGAATATCCATACGTGTGGTATCAGAAAATCACATAAAACTAAATAGAACTGAAGTACAGTAACTGGCAAATAAATGAGAGAACTATCAGAGAATGTACTCGCCTGATACTCTGAAAAGAGTAGTGTAATATCAGATGTCTGCACCGGAGTCACAATGTCCTAAATAGAACAGTACAGGTTATAATGTGCTTAAAATAAGACAAATGAAGTCTATGATGCAATTTACATGATTCTAAGTCAAATCTAGGTCAAAGTCAACTCTAAGTCAACCCTGGTCAACTGTCTAGGTCAAACTAGGTCAAACCTAAGTCAAACAAGTCTATACTAGTCTAACTAGTCCATTCTAGGTCTAACATGACTAAACAGGTCTATCTAGACTCTACACTAGGCATTCAAGTCACCCATAGGCCAAGAGCCTAGGCTAGGCTATATCATGCCTACAACCAACCTATAATCACATCTACACATAACACATGGCAATATTTATCTAATACACACATAGATATATTTATATAATCTAATTTAGAATACACATATTGATCTATTATATAATATAATATAGAATATACATATAACATATAGGCTACTATATGCATATCACATATACATTATATATATCCATATAATATTAGTACACACACATTGATATATTTTATATGATACCTACATATATATATACATATCAATACATATATATATACCTATGTATAGAGAATAGGAAGACACATATATGTGTCCAAGTGTGTGTGTGTGTGTCATGAGTGAGAGTGTGGGAGAATACAAGAGAGTGGGATATGGTATGTGTGTGTTAGGCTTGAGGGGGATCCTGAAACAGTGGTCTATATTAGGAAAATTAATGAGGGAAACATGTGTGTGTAGAGAGTGTTACATGAGGGCATGTGGGAAATCCTGAAATCAGTGAGCACATGGGCATGAGAGCATGGTGTGTGCAACATAAGATGAAGACCAATGTTGGTAGGAAAAAAATAGTAGGGTGTCAAAAGTGTACAACCTCAGGATTTGCAATGTGTGTAAATGGTACATGGCAAAATTAGTGAGGGGAATCAAGTGAAGTGTGTGGGTAGAGTAGAACATGTGCTAGGAAAACAAATGTATGTGTTAGTGTGGTATTAGATGACAGGAAACAAAACTCAGGAAATTGTGACAGTGTGTGAATCTCAACAATGAGTGTGAGTGTCAAAAGGGAATTCAGTTTTTAGTAGAGTGGTGTGTGTGTACATATTTTTAAGTTCTTAACAGTTTCAGTGTGACAGGTTAGGGAATTTGGAATAATACAAATGTGTCAATGACAGTTGTGTAGGTGTGAGTGAACTTGAGTGAATGGCAATTTAGTGTGTGTACATTACAGTTTCATGATTCAAACCAATTTCGAATCCATAACATTTCCAACACACACAACCCCACTTGACAGTAAAGTAACTCATGATATCAAGAATGGAATGAACATTCAGAAAGTAGGATCTAATCAATTCAATTCAGTTTATATGTCAATTAAGCTCAAAACAACCAAACACCTATATCAGCTATTCATTCAAAACCCAACTCAATGTTCAAAAACCCCATTTTTAACTCAAAAGCCAAATTGAATCGAAATATTTCATTTACATATATTAACAATCATGTGGGGATATATAACAGTGAGAAACATCATTTAAACAGGGATTAAAAGGTTTAGGAATTAGAAGAAAAACAGTGTATCAGTAAAAAGCAGTACATGATCAGTCGACCCTGGCAAGTTAACGATTCGAATCCAAAACTCACCTCAAAACCTATTCCAACATGTAAACTAAATCTATCATATGTAATTAGACATGTTTAGGATTTAAACAACAATTAAAATCATGAAATTAAACATTAAAAATTGAATTAAAAACTGGGAAACAAAACAGTGCACTGATACACGCACAGTGCAGGGACAGTCTCGTGCACGTATTTAAACATGTGTAGGACATGACACAAGTGTCCTAGAGTCTCATGGTCACGTGTCCAGGTTCGCCTAGGGTCAGGCTACACACCTAGGACACTGACACGATCCCACGTGTTGCCGTGTCTAAATGGGAAGCCCGTATCTGTCGAGAAAACTCGACTGATGCACACTGCTACGCGCAGCGTCGTGCAGTGAGTCGAGTGGCTCGTGGACACGACACGAGCCACGTGGGGCCTCGTGGTCATGTCCACGTGTAGCCCACGTGTTGGGCTACACACTCGTGTCAACACGAGGTGTCCACAACGTATCCAGAGTCGACACGACGCGTATGTCAGTGAGGAAAAACGTGTTCATGCAGTGAAGTGCATGACCCGTGCGAACGCGATTACTTCGCGCACAGTGAACGAAAGTTCGTGAAATTTTGTGTGGGTGATTTCAGTGGGTGCCCGCACATCCCCACAAATTTTTGGGGTGTCTTGTGTCGTGTCGTGTCCACAAAGGCACCCGAACTGCAGGACAGCCGTACGGGCCTGTGCGCAGTGTCGTACGGCGATGCGTGTCCGATTTGGAGACGAATCTTCCACAGAAATATGCTCAGTAGGACACGAAATCAATAAACACATATGAAACAATATTTCCATTCAAATAGTTTTCAAAAACAACATAAAAATTTCCTTTAAGGCATTTCGTCGAACACCTAACATACACTATGACACGTATCCGATACGGACACCAAACGGACACAAAATCCACCCAAATTTGAGGTACAGCTAGGGGACACCTATACCTAGTCTAATATATAAAGAAATCAAAATAATAATGCAATTTAAAGGGTTTTACCTATAGGTGCAATTTGTAAGAAAAGGCTTCAAATGGGGGGTGTTCTTCTTGATGGCCAAATGCTCCAAATGAACCCAAAACTGAGATTTACCTCCAGAAATAATAGATATACAAAAATTAGAACCTAATGCAAAAGACTAGGATGAAAAAGGAGATCAAATGAATAAATGGGAATTTTTGGAAGGGGGAAAAATACCTTTCTTTTCTACAAGTGTTGGAATGATAAAAAGAGGCAAGCCCTAATGAATAAGTGTTTATATAGGGTGGGGATTCCTATGTGGCTGTTCATAAGCTCAAAAATTAGGGTTAGGGTTCACTAAATGGCCCATGGGTTTAAGTCATGATCAATTAAATAATTAAGCCATAAGTCATTTCATGTAATCACAAGCCATGACTTAAATTCACTAAACCAAATTCCCTCATTCTAAAACTATTCTCTAATGACTAAAATAGGTTAACTCAAGTTATACTAGGGTCACCATGGCTAGGGTTAGCTTCTAAGCTAGGTCTCAACAAGTCATGGTCAACTAGAATTCACCAATTCAATAAATCACCAAATAATTCAAATAAGTCAAAATGACCAAACTACCCCTAGACTAAAAATGATAATTAATCATCCTAATGACATGGTTAGGCTCTAGGTCATGCAGTCTCTAGGGTTTCACTAGCAGCACATCAAAATCACAAGTCATGACTTAAATCAGTTTTTAAATAGTTTAAAAATTATTAAAAAATCACTAAAAATCATAATGTGAATCAAATATCAATAATTAATAATTATAATTACAAAATTTTAAAATTACCCTCATCTGGAAAACTGGGTGTTACAATCCTACCCCCCTTAGAAAAATTTTGTCCTCGAAATTAAAATGATCGTATCCCTACTAGGTCAAACCCCCAGCAAATCAAAGTCGAAGCAACACAATCCTACTGGTCGTGATTTCACAGTCTCGAACGGGGTAGCTACACTATCTAGCAATCAAAACAATATCATGGCAGGTACTAATGGAATCACACAGGAAAGTGGGAAAGAAGAATGAGAATGACAAACCTGCTAACCCATCACCTGCAGCGTCGATCTTCTCGACCATCATCGCAAAAGCTCCACCCCTCTGGTGCTGAGCTACAGGTGGCCTAGCTCCCTCAAAAGGAGGTGCAAAGGGACAGTCTATCTTCTGGTGGGCTTCAGATCGACAGGAATAGCAAACCTTCAGCCTCTTCCTACACTGCTTCCTGGTGTGTCCCAACTTCCTGCAGTAGGAACAACTGATCGTCTTCGGGTCCTGACCCCGATACTGATGCTGCACCTGCTGAACCATCACTGGTGCCCGAGTCTGCTGAATCTGAATGTGAGGCCTCTTGGCCTGGCCTCCGCTGCTGCTACCACTCTGGAAGTCATGACCCCTCTACAACTTCAACCTCAGGTCATCCTCCGCTGCCATCGCCCCAGAAAATATCTCTGCAAAGGTAGCGTTCCGGTCGCTCTTAGTCAGCGACCGAACCTCCCTAATCAAGCCTCGGCGGAACTTCCTCGCCTTCGTCTTCTCCGTCAAGTCATCTATGAACCGGGCCAATCGACAGAACTCTCCGGCGTACTCAGCCACTGTCTGGTTTCCCTGAACCAGACCCTCAAACTGTGCCTCTATGCCTCCCAAGGCCACATCAGGAAAGAACTGCTTCTTGAACAGTTCCTTGAACTGGGCCCAAGTCTGGCCCTCAACTCCCACCCTGGGATCTGCCTGGTACCACGCACGGGCTAAGTCCTGCATCTGACTGCCCGTCGCCTCGATATAGAGTCGATCTGGTATCTCCGCCAACCTGAATATCTCCTCGATATGCTCTATCCAGTCGTCTGCATAATGAATACCTTCTGTGCCTAGAAACTCTCTGGGATGCATCTTCTGGAAGTCCTGTATATCCTTCTCCTTCCAACGAGGCTGCTGCTGCTCCCCCTGAGCAGTCACCATCTCCACAGTAGTACGAACCAGCTGATGTGCCTCGTCAATCCCCTGACAGAAATTGGTAGTCTGCCGCTGCTTCTGCTGCTGATGAAACGCCAGAATCCTCTCCACGAAAGAGAATAGATGGGCAGCATCTACCATCCCCGCAGGTGGAGGCTGCTACGGTGGAAGGATCTCAGGAAGCACCGAACTCTGCCTCCCAGCTGGTGGAGGTGCTCCTCCGAAAGCTGCTGAAACACCCACCCCAGCTGGCATGACTGGGGTTGCGGTACCAGGGGCTGGCTGCTGAAGGTGAGAGGTGGCAGACCCCTCTGCAGCGGCTACTATACCAGAGCGATGTGATCGTGTCTCCACCATCCTGAAGACAGATCGAAAAGGAAGTCATTACTGAGCAGGAATCGATAAAATCAAAGGAGGACAGTTTATTTCAAAGAAGACAATCAGTAAGATATGTAGATGGCATGAATTGAAGTAGAATTTTTTCCTAACTGTGATTGAGCGCCTCTCCGTTAAAGCCTCTCTCTCAATTCTATCACAGGCTCATGGCAGTACAACTAAGTCGCCGTACTACCACGATATCGCACTAATGCGACTCTCGACCTACATGGGCCACCACTAAAAATGACTCTCGACCCGCACCCACTATGAGGGTACGAGCACGTAACAACGCCCAGCCTACGCCGCAGTGTCGGCGGTAGAACGCTGTCCTAGGTTACTATCTAATCAACAACTCACGCAATTATATAATGTACTTGTCAAATCTTAACTCCGAACGGAGGACAAGTATAGATATAATGAATCTCAATCACAGTCTAAGAACGATAAGATATCACAGAAGATTAAAACTAAGACTAATAACAAAAATAAAACCAACAACTAATAATATAATCTCAACAATCTCAACTACAAATCTCAACTTATATACAACTCCAGTTCTAAAACATAAAAGCTAAACAAACAACTAGCTAATCTCCCAATCACTCCTGCGTGTCGGGGCCATAGGTAGCTAAGCCATCTCCACAGTAATATGTAGGGCATGTGTCCTTAGGGCAATCATCTGTAAAATTTACAACAGGTCCAGTCAGGACAGGAACGAGTACAACTCATCAAGAAAACCCAAGTAAATGACAGGGAACTATAAAGCAGTTATAGACAGTTTTATTGATAAAAATGGCAGTTTATATACAGGTGATGGTATGGAGAACAGATAAGATACAAGGAAAGTAAGTAACTAAAACAAAAGAAGAATGATGGCAATGAAGACTGTAAAATAAATCTAGCTGAACTAAAGTAACATAATGAGTCCAGGCAGTAATGTAAAACAAGTGCAAAACTACTATAAATCCAGTACGGGATGAATCTAATACAAGATGAATCCAGTACAAGATGATTCTAGGTAGTGATCAAGAATCCAGGTGAGACCAGCTATACTCTAACAGTGTGTTTTAAAATATCGAGATCGACATGTAAACGGCTGTAGGTAATCAGGCACATCTCTCACTGATCAGGCGAGAGATGGCTATGCTTCCAGTAGATTTCAGTTGGAGATTCCAGATTTGGGGTATGTCTACATGTCTTACTCAATATTTCCCCGCCCCGCAACACAAATAAATCCAGAATTCGACACGAGAATCGAGATGAGTCCAGCCAAAATATGATGATTCCAGAAATAGATTCCGGAATGATTCCAGTAATAGAGGCCAGATAAGTAAGGTATGTGTGTCGCATACATGAATCCAGAATATCCATACGTGTGGTATCAGAGAATCACATAAAACTAAATAGAACTGAAGTACAGTAACTGGCAAATAAATGAGAGAACTATCAGAGAATGTACTCGTCTGATACTCTAAAAAGAGTAGTGTAATGTCAGATGTCTGCACCAGAGTCACAATGTCCTAAATAGAACAGTACAGGTTATAATGTGCTTAAAATAAGACAAATGAAGTCTATGATGCAATCTACATGATTCTAAGTCAAATCTAGGTCAAAGTCAACTCTAAGTAAACCCTGATCAACTGTCTAGGCAAACTAGGTCAAACCTAAGTCAAACAAGTCTATACTAGTCTAACTAGTCCATTCTTGGTCTAACATGACTAAACAGGTCTATCTAGACTCTACACTAGGCATTCAAGTCACCCATAGGCCAAGAGCCTAGGCTAGGCTATATCATGCCTACAACCAACCTATAATCACATCTACACATAACACATGGCAATATTTATCTAATACACACATAGATATATTTATATAATCTAATTTAGAATGCACATATTGATCTATTATATAATATAATATAGAATATACATATAACATATGGGCTACTATATGCATATCACATATACATTATATATATCCATATAATATTAGTACACACACATTGATATATTTTATAGAATACCTATATATATATATATATATATATATATATATATATATATATATATATATATATATATATATATATATATATATATATATTAAAAAAAAAAAATATATATATATATATATATATATATATATATATATATATATATATATATATATATATATATATATATATATATATATATATATATATACATATCAATACATATATATATATATACCTATGTATAGAGAATAGGAATACACATATATGTGTCCAAGTGTGTGTGTGTGTGTCATGAGTGAGAGTGTGGGAGAATACAAGAGAGTGGGATATGGTATGTGTGTGTTAGGCTTGAGGGGGATCCTGAAACAGTGGTCTATATTAGGAAAATTAATGAGGGAAACATGTGTGTGTAGAGAGTGTCACATGAGGGCATGTGGGGAATCCTGAAATCAGTGAGCACATGGGCATGAGAGCATGGTGTGTGCAACATAAGATGAAGACCAATGTTGGTAGGAAAAAAATAGTAGGGTGTCAAAAGTGTACAACCTCAGGATTTGCAATGTGTGTAAATGGTACATGGCAAAATCAGTGAGGGGAATCAAGTGAAGTGTGTGGGTAGAGTAGGACATGTGCTAGGAAAACAAATTTGTGTGTTAGTGTGGTATTCGATGACAGGAAACAAAACTCAGGAAATTGTGACAGTGTGTGAATCTCAACAATGAGTGTGAGTGTCAAAAGGGAATTCAGTTTTTAGTAGAGTGGTGTGTGTGTGCATGTTTTCAAGTTCTTAACAGTTTCAGTGTGACAGGTTAGGGAATTTGGAATAATACAAATGTGTCAATGACAGTTGTGTTGGTGTGAGTGAACTTGAGTGAATGGCAATTTAGTGTGTGTACATTACAGTTTCATGATTCAAACCAATTTCGAATCCATAACATTTCCAACACACACAACCCCACTTGACAGTAAAGTAACTCATGATATCAAGAATGGAATGAACATTCAGAAAGTAGGATCGAATCAATTCAATTCAGTTTATATGTCAATTAAGCTCAAAACAACCAAACACCTATATCAGCTATTCATTCAAAACCCAACTCAATGTTCAACCCCCATTTTTAACTCAAAAGCCAAATTGAATCGAAATATTTCATTTACATATATTAACAATCATGTGGGGATATATAACAGTGAGAAACATCATTTAAACAGGGATTAAAAGGTTTAGGAATTAGAAGAAAAACAGTGTATCAGTAAAGAGCAGTACATGATCAGTCGACCATGGCAAGTTAACGATTCGAATACAAAACTCACCTCAAAACCTATTCCAACATGTAAACTAAATCTATCATATGTAATTAGACATGTTTAGGATTTAAACAACAATTAAAATCATGAAATTAAACATTAAAAATTGAATTAAAAACTGGGAAACAAACAGTGCACTGATACACGTACAGTGCAGGGACAGTCTCGTGCACGTATTCAAACGTGTGTAGGACACGACACAAGTGTCCTAGAGTCTCGTGGTCACGTGTCCAGGTTCGCCTAGGGTCAGGCTACACACCTAGGACACTGACACGATCCCACGTGTTGTCGTGTCTAAATGGGAAGCCCGTATCAGTCGAGAAAACTCGACTGATGCACACTGCTACGCGCAGCGTCGTGCAGTGAGTCGAGTGGCTCGTGGACACGACACGAGCCACGTGGGGCCTCGTGGTCATGTCCACGTGTACCCACGTGTTGGGCTACACACTCGTGTCAACACAAGGTGTCCACAACGTGTCCAGAGTCGACACGACGCGTGTGTCAGTGAGGAAAAACGTGTTCGTGCAGTGCAGTGCATGACCCGTGCGAACGTGATTACTTCGCGCACAGTGAACGAAAGTTCGTAAAATTTTGTGTGGGTGATGTCAGTGGGTGCCCGCACGTCCCCACAAATTTTCGTGGTGTCTTGTGTCGTGTCATGTCCGCAAAGGCACCCGAACAGCAGGACAGTCGTACGGGCCTGTGCGCAGTGTCGTACGGCGATGCGTGTCCGATTTGGACACGAATCTTCCACAGAAACGTGCTCAGTAGGACACGAAATCAATAAACACATATAAAACAACATTTCCATTCAAATAGTTTTTAAAAACAACATAAAAATTTCCTTTAAGGCATTTCGTCGAACACCTAACATACACTATGACACGTGTCCGTTACGGACACCAAACGGACACAAAATCTACCCAAATTCGAGGTACAACTAGGGGACACCTAAACCTAGCCTAATATGTAAAGAAATCAAAATAATAATGCAATTTAAAGGGTTTTACCTATAGGTGCAATTTGCAAGAAAAGGCATCAAATGGGGGGTGTTCTTCTTGATGGCCAAATGCTCCAAATGAACCCAAAACTGAGATTTACCTCCAGAAATAATAAATATATAAAAATTAGAACCTAATGCAAAAGACTAGGATGAAAAAGGAGATCAAATGAATAAATGGGAATTTTTGGAAGGGAAAATACCTTTCTTTTCTCCAAGTGTTGGAATGATAAAAAGAGGCAAGCCCTAGTGAATAAGTTTTTATATAGGGTGGGGATCCCTATGTGGCTGTTCATAAGCTCAAAAATTAGGGTTAGGGTTCACTAAATGGCCCATGGGCTTAAGTCATGATCAATTAAATAATTAAGCCATAAGTCATTTCATGAAATCACAAGCCATGACTTAAATTCACTAAACCAAATCCCCTCATTCTAAAACTATTCTCTAATGACTAAAATAGGTTAACTCAAGTTAGACTAGGGTCACCATGGCTAGGGTTAGCTTCTAAGCTAGGTCTCAACAAGTCATGGTCAACTAGAATTCACCAATTCAATAAATCACCAAATAATTCAAATAAGTCAAAATGACCAAACTACCCCTAGACTAAAAATGATAATTAATCATCCTAATGACATGGTTAGGCTCTAGGTCATGCAGTCTCTAGGGTTTCACTAGTAGCACATCAAAATCACAAGTCATGACTTAAATCAGTTTTTAAATAGTTTAAAAATTATTAAAAATCACTAAAAATTATAATGTGAATCAAATATCAATAATTAATAATTATAATTACAAAATTTTAAAATTACCCTCATCTGGAAAACTAGGTGTTACAGATGAGGACGCGGAGAACGAAGAAGATGAATTTTCAGAAGATAATTGAAAAGAAAATAAAATGTAAAATATGTTTCACCACTAATTAATCTTCATGCAACAATTATTTATACTTGTGAAATGTACTGTCATTTTGTTTAACCCCTAAATAATCTATATGTTTCCATCAATCTTACCAGATGATACCCATGATCCGAGCACGTCACTTGAGAGAGGCACAGATGGCTATTGAGGAGGTAGTGGTACCTCCTGCTGCTGAGGAGGAAGTGCTTCCTCCTGCTGTTGAGGAAGTGCTTCCTCCTGCTGTTGAGGAGGTGATACCTAAAGCAGAGATCCATGTTAAGGAAGAAGTGTTTCCTTCTACTATTAAGGAGAAAGTGATTCCTTAAGCCGATATCGTTGTGAAAGAGGACATGGCACCAGAAGGCAGTTGCACCGGGAGTTCCAGTCATCCAGCACCTATAGATATTGATCTTGCTGGTGTGGAGGAGTCTTATGCGCGCTGGCTGAGGGAGTTATATCTGCTCCAGCGTAGAGGGTAGATATATATGTTATGACTTTTGACCGGATTTGTTTTCGGTAGACTTATTTATACTTGGATATTTTTGGATGCTATTATGTAGACTTGGATGTTTCTGGATATTTTTGGATGCTATTGTGTAGACTTGGATGTTTCTGGATATTTTTGGATGTTTTCTCGACATGGATGTTTCTGGATGCTATTATCTAGACATGTATGTTTCTGTGATATGTTAAATGCATGGTTATTATCTATAAATTTAACGGATGGTTGTTCTGGGTCTATTTTTTATAAACTGTGATATGTTAAATGCATGCATATTTGATTTAGAATATGTATTACATTTCTTGTAGATATCTATTTTTTATCAGGTGTGGCAGGACGAAGAGGATCGTACCTCGGTGCATCCCGTATCGGTAGAGGTTCCACCAGTAGAGAGCATCCCGTGGCGGTAGAGGTTCTACCAGTGGACGGAATGATATTCCAGATGATGGTTTCGGACCCTCGTCTCCTAGTACTCCAGTGTACCAACCACTCAGATCTTCGACTGCGTCGACGGTACGTGGCAAAACATGTCACACCCTGCTTCCGAATAATCGGGTACGGGCCGATGCATGCCCGGCCTACACTGTTGTTGACAGCGGTAGTGAGCCGTCTAGTCATCAATAACAAGAATAATCTCATCACAGCATCTAATCTCGGAATCTATACTAACCATCACAGCAATCCACTATATAATTATTACAACTTATACATGAATGACCGGGTACAAAGCCGGTAAAGATAAATACTACAACAACAACATATAATCAAATACACTCAATCAATTTCCTATACATGAAACTAGATATCTCAATGTCAAGTGAGCTCCAATGCCAGCCATGACAATCTAAAGATCCATCTCACCTGTAATCAACGATCCAATCAGGAAAGGAGTAAAGTACAATGTAACTCAATAAAACTCACCATGAAGACCAATGGAACAGTATATCAAAATATAACTGAAAGACAGAGAACAAGATGAACAATAAGCATGCACTAGCTACGTGTATATGTGCAACTGGACGTTATCAACATGTGGGGACTAATATGTAATCAGGCATATAAAATATGCTATCAGTCAATCAATAATCGGGCATGTCTGACGACAATGCTATCAGTCACGCACGAAATGGACATCAGGCATACAGTGTATGCTATCAGGCAATATTTGTCCAATATTAGTCAATCACATGTCTCTAGAACGTCCCCCACCCGACACGAGAAACGATGCAAGCAATAAAGTAAGAACAAGTGAAACAATGACACGATGACAATGTGTATGTGCTATGTATGCAATGATGGTAATACTGAGTACATGTACTTGCCTCTTTTCGGTGTCTTGTCCAAGTCTTCTAAATCACCTAGAATAGGAAAACAATATTTAGAAATTCCTAATCCACTCTAAGACTATTTTACTTCTAGTCATTACTAACAAGCACTTGCTAACTTGATCATTACTATATCTACTCTTAAATAATTCTTACAAATTAATCAAGAAGTTACTGCCAGGCAACCCATCACCAACCCATAGTCCACTAAATAACTGAGCACACTAGTGTGAAACTAACTCAATGAACTAACTTAAATCCTAAGCTTTGTACTGATGGAAATTAAAGTTCAAATAAGGGTTTAACCAAACTAACCCTACACTTGAATCCAACGGTCACCTTCATTTGAACCAAAACCAACAAGAACCACACAGAGCCTAACAATCATCTAGACACACCTGTCTTGTGTCTCTCGTATCCGCAGAGTCATCTTGTGCACAGATCGTATCCGACACTTCATATGAGTGGATATAACAAAACAGAGTGCAATCATATACATGTACTGAAGAACGTACTCGCTCGCGTCGCTGTGTCCGATACGACGACTTGCAAATATCTAGACTGTCCAATAAGGCTGGTCTCCTGCTTCCGTGTCCGATACACGAACTTCTCGTCTAAAATTTGGATGTGAAACTGATTGGGACATAAGATCGAATATATGATGTGCAATGACAGGAATACTACAAAATGAGTTCGATTGAATCGTTATCGATCAAAATTTTAAGAAAACGATCAGAAACTCACCACGACTTGATCAAGATCCAAAGAACAAGAAATCGAACAACAAATTTGATCATTCAACAATCGAGAACAGGGATCAAAACTTAATAGTTATCAATAGAGGAAGACAGTCATCCCGATCAAAAGGAAGAACCCATGCTTACCAATCGACCGTCGAAGAACAGGCATGCCCCGAGCCACCGCGGAGTTCGCTGATCGGCAAGATGAGATGATCAGAGACTTCGCGCCACTCGATCTCTACAGAGAAAACATCAATGAAGTCGTACGTCGCCATCAACGCCGACCACTGGAAGGATGACCACCGTCATGGCTGGGGCTTGACAAGGAAGAAGGAAGAGGAGGCGAGAGTGGATTTTGGCAGGGCTTCGCCCAATGTGGAGAGTGATGAAGAAGAAAGAGGCTGGGGTTAATTTATAGTCCGCGACGGCAACGGGCAGGCGGTTGCGCAGGCAGTGGTCAGGTGGCGAGGCGGTTGGGCGGGCATGCGAGGTGGTGGAGACGGTTGGAAAACAGTTAGAAGTTGGTTAGGCGGTTACGATGGGTCGAAACTCTAGAATCTTCGTCTTCTCTTTCAAGCGCAGCTTCGTCGTCGACGTCGGTTTCGCAGCAGAGGGGGAAATGAATGAATGGATGGAATTTTGAATTCAACGGTTAGGAAGTTTTAAAGGGGTTAATGGATATTGGGTTATCGGGTGATGGATAATAGGTTTGAACCCATATGGATCCGCACTAATGGGCTGTTTTGGCCCAACTGGTTGTGGGCTGGTTGGCCCTAAGGGAAAATGTTGGGTTTTGAAAGGAAGAAAATGAGAAAAAAATCATTAATGAAATTAATCTTTAGTTTAGGATAATCCAATTTAAATCAGGAAATCAAAATAACAATTAAATATTTAATTAAAGGTTTTTAGTAAAGAAATATTTATTGAATAAGTTCAAAAATAGCAGTCTAGATTAAAATTTTGAAAAATACTTTAATGATAAACAGTGATTAAATCTTAAATTAAATTCTAATAAGAATTACGTAGGACTAGGTGTCACAAAATAGCAAGGGTGAGGATGGTGAACTCGACAGCCAACAAGTACATCTTCTCGGCGAGGTTCTCGGCCAAGCGATAGCAGTCGTGGTTTTGGCTTGGGAAAGCTTGGGATATTGGAGGGGCCCGAACATAGCAGGATTCGATGGATGAATCCTGCCAACACAGGGTTTGGATAGTTTTTTTTTTAGGTGACATTTTTTCAAGCCGAGCCGTGGCCCAAAGCCACCCAACCGTCCGAGGGAGGATTTCGAACCCGAGACATATGCTCGGGCGGCCTCCCGCACTACCACTAGGCTAGTGCCTTGGGGACGGGTTGGACAATTAAAAGGCTTGAACATGGAAAAGAAATGGAGTTGCAACTTGGAAATTGGAGAATAATAAAAACTATTTAATATAAAGTAAAATTGAGACTTGACTTGAGAGTAATAAATAGTAGTATACTAGCACCCACCTTGGGCAACCTTTCATCTTCTAAATTATAATTAACATGTATTAATTACTAATGTATATATATATATATATATATATATATATATATATATATATATATATATATATATATATATATATATATATATATTCATGCATGGAAAAATGTAAGCAGCATGCACATGGATCCGCGTGGCCAATGGCCATGGGACTTTTTTTAATTTTTAGCTTATATATTAGCTACCTTTGGTCTATATTTCCAAAGAGTACAGTCGCATGTAAAACATGCATATCACAATAGCTGGAAATTGCTGAGAAACCCAATTTCGGGGTTGCTTTTTATGAAAAACCCACCCGCAGGATAGATTTTATGAAATGGCCAGAATTATATATTTCCACGTTAACTATTCCAAGATTCCCTTTAGATGCTCTGTATTTACAAAATTAATACCATAACTATCCCTCCGCACAAACTCAGATTTGGATTGCGATTCTCGTCGTCTTCTTCTTCTTCACGAGAGATCTGAATCTCATTGCTCTCATCTTCAGCAGAGATCGCAAAGATCGTTCGTAGTTCACCGTGCTTTTTTTCAGTCTCCGATCATCGCTCATCTTCTTCTTCTTTTTCGACAATTAGGTCAATTATGGAGAGAAGATCCTCTTCTTCTTTTCCATAAGAGTTAGCATCGTTTTGAAAGAAGAACGAAAACTCTTGAATCTTTATTCATGTCAAATTTCTTTCCACAAAACAAAAAAATAAATAACACGAAGAATAGTCATTCTCCTGTATTTTAACAAGAAGAATGCCATTCTCCGTGTAAATTAACACGGAGAATGGCATTCTCTGTGTTTCTAACACGGAGAATGGCATTCTCCTGCGTTTTAACATTTGAATGATCATTCTCCGTGTCATTTAACACTTTGAATGGCCATTCTCCGTGTAATTTAGCACGGAGAATGGCCATTCTTCGTATAATTTAGCACGGAGAATGGCCATTCTCCGTGTAATTTAGCACGGAGAATGGTCATTCTCCGTGTTAAATGATACGGAGAATGGTCATTCTCCTACGTTTTAACACTGGGAATGGCCATTCTCCGTGTAAATTAACACGGAGAATGTCATTCTCCGTGTTAAATAACACGGAGAATGGCATTCTCCATGTTTCTAACACGGAGAATGGCCATTCTCCTGCATTTAATACTGGAATGACCATTCTCCGTGTAATTTAGCACGGAGAATGATCATTCTCCGTGTAAATTAAGACGGAGAATGTCATTCTCCGTGTAAATTAAGACGGAGAATGTCATTCTCCGTGTTACTAACACAGAGAATGGTCATTCTCCGTGTAAATTAAGACGGAGAATGGTCATTCTCCATATAAATTAAGACGGAGAATGCCATTCTCCGTGTAAATTAAGACGGAGAATGTCATTCTCCGTGTTACTAACACAGAGAATGGTCATTCTCCGTGTAAATTAAGACGGAAAATGTCATTCTCCGTGTTACTAACACGGAGAATGGCCACCCTCATGCGAAATTAACATTTTTCGTGTTCTAACACGGAGAATGGCCATTCTCCTGCATTCTATGGTCAGTTGAAACTTTGAAGGGCCATAACTGTTGACTGGGAGGTCGAAACGAGATCCGGTTTGTCGCAAAATGAGCGTATCTTCAAGGAGCCTGAGATTAACAAATTTTTGTTAGTCGGCCTTCCGAAATTTTAGAATCGCAAAAAAATGATGTTTGGACCTCCGTTTTAGCACTTTTGCCGTTTGTCTCGGTCTTTCCGAAATTTTTCGACGAGTTTTTGAAGATTTTTGAGGAGAAAACCTAGATACGAAAGTGAGCAGCGTATGGAAGAAGATGAAGTATCGAAATATTTTTTTAAGAGTAGTTTCGTGGGTGTTTTCAATAAATTAGAAGGAAGGACAAAAAGGTCATTCGGAACACTTTTTATATATTTTTTGCTAATTCTGGACACGCGATGAAATGTTATTGTGCGGTAGATTTTTTATAAAACTTTTTCATTTTTTTGGACATTTTATAAATTTTCCCAACATATAATATTATAATACGTAGATGTTAAAAGAGAAGATGAAAAGGGTCAAACTATATATTAGCTACCTTTGGTTATATATCCGAAATATGCAATTAATGTTATTGCCGGGAACGCCGGGGCACGCTTTTCGATGGAAAATACAGAAACTGAAACAGTTGTAAAGACAATGTTTCAAATACAATTCCTTAAAGAAGGTTTTGCAACAGAGATCCAGAAGGATTCTGCAAATTACGAGATCTAAAAAGATATTGTAATTCATGAATAATCTAAAGAGATTTTCGTGATCGTAGCAAACTGGCAGTAGTGCCTTCTAAAAAGAAGATACTGACAGAACTGCTAAAGGCAACAGAAGGGTGACAGGCGAGAGATGGAATTGCTGGGGTGAATGATCACCGTTGCTCAAAGCTTTATTCGCCCTCTGCGAACAGCTTCCAGGAACCAGCAAGGTTGACGGAAAACCTTGGAACACTCCTGCTCTTCTGACTCCTCGGAAGACGGCGAACTCCTCTGGCAATGGCTCTACTCTTCTCTCTCTGTTTCTGAAGTAACAGAACCCACGCGTACTAAAAAGTACTAGTGTTTGTGTTAAAAAACACGCTCACTACTCTGTTGTGTTAAAGAACACTTAGAGTTTTCTCTCTGGAATTCTGATTTCTCCAACACAGAGAGAGAGGAGAGAACCTGCATATATAGCCCACGGGGCGGTTGCCAAGCAGTTGCCTGAAATTCAGGGTAGTGGCTGAACCACTCCTGAAAGTGCAGCAACTGTTGCAACCGTTCCCGCTCTAATATGCAGCCAGCCATACGCACATACGCACTCTACGCACACTGCGTACGCTGCGCACACTGCGCACTCTACGCACGCTGCGTACGCTGCGCACACTGCGCGTACTGGGCGTACTGGGCTGCGTACTGGGCTGCGTAACTGGTCCAGCGTAACTGGGCTCGCGTAACGGGCCGCGCAACGTGGTCGCGCAAGTAGCTCGCGCAACGAGCGTAACTTAAACGCACTATGCGCCTAGCGATGATGCTGACGTGCTAAGTGCAAAGTGCGCCAACAAAACGCCACATTACGCCTCATGAGCCCTTGAGCCCGAGTCCGAGCCCGAGCCCGAGTCCGAGTCGCTAAGCTCCTACGGAGCTTAGCTCCCTGGAAATAAATTTCCAAGAGCAAAAAGCTTACAGCTTCTTAATTGTTGATTAAGCCTTTATACCATTAATAATTAATCCCACATGGCACACACCCATGTGCACTACATGTGCATCTCCATAAAGAGCAAAGACTCATATATATGGAGATACACATTCCTTTCTAGCCGATATGGGACTAAAAACCAAAACTAAAGGCTAAAAATCCAACAATCCCCCACATATCTCTATATATATGAGTACGAGTGTTCTCCACAGTAACTGTCCATTATGCTTTTAGGATAGATGCCACTTAAGACTTGAATCTTCCCACGTGAGTCAAAAATCAAACTATAATACAAGAATGGACTAAGCCTTGAATTCTGTATCATAGCTGAAATTCTTTCCACTCACATAATGTAGTTACATGTGCCTCTGGCTGCACATTTAAGGCCGTGTGCCAGCCTGGTTTCAGTGTATAATATTGGGCGTCTACAAGTTTACCCTCAAGAGACGGCCTGATATCTCTTTGTCCATACACTATAGGTGAGTTCTTTATTAAAGAGTCATGGCATGAAGCGTCCAACGCTTCCTTTGCGGTGCTACGCCGCTATGACATGGCCTTAAGCCGAGGACCTTACCCCGAAACACCGGGAACCTCATCGTAGTGTCATACTACCCGTAGCATGAGGTCTAGCCCCTTTGCAGTGCCAAACTACCCAGCATGAAGCCTTACGCTTCTGTGTGGTGTTACGCCGCTACGACATAGCTTGCAAGGCCGAGACTTTATCCCTAGCCGGGTTTACCTCATTGTGGTGTCGTGCCACCCGTAACATGAGGAACACCTCCTCTTTGTAGTGCTGACTACATCCCTCTTTAATTCAATATACAGCATTAGGCCAACTGCCTATTTGCGGTGCTATGCCGCTGTGACTTGGCTAACATAGCCGAGGCTTTACCTCCTTCGAGAACCTCATGGTGGAGTCACCGCCACACATAGCATAGAGTTACACTCCTTGTAGTGCTGTGCTACCATGCTTCCTCTAAAGCATACCAGACATTCCAAATGCCTGAGAACTCATTAAGGCATTTAAGCCAACCTCACACAGGACCTGTTTTCCGCAGAAAACAATAGTAGACAACAGTGGTTATAGGTCCGTAACCTCTCCATGCCCAATAGAACATGTACCCACCGTTCCTGATATTCTTCCGATTAGTGGTCCTCCCTTGAACCAAAAGCTAGATGCCTAGTAGATAAATCTTTGAACTAATAGCATAAAACTTTATGGTAGGAATACAATAATACAATATCAGAATGCCTTCAAGCCCATTTTACAAGCTGTGTCATCGACCAGCTGGCGCTTGAGGCCCTTGGTGAACGGATCCGCCAGGTTCTCCTGACTCCGAACATCAATTACTGCAATAACACCTCTCTTGATAAGATCGTGTACTGCCCTGTGCTTCAACCGCACAGTCTTCTTCTTCCCGTTGAAAAGGTCATTTGATGCCACCGCCGCAGTCGCCTGGTTGTCGCAGTATATCGGTATCGCCGGTATTTGTGCCCCAACCACTGGAAGATCATACATGAGCTCCCGAAGCCATTCTGCTTCCTCGGCTGCGGTATTAAGTGCAAAGAACTCAGATTCCATGGATGACCGCGAGAGCATAGTCTGCTTCTTCGACTTCCACGATATAGCAGCTCCACCCATTGTGAAAATGTATCCACCTGTGGACCTCTCGCTCTCCACCTCTGAGCACCAACTGGCATCACTGAAGCCTTCCACTACCGACGGATCTCCGCTGTAGTACAGTGCATATGTCTGAGTCTTCTTGAGATATCTCATAACCCGTTCCACAGCTTTCCAGTGTTCAATACCTGGATTGCTCGTAAAATGACTCAACATTCCCACGGCGAAAGCTATGTCAGGCCTTGTGGCAGTAGTATCATACATCAAACTTCCGATTACGCTTGCATACTCCAGCTGCCTGACGCTTTCCCTTGAATTAGGCTTCAGCTTCAGATCACACCTGTACGGCATATCGATCCCTGGAAGATCCCGATATCCATAACGAGTGATCATTTTCTCAATATAATGAGACTGTGACAGCGCTAGTCTAGTGTTTGTCCGGATGATCTTGATCCCTAAGATCACATCAGCTTCCCCCAAGTCCTTCATACTGAACTTGCTTGAGATGAATTTCTTTGTCTCCGTGACACATCTAATATCCGTACCTAGGATAAGCATGTCGTCCACGTACAGACAAACGATCACACCTCTTCCATCAGCGAACTTCGTGTAAACACACTTGTCCGTATCGCTGACCATGTAGCCATTTGACCTTATAACTTTGTCAAATTTCTCATGCCACATCTTGGGAGCCTGTTTAAGACCGTACAAGGATTTTACCAACTTGTAGACTTTGTCTTCAAGACCTCTGATGACAAATCCCTCTGGCTGTTGCATGTAAATCTCTTCGGTCAGCTCATGATTTAGGAAAGCCGTATTCACATCCATCTGATGTATCACCATCTTATTTATTGCTGCGAGAGCAATCAACATTCTGATGGTGGTCATCCGGGCTACTGGAGCATATGTGTTAAAGTAGTCAATCCCCTGCTTCTGAGAAAACCCCTTGGCTACCAACCTAGCCTTGAACTTGTCAATAGTTCCGTCTGCTTTCATCTTCTTCTTGAAGATCCATTTGCATCCGATGGGTTTCGCTCCTTCAGGAAGATCAACCAACACCCAAGTGTTATTTGAGGTGATGGAATCAATCTCATTGTTAATCGCCTCCTTCCAGAAAACTGCGTCTCTGGTCTTCATCGCCTCATCATAGATAAGCGGATCTGCTTCCACATGATAGGTGACAAAGTCACTTCCGAAGTCCTTCGGCCTCCTCACACGCTTAGCTGATGGCTCAGCTTGTTCTGGTTCAACCGTTGTTTCAACAACAACATCTTCTTGGACCACATCTTCATTGAAGACTTCAGTCTCTTGTGCACCCTCATTATTCTCCGGAACATCCGGAAGAACAATATTCTTATGCCTTGCAAACTTATCTTCAAAATATTCTGCATCGCGAGATTCAATGATATAATTTGACTCAATATCAAAAAATCTCCGAGCATCACTCTTCTCGGCATACCCCAAGAAGATCGTCTTTGTAGTCCTTGTCCCAAGCTTCTGAATCTTTAGATCTGGAAGCTTGACATACGCCAGACACCCCCACACTCGAATGACATTCAAGTTAGGTCTGACCTTGAACCAGAGTTCATGAGGAGTAACGTCTGAAGTTGCATGAGGCACTCTATTTAGAATATAAGTGGCCGTCAATGCAGCTTCTCCCCAGTAGCACTTAGGAAGGCCAGCAGTCAACAACATTGAATTTATCATTTCTGTCAACGTCCTGTTCTTCCTCTCAGCTACTCCGTTTGATTGAGGAGAGTACGGAGCCGTAGTCTCATTGACAATTCCATGTTCCTTACAGAACGATGCAAATTCATGAGACCTGTACTCCCCACCTCGATCACTTCTTATCCTTTTGAGTTGATGTCCAGTCTGCCGCTCAGCTTCGGCTCTGAACTCCTTGAACTTCTCGAATGCTTCGTCTTTAGCTTTCAGCAAGTAGACGAACGCATACTTTGAGAAGTCGTCGATGAAGGTTATGAAATACTTCATCCCGGCCTTTGTAGAGAACTGTTTGAAGTCACAGATATCTGAGTGTACCAACTCCAGAAGATCTGTACTTCGATTAACCCGAGGAAAGGGTTTCCTTGTGATCTTCGTTTGAGCACAAACTTCACATTTCTCTACCTTACCCCCACACTTGGAGATAAGTCCTAGACTAGACATTCTGTTTATTCGTTTATAATGAACATGTCCTAGCCTATTATGCCACAACTCAAGAGGATAAGCAGAAGGAGTGATTTCATTAATTACATTAATTACATTGGACTGATTTACAAGCTGAATCTTGAACATTCCTTCGGTATAAAAAGCTTTTTCGAAATATGTTCCCTTGATAGACATCACCATCTGGCCAGCATTGATGTCCATCCTGAGGCCTGCATTGCAGAGTAGGCCTTCCGAGACCAGGTTCTTGACGATAGCAGGTACGTGCTTCACGCCTTGAAGCATCAGAGACTTGCCAGAAGTCAGCTTCAGAATAACCGTCCCGATCCCTAGAACTTCAGCTTGTGCTTGGTTTGCCATCACAACCGCTTCAGAAGTGGGTGTGTAGGTGGTGAACCACTCCTTACTGGAGCAGACATGGCAGGTGGCTCCAGTATCTACCACCAGTCTGAATCAGATCCTACAGCATCAACCTGTCCAATCATAGCAATTACATCAGTAATCATTGAGACTTTGCTAGGCTCACCTTGCTCTGATTTCTTGGCCGGTGCTGTGCATTCACTTTTGAAATGGCCAAACTGGCCACACTTGAAACAAGGCATCTTTGCCTTAGATTTCTTTGACTTGAAAGAAGTTCCCTTAACATTCAAGTTGTTAGGGTTCTTCTTCTTCTTCTGGAAATCTGCACGCTTTCCCTTTCCCTTTGGTTCCTTGGTCTGAACCAGATTGGCGTTAGCCAGTTGCTTGGAAAGCGTATCAACTTTATGTTGAGCCCTCATCTGGTCTTCAACATAAATTTCCTGCAGGAGATCTTCAAGGGTGATCTCCAGCTTCTTCCTATGCATGTTTGCATAGAACTTACTCCACCCAGCGGGGAGCTTTGAGACAATCCCTCCAACAACAAACTTGTCGGGGAGGGGCATAGCCTCGTCTTCCAACTTCTGTCGCAGCTTCAGAAATTCTTTGACCTGCGGCAGCATGGACTTCTCGTCCTCAAAGAGCCATTTGTGATATTTTTCAACCACAAATATTTTGCTCCTGTTCTTGTCTTCTTCGTACAGTTTTTCTAGAGACTCCCATATGTCTCTAGCGATATTCTTCTTAGAATAGGATTCTGCTAGGGAATCCTCCATAGCATTCAGGATAAGCAACCTGCAAATGCTATTCTCCCTTCTCCACTTGGCCTGAAATTTAGTAGCCGCAGAGATTGCGGCAGCAGACCCAGTATCTGGAACAGTAGGTTCCTCTTCAAGCAGTACGTGATCAACGTCTCTAAGTTGAAGAGTGAGATAAACCTTCCTCTTCCAGACTTGATAATGCTCTCCATCAAACTTTTCTAATTTGCAAAAGTCAGTATTGAGGAGTGAAGCATTAATATTTTCCATCGTAGCAATAAAGCTTTGAGATTGTTATTGCCGGGAACGCCGGGGCACGCTTTTCGATGGAAAATACAGAAACTGAAACAGTTGTAAAGACAATGTTTCAAATGCAATTCCTTAAAGAAGGTTTTGCAACAGAGATCCAGAAGGATTCTGCAAATTACGAGATCTAAAAAGATATCGTAATTCACGAATAATCTAAAGAGATTTTCGTGATCGTAGCAAACTGGCAGTAGTGCCTTCTAAAAAGAAGATACTGACAGAACTGCTAAAGGCAACAGAAGGATGACAGGCGAGAGATGGAATTGTTGGGGTGAATGATCACCGTTGCTCAAAGCTTTATTCGCCCTCTGCGAACAGCTTCCAGGAACCAGCAAGGTTGACGGAAAACCTTGGAACACTCCTGCTCTTCTGACTCCTCGGAAGACGGCGAACTCCTCTGGCAATGGCTCTACTCTTCTCTCTCTGTTTCTGAAGTAACAGAACCCACGCGTACTAAAAAGTACTAGTGTTTGTGTTAAAAAATACGCTCACTACTCTGTTGTGTTAAAGAACACTTAGAGTTTTCTCTCTGGAATTCTGATTTCTCCAACACAGAGAGAGAGGAGAGAACCTGCATATCTAGCCCACGGGGCGGTTGCCAAGCAGTTGCCTGAACTTCAGGGTAGTGGCTGAACCACTCCTGAAAGTGCAAGCACATACGCACATACGCACATACGCACTCTACGCACACTGCGCACGCTGCGCGTACTGGGCTGCGTAACTGGGCCAGCATCAGCAACTGTTGCAACCATTCCCGCTCTAATATGCAGCCAGCCATACGCACATACGCACTCTACGCACACTGCGTACGCTGCGCGTACTGGGCGCACTATGCGCCTAGCGACGATGCTAAGTGCAAAGTGCGCCAACAAAACGCCTCATGAGCCCTTGAGTCCGAGTCCGAGTCGGAGCTTAGCTCCCTGGAAATAAATTTCCAAGAGCAAAAAGCTTACAGCTTCTTAATTGTTGATTAAGCCTTTATACCATTAATAATTAATCCCACATGGCACACACCCATGTGCACTACATGTGCATCTCCATAAAGAGCAAAGACTCATATATATGGAGATACACCTTCCTTTCTAGCCGATGTGGGACTAAAAACCAAAACTAAAGGCTAAAAACCCAACAATTAATAGATTGATAGAGAAGGCGGGGCTTCCGCATGCACTCGTACAGTCATTAGCAATGACAATTTTTATTTCATTCACTCATTAGACTCTTGCACAAACAAACAAGAGGTTTTGCCCGTTATACATAACGAAGAAAGCAGAACAGACCTAGCTACCAAATGAACACTTGTTTCAAGTCAACTACAAGCACGGACAAATTAAGCACTATTGTACCAATACTAGTCACACATAACTCCTGCTCGATCGGACAATTCATTTGCTCATGCGTATTGCTCAGGATTAGGCAGCCTTGGAGTCGGGATGGCCACAAGCGGCTTCACTAGGTTCAAGACGAGCTCAAACGTGCTTGCGAAGTCGATTTCTGTTCCCTCCGGGAGCTTCCAGTCGAACGAATGCAGCAGGGATGCCAGCACATGTGTGACCATGGTTTCCGCAAGGGGAATCCCAGCGCACACCCTCCTCCCGGACCCGAACGGAATGAAACGCGTGTCGCTCCCGCTGAAATCGAGATTGGCAGCACTGTTCAGGAACCTCTCCGGTTTGAACTCTAGTGGATCTTCCCACACGGAAGGGTCCCGTTGGATCGCCCACACGTTCAGGAACACCATGCTCCCGGGAGGGACGGTGTAGCCGCCCACGGTGCACGCCGAGGCTGGGCAGCGCGGGGTTAGAAGAGGGGAGACTGGGTACAGGCGGAGCGTCTCCTTGATGACTGCTGCTAGGTACGGCAATCCAGGAATGTGAGATTCTTCTACGATGTTGTCCTTCCCTACCACCTGGTCTAGCTCTTGTTGGATCCTTGCCATGATCTTAGGGTTCTTCATTGCTACCGCCATCACCCATTCCATTGTGCTTGCTGATGCATGGCTCGCAATAATCATGTCCTGCATGCGCGCACGCAGTTGATATATAATTAAGAAATAGATAAAAAGGAATTAATTAATTAGTTTCAACTGATATATAGTGAGCGAGCTTGCTTTATACGTACCACTAGAATGGCTTTTACGTTTGTCAAGTTGAATGGCCTGTTATTGTAATTTCCCTCTTGCTCGAGCTTCAACAAGTAATCCAGGAAGTCCGTCCTCCCCGCTACTTCCTTGTTCATCAGTACCTCTGTCTTCTTCTTCTTCTTCTTCTCGTCGATGATGTGGGTGAAGATCTCATCGAACCTGTCCAAGAGCAGCTTCATCTTCCCCTGCAGCCCCTGCAGGTCGAACCTTGCAAGAAACGGGATGAAATCACTCACGTTGGGCTTGCCAATCAAGTGGATGACAGCACACACCATCTCCCGGAACTCCTTCCCCACGCGGCTCCTCTCTCCCCCCACCACCGACGCCCCCCAAAGCGTGCTCATGATCACATCCGACACCGTCAGAAGCATCTCCTCCCCAACGTTCACCGCCTCCCCGGCGGCCGCGCGGGCCCTGAACTTGTGCACGGTGGCGCGCACCTCGCTCCGCCGGAGGTCGTAGACAGCATCGAGGCTGGCCCGGCTTAGCATCTCCTGGACGCATATCCGGCGGAGCATCCTCCAGGTGGGGCCGTTGTTGCTCCACAGTATGGTGCTGCCGCCGTAGGTGATGATGCTGGCCGTGGCCATCAGCTTGCGGTTGGCCATGACGTAGTCGTGGTCGCGGACGACCTCCCGGGCGACGGACGAGGAGGAAACGATTACGAACATCATGTTACCGAGCTTGATTCGACAGATTGGGCCGTAAGTTTTAGCCAGCCCTGCGAAGTAGGTGTGGAGCTGAGGGTCCAGAAATGGGAGGCTGCCCACTATAGGAAGGCCGACAGGCCCCGGCGGAAGCGCGGATTTCCGGTGCCATCTCACGTAAAGCAACGCGTAGCAGAGCACCGCTGCGGTCGCAGCGGCGACGTAGAGGAAGGAGGAGGCCGGTGGGGTCATGAAGGAATATTGCTTTGTGGGGGAGTTCATTTCTTTCTTCTTCTATTTGTGTGGTCAGTGGTGTGTGAATTAAATGTAGGTCACTTCTCCTTCCTTATTTATGGTTTGCCTGCGGTATATGCTAAGGCGATATGTGTGACGATATCGGCGATATATATATATATATATGTGGTATGGACTGTATGTCATTTCTGCACCACAAAAAAGAAAAAGATAAAAGGAAATGTAGGTTATGTTGTATAATTTGAGAAAAATTCAACTTCCTTGCTTCTCACTTCGAGGACATTCAATTTTCTATTCAATACTTTCAAAAAAAATTTTGTGTTGTTTAAATTTCGACCGTTTCATTATTTATTTTATATTCATTGGTATTTTATGGACTTAATAATCAAATGACTACATAACTAGTCATAAAATTCTATTAAAATCTATTTGTTATGAAACCCTTATCTATTCACCATTATGTCATGAGTTACACATGACCCTTGGGATCATGTAACTCATGACCCTTGGGTTATGTAACTCATGATCCTTGGGTTGCCCCTTATACCTATATATATGGCCCTTGCCATATGATGAAATGAGAAGAAGAAATATACTATTCTACAAGATCTCGTCTCCCTTCGAACACGTTATCAGCACGATTGCTGAAGCAAGGAGAATCGACGTCCAGATCTCAACGTCATCCTTCCTTTTTTCCTAGTCGATCCGACCAGAGGCTGGTAATACTTCTTAAAAAAAAAAAAAAAATTTACAAATTAATTGTTTGAATGAAAATTTGCAATATATAGTGATATTCTTTATATTGCTAACGTTCAAAACATTAAAATCTTTGTGTGGTCTGCACAATTTTACAAAAAAAAAATTATGGTTTGGATGAAAATTTTCGTTCAGACAATTGATATACTAATTTAAGACAAAGTTGGTATTGTAACTTTGTCTATGCTTTTTGTAATTGCTGTCACTGTCTTTCGGGTACGCAATAGCTTTCTATAGTACAAAAATGCGTACATGGATATGACATTTTTTTTATCATTGTTAAAAAAAAAAAAAAAACTTACTGTAATATTAGCAGATTGCATATTAGCTTCTGGACTGAACTGTTTACATATTGCTAAAACAACTTGTTACTGTCTATAACATTTTACAATTGCTTCTGTTACTTAAATCCAAAAGCTTCTGTTGCTTAAATTGAAAGCTTCTGGACATTTGTTGCTTAGAATTTGTTACTGTTTACAATTCGTTTTTAAAGCTTAAATCCAAAAGCTTCTGTTGCTTAGAATTTGTTACTGTTTACAATTCGTTTTTAAAAGAAAGCTTCTGGACATTTGTTACTGTCTTCAAAACAAAAGAAAGCTTCTCGACATTTGTTATTACAATTTAAAAAAAAAACCTAGTTACTGTTAATAATTTGTTTTAGCTATAAAAGCTATCATGATTTATTTCATATCAGTACCATCTTATTTAATAACATTTGTTGTTACATATAACTAAGATTGCTATTATCAATTATCATTTCATAGATCAATTATCATTTCCTAGATTGACACCTTAGACAAACATTAGTATGTTACTACTTTTTGTCAATACTAGTTCCTTTTTACTCAATATATTAATTTAGGCTAAATCAAACAATTAATTGATTTAGTAAAATTCCTTTATTTTTAAAAGTTCTAAAGTTAAGATTTGTTTGGGAACAAGCCGAAAGGGCCCTTCTGTCAACAAGACGAAATTCGTCTAAGCGACCGGTACTTAAGAGTTCCTAGTGAACCTCCGCTTGCTGGGATCCGGCCCCTACAGCTAACCCAACCTTATCAAAACTTGAAAAACTAAAAATTTAAAGGTCTATTACTAAAATCTTTTTAATTGTTAAATTTTAGTTTAAAGTCATCTTATTGAGTAAATATTTTTTTTTCATTGATCTATAGATGAAGTGTGAATGCCTTGTGGACAGCGCCTCGACGCACACAATCCTTCGAGAAAAAAGCTATTTTTATAGCTTAAATGATTATGACGGTCCTGTTATTACGATATCAGGACTATCAAACATAATAGAAGGATCTGGTGAAGCAATTATATTGCTCCCAAATAAAACAAGACTAATAATAAAAGATGCACTATTCTCTCCTAAATCAAATAGGAACCTCATAAGTTTCAAGGACATTCGTTTAAACGGATATCACTTAGAAACAAATGAAATAAATGAGGCAGAATATCTGTATGTTACTCGTCTAAAAGATGGTTCAAAAACTATCTTAGAACGATTCAAGGGACTCCCGTCGGGTCTCTATCATACTCATATTCAATCAACAGAAGCTAACATGATTGTGCACCAGAAGTGTCATTCGTCGCCAAAATTTAAACTTTGGCATAATAGACTGGGTCACCCAGGATCAGCTATGATGAAACGAATCATGAGCCAATCCAGTGGACACAACCTGCAGAACCTGAAGATTCTTCAGAAGTATGATTACTCGTGTCTACCTTGTTTTCAAGGCAAACTTATAACGAGACCATCCATTTTGAAAGTGGGACTAGAGTCTCCTAGCTTCTTAGAGAGAATTCATGGAGACATTTGCGGACCTATTCACCCCGCAAGTGGTCCATTTAGGTACTTTATGGTACTTATAGATGCATCTACTAAATGGTCTTATGTGTGCCTTTTGTCCACCCGCAACTTAGCTTTTTCTAAGCTATTGGCACAAATAATTAAGTTGCGGGCTCATTTTCCCGATAACCATATCAAAAAATTAAGACTTGATAATGCGGGTGAATTTAATTCACAGGTTTTTCAAGAATATTGCCAAGCAACTGGCATCGAAGTTGAACATCCTGTAGCTCATGTTCACACCCAGAACGGGTTAGCAGAATCTCTTATTAAGAGATTACAATGGATTGCTCGTCCATTGTTGATGCAGTCACAGTTGACTGTGGAAGCTTGGGGTCATGCTATATTGCATGCCGCATCACTTATTAGAATACGGCCTTCTGGAGGTCATATTCTATCTCCGATGCAGCTCGCTTATGGTTCACCTCCAAATATCTCACATTTGAGAGTTTTTGGTTGTGCTGTTTACGTCCCCATTGCTCCCCCACAGAGGACCAAAATGGGTCCACAACGTCGATTAGGTATCTATGTTGGGTTTGACTCACCCTCTATAATTAGATACCTAGAACCCCTGACGGGTGACGTATTTAAGGCACGTCTTGATGACTGTGAGTTTGATGAAGGATTATTTCCTAAACTGGGCACACAGTCTAAGAAACCAGAAGCTTCTAAGACAATTTCTTGGGACACAAAAACTTTGTCTCATTTTGATCCGCGTACAAGTCAATGTGAAGATGAGATCCTGAAGATATTACATCTTCAGAACACTGTACATCTACTTCCGGATACATTTACTGACAACCAGAAGATTGTCAGATCATACGTCCCTGCTGCCAACATGCAATCCGCCGACAGCAGAAATAGCAATACCTCAATTAAAAAGAGGACGCCCACCAGGTTCGAGAGACAAAGTCCCTTGTAAAAGAAAAAACCCTGGAAAAATTAAGAAGATCCCAACACAGGATGCTGAGCTCAGATCAGCTACCTCTCCCCTCCTAGTTTCCCCTGAAGAGGAACAAACAGGAGAAATATCATTAAATTATGTACGTACTGGAGAGGTACTGAACAGAAAAAGCACAGTCGTCGACGACGATTTTTCGTTCAATATTGTTGTTCACGTCACTGAAAATGACGATGACATCGATCCACGGTCTCTAGCGGAATGTAAACGCAGAGGCGATTGGCCAAAGTGGAACGAGGCAATAGGAGTAGAGCTGGACTCACTCTTGAAACGCGAAGTCTTTGGACCTGTAGTCCAAACACCTGAAGGTGTAAAACCTGTGGGATATAAATGGATCTTCACAAGAAAAAGAAATGAACACAACATAGTTGTGCGCTACAAAGCACGCCTTGTAGCACAAGGTTTCTCCCAGAAACCGGGAATAGATTATGAAGAAACATATTCTCCGGTCATGGATGGGAATACCTTCAGATTCCTGATCAGCCTCTCTTCTCTGAAAAGCCTAGAAATGCAGCTCATGGACGTTGTGACTGCATATCTTTATGGCAATATAGATAAAGATATCTATATGAAACTCCCTGAAGGATATAAAATTTCACCAGAGAAAACAGATAGACCTCGGGACACCTATTCTGTAAGGTTACAAAGATCATTGTACGGTCTTAAACAATCAGGAAAAATGTGGTATAACAGACTAAGTGAGTTTCTTGCTACGCAAGGATTTACTAATGATAAAGTCTGCCCGTGTATCTTTATAAAAAGATCGGAAACAGGATTTGTTATAGTCACCGTTTATGTCGACGACTTAAATCTCATTGGATCTCCTGCAGAGATCACTGACATTACAAGAAAAATGATCTTTTACGGTGTGCGAAACGCGCCGTAAATGATCTTTCACGGCGTACTTTTTTATGCCGTAAAAGATCATGCCGTAAATGAGCCTATTATTTACGACGCGCATTCAAACGCTGTGAATAACCATCGCTATCCTTTTACGGCGTGCATTAGAACGCTGTAAATAACCATTGCTATCCTTTTATAATGCGCATTAGAACGCTGTAAATAACCATCGCTATCCTTTTACAACGCGCATTAGAACGCTGTAAATGACAATCACTATTCTTTTACAACGCATTTTCGAACACCATAAATGACACCCACTATCTATTTACAACATTCTCTCGAAAGTTGTAAATAACCATGTCCATCTTTTTACAACATGCTTCAGCATGCTGTAAGTGACCATCTTTTTCTACAACATGCATGTGGTCTGCGCCTTGCAGCGCTGAGGCATTGGTTAGAACAACAGCAGCAATGCGTGCACAAATCAGACAATTAAGATGGGAGAACAAATACGATACCAACAACCATTAATATATAGTAAAGCTTCTGCCATGTGCAACCAAAATAACCTCCAATTCACTTTAACACAAATGCAAGTGCCAAACACACACACACACAAATATATATATATATATATATATATATATATATATATATATATATATATATATATATATATATATATATATATATATATATATACAGTTGCAGTTCAAATTCAAATGGCACAATTGCAAGCAAACCAAAATTCAATAAAGCTTTTGCCAAGTGCAACCAAAATTATATTTCAAATTCAAATGGTCCAAATACAAGTCTCAAACAAATATTCAAGTGCAACCAAAATAGGAGTTCAAATTAAAATGACAAAAATACAAGTTTCAGTTGATAAGATCTCCTTGTCAGTGCCTTGCTTACTGAAATAAAACTCACATCATCTCTCTCTTTTTCAGTACTTGATAAGATCTCACTGAGTGGCTTTGGTGACAAAGCATTGAGTTCCTAACATTGCAATTATAACATTGTGTTAGCACCCAAAGAGAAAAACTATGTTGTACAATAATGAGATTGAATCTAAAATTACTTTTGAAGTAGAACATCAATGCATCATGTAGTCCAGTTAAAAGAAAGGAGAGAGCAAATAGAATTTTGTTTAATTTGATAGTTTGCAAAATTTCCTTTAACTAAAATTGTCTATATAATGCCATGATATCTTGATACCTTCTCTAATGTTGTTATTTGTGGATGATATAGTTACTAGATTTCGATTTCCACAAAAGAACAAAACTACCAGCCACCAGAAATTAAGTCGGTATGGAACTTTCTTATGAAGTTCCTGAAAAGTTCTGAATAACGGTTTAATATACCAATAAACTCACAAAAAAGTCATAGCCAAGAACCTGTGGAACATACAAAATATATTGCATCATTTTCAGTTATGTAGCCCAATGAATGTTCCTTCTAGGGCTCTAGCATCTTAGTTGACATGGTACCTTAGGACTAGTGGAAGATTCAAATAAACCTGCATTGGAGTAACATGAATAGTTATTTCTATAGAGGAGATGGTCCTCACTATAGTTTAATATGCCTAAAAAGATTCTTTTCGGTCATAATAATTTGGATAAGGCTTTGCCATTATTGTTATTGCTACGAGTTAGTCCTAGACTCCTATTGTATCTATAAATTAATTTGGCTATCAACTTTCTCTCTCTTTTTCTTCTTTTTTTCTAGTAAACATACTCGTCCCCATGCAACTGTTGAGGTAGAAATATCTGAAGATATACAACTGGTGCATTTTGACTTCAATATGTAATAAATTGAGCCTGGTCTTAATTTTCTCTATCCTAACAGTCAAATCAAAATTTATCGAAGTTGTAATAATATTGACTTGTTAATGAGCCTGTAAGAAAAATAAGCCTATGATATATTGATTTAGATGATTAGGTGTGCAGTCACCAACATTTTGAAGTTAGAGATTCTGACTTTCTACCTATAGGCTTGTAGTATTTTATAAAAGCCTTCCTAGAGCCTCAATATACTAAAGAGACTATATACTTATGATATCCGATGTTGATATGCCATCTGTGCGCTTAGTTTCTTTGAACTTTCCAATGGCTTTAACCTACAACAGGAATTGCTTTAAGAAACTGATGAGTGCAAGAATTTATCAGACATTCACTTGGCATTTTTTTATCTTAAAATAATGCTATCAAGATTACTAACAAATTCATAGACGTCGTTCCCAGCTCCAGTTGCATCTGGCATATCTACAAAGGATTGGCATAATACAAAATGAGTTGGATATCTATAGTGAGACACCTGGAACGTCATTTTTTACGCTACATATAGCTATCAAGATTTTTCCAATTACAATTCACATATAGACTATTTATTTCTTTGATTTAAAGAAAAGCCTACACGTCAGAGTTTAAACCCAGACCTCTTGCACTACAGCAAGAAGCTTCTCTACTTTGCTGCAATTTCGCACATATTCACATATAGACCATAAACTTGACACATCTAACAAAGACACCTTAGAGCACCTTGCAAGTTGCAAGACACTGCTACCAGTGAGTTACTACTAATTACATGTCAATTAACCCTGCACTACATTGCACAAATCCAAACTGTCCACTATGAGTGAGTTACTATTGGCTATCAGTTAACAAAACCCCGTTGCCAATTCATGATAAGGCAAGAGCCTGAAATTGCGTTAGGTAAGTCATTTGATTAGCAAAAAAGTATGAATCTTGACGTTGCCTAAGCATACCCCTTTTGAAGGGAGACATAAAATAAATATGCATCCTAAGAAAATTTCTCAACAATCAGGATTCTGATTATTTTATATTAAATGTAAAAGGCAGAGTAGGATACATCAAGGTAAATCAATCTTACGGGAGGGCATCATGAGCGACATAGTCAATATTGTGCTTGTCAATGAACTCCTGATTTAAGACCCAGGGAGCATCGGGAATAACCTCATCAACCCACCTTGGGAAAAGAAGAAAAATAATTTAAAAAAAAGTCAGTACAACATATAAGTTGAAAATGCACATGTTCTCCAGTTCACTAACAAAGTCTACTACAACCTGAAACAGAAGTTATAACATAAACAGTCATTTCAGTGCAGTTTACAGCTCATAATAGGTGCTAACTTCAAATTATGCATTATTTTGGTCATCTGTATCAAGTCTAAGAACTAATTTTTTTATTGTCTCAAAATAGAAATGTACAAAAAAAAAATTAGATTTCATATAACTGAACCAAAATAATATATAATAACATATATCACATCAGCCATAATTAAGAACTGGCACTGCAGCGTTAAATTTTCTTCTAAAACCATCCCTATCTAAAATACACTTGGACTGAATGTTAACAGATTAAATAGGAGGGAGAAAAGTTCAAAACCTAGAACACAAGCAGAATGACAGTTTATGGAGGAATCTCTACAATTAGGCCTTGTTTTGAAGAAAAGTTTGCTAAATGGAGTTAGGTTTATTTTAGAGTTTGTAAATTTAAAGTTGTGTCTGAAATGACAACTCGATATACAAAACTGGTGTTTTATTTAAGTTATGAGACATTTGGAGTTTATAGTTAATATTGGAGTTTTGTAAAAATAAAATAAAATAAATGGAGGTTAGAATGGAATTTCACAAAAATCCAGGCAGATTGCTGTTTTGCCAACTCCAATTTTGGTGTTATTTTGGAGTTTAAAATGGAGTTTTGCCATAGTTACCAGGAACGTCGTACATCTTGGTACACCCTACGAGATCGGGTGGGGGGAGCATTACTCATGTAATACAATGGTTCGATAGGGGTAGGTTTAGTTGGATCATCATATCAGATCATGGTACATTTTAATGCTTTACTTGGTTCGCTAATAATGTTCCAGAATTAAATTTGTAACTTTGACTGTTACCTCGAATGAGAAAATATAAGGCAAAACCTCATAATTAAGAGCATGGCTTCCTAACATATCACTTCAATTATACCATTCACTACAATGTTTAGCTGACCACACACAAACATGACAAGAACAATGATCACAACAACAAAAATTAATACAAGATACCTAGAATTGATCTACTTCACATCCTTTTTTGATTAGGGATCCGGATCGCAAACTATATGATCCCAGGTCGAAAAAAACTGTGGCCCAGATCGGAATATCTGAATCGCGGTTCCAAAGGGGTATAAGGGGTCCTGATAACTATGGCCTAACTCCAAAAACACTCCCAAACAACCATTAGAGTTTTATTCAAAGCTTGAAATATCAGGTTAACAAATCCAAGCTGAAAATTGCAATCTCTGTGGGGGAGGCCAAAATAATACATGCCCCAGGTGAAGATGCTTATTATGAAGTTCCATCTGAAGACAGGAACTCACAAAAGAGCTATGCAAAGATTATGCTAATATATGCAAAGTTTCAACCAGATATATGCTACGCTCGATTTTATATTGCTAACTTTGCCTGCTTCTGCTTATTTTTGGGAAAAGCAGAAGAAGAAGAAGAAGAAGAAGAAGCTCTTTGGTAACAACAGTTCTGCTTCTTCTTCTTTTTCGATAAACTAGTTCATTTTAGTGGCAGCTTCTGAAAGCAGGGGAGAAGTTGCTTTCAAAATATGCGTGAAGGGAGGGAGAGGCAACCTCATAACATGGCATTAGTACAAGAGAGATATGAATAGGTTGGGGATACATAGTCACACGTACAGTCGGATGGTTACAGCGGTGAAACTCCATAGTTGAATAAGAAAGTTCCGTCTCCGGGAAGGACAAAGGAAAGATGAAGCGAAGGTAATGTAATATCGGGAGTACTCACTGTAGGCCGGTTGTTAGCAACGTCGGTCGGGTTCTATTTCATCCTTCGCCTGTGAGCAAATCCACTTCTTTTCTCAGGACTTCTCGGTGACGACAAACAAATGCTTTAGAGCAATAGCAATTCGCTGATTTGAGCAAAACGAACCAACGTTGTTATAAATGACCATCATATGACAATGGCAAGATGCCATTCAACGGTAAAAACAAATCAAAGGGTTTTATGATGATACCCACATGATGACTGCAGATATGGGTCAAAAGGAGAAACTTGCTGACAAGTTAAACAAATGTGACCCATACAAATGGTGTAACTATCGAATGCATAAATGATACAGTTTCGTACCAGGGATGTTTGACATCTTCCTGAAGTTGTAAACTTAAAAAGTAGCCATTTTAATCCATTTATTTCTACCTTGAGCAGTTTCGTAGTATCAGCATACTTAAGGTTAAATGGGTCTATGTTCGGGCTTACACAGTTACTTGGTTTCTAGTTTCTACTGGAAGAAGTACTATTTTCTAAACACAAATTATATACTTAGTTATTTAAGTCCAGGTTTGGGTTCAAATCAGATACATGGTTTCCACTGGAACCAGGACAACCACTAAATCTTGTATCTCTAACGCATATGCTACCCATTATTTTGACCTAATGGATACCTCCAGAATCATATTGCTTGTATCCACGTTAGATACATGTATAGTAGGCCTATAGTGGTCTTGTGATCCATTTGATCTGCTCTCTTGTTGCATAGACAAAAGCAAACTAAGATTGAATACAAGTTACCAGACTTTAGATTATAAACAGCTAAAACTGGAGCTTTAATTACTATTTGTGTACCAGTTCTCACAATTTTTAACATGTTACAAGTTAATACTACTTTGAAAAGGCGAGTTTGACAAACCTTCATAAATTGCATTAGGTCCTTAATCGAAAACTTTAAGTTTGGTTATAAATTTGTATATCACAGCTCCATGAACTCATCCTCGTATTTTATGACTATTTTTTCCCTACTCCCTACTTTCAGCCTATTCCCTGTTTTCATGCAGTGTTCAATAATCTGCTTAATATACTCTCCCATCGTCTCTCATCTTCCCATTTCGCTCCATATTTGAACCCATATGTCCATTCGCTTCCCCTTGATATGTCTTCCCTGTAATGCCTTTGTAAGCTATTCTTTTCACCCATTTCCCCTTCTCACCCAAGCACTAACCATTTCTCCATTAATTCCCATCTTTTGATGGGGTTTATCATAAGAAGTAAAATCTTCATATTCAGATATTAGTTGATGAAACTTGATTCTCTATTTAAATGGATTCAACCTCAATTAGTGGTGACATATTGGTTTTTGGTAGCAACTAGCAAGATAGAGAGTAGAGGATATAACTGTGAATATGAACTTATTGAGGAAAGACATTCATTTTTATCTTTTATTCATTGAGGAAATACTTTGAGATTGTATTTTATTTATTTTTCCAGCATCTAATAGTCCCTATAAACTAACTACTTAATGTTAGTGGTTCAGATTTCTGAATATTGAAAATTTTCTAGGCAAGATTGATTACTTGGAACCAAATATTTCTTCATAGTACAAGGTTAATGAACCATCAGTCTAAAGTAAGAATAAACTAAAATAGATGGAAAGATGAAGAGTGTTTTGTCCCTGCTATTGTCAATAATACTTCTCATTAAGTTCCTTATCCAAACTGAAACTCAAGCGTGCACACACACATATATAGTGTTTTTCTCATACTTCAATCTATCATATTCTTTAATGACTCTATAGGGGCTATGCAACATGGGCAGAACACAAACTTGGGACCAATTTAACATTGTTGAAATAAAATCCAGTTACAAATCTATCATACTTCAATCTATTGATTGTCTTTTACATTTTCGAAAATAGTGAATGTTTAGTAGGAAGGATGAAAATTTTGAAGAAAGGAACAAAGTGTAGCGATTAAGCAGTTACCATTACTAGTAGGACGGAGCCGTTGGCCTCCACGACAGGCGCTGCAGCCTTCTCCTCCGCCACTTCCTCGAACTCGGCCTCTTCCGCCTCGACGACAGCCGGGGCCGGGACCTCTTCCTCCACCTTCGCCTCCTCAACCTTCAGTGCCGGATGAGCGGCCCTCTTTCCGGTCCTAGACGAAGTTTCTCCGGTCGACGACTCCAAAGAAAACGAGTATGGAGAACCTGGAGATCCCCAATTCTTTTTTTTAATAGACGATCCCTAAACACAGCCGATCCCTAATTAGGAGGGGGAATGAAAACTTATTGGAGGAAATTTCAAAATGTGGGGGGAAACCAAAAATGACATGTGCAGCCGATCCCTAGAGTAGAGGGAGGGAATTGAAAACATAAGGAATTGGGGGGCGCGAAACGAAAACTTGAGGGGAGGGAAATGAAAACCTAACAAAGGAAAGAAAGGAGGGAAATGAAAATCTAAACGGGGTTTCTCAGGTGAAAATTTCTAATAGGAAGGAAAATTCTATACTATTTTTTTCTTCAAAAATTCTTATTTATTTATTTTTTTTTGTTTTTTGTTTTTTTATTTTTATTTTTTTGCTTTTTAAATTTTTGTTGGGAAAAAGTCAAGTTTTTTTTTCATTTTTTAAGAATGATTTTTTTTTTAATTTTCTAAAAGTTTTTGTTGTTGTTTTCTCAGTTTTTATTCTTTTTATTTTTTTCTCATTTTAAAAAAAAAAATTTTACCTAGAATATGAGTGTTCAATTACGACGCGCAAAAATGCATGCCGTAAATGAGTCTTCAATTACAACGCACAAAAATGCATGTTGTAAACGAATCTTCATTTACAACATGCACAAATGCATGTTGTAAATGAGCCTTCAATTACAACACGCTAAAATGCATGTTGTTAATGAGTTTTCAATTACAACAAGCAAAAAATGCATGCCGTAAATGACTCTTCAATTACAACACACAAAAATGCATGCCGTAAATGAGTCTTCAATTACAACACACAAAAATGCATGCCGTAAAAAAGACAAAAAATAAATCTTTTATGGCGCACATATTTGCACGCTGTAAAAGAGTGTCATTTACAACGCACAGCAACTGCACGCCGTAAATTGTGCGCCGTAAATGCTATATTTTCTTGTAGTGGAGATATCTGAAAGCCTTAAGACAACTTTTGAAATGAAAGACCTAGGGAAAACAAAGTATTGTCTTGGCTTACAGATCGAACACCTAAAGGGTGGTATCCTGTTACACCAATCTACATATACACGAAGATTACTTAAACAATTCCACATGGATAAATGCCATCCCCTTAGTACACCAATGATCGTTCGATCATTGGATGTAAAGAAGGACCCTTTTCGTCCACTGGAAGAGGGGGAGGAATCATTAGGTCATGAAGTACCTTACCTAAGTGTCATTGGGGCACTACTCTATCTGGCTAACTGTACGCGTCCTGATATAGCGTTTTCAGTTAACTTATTAGCCAGATACAGTACAGCGCCCACAAAGCGCCACTGGAATGGAGTGAAGCATCTTCTGCGCTACCTCCAAGGGTCTATAGACCTAGGACTATATTACCCGAATAGTGGGTCTTCCACTTTACTTGGTTATTCAGATGCAGGTTATAGATCAGATCCCCACACAGAGAAATCACAAACTGGATTTGTGTTTACTTTCGGTGGTACGGCTATCTCCTGGAGGTCCGTCAAACAGACCAGTGTGGCTATCTCATCCAACCATTCTGAACTCCTGGCAATCCATGAAACAAGTAAGGAGTGTGTTTGGCTTCGCTCTGTCATTCAGCACATTTTGGCATCTACTGGCCTGAAGACTGGTGAACTTGAGCCTACTACCCTTTTTGAAGATAATGCAGCATGCGTAGCTCAACTTCAGAAAGGATACATGAAGAGTGACAAGACGAAGCACATATCCCCCAAATTCTTCTGGACGCACGACCTTCAAGAGAAGGGACAAGTCAAAGTACAACAAATTCAATCTTGTAATAACTTAGTAGATTTGTTTACCAAAACACTGCCACGATGTACTTTTGTAAAGCTTGTAAGAGGAATAGGGATGAGGCAACTAAAAGACCTGCAATCCTGAAGCTTGTATAGATCAGGGGGAGTAAAACTATAGGATTGTACTTTTTTTCCTTAGGACTGATGGTTTTTCCCACTGGGTTTTCCACAGCCAAGGTTTTAATGAGGCAAACTAAGTTTACTCTGGATCCAGCAGTATCCACCCCATTAGCTTATTGAATCCTGAAGTATTTCATAAGTGGATCCAAGGAAATGGATGAATAAGGGGGACTGTTATGAAACCCTTATCTATTCACCATTATGTCATGAGTTACACATGACCCTTGGGATCATGTAACACATGACCCTTGGGTTATGTAACTCATGACCCTTGGGTTGCCCCTTATACCTATATATATGGCCCTTGCCATATGATAAAATGAGAAGAAGAAATATACTATTCTACAAGATCTCGTCTCCCTTCGAACACTATTGAATTTGTAAGAAGAGGGGTTGCCTATATATGTATCCATATTGTTAGTATTGAGAATATACTTGAGATGAAAAAAAGGGTAACCATGTGATTCCTCCTTCTCCTTCTTCACAAATATGTATTCCTTCTTATCTTTCCATTACAATCTCTCCTGCTCTAGGCAAGAGCTAAGTCAGAGTCAATCTTCTTGAGTTGTGTGCGACCAGGGCCAGCCCTGGGGCCGTGCGAATAGTGCGGCCGCACAGGGCCTCCAGTTTTTGGGGGCCTCAAAAAAATTTTTATGGTTAGTTTTGTAATATTGTATTTCATGTTATTCCATTTCTTCTTCAATTCCTACTCTACAATCCCTCCAAGACCTCCAATTCTTAGATCCCTATTTCCTACTGACTCTAAGATTCATATTTATAATCATACAAAAAAATTAGGATTTCTTAAAGATATTGCTCTGACCGGTGTGTTAATTGCTATTTTGTTTCTAAAGATCCCTCAATTGATAGATAAATTTATTTTCTACAATAATGATCAGATTTTATATTTATATATATATATATATATATATATATATATATATATATATAATTTAAGAATTTGGATGTGCATGCTTAGTATTTATTTAAGAAATAATGATGTCAAAGACCGGAGCTCTTGGTCTTGCATCAGGTGACTCAGGTCCATAGCCGGTCCTATGATTTACGGGACCTATGACAAAATCTAAAATTTGGAACATTTTTCTCACATAAATAATTTTTTTTTAGCATTTTTACAAGCAAAATCATCAATTAAGCTATCAAAATCATCAATCAAGCTATCATATTTTTTTTCAGATTGGAGCGCTGACTTTTTTGTTGCTTCCAGATTGGGTCTTTTTTTTTATATACCTAGTCTATTGTAAAATTACGAAACTTTCAAAATTGGGGGCCCATGACGGTCGCTCACCTCGTCCGTGCCCTGGGCTAGCCTTGCTCAGGTCTTGGTGGCTCTAAATTATGTGGTTATTCATTTTATTATATGTTTTCATCAACACAAAAATTTGAGGCCAGATTTAGACAATTTAACGGTCAGTACGTCTTCTATCTAAAACATATTTATTATACTATGTAATGTGCTTGAATATAGATAATTTGAGCTTTAGTTATTTTGTTTAGTAACTACCTATAGATTCAGTTATAATATATAATCAAAAGCATCTCCAGAGATTTTGATAAAGATATATAATAATATATTTTAAAAATATAAATAAATAAATATAGGGCCACATTTTGAAACTCGCAAAGGGCCTTCAATTATTAAGGACCGGCCCTGTGTGCGACGACGGGATACCGGTAGAGCGGAAGTTTTATCACTAGGAGCATTCGGAACAAGTCTGCACATAAACCCGAATCAACTCTTAGGGCAGTGCTTCATGCGCGACTTCTCCGGAGACCGATAAGTTTAATTTGGTTTATTTTGTTTACATGTTTTCTAATAGAGAGAAGCAATATTTTTAACAACCTAAGAGTTGATTCATATGATTTGTTTAATTGATCTTCAAAATTAGCATTCGGTTAGTGGCAGAAAAATTATGCAAGTTGCTCAATTGATCTCCACAATTTGCATGATTAAACTAGTGCATTCAAGAATTTAAGATATATAATTGTTCTGACATGTTATTAAGAAAGCGCTAGCATATTTGTGTTACTATGTATTCTTCTTGTCAAAATTGTGATTTTATGTTCATTGGAATTATCGAATAGTTCTCATATGTTGTATATCTCGTTGTACACATGAATGATTATTTGTCTTTTCATTAAATATTGTTGCATTTTACTTGACGGTCGTGGATCTACTCTAAGTATACTAAATTTTATGTGTTGATAACAAATACTCTATATCTCTCCACCTTGGCCCTTAAATTTCACTTCCTTGAAATGAGATAATTTTTAGAAAGAAGTGCCTATAAAAAGAAATTCTTATAAACATACACACTTGTGCATGTATGTATGGAATATGTTATGTTGATGTGCAATATATATTCGTTTTATAAATTATCTAATTGTATTTAGATGATATTTAATCTAGGATTGTTATTACTGACATGATACTATAATATGTTCACAAAATTGTAGACTCAGCATGTGATCTTGCTAGCATTTTTTCTCTCTTGGTAATTGATCATATATTTTTGCAAACTTCACAATCCTATAAATTTTGCAAACTTGTTCTAATGAATTGATTTTTGAACTAGTGAATTTGTTTTGAATGCATGATTTATGTTATATTATAATTGATCCTTTAAACTTTTGAAGGAGCAATTAATAATAACGTTATAAAATAGATGTTTGTAATGATGGCAATGCTATGCGGGTTGTGGTCTTATAAGTTTATGCTTTAGCATAATCTACCATTGTTGGAGACAGTATAATTCTACACATGCTGAAATTGTTCGGCACAAATTTTTGATTTTGTAATGTTCATAAAGTTCTTTTAATGACATGTAAATGTTTTCTTTTAATGATATGTAATGTTCATGGTTAGATTTTTTTTTCTTCTCTTTAGATATTAAAACCAAATTTATTTCTCAGGACCAAGTGTAACTAATTATATCTCATGCATCATATAAAATGGAAATGCACGTGGCATAGAATTAAGTTTTTTTTCCTCCTATGTAAAATTTTTTGCTATCAGCTTGAAGAATTTTGATAATTATTTTATTTAGACTAATATTACTATTTTCTGAATGGTGGAGTCATTCTCATGGTTAGAAAAAGAAAAAAAAATTGTGGCCAAGATGCAACTCATGGTTTGAAGTGTATACTACTTGCATATTGTATACTGAACATTATAGAAATGTATCCTTTTGAATTAAAAAGATATTGTCAATCATTAATATTTATTAGTATAATCTTTTTAAAGGATATAAATATTGCCAACTATCCATATATTCTTCTATTGCGCTATTCTTTATGACATTTGTGGTAATTTAATGTTGTAATTAACTAGTGTTATATGCATAAAGGCTGACAATGAGAAGATAAATGTGGCAGTTAAAGTGTGTGCATGGCTAGAGTTATTTATATTTGGTTTTATTGTCTCTTATGAAATTAATTGATATCTTATATTTATTTTTAAATTTTTTGGTTGACGCTAACAATTAGTAATGATCTAAACGATATAAACCGCCATGCAATTCGTACTGCATTGGCGGAATTTCTCTACACTCTATAAATAGAGGCTCGATAAGCTTTTGTGCTCTACAAAAAAAAGCACATAAAAGAGTTTTCTACCAGTGTATATCGAGAAGCCATGGCCCCCCCTGCTCAAATTCTCGCCATTCTCTAGTGACATGCTGAAATCAAAGGATTTGCTTACGAATGAATGCTGGGCTGGGCCACCTCGAATGGCGTGAGCCGCATGCGGGGAGACTCGTACGTACGGTTTTCAGGGGGATTCGGCCGAAAGACCGGCCGGCGCCCACCCGACTAGAGGGACTGAGAAATTAATAGAGTACAAAACTTATCTTCAAGCTTTACCTTATTATGATCGTTCAGAGGGCGATCGCGGAGTCATTGAATGAAGTCTTCCGTTTCTTTCGGAGGTGCTGACCTGCAGCGAGGCAGATATGACTAAGTGACATATTGAATACGGCGACGACAACAACATGTTTAGGATTTTTTTTACTACCACCTACATTTTTAGTAGATAATATTTTTGCATTCAAAGACCCATATAGAAACACAACATACATGTACATGCTTATATGAAATGTTGGGAGCTATCATTCTTATATTATCCCTCTTCTGTCAATGGTTAAATAATCATTTTCCATACTAATGGTTTGCATGATACATATAAATATGTTGTCTGCTATAGTTTACATGTTGTTTTAACATAATGTTTTACATGTTGTTCTGACTTAGAAAATAAATGTTAATATGTTTACAAAGTATTAGACACATCAGTAATGAATGACATATCAGTTATTCTTGTATCTTTTATCCTCTCTACTAATGGAAAACTCCTAAATGTTACCATTCAGCTCTAAAGTTGGGTCAAAGAATTTTTTTCTCACTAAAGGATTCTTGCAATTTCAATTGTTATGAAATATTATTGTCATTTCTCGACTTGGAATACATAATATGAATGGCATAATATGATCTGTTCTCTTATAGAATTTGTGGAGTAATAGTTCAAATTTTATTTCTATATCTTTTAATTTTATTTATTATTTATTGTCTAACAAGAAATATTATTTTTATACTATTGTCTTGACATTGTTATAGTTAATATTAGCAACAATAAATGTATTATTCTTTTACTGGTTATATCTTGTGACTATCATTAGCTAGAATACAACAATAAGTTAACATCATAATTCTTGGTAGATATTTGGTTGGACTTTTACTGTTAGGTAGAACACTTTGTACAACAACAAAAAAATCTTCCTTTCTTAGTCTACTAGTTTAACACAATACATCATTCACATTTTGTCAAATATAAAAATATATGTTATTTTTTAAATCTTGCATATTACACTACTAAAATATGCTATATTAGCGACGTTGTTTAGCGACGGAACAAAATACCGTCGCTAAATATGTAATATAGCGACGCCCTTCTATTGACATCGCAAATCGTCGCTGAATAGCGATGTTCGGCGACATATTATTAAAATATGTCGCCATATATTAAAAGGTTACGACGATTAGCGACGTCAACTGTTGACGTCGCTAATTTTTTTACTTAGGGCACAGTTCTGTTTCCTTTTTCCCCCTCACTCGAAAATTTTATATTTTTCGACTCCCTCCTCCTCTCGGCGACTCCCTCCCCCCTTCGGCGACTTCCTCCCCCCCCGGCGACTCCCTCCTTCCCCGGCGACCCCACCCCCCCCGGGCTCCTCCTCCTCGAGCTCCTCCTTCCCCAATCCGAGCTGCTCCTCCTTCTCTCCAATAAACCCTAACACTCCTCCTCCTCCTTCTCTCCCCCCCACACACAGAGACACACACACACACACGGACACACGGACACACACACACACACACGGACACACGGACACACACACACAGACACATACGGACACACACACATCTATTGTGTGTGTTTTGAATCATAGGTTCGATTTTGAGGCTCTTTTGAGTCCTCATTAGGAAGTTAGGATGGGTTTGATATCACCCATGGAGAAATTCCGAGAGTGGCTAGGATGGGTTTATGCCCAATAGGATTAGTAGAGGGATACTAACATACTGTTAGTGCAATAGGCAGCGGCAGCGGCAGCGGATGTAACAGATGTAACAAATACATGTATCACAGAGGAAGAGAGTATGAGAAGTGTGAATGTATAGGAGAGTTACCTGTGTTAATAGGCAGCAACTTAATGGCAGGATGGGGTGTGACAGGTTTATGGGCCATTAGACCTGTGTATTGGATGCACATGAGAGTGCCCCATGGTCGAGTGCAGGTGTTTAGATGGATTGGTTTATAGGAAACCATATGCATGTGTGGCCTGCAGTGCTTGGGTTGGCATGGTTTGTCTTGACAGATTTTGGCTTAGGCATTTGCCTTGTATTTGCTAGTAGCCACAGAGCAGTGGCCTTGGCTAGGCACTGCAGACAATAGGCATGAGGCAAGGAAAAGTAGAGTTTGCTTTGGCTATTGCATTGCCCTTGGCTCTGCCACAGAGTAGTGGCAGTAGCAGGGAACACCCTCCTTTTTGGTGATTGCCCAAGTGGCCATTGACTCATGACAGTAGGCCATAGGTATGGGGGTTAGCCTTAGTATCATGTATCAGAGGGTCTAATCTATAGGGTGTCTAATATGTATCAGAGGCTTGGGGTCACTTGGTTAGTTGTATCAGAGTTTAGGGTATGGGTTGTAACCATAGGTGAATAGGGAGTTTTTGAGATACTCACTTGAGTATCAGTAAGTTTGGTATCCTTGTATGTTAGGATGTTAGTAAGGGATATGCATATCAGGATAATATGGTATCAGATAATAGAATGTTAGTCTAGGTATATGTGAGTGTTGGTGTGAGTGTTAGATTAGTGTAGTAGAGTTCAGAAGCCATAAAGGCAGCAGGACAGTAACTTACCTTGGCCACAACTCATGGAGAGATGTGTGTCTCACTATATACAAATGAAGGAATATGTATGTGATAGGTAATTGCATATGTTTAATTCGTGAAGACAAATACATGTATCACATATTCCAATTCATAGAGGGATACTAACAGTATGTTAGTGCAATAGGCAGCGGCAACGGCTAGTTCCTATATATATGTGTTAGAGATAGATGTTAGGATATCTAGGATACATAAGATGTTAGAGGATACGTTTAGTATCCTAAGTTAGCCAGTTAATATGTTAGAGTTAAGATAGTATCCTAGGATTCTAAGTAGTATCTTAGGATATTGGTTGATATTATATTCAAGTCTTGTCAATAATGTCTTTGACTTTGTCATGGGGTCTTAGATATCGGTTGTAGGTGACATTATATATATGGTCTGGCGATATTGAAATGAATCTAGTGTGTCTGAATGAGATATCGGTTGTAGGTGACATTATATTCATGGGGTCTACTTGACTTTGTCATGGGGTCTTAGATATCGGTTGTAGGTGACATTATATTCAAGTCTTGAAAATTGATGTTAATTAAGACAATTTTCAACTTGACCCTGGCGATATCGAAACGAATCTAGTGTGTCTGAATGAGATTGGCATCAGTAAGAATCGATAGCGTATGTGTACACGTTGGATGCACAAGAACTTATGTGCGATATAGCATGGTTATTAGTAACTGTCTGCTACTAATGTGTGTCCCATAATAAGACATAATATACGAATTTGTGCCTAATGGATAATGTGTGTCCATCTTTGAAGAATTATTTCCAAATGGATATGAATTACTACTTGTGGAATCGTTCATGGATGTACAATCGTCGTCCTGATGATATGTGTGGTGTGCAGGATGAATACATAGCGGGAGTAGAGCAGTTCCTGCAGTTTGCTAAGGCGTTTCCTCACTACATGGACGGCACCAAAATTAAGTGTACGTGTGTGAAATATAATAACGTGAAATATTATCCAGAAGTGGAAGTGACATATCATTTGTACTCGAGAAATTTTACGCCTAATTACTATCAGTGGACCGCACACGGAGAACTTGTGTCTTTAGCATCAGAGCCGGAGCCTTATGTTGAGCCGTATATGCATGCGGGACCTAATTTTGTTTCAGATAATCATGCATACGACGACGGGTGCGTGAACATGGTTTTCGATGCTACGGGGCATAGTTTCGTTCATGATGCAGCTGAGGAGGCACCGAATGTCGATGCTGCAAAGTTCATAGAGTTGCTGGAGAATGAAATGACTCAATTATATCCTGGTTGTGAGGATCATTCACCGTTGGAGGTGGTTACAAGACTGTTGAGCATTAAGTCAGATTTTAACATATCGCAAGAATGCTACAACCGAGTGTTGGAGTTGATTATAGAGATCTTGCCGGCGGGTGCTAAGTTACCTAAAGACTTCTATCGGTCTAAGAGGATGGTGAGATCGCTCTGGATGGGATACGAGAAAATCGATTTGTCACTTCCCGTTCCCAGAATACGTATTTATTTAATATTTATCATGTATTATTTTGTATTTAAATCCCTTTAATTTTATGTTAATTAATTTTCTGTAATTTTATTTCTGTATTTTACTTTCTGCTTTTATACTCCGCTTTAGCTTTACTTTGGGTTCGGCTTGGATTGGTTTAATTATGTTGGTTCATCATGAACCGAAACAAACCCCCACCTACCACCACCCCTTTATTTAAAGCCCATCCCCTTTCTCTCTCTTCATTACTTCACCATTACTCTTCTTACTCTTCTTCTTCCTCATAAACTCTTCCCCACCTACCAGCCGCCGAGGCAAGTGCCAACTTTCTTCTTGATGGATCTCCATTTTTGTTGTTTCATTGTCTTCTTCTCAAGATTCTTAGATAATTTAGTACTTAGCATTTTCAATTTTCATGGCTCATTTCATGTAGATCTAAGTTTAATGCATTTTCAAATTTCTTGGGTTTTGATCTAGTAACTTTGTTATTTTTCAAGTTTTGATGGTTCCATCTTGTAGAAAATTTCGTTCTACCCCATTTTGACCTATGGAAGTCCAGATTTGGTCTTGAAATGAAGGATTTAGAGAGCTTGGAAGCAATGGCTTCCATGGTTCTGTTCTCAGGAAATTCGGAGAAGAAGACCAAATTCTGGCCACATAAGCAAATTCTGGCCGCATGAGCAAATTTTGGCCGCATGAGCAATTTCTGTCCGCATGAGCAAATTCTGGCCGCATGAGCAATTTCTGGCCACATGAGCAAATTCTGGCCGTATGAGCAATTTTTGGCCGCATGAGCTTTTATTTTCCCAGCCGCATAAACCCTAGCCCATAATGTCTTTTAGCTGATTCTGTCCCGAGTTGACATTAATTAACATTGATTGTTATCTTGGCATTAATTAACATTGATTGTGACCTTGACTAATAATTGATCATGCATTCCAAGTTGGAACTAAGAGACTGGCTAGTCATCTTATTGAATTAAATGAATGAGACACGTTCATATGAACTATGAACTATTGTAATCAACTGGTTGATCCCAAATATTGGCATATAGATACATACAGGCTTCAATTTATTTACTTATTCTACAAAAGCATCATGTATACTTTATGGTCAAGGCATAATTATTCCGTGGCTAGTTTTTGATTATTGCATTACGCTATGTAAGACCTACAACCTAACCGTACGGGTATCGTTGTAGAGATGTGCATATCGTACCCTGTACGAAAGTACTCATTCTGAATGACCATGATCCACGGCATGGGATTTCACTCAACATAGCGGCTATTAAGTTAAATAAAATAATGATTGCATGGAGAGAATGGATTCTCGAGTTCTTACGTGGCAGCCCTCTTTGGGACTATTAAGTGCCTGACAGGCCGGCTGGTTCCCACAGATACTGCAAATCTGCCACACGGGCAGGGAACGATATCTGCTTATATTATTTATTGTATATTGTATATTGATGACGAACGTCCTGCTGGGACTCGTCTAATTCATGATTGGCACAATTGATTGATTAGGTAGACTAGCCTTGCTCGTACATAGTAAGAACTGAGGAATCCTTATTGCATATTCCCAGGATAACTTGGAACTCACAGTAGCAAACCATAGTAGCTGCATGGCCGTTTAAATTGATTTGTTTGTGTACTGTATCTACTCTGTTAACTAACTGAGATGATCAGAATGTTAGGGCATGACTGGCCAACTTCTGTCCTTGTTTGGTTGGGAGGTTGGTTCGAAGTGTCGTGATGTTATGCGAATCCCAGTGGCAAGCAGAGATCTACTTATCATATTCTCTTATTACTGGTTTTAATTCCTCATATCGTGCTTCCTTGCGGTACTTGCTATTAGAGGTCTAACCTCTCTGGTTTTGTATGGCCAAATTTAGAGCCGGTCCCCGAGGACTCAGCTTACTTCCACCTCCAAGATGGTCAATACTAGAGGGATGATCGCAGGAGGACTCGAGTGGGTTCCTTACTTCTCCGCTCGTTTTGTTATTTACTTTATACCTTGCCGTTTGGCACCGACATGTTAGTCGGATTGTCTTGTACTTACTTTTACATAATTGTAATTAAGTCAGACTGCAGCTGATAACAATTGTGTATACTTTGCTACATCATCTGGCTATGTTTTATATCGCCAGATATCAAGAACATTTTGACTGAGCGTTTGAGACGCCTTACTGCTTTATCTCACATGTTCTCTATTACTGTTTCTTGCTTGAATAATTGAGACAATAGATGTGAAGTGACCATAGTGAGACTTACAAGTAGTATGCACCCCCTCGTCTTTTAGACAGTATTGATCGTATTATACGGTATTTATCTACCCGTAATACGTAGCTGGCTGAGTCATTCCTCCGCTCTCCAGTATTCTGGTTCTGGGGCGTGACAAGATTTTAGTGGTGGCCCATGCAGGTCTGATTTCAGACTTGTGGGGTGTTTCGATTTATAGGATGTCTCAATCACACATGTTCCCCCTTGATCTCATGATTCGTTGATTCTCAATCCTAGATTGACATTCTGGTATCCTTTGATTCCATTGATCCTTCATGTCCGGTCGTTTGATTGTTCGTTTGTCCCTTTTCTTAGGGGCACTTCGTCTGCATCTGTCAGAACTGGACAGCAACAACAAGGGCAACATGGACAACATGACCAGGTTGGTCAGCTACAAGGGCCAGAACTACCTCAAGAGACTATCCAAGAAGAAGTAATAGTGGAACCAGCAGCTGGACTGCAGTATCCGAAGGTTCCTACACCGCCCATAGTTCCACCTACCCCAGTGGAAGTGGACACACCGGCCCTTCTGGAGATCATGAGAGGGATGATGGCTACTCAGCAACACCAGATGTTAGCCCAGCAGTGTATGTACGCTCAGTTACAAGAGCAGAATGTGCTACTCAACCAAGGATTGCAGACGGCTTTGGAAAGAGGGGCGAGGACAGATTCAGGAGCATCAACCAGGTTTTGCAAGTACAACTTCCGCCGTTTCGAGGGCACGGAAGATGCCATCTCAGCAGATGCATGGCTTAAGGATATTGAGGCTATTTTGACAGCCGCTAAGGTGCCGACAGAAGAACGTGTGGATCAGGTGAAGTTGTTACTTCAGGATCTCGTACGTGATTGGTGGGAATCAGAGGTAGTAGGCATCAGACGTCCTGTTGCTTGGGACGATTTTACTGCAAGATTCAAGATGAAGTACTATGGAGTTGTGGCGCAGTTTGAGCTACAACAGAAGTTTATCAACCTCAGACAGGCTGGCAAGACTGTAGATGCTTATGCAGCGTAGTTCTGCAGATTGAGTAGGTTCGCCCCAGAGATGGTAGCAACGGAAAGCCAGAGGGCTATGAGGTTTCAGCAAGGGTTTCATCTTAAGCTCTTGCAATTGATAGAGGGGCACAATTATCAGACTTTTGATGAGGTATTGACGGCAACCCGAAGGCATGAGATCACCATTCAGAGGATCACGGTACGGACTGGAGGTTAGAAGAGATCACACAGTCAGATTGAAGGAGGAGGAGGAGTAGCGCCCCGAACAACAGCACCATCCCTTGGCATTCGCATTCACGATATGGTAATGCGAGGACCAGCACCACCACCCAGGCAGCAGCAACAGCAACAGAGGAAGAACCAGCAACCCCCAGCAGGCTGTACTTATTGTGGGAAAGTAGGACACACTAGAGATGTGTGTCGGACATTGAACGGGCAGTATTTGATATGTGGAAGCCCAGATCATCGGGTTACCACCTGTCCCATGAATTCGAGGTCAGGAGGACCAGTACAACAATTTCCTGCTCTACCAGCACCAGGGGCAGGCCAGTATCGAGGACAAGCGGTGGCAGTATGACCGTTGGCACAGCGTCCGTTCATGACACAGGCTCAGATGTTTCGGCAGCAGGGACCGCCGATGCAGCAACACCAGCATAGACCACCCCAGCATCATCAAGGCAGGGGCCAGCAGCAGCACCAGGCTAGGCCGCAACATGGAAACCAACAAGGAGGTCGAGGGCAGGCATTCACTCTATCCTTGGAGGAGGCATTAGCATCGGGAGATGTTGTGGAAGGTAACATTTTCGTCGCCTCATATCCCGCAGTAGCATTGTTTGATTCGGGAGCATCACACTCATTTATATCTGCATAATTTGCAACACGGCTAGGAATGGAGTTCGAGGCATTGCCAGGGAGATTAAATATACTCACTGGTAATGGGCTCGTAGGAGTTAGTAGAGTTATTCTAGCATGTAGTGTTGTAGTTTGCGGGCATTCCTTACCCGCCCGGTTGATAGAATTTTCTGTAGGAAATTTCGACGTTATCTTAGGCATGGACTGGCTGAAAGACAGTCATGCGACAATAGATTGTCGTAGAGGGAGTGTATCTTTTGATATTCCAGGCATAAAGCGGTTCACCTTAGTCAGATCCGTGGCAACTCAACAAGAGCAGGGAGTAGTAACGGCAATGGAAGAAGTTCACGTTCCGAAGGTAGATGAAGAGTTTCTAGACGTATTTCCCGAAGAACTTCCAGGTCTACCACCAGTTAGGGATATTGAGTTCAGTGTAGAATTGGTACCTGGAACTAAACCGATATCAGATCGAGTTTACAGAATGGCGGATTCAGAGTAGGCCAAGGTATATCAGCACATAGAGGAATTAAAAGAGAAGAAGTTCATCCAAGCTAGTATATCACCATAGGCAGCACCAGTGGTACTTGTAGGGAAGAAGGATGGGTCATCTAGATTGTGCATCGATTACAGGAAGCTTAACGCGGCAACAGTAAAGAACAAGTACCCACTACCCAGGATCGACGACTTGTTTGATCAGTTGAGCAGGGCTAGAGTTTTCTCCAAGATAGATCTTCGTTCAGGGTATCATCAAGTGAGGGTTCGGAAGGAGGATATTCCCAAGACAGCGTTCAGGTCGAAGTATGGGCATTATAAATTCTTGGTAATACCGTTTGGTTTGACCAATGCTCCAACAATATTTATAGATTTGATGAACCACATCTTTATGCCGTACTTAGATCAGTTTGTCGTGGTGTTTCTCGACGACATTCTTGTATATCATGCTAGTGAAGATGAGCATGAAGGCCATCTCAGGAAAGTGTTACAGGTTCTGAGGGAGAACCAGTTGTATGCCAAGCTCAGCAAGTGTGAGTTCTGGTCGGATCACATTTCATTTTTGGGGTACATCGTATCGGGAGCTGGAGTAGCAGTCGATCCCAAGAAGGTAGAAGCAGTGGAGAGTTGGCCAATACCCAAGACCGTAGCAGATGTGCAAAGTTTTTCGGGATTGTCAGAATATTACAGAAGATTCGTATCAGATTTTGTAAGGCTTTCAGCACCCATGACCCGCTTGACACGGAAGGATGTGCCATTCGTCTGGTCGGCAGAATGTCAGGCATCATTTGAGACTTTGAAGCAGAAGTTGATATCAGCGCCTATTCTTACATTATCCGTTGGACCCGGAGGTTTTACTGTATATTGTGATGTGTCAGGTAAAGGACTTGGATGTGTCCTCATGCAACATGGGAAGGTGATAGCATACGCATCTAGGCAACTTCGAGACCACGAGAAGAATTATCCAACTCATGACTTGGAGTTGGCAGCAGTAGTATTTGCTTTGAAGCTATGGAGGCATTACTTATATGGTGACCGAGTGGACATGTACACAGACCATAAAAGTCTAAAGTACATCTTTACTCAGAAGGAGCTGAACATGAGACAGAGAAGATGGTTGGAGTTGATCAAGGATTACGACATGGAGCTTCAGTATCATCCAGGCAAGGCTAATGTGGTAGCCGACGCTCTTAGCAGGAGAGGCGGCACATTTATGTTGACAACACAGAGGCATATCTTAGAAGACATTCAGGAGATGGGTATCGAAGTTATACTTCCTAGTGATGTAGGAGTTCTAATAAGTCTACAAGTTCAATCCGACTTGGTAGACAGGATCAAGGCAGCTCAGGCACAGGATCCAAGGATTCAGAAGCTTAGGACAGAATGTGAGTCAGGACTCAGAAAGGAGATGCAAATCCATAAAGATGGTACACTTAGGTTTGGATCACGCCTATGTGTGCCTAATGGAGATATTAGATATGAGGTTATGGCAGAAGTCCACAGTTCTCAGTATTCTATACACCCTGGAGGGACCAAGATGTACCAAGATATCAAGCAGCACTTTTGGTGGAACGGGATGAAGAGGGAGATAGCTAGATTCGTTTCCCGTTGCTTGATATATCAGCAAGTGAAGGCAGTACAACAGAGGCCAGCTGGGTTATTGCAACCGCTTTCTATTCCGAAATGGAAGTGGGAACATATTACCATGGACTTTGTGATCGGTTTACCGAGATCACCAAGTGGTAAAGATGCTATTTGGGTGATAGTGGACCGACTTACAAAGGTGGCACACTTTCTTCCTTTCAGAGTAGGGCAATCTACAGAAAAGTTGGCGGAGTTGTATATGCAACAGATAGTCGGGCAGCATGGAGTTCCTGTCAGTATTGTGTCAGACAGAGATACCCATTTTACATCACATTTCTGGAAGAGTTTACATCATAGTCTGGGTACCAAGTTAAGATTTAGCATGGCTTACCATCCACAGACGGACGAACAATCAGAAAGAACAATTCAGACCTTAGAAGACATGTTGCGAGCTTGTACCCTAGATTTTGGAGGATCTTGGAAGAGCCACCTGCACTTAGTCGAATTCTCATACAACAACAGTTATCAAGCCAGTATCCAGATGGCACCATTCGAAGCTCTATATGGTAAGAAGTGTAGGTCACACTAGTATGGAATGATATCGGGGAGAGAAAGATGCTAGGCCCAGAAATGATTATTCAAACAGTTGAATTGGTTAAGAGAATTAGAGAGCGACTTCGAGTTGCGCAAGATTGGCATCGTCATTGGGCAGACCAGCATCGTAGGCCACTAGAGTTTTCTGTTGGAGACCACGTGTTCTTGAGATCTCACTTACCCGTGGGGTCATTAGGTTTGGCGTTCGTGGGAAGTTGAGTCCGCGGTACGTGGGCCCATTTGTTATCCTTGATCGGATAGGCGATGTTGCTTATCGTTTGTCCCTTCTACCTTCGTTACGAGAGGTGCATGACGTATTTCATGTATCTCAGTTGCGAAGGTATGTATCGGACCCAAGCCATATCCTTGATCATTCTGAGCTGGTTGTTGGTACTAACTTGTCTTACGAGGAGCATCCGGTGTCCATTTTGGACCGAAGAGAGAAGATACTCAAGAACCGAACAATTAGCCTTGTCCGGGTTGCTTGGGGTCATCACTCTTTAGGAGAGTCAACGTGGGAACGTGAGGATGATATCCGATCACGGTATCCGCACCTGTTTGACTCCCAAGGTATATCTCTTTCTGTATACCTTGATTGTCTTAACTCCTCATGCTTGTCACCTTATGAATAGAATTGCTTGGTGTCGTTGATATTTAAACATAGATACGTTATTTGCTACTTGACATTGTGAAATGATTGCTTACTCAATTGCTTATGCTTAGATTAGTTTAGCTTTGATATTCCTATCCTGCTTGGATTTGAAATTCCGAGGACGAAATTTTTTCTAAGGAGGGTAGAGATGTCACTTCCCGTTCTCAGAATACATATTTATTTAATATTTATCATGTATTATTCTGTATTTAAATTCCTTTAATTTCATGTTAATTAATTTTCTGCAATTTTATTTCTGTATTTTACTTTCTGCTTTTATACTCTGCTTTAGCTTTGCTTTGGGTTCGGCTTGGATTGGTTTAATTATGTTGGTTCATCATGTACCGAAACAAACCTCTACCTACCACCACCCCTTCATTTAAAGTCCATCCCCTTTCTCTCTCTTCATTACTTCACCATTACTCTTCTTACTCTTCTTCTTCCTCATAAACTCTTCCCCACCTACCAGCCGCCTAGGCAAGTACCAACTTGCTTCTTGATGGATCTCCATTTTTGTTGTTTCATTGTCTTCCTCTCAAGATTCTTAGATACTTTAGTACTTAGCATTTTCAATTTCCATGGCTCATTTCATGTAGATCTAAGTTTAATGCATTTTTGGATTTTTTGGGTTTTGATCTAGTAACTTTGTTATTTTTCAAGTTTTGATGTTCCATCTTGTAGAGAATTTCGTTCTACCCCATTTTGACCTATGGAAGTCCAGATTTGGGTTTGGAATGAAGGATTTAGAGAGCTTGGAAGCAATGGCTTCCATGGTTCTATTCTCAGGAAATTCGGAGAAGAAGACCAAATTCTGGCCGCATGAGCAAATTCTGGCCGCATGAGTAATTTCTGGCCGCATGAGCAAATTCTGGCCGCATGAGCAAATTCTGGCTGCATGAGCAATTTCTGGCCGCATGAGCAAATTCTGGCCGCATGAGCAAATTCTGGCAGCATGAGCAATTTCTGGCCTCATGAGCAATTTTTGGCCGCATGAGCAAATTTTGGCCGCATGAGCAATTTCTGGCCGCATGAGCAAATTCTGGCCGCATGAGCAATTTCTGGCCGCATGAGCTTTTATTTTCCCAGCCGCATAAACCCTAGCCTATAATATCTTTTAGCTGATTCTGTCCCGAGTTGACATTAATTAACATTGATTGTTATCTTGGCATTAATTAACATTGATTGTGACCTTGACTAATAATTGATCATGCGTTCCAAGTTGGAACTAAGAGACTGGCTAGTCATCTTATTGAATTGAATGAATGAGACACGTTCATATGAACTATGAACTATTGTAATCGACTGGCTGATCCCGAATATTGGCATATAGATACATGCAGGTTTCAATTTATTTACTTATTCTACAAAAGCAGCATGTGTACTTTATGGTCAAGACATGATTATTTTGTGGCTAGTTTTTTATTGTTGCACTACGCTATGTAAGACCTACAACCTAACCGCACGGGTATCGTTGTAGAGATGTGCATATCGTACCCCGTACGAAAGTACTCATTCTGAATGACCATGATCCATGGCATGTGATTTCACTCAACATAGAGGCTATTAAGTTAAATAAAATAATGATTGCATGGAGAGAATGGATTCCCGAGTTCTTATATGGCAGCCCTCTTTGGGACTATTAAGTGCCCGACAGGCCAGCTGGTTCCCACAGATACTACAAATCTGCCACAAGGACAGGGAGTAGTATCTGCTTATATTATTTATTGTATATTGATGACGGGCGTCCCGCTGGGACTCGTCTAATTCATGATTGGCGTAATTGATTGATTGGGTAGACTAGCCTTGCTCATACATAGTAAGAACTGAGGAATCCTTATTGCATATTCCCAGGATAACTTGGAACTCATAGTAGCAAGCCGTAGTAGTTGCATGGCCGTTTAAATTGATTTGTTTGTGTACTATATCTACTCTGTTAACTAACTAAGATGATCAGAATATCAGGACATGACGGGCCAACTTCTGTCCTTGTTTGGTTGGGAGGTTGGTTCGAAGTGTCGTGATGTTATGCGAATCCCAGTGGCAAGCAGAGATCTACTTATCATATTCTCTTATTTCTGGTTTTAATTCCTCATATCGTGCTTTCTTGCTGTACTTGCTATTAGAGGTCTAACCTCTCTGGTTTTGCATGGCCAGATTTAGAGCCGGTCCCCGAGGACTCAGCTTACTTCCACCTCCAAGATGGTCAATACTAGAGGGATGATCGCAGGAGGACTCGAGTGGGTTCGTTACTTCCCCGCTCATTTTGTTATTTACTTTATACCTTGTCGTTTGGCACCGACATGTTAGTCGGATTGTCTTGTACTTACTTTTACATAATTATAATTAAGTCAGACTGCAGCTGATAACAATTGTATATACTTTCCTACATCATCTGGTTATGTTTTGTAATGCCAGATATCAAGAATATTTTGACTGAGCGTTTGGGATGCCTTACTGCTTTATCTCACATGTTCTCTATTACCGTTTCTTGCTTGAATGATTGAGACAATAGATGTGAAGTGACCATAGTGAGACTTACAAGTAGTATGCACCCCCTCGTCTTTTAGACAGCATTGATCGTATTATACGGCATTCATCTACCCGTAATACGTAGCTGGCTGAGTCATTCCCCCTCTCTCCAGTATTCTGGTTCTGGGGCGTGACACGATTCTTGTCGCAATGGGTGCATGCTGTACTACAAAGACGACAAGGACGCAGATGTATGCAGATTTTGTGGTACTGATCGCTATAAGACAACTAGTACAGAAAGGTCTACCGGTGCAAGAAGACCGACCGATTCAATGCACTACTTGCCTTTAACGCCGTGGTTGCAAGGATTATTTATGGTGAAAGAGACGGCCGAAAATATGAGTTGGCACATGCGAGAACAGATTGAAGGAGTATTGGATCACCCATCCGATGGAGAAGCGTGGAAGTACTTTGATCGAGTGTATCCTGATTTTGCTTCAGATCCGCATAATGTCAGATTGGGGCTATCTTCTGACGGTTTTACTCCTTTTTGTCTTTCGGGATCCCAGTATTCGTGCTGGCCTGTGATTGTCACTCCGTATAACCTACCGCCTTGGATGTGCATGAAGACTCAGTACATGTTTCTAACCGTTATAATTCCTGGTCCGAACAATTCCAAGAGGAACATTGATGTGTACTTACAGCCTTTGATAGATGAGTTGAATCAGTTATGGGAAGTAGGCGCTAACACGTACGATGTTTCCAGGAAGCAGAATTTTCAGATGAAGGCAACCCTTATGTGGACCATCAACGACTTTCTGGCCTATGGAATGTTATCTGGATGGAGCACTCATGGCCGTCTCTCATGTCCATATTGCATGGACCGTAGTAAGGCTTTCCGCTTGAAACATGGAGAAAAAACGTGCTTCTTTGATTGTCATCGGCAATTTCAGCCAAAAGATCATCCGTTCAGAAGGAAAATGAATGCATTCCGTGCCGGCGTTGTAGAGAAGGGTGATCCACCGCCAAGGTAGTGCGGAGCCACGATATGAGAGGAGGTTAGAGATTTTCCAAGTGCTATCGAAGATCCTACAACTGGGTACAAGTGCGATGGATTTGGTAGAGATCATAACTGGACAAAGAGGAGCATATTCTGGGATCTGCCATACTGGAGTACCAATTTGATCAGACATAATCTTGATGTCATGCATATTGAGAAGAATGTGTTTGATAACATACACTACCAAAATTTGTCGATTTAGCGACGGCCAGATCCGTCGCCCGTCCGACGGGAATTTCTATTAGCGACCGACCACAGACGGATTTTGGCCAAAAAAATCCGTCGGCAATCAGCTCGTCGCTAATAATGGTCCGTCGCTACGTAGTCGTCAAGCGACGAAATAGCGACGACATTTCGACTTCACAATACGAAGCATTGTTGACTACTTTCCGACGGACGTTCGTCCATTTCAAATATTAAATACTGAACTGTGTAGACAATAGCGACGTAAATGTCCGTCGGTAAACCGTCGTAATAGCATATCAGAGTGTATCATTTCGTCGCTATTCTGTCGATCACCGTCGATAACAAAGGACGGATTAGCGACGGTAGACTGAAGGATTATCCGTCGACCATATTCTGGAAATGCTTGACATTTCCAGCACCATGGCGACGGATTAGTCGTCGCTATACCGTCGATCACTGTCGCTAACGAAAGACGGTTTAGCGACAGAATACTGACGGATTATTGGTCGACCATGTTCTGGAAATTCTTGGTATTTCTAGAACCTTGGCGACGGAAAGGTAATCGCTATTCCGTCGAACTATATACCATCAGAATTTTGCCGACGGATATTCCTTCGACCACCCGTCGCTACCTGGAAACATTTTCAAATCTCCAGTTAGCGACGGATTTGTCGTCGAACAGTAGTCAAAAACTTGAAATATCCATCGCTAATCGGTCACTAGTCCGTCGCTAACTGAGAATTTTTTGAAAAAAATTACAGCTCTTTCCCTGTTCGCAAAAATATGCATAAACCAAACCAATATATAATGCACACCAATTATCCAACAATCACATAGACCAAATATATAATGCACACCAATTATCCAAGAATCACATAGACCAAATATGCACATACAAATTTAATGCACACCAATTATCCAAGAATCATATAGACCAAACCAAATTAATATAAAATAGACATCAATTATCCTGAAGAATAACCTAATATCCGTCGTTATAATCCGATCATAGCACAAATATTCCAAAATTCCCACAAATATTCCAAAATTCCCACAAATATTCCAAAATTTCCACAAATATTCCAAAACACATAGAAAAATTGACTTTGGCCTTATCAAAGACCGCAAGTCAGACGATGAATCCTCACAGCCATGGATCATAGTTGCGTTGAGACATGTACCATTCTATCAGCCACTTTACATACGAAGGCTCAATCTGGTTGAGGTCTTCTGTAGGGACAGGAGGGTCGGTCCCGATGCTACTACTCTCTGACGGTGGCTCCTCCTTAACTTCAAGCTTGGGAGCAATCTCTTCCCTGATGGTCATCGGTTCTTCCTTGACCTCGACCTTTGGTAACACCTCCTCCTTAACAGTCACCGGCTCTTGTTTGACGATGGGGACTTCCTCCGTGTCGACCTCCAAGGGTTTCTTGCCTCGACCCCTTCATCGACTAGCAGCACCACCTCGACGAGTCCTAGGAGCCATCTCTCTGACAACAGATATTTTCATATAGGGTAAAGAAATTTACTCAAATTATAAAAGTTGTGACGTTGGTTTTTTGCGTTCGTCATCATTAGAGGGAGCAGCACTGGAAAAGTTGTGACATTGGTAGCATGAGAGAGTAAAAATCTGTAGCACAAGACTAACAGAATTACTATGTAATCATGTACTCACCAATAACCAGATGTAACTGGAGTCGTTGGGCCTATCGTGCAGTAATTGGTGGATCCGCTGGTATAGGCCGGATGTACTTAGTATCTAGTGTATCAGATTAGTATCGGTCTATCGGTTTGGTACAGGACGTATCATATTGGTATTGGCCTTAACAAATTGGTATCGTCCTATATCCGATATGTACATGTATCGGCCGAATAGCTAGGATTCATATTGGCCTTATCGATTTGGTTTCGGTCATATCCGATAGGCACTACTAAAATCTGTCAAATCAGCGACGCCTCAGGACGTCGCTAAATAGGGAAACTACGTCGCTAATATCGATTAGCGACGTATTTAGCGACGTTTGCACGTAGTCGCGATTAACCTAGTCGGTAAACAACAAAACGTCGTAATACGTCGCTATTGCTGTAGGTCCTAAAAAATCAAGTTGCACCCATCAACAAAATCATGAAAATCAAGAAATACAACTTTCAAATGAACTGCGCAGACATCAGATTGCGCAGACTGGACTGCGCATACTTTCAACTGCACAGGCTGACGTAGCAATGTCATCATTACCTGACACAATCAAATCTTCTAACAACTGACAACACAAAGAATGAGGAGACTGTTCGTTTATTGTGCCGTACAGCGCTCGATGACAGCTGTACATACAGCGCAATCTGCCAGCCTGTCTGCTGCGCAATCCAGCCCAGCGCAATTTGAAGCTAGCGCAATTTAAAGCCAGCGCAATTTAGGTGGCGCACTTCATCATGACAACTGACAAATGTACACGTGGCATTCATGCTATCAATAGCTCACTACGTGGCAACCGTCTGCACACGATCATGTGCAATTCAATCAAAAGATGTCATATGTCCAAGACAGTTGGCCCACGATCCAACAACTGCCTGCACAGTCTGATGCTGCGCCATCCAGTCCATGCGCAATCCAACTTGTGCCATCCAGAATAACTAAAAATTAGTTATTTCCAGAACTCTATAAATAGAGTTTCAAGTCTTCATTCAAGGGGATCAGACATAAAGTTCAGAAATATCAGAGAGTTCAGGAGTTCTTGCCCAAGTGCTGCTGCATTCTTCCGAGGCTTTTGCCTTCAATTTTAGAGTTGTTTTCAACTTCAGAGGCTATCGTCTTCACAGTTCACATCGTCCAAGGGATAAAGCAATCGTCATCTAGATTGGATTCCTACAGTTGTACTTTTCCAGAATTTTTGTAATCTTTACAAAGTTTGTATAAATAAAGTTCATACTTTTGTTTTTGCAAACAAAATGGCGACTCTGCTGGAGACGACTTTCTCCTCCGACGAGGAAGTGATAACTCAATGTGACATCGCGTCTATCGGGAAGACGCAGAAGACGCTGGTTGTGAAAGTCAACCAGACAGCCTACGAGACGATGATCAACTCCAAGACCACCCCCCGCACTGCAACAACTTCTGCCACGAACAAAGTGCGCCCAGTGTGGGTCCCCAAGACTGCTGTACAGTCTGGCAGTTCTGCCACCAAGGCTGCTGCGCAATCTGTTGCACAGTCTGCTTCAAAGACTGTTGCACAGTCTGCCAGCAAGACTGCTGCGCAGTCTATTCATTCTGCCACCAAGCCTGGTGCGCAGTCTGTTGTTTCAACTGCTGTACAGTCTGTCTCAACTACTCGTGCGCAGTCTGCTGTTGCCAGTACAAAAACTACTTCTTATCCTGCCTTGTCAAAGTATAAGACTCCTATGCCCCTGGCGTAGTTAGCAGCAACTCTTCCTGCGCAATCTACTACTCCAGCAACCAGAGTGCATCCTAAACAGTCTGAGGCAAGAACTCCTGCTGCGCAATCTGTTGGAAAGTCATCTGCCAGAGTTACTCATGCGCATCAACCCTTGCGCAGACTGTGCCTGCGCAATCCAAGAGAGACAGCCCTTTGGCTAATCTCTCTTCATCTCTCAACAAAGAGAAAAACTCAGTTCCTCTCCCTAAGCACTCTGCTGCTCTAGCACAATCCACTGGGGGTAGTCTTTTGGCTATTCCTCCTCCTCAGAACAAAAGAAAAGGCCCGTTGGTCTTTTCTCAAACTTCCTTGTCCCATGACTTGGAAGACAACAGAGGGAAACACTCTTTAGCTGACCCTTCTTTGCAAAACAAAAGAATATGCCCTTTGGTCTTTTCTCCATCTTCTTCGATTTTTACCGAAGAAGATCAATCTGAACGTGTCTCGGCACCAGTCAGTACAAGAACTCTTTTAAACAAGGATTCTTCTTCTCTCCATGTTAAGAGAACTTGTACTGATCAAAGAGGTATTCTGCCTACTCCTGTAGCAGAATTCTAAGATCTCCCAACTCTCAAAATATCACGCTCCAAATAGGGAAAACTGCTGGTGTCTCAAACAGAAACCCCTGGGGGTGAATTTGCAGATCTAAGAACTTATCTCAATAGGCCAACTTCGGCAAAACGCAAACAACCAATACCGACGACCAAACATCATCAAAGACAAATTTTCAGGATCAAAAATCCTGACACCTATGCTAATGAGGTGAGCACTTCCTTGTATACACAAGGGACAAAACATTTGAAGAATCGGAATCATGTTCCGAATGTTGTCAAAGAACACATCCCTCGAACTTTTTCCCGTCCTGGCATGGTTTCAGACCTCCGAGAACACCTCAGGCAAAAGCGGGACAATGCCTCAACACCTTCAGTACAACCACCCGAACACCATTGCAATCACAAGGTAGTCATCCAGTGTTGTTGCCAGACAACAAAGCGATCTGTCTTCGATCGTTTGAACTTTGCAACCTCTGAACCAATGTCAGAAGATGAAGACGAAATGTTGTACACTTCTGTCAACATGGCTTCTCGAGACACTGGGGGTAGAAAATGCTCCAAGCACGGCAAGCCTCGCCGACCCAGCCAACGGTATTTAGATCTACTCCAAGAATCTTCTGAAGGAGTATTTCGACATACCCGTTCCCGAAGCCGAGATACAATCGATCAAAGGAATCTTCTCCAAGATCCTTCTGGTCATCTTCCTACTTTTTCTTCGGGAGATGATTCTTTCTCTGACTATGATGCATACAGTGAAAGCTCTGAACAGACAGTGTCCTCCACTGTACCTAGAGAGGTGACAGCTTATACTATCACTGAAGATCCCGATGCTTCTAGTTCGGCTAATCAAGAACAACGAATTGCTGCACTAGAAGACAAACTGAAGACCATGGCTGAAATGGTTGCCAGTATGCATTCTATTATTGTGGCACAACATACCACACCTCCGACTGTACCTACTGCAAGTATGAAATTATAGTATCATCGGTACCTGTCAATGCTGGGCTGGGGGTAGTATCTCCTCAAATACCCTCTGTACAAGTTCAACCTACACCCAGTCAGTCAGGTGCTGGGGGTGGTACTTATCATGCTGTTCCTCCTCTGACCGCTCTGACCCAACCTGTTCCTTCTTCGTCATCGGAGGATACCAATGAAGCTGTCAAACTCTTGCGAACCCAGTTCGAGGCCTTTAAAGAAAAAGACAACTTGTAAAGATTAGGGATCAAGCAACCCTACCCAGTTGAATGGAAGGAAGTCCTATTTCCTCCTAAGTATAAAATCCCAACAATCTCTTTGTTTGATGGCAGTACCTCTCCAAGCCAGTTCATCAATCACTTTGAGGTAATGACTGTCCAACTTCAACCAAATGACGCTCTTCTTACCAGAGTGTTCGTCGGTTGTTTAGCCGGCGTAGCATACGACTGGTACAGAAGCTTGTCCGATGGTTGTATCACCTCCTTCTCAGGGCTCAAACAAATCTTCCTGGAACGGTTCTATGAGGGATTCAACGACATGACTTTGTCGGCTCTCAACAAAATCAAACAAAAATACAATGAAACCGCTGAGAGTTTCATCGAATGGTTCCGCCGAGAAGCCTTGAAGATGCCTCCCGGAACTCCAGCTGCTGTCACTATTGATACTTGCAAGGCAAATTTTTTGCCTATCATCAGTATGTGGACAGGATCAACTCAATTCCAGGAGTGGCCATCATTCATTGTCAACGCCAAAGCGGCTGAAGTGAGTGCTGAGAAGTTCAAGCAGCTGGGGGTACAAATGTCTAACCCCGACCGGGAAGAACATCAAACATCAAGTGGCGGTAATCGTCAGAACAACCGCAAGAACAAAGAAACCTTGAATATCAATCTTAAGAGTAAAGAGTCTATGGCGGTCAACGTGGCTCAACCTACATCCACTTCTACTCCTTCTGTCCCTCCACCAAGGGAACCACGTCCTAAAGTAGAGTACTCTTTTGATGAGAATGACACTGCAAGCATCTTTGATTGTTTAATCAAAAACAACAAGATCCAGCTTCCAGACCCAAAGAAGCCTGATGAGGTTGGTAAGACCGATTATCCTAAATATTGTGTCTACCAGAGATTCATTGGGCATCCTACTCGAGCATGCTATGTGCTCAAAGGCAAGATACAAGAGCTGGTCAATGCTGGTGTCGTCACTCTGCAGCAAGACGAGAAGACTGTTACCGCAAATATGGTCTCAGTTCAGTTCGGTGACTTCCCTCCACAGATGGTACAGCATGCCGTCATTCCTATTCCCAAAGCTACTCTTGAGATCGAGAATCTTCTGCCTCCACCAAGTGAAGGTCTTATCCCCTTATCTCTCGACAATGGCAAGATTATGTGGATTCATCCAGATCTTGCTTCGGAGTTCGAAGTTTCCTCTTCATCCAAGAAGAAAGACCGCTCCAAGGACAAGACAAAGACTTGCAATATGGTGTCTTTTGACCCCATAGTTGATGAGGAAATTCTGTTAGGCACCAGATCAGGGAAAGCCTATCTGAAGGATTATCCTGAAACTCAAGAGAATCCTGCCTCTTTTTCTGAACCTGCTCGAGTGCAACCTACTTCCACTGAAGAGATCCCTTCTACATCCTCACCAGTTGTAGTACCCATTCCCCCCAAGCCGGTGGTTGCTGACAAAGGCAAGCAACAAGTCCGCTTCGTTAAGCCCTTGAAAAAATCATCCCCCACAGGACTTGAGAAGCCGTACAACTTCGATATATTGGCTCAACTAGCCAATACACCGGCTAGGCTGTCAATCTTCGAGCTCTTGCGCCTTTCCAAAGAGACTCGAGAAACTCTGAGTGAAGTCCTGATGCAGGCTGAAACTTGCCTAACTCTTCTCAAAAAGCCGAAAGCAGAACCGGTCTCTTGCCGTCATTGCCACAACGTATTAGAGCTGATTCCAAACATCACTTTCACTCATGATGATATACTGCTGGAGGATAATAGACATGATCGTCCTCTATACTATACAGGATATGTCGACTCGATGAAAGTCGATCGTATTCTGATAGATCCAGGGTCAGCTCTCAGCATCATGCCAAAGACAATGCTGGACGCATTGAAGATACCAGTGCATAGTCTTTCAAGCACAATCACCACTATCTTGGGATTCAACCAAGGAAGGAGTGAACCTCTGGGCAAGATTCGCCTAAAACTCCAAATAGGCAATCTTCGCACAAAGGTGACCTTCTACATCATCGACAATCATGGTTGCTCTTACAATGCTTTATTGGGGAGGCCATTCCTACACGAGCACAACATTGTTCCCTCAACTCTCCATCAATGTTTAAAGTATGTTGATGATAATGGAGAGGTTCAAAAGGAGGTTGCGGATCTTTATCCCTTCAAAGGTGTCGAAGCATACTGCAACGACGCTCGTATGTACAAGAAAGAATTTATGAAAGTGGTATTGGCCGTGGACACTGAAGAACAAGAAGCAGTACCCAATGACACCCTCATCATACCTGTCAAAGGGCGTGTTTCTCATCCCCAGTCTTCTAAACCACTGGCTATTCACTTGCCAGTCCAGAAGCAATCAACTGATGATAGTCAAAGGGAGCTCACCTCTTCTGAGCCACTTGTTATCGATTTACGTCGTAACAAGAACAAAAAGCAGCTCACTTCTTCTGAGTCACTTGTTATTGATTTAACTCATAACAAGGATAAAAGGGAGCTAACCTCCTCTGAGCCACTTGTTATTGACCTTCGTCATAACAAGCCACCTCTACGTTCTTCTTCTCCCCCTCTTGTAATCAATCTGACCAAGCCTGCTAAGGCTAAAGGTCCTGCTGTAAATACAGATGTACAAATTAATGAAAAAGCATCTACTTTCCAGTATACTGATGTCATTTATCATACTAAATGCTATTTGGATATGTTAGATAGCTTCCAGTCATTTACAATGGGAGTTGTACAATCTCTTCAAACAGAAGTCTCATTTGAAGATCCAGATGACTCATATCGTATTATTCTTGCTCGAAAGAAAGGCGAGAGTCCAATACTTTTTAGTAAAGGACCAGAACAATAATTCAGCTATACGGACGATAGCAAATTTAACGATACAGGACATCTCCAACTCCGTCGTTACAGTCAACAATCAAAAGACATCATCCGAAAGATGGGTTATGACTTCAAAAATGGCCTCAACTACGGAAAGGGTAGACGAACTCCTATCTGTACGACTGTCCCAAAAGGAAAGTCGGATATGTATTACAACAGGACCAAAAGAGGTCTCGGATATGCTTCACCTCCGGTGTTATTCCCAGTAGTCTCTGACTCTGATAGCGAAGAGCGTTCTAGTTCTTCTGACTCCAGATCATGGGATTCTGACACCAGTATTGGTGAAGTCCATCGGGTGATCGTATCTTCTAATATGGTCTCTGTCGAACTTCCAGAAGGTTATGACGAGGACATTGAAGAAAATCCTGAAACAGATCCTTGGGTTCAACGAATAGATACCCAATGGGAACTCCGATTCGAACAAAGAGAACCTCCTACTGAAGATCAATTAGTTCAAGTTGATGTAGGAGAAAGTGAGTCACCTCGTCCAATATTCATTAGCAAGAATCTTCCAGAAGCAGATAAGCAAGAGTTGATTCTTCTTATTAAAGAATACATTGATGTCTTTACCTAGAGTTATGAAGACATGCCGGGTCTAGATCCCAAAGTTGCTACTCATAAACTGAACATTTTGCCCAATGCAAAACCAGTCAAACAGCAACAACGGTGCTTCAAGCCAGAAATGATGGACGCGATCGATGATGAAGTCAAAAAGCTCATTGCTTGTGGCTTTATTCGAGAAGAACAACATCCTGATTGGATGGCTAATGTTGTTCCAGTCCTGAAGAAAACTGGCAAAGTTCGAGTCTGCATCGACTTTCGGGATCTTAATGAAGCATGTCCAAAAGATGAATTTCCTCTCCCTATCACGGACGTCATGATTGACAATACCTGTAGGTTCGAGCGAATATCCTTCATGGATGGATTCTCTAGGTACAACCAGATTCGGATGAATCCCGAAGATGAAAAACATACCTCTTTCCGTACTCCTCGTGGAGTCTATTGCTACACAGTGATGCCATTTGGTCTCAAGAATGCTGGTGCAACTTACCAACGGACTATGAGTACCATCTTTAGAGATCATCTTCGCAAGACAGTCGAATGCTATATTGACGATATTGCCGTCAAAAGTCGTCTAAAGGAATATCATATTCAAGACTTGAGAACAATCTTCAATCTTATGCGCCAATATCAACTCAAAATGAATCCCACCAAGTCATTCTTGGGTGTCTCTAGTGGCAAGTTTCTCGGCTTCGTCATTACCTCTAAGGGTATACACGTGGATCCCGAGAAGATCAAAGCCATTCAAGAGATGCATCCTCCACGCAACCTAAAAGAGCTACGAGGATTCTAAGGTCGTCTTGCGTACATCAGGAGATTCATTTCGAACTTGTCTGGACGCTGCAGACCATTCACTCAACTAATGAAGAAGGGTGTATCTTTCATTTGGACTGAAAAATGTCAACGAGCATTCGACGACATCAAACGATATCTTATGAATCCACCAGTCTTGGTGCCACCAATCTCGGGTATTCCATTCTTAATGTATGTCCGTGCTATGGACCATTCATTGGGTGCTTTACTTGCCCAAAAGAACAAAGAAGGTCATGAACATGCCATCTATTATCTCAGTCGCACTATGATTGGTGCTGAACACCGTTATAGTCCGGTTGAAAAAGAATGCCTAGCTCTTATGTTTGCTGTTCAAAAGACGAGGCATTACATCATTGGTCAAACTATTCATGTCATATTCCGAGCTAATCCTCTTCGGGTATTGATGAAGAAGCCCAGTACACTCAATTCTAGACTGGCTACATGGGCCATTCTGCTAGCCCAATATGACATGGTATATGTTCCTCAAAAATCTGTCAAAGGCCAAGTACTGGCAGATTTCTTGGCGGCTCATCCCGTGCCAGAAACATCCAAGCTTTATGATGAAATTCCAGACGAGATGTTGGAAGTCAACATGATCTCTGAAGAATTTCCAACCTGGCGTCTATTCTTCGACGGTGCATCCAGGATTGGACCAAATGGTGCTATTGTAGCAGGAGTCGAAGTTGTTCTCGTTTCTCCAGTTGGATCAACCATCCAAAGAGCCTACTCTCTAGATGAACCCTGCTCTAATAATGTAGCGGAGTACAATGCTCTACTCATCGGCCTTCAGTTAGCTAAACAACTGGATGTCGAATATCTCGAAGTCTACGGCGACTCTAAGCTGGTTGTCAACCAGGTTAGAGGAACCTATGAAGTTCGACATCAAGATCTGGTACCTTATCATGAAGCAGCAATCAACATGGCTATATCATTCAAAGCTTTTTTTATCGACTATGTTCGCCGAGCTTACAATACCGAAGCAGATGCCTTGGCCAACCTTGCAGCTGTCTTAGCCATCCCTATCAAAAGACAGTAGGTGGTGGTTGTCTCTAATCGTGAGTTGTTTTGCATTAAAAACAATCGTAATATTGAGTTCAACAATCTTGTTGAAGTCAATGTTATCGATGAAGACTGGAGAACTCCTTTCATCGACTTTGTAGTTCACGACATACTCCCCGAAGATCCTAAGGAGGCTACTAGTATTCGACGACGATCTCTCGGATTCTATTACAATCAAACTACCAAAACTCTCTATCGGCAGACTTATGACGGTCTTCTCTTGCGCTGTCTCGCTGGTGATGAAGCAAAGCAAGTGTTGCGTGAAGCTCATGACGGTGTTTGTGGAGCACATCAACCCGGTCCTAAGCTACAGGATCGCATTCGGCGAATGGGTTACTACTGGCCCTCTATGGTATCAGATGCCATCGAATATGCAAGAAAATGTCGAGCTTGTCAAATCCATGCAGATTTTATTCATCAACCTTCAGAATTCCTGCATCCGACTGCTGTTTCCTGGCCTTTCGAAGTTTGGGGTATAGACGTCATAGGTTCCATTAATCCTCCTTCTTCTAGAGGACATCGATTCATACTAGCGATAATCGACTACTTCTCCAAGTGGGCTGAAGCTATACCTTTGGCTGAAGTCAAGACTAGTAGCGTCATCAACTTCGTCAAACACCATGTCATCTACAGATTTGGTGTACCTCGAAGGATCATTCACGACAATGGACCTCAATTTATCAGCCAGAAGTTCACCAGATTCTGCGATGATCATCGGATTGACAATGTTGCTTCTACAGCTTACAATCCTGCTGCTAATGGCTTAGCTGAAGCCTTCAACAAAACTATCATCAAGCTCCTCAAGAAGTTTATATCTACTAACAAACGGAACTGGAGTGAAAAGCTTGGTGAATGTCTATGGGCCTACCGTACCACGGTCCGCAACTCCACAGGCTGTACACCCTTTTCTTTGGTATATGGCTGTGAAGCAGTTCAGTTCTTCCTCTGGAACTTCAAATTCCTTCTTTAAGGATTGCTATTGCCAATGAACTCACTACAGAGAACAATGATCTTCTTCGACTTCAAGAATTAGAAGCGATTGACGAGAAGCGGCTATTGGGTCAACAGCATATTGAGTTATACCAAGCCCGCATCTCGAAGACTTTCAACCGCAAAGTTAAAGTCAGAGCCTTTCAACAAGGAGAACTCGTTCTAACGGTCAGACGTCCTATGACTATGACTCATTTGAGCAAAGGCAAATTCGACGCGAAGTGGGAAGGGCCCTATGTGGTAAGCAAAGTCTTCTCAAATGGAGCCTATCAACTCTCAGAGCTGGACGGTCAAATTGCAATGATGCCTATCAATGGCAAATTCCTCAAGAAATACTATATATAAATGTAACAGAGATTTTATGTAAATATGATCAGACAGTTCATAAATAAAGTTTGGTTTTTATTTCATCATAAATGATGTTACATAATATCAAGGAAGGTCACTATTATCCTTCTCGACATTGGGACGCGGACCACTGCCGTCCTTATCAAAGACATAACCAGCAAAAGAGTCGAGGACATCCTTGCTGGAACCCACCAAGAACTTGTAAGCAACCATCCTCATGGCCTCTTCCTCTTCAGTCTTTCCTGGTTCAAGCAGGAAATCCAGAATATCCCTCGGTGGCTTGGGTACAGACGAACCTTCGCCTGCTTCTGCCTGCTTTGGCTGGACCAGTTCGGCTGGACGTTCTTCAACGCCCGCTTCAACCTTCGGGATGAACTCAGCCTTCTTGAATGCGTCTCCAGACGACATTTTTATGTTGAAAAGTGGAAGTGCTCATTCCTGACAGATTTCTGTTCTATTTATAGGTAGAGATTCTCCAAATAACGAAGCGACACATTCATCTGACGGTTCTTCCGTTCATTATCATCTGACGGTTCGCCCGTTCATTATCATCTGACGGTTCGCCCATTCATTTATTATCCGACGGTTTATCCGTTCATTCAATTCATTCGACGGTTTACCCGTTCATTCAATTCATCTCACGGTTCGCCCGTTCATTATCATCCGACGGTTCGCCCGTTCGTTATCACCATTCGACGGTTCGTCCGTTCATCATTCATTTGACGGTTTGTCCGTTCATTCCACCCATTTGACGGTTCACCCATTCATCCCGACGATTCACTTCGTTCACACATTTTGACGATTCATTATCGTTCATCATCTACATCAGCAACTTGTCATCCCTGATTGAGTTGTCTACTGAAATAATGATATTCAATAAATTATATTCTGCCATGTCCACGTTACCTCTGAGCAGATATAATGAATATAATTATTTTCGAAAAATCCAGAAATATATCATGTCCTGCACCTCTGAATATATTTTCTATTGCTATTATTTATATCTGAACAAGATATGCAATAAATAATAGAGCCACAACAAAATGTCTTTTATTGATCAAAATTCAAGACATCACAAAAACATACATGCTGCAAAAGGCAAGAAGATACAAGATATTTTTCTACTAAGCTGGTGGTGTCATCAAGCTGGTTATTTGTTGCCTCAAAGTATGCAATCATTCTTCACGAGATTTCATCACTCGCTTCCTGGCTTCCTCCATCCGAGATTTTTCATTGAAGGTAGGCATGGTTACCATTCGGCGAGTGATTTCAGCATTGTGAGCTGCAGCATATTCGTCTCTTTCTTGGGTTAGAGCACCGAGTTGTTGAATGGCTGTTTGATGTTCGGTGACCTCATTCTCCAGCTCTTCCTGAAGACGGGCAATCTCTGCTCTCAGTTCAGCAATTCTCATCTCTTTTCTTGCAGCAACAGATAATACCGTTTCTACTTTGGAATTGTATTCAGCAGACTTGGCAGTGAAAGCATCCAAGATAATTTGGAAATTGACTCTTTCAACTGCAGCCTCCTGAGACATTCGTTCAAACTCGGCTTGTATCAAAGGTTCTATCTCTCCTTTGTTCAGCTCTTTGTAGCTCTTTGTTGAGGCTTCCAGCTCATCCAATATGTGATCAAGAAATGTAGCTTGATCCTCGTCACCTTGTTCACGGATGGCATTAACTAAGAAAGAGGTTGGACCTAACCATGTAAAAATTGGCATCGTCCTTTTCCATCACTCTATTTATCAGAGGCCCCAATGAATCAAAGAAGAATTTGGTGAATGAGCGGATGACGAACTGATTGGTGGCTAGAGTACCAGGAGTAGCAGCTACTTTTGTTGACGTTGAAGCGGCAGGTCGTTCATTTTCTTGTACTTGAATGGAGGGCTCTTTGAATAAGGGAACTAAAGTGGAGCTGGTTGCCCCTCCCGGTTGTTCCTCTGCAAAATTAAAGATTGTCATTTTGCCTGTCATTTGCTGCTGTCAAAGAAGATCAAAAATGAAAACAGTCTTACCATGGCTTGAAACGACAACAGGCCTATCATCTGTTGGAACAGATTCCAGCCTAACAGAAGTAGCTTCAGACATGACAACCTGGCTACTGCCTGCCTCAGAGCCGCATGACAAGTGACGATTGCTGCTAGCCACCGTCGTTACAAGCACTAAGTCTATGCATACTGGAGGAGCTGGAGAAGACCCGAGTTCTGTATGGATAAGAATAAAGATGTTAGTTATTAAGCTATTAAAAGAAGATTGCTAATTTCATTCTATACCTTGGGGATCAACATCGGGAGTTTCCTCAGGGCCGCTTCTTCATCTGCTATCTTTTCTGGAGATGCCTCTTCCTCAACATCCTTTTCAGGATCCAAGGTATCATCAGCAGCTTCAGGAAGTATTTGCACCTCAACATCCTTTTCAGGATTCAAGGTGTCATCAGCAGTTTTGGGAGACACATGCCCTTCAGCATCCCCTTCAGGGTCTTGTGTTTCATCAATATCCTCAGATGAAGAGCTCTTCTCATTTTTATCTTCCTCCGGTGCCTCCCCACTGACACTTGCAGCGGTTTGATCAACATAATCCTGTGAGCCGAAGTCATAGTCCTCTAAAGCTTCAATCATCATACGATCCTCCTCTGTGCGGAGGGTCCCAGGTGTAGGAGAAAGTTGAGTAGTCTCCACAGCCGGTGAAGGAGATCGTACGACGTCATGCTCTTCCTCTGCAATATCTCCTCTGGGCTCTTCGGCCTCCAGCTCTTCCCTCTGCTCGATCTGCTCTCTCTGTTCTGGACTAGGAGTTTTATGCCCAGACTCAGAAACAGGAGTGGGAGATGGCATGGTGATTCCGGCTGCAGCGTTCACCACTATAGAAGACAAGACTTGCCTAGAAGGAGAGATTGTTCTTTTTCTTCTGTGGGCCAGCTTCTTCTTTCTATGCAGAGGCCTCTCGGGACTCTCTACAGTTATTACCTCGACCTGTTTCTGAACAAAGGTCGGTGTAGCTGCTTCTTCCCGCTGGATTGTCTCGGCCAACTGCCGAGATTGCGATCTGGTAGTAATCTTCTCTGAAGAATGTTCCAAGATCAATTTCTTCTTCGCAGCCGGGGAAGAAGGCTTCTCTCTCCTTCTCTTCTTCTCCTTGGCCGGAGATTTAACAACCTTCAGAGAGATTCTTAAAGGTTGGTTGACTTCCTCAGGGATATTGGCTTCCCTGGAAGCTTCCAATGGATCATCCACTGGTTCATGTTCCTCATTATTATTGGGAGCCAATATGTCAGTTGCTCCCTTCTTCAGACGATTTACCGTTGCAAAACTATCAACGAGGCTATAGTTTTCGGCAAAAGTGTTTGCAGCAGTATAAAACAAAGAATATGTGTATAACATTCTTGGACCATTATTATTCTTGTGTGGCATCGAGAACACTGTTCGTGTGTCTCGAGCATTGTAGTAAGCCCACGCTCTGGCACCGTCGATTAAGTATCCCTTTCCTTGTAAGCAAGTTATTGCATTGCCCACATGGAACTGGTCATATCCGAACTGACGAGTAAAGCGACTCGGCAAATATGGCTCCAGATAGCATTCCTCCTCAAATCTGTATACCAGATGCGATGGTCTGATCACCTTCAACCATTCAAAAACTGTTTGACCTATTGGTTGCCTCCCAAGGTCGACTATATTTGGTGCCATGAATTCATAACCCGTTGGAGGGGGAGAGCAAAGAAAATTCCATCCTCTGCCGAGATTCAGAGTGCGTCTGCAGTCCCTCAGACTAGTGTATATCCACCGGTTCTGTGAGAATCTGCGCAGAAAACTGCCACCCACCGCTCCCATGGCAGGATTCATCAAAGATGGATGGTGCAGGAGTAACCATCCGAATAAGTAAGTGTAAGGTAATTCTAATCTGGGGAAATTGCCCTTATCACACTTACCCTTGAGCATGGAATCAACATACAGACGAAGACCTGCATTTATTCTACAAGTCATCGCTGATTGTAGATCCATCTGGTAGCCGAAGACTAACCGGACAGCAGCAAAAAGGACACCGCGGTGGAATCGGTCTACGGCACTTGCCCCAGGCATGACAAATCGGCGGAGCCAGTATGTCAGAAATCCTGCTAGTTGGGCTTCTTTAGACATGGACCTGTAGCCCATTCTTACAAAGCTCTCACAAAATCTCCAGCCTTGAGAGGAGGATATTGGTGTTCATCATCGATTTGATATCCATTCTCTTATTTTCCTCCATCAGCTTTATCACTTCACTATTGCTGAGGGGTTATAAGAAGTCCGGGTTGCACGAATCGTGATCTTTTGTCTTTTTCTCAATAATATGGTGAAGAAAAAGATAAGTTAACCATTTTGAAGAATAGCATGTGCCAGACGAGCCACTTTTGTAGTAAAGAGAACATATGTTGTAATGGCATAGCAACTCGTCGAAGACTTTCACCATCTTTGAATTCTCTCGACGAAGTCTATCTAACTCGTCGTTGGTGGGAACGTACTCCTCGTAAGGGGAGTCTTCCATTGGTAAATACGAGATATACTTCATCTCGTGGAGGGCCAATCCCATTTTCCCGCAGGACGTCATGAACGTCCCTGTCCTATAGTTGTACCTCTCTGCCAATACCAAAAACAGATGAGGGTTTGGGTAGAAGCCATATACGGTAGCGTGTATCGCATGATACAAATCGATTTCTTTGAGTTTATCTCCAAACTGGACCAGTATCCAGTTGGCTATACAGCTCAATCTTTTGATGTCTGGATTTACCAGACCTGTCAACCGGATGTCTTGATCCGGATACCTGCCTTCGGCCTTTGCGTACTCATTTGCAAAGATTGGAGTCCTCACAGGCAACAATAGAGAAGAATTCTCCGGAGGGATGCACCCAGGTTTTAGTCCTCTGAGTAAAGTACTGTGTCGTTCAGAAGATCTATAGAACATGTCTCTATTTTTTTGGGTCCTTCTTGACGCAGATTTTTCCTGTCCGTGCATGCTGAAGAGGAGTGATGTCCCATTCCATCCTCCTGGAATGGCTTGCATGAGCATATCGTGCCAAAGGAAGGCATCTAGCAATATCTGGTAACAAGACCAATCTCTCTTTCCTTTGGAAAGTTCTCTGCTCAACACGTGGTCTTGGTTGAGAATTTTTGTCAATGGCTTCACCAAACAAAAACATAGGTTTTCTGTGGGTGATGGCATCAGCTGTCTGCAAAGGTTGCCCATTTATCAGACTTAACAGAGTCTCATTGTCTTGTGCTATCAAATAGTTTGGCGAGAGGATGGAAGGGCATATTGTGGGAAAAGTACGTGGGACAAGTCCTCTTTAAACTCTGATTCTGCAAGAGTTCCTACAAAAGTTTTATATTCAGGATCTTCTCTGGTATCAACTGCATCAAACAGAGAAAGCAGAAATTTAGCACAAGTAAAATCAAATATAGTATCATCAAATTGCGCAACCATCAGATTGCACAACCATCAGTTTGCGCCAGCGTCAGATTACGCTGGCAATCTTGCACAAATCAGCAGATTGCGCTGACTTTCGCCAGCGCAGTTCAACCGATTGTGCAAGAAGATATGCTTCATAAAAATGAAGAATAACTAGTTCGTGCAACCAAAACCCTAAAAAGGGTGATGCAGTATGATCACATCTCTAAAAAGAGATGGATTTTGAAAATTAGTGAAGTCGAAAAACCCTAAAAAGGGTTTTCGATTGGGTTGTCTACCTCGCAAAGCAGGGTGCGCAGTTTCGTGTCATGAAGGACGAGGCACAACCCGAGCCGAAGACTCGGCGGGGGCCTTGCCTTTGTCGACGGCGGAAGAACGCTTGGGAGCCATGAGATCGACGGAGAAGGAAGACTGAAGTCGGGATGAGCTCAGGAGTTTCTTTCTCTCAAAACACAATGAAAGCAAGTAAAGAATAATTTGAAGGATCGAAGGAACTATTTATAGGTTTTCAAAGAGCAACGGCCGCCTCAGATTGCGCCGACTAAATAGGAGTGATTCCTCCGATTGCGCAGCCAGCAACATCATGTGCGCAACTCGATTGAAAATTCAAAATTCAAAGTATTTCGAAACTTTGAATAAATTCAACTTTCGAAAACTTTGAAGGGGGTCTTGTAGGTCCTAAAAAATCAAGTTGCACCCATAAACAAAATTATGAAAATCAAGAAATACAACTTTCAAATGAACTGCGCAGACATCAGATTGTGCATCATTCAGATTGCGCAGACTGGACTGCGCATACTTTCAACTGCGCAGGCTGACGTGGCAATGTCATCATTACCTGACACAATCAAATCTTCTGACAACTGACAACACAAAGAACGAGGAGACTGTTCGTTTATTGTGCCGCACAGCGCTCGAGGACAGCTGTACGTGCAGCGCAATCTGCCAGCCTGTCTGCTGCGCAATCCAGCCCAGCGCAATTTAAAGCCAGCGCAATTTAGGTGGCGCACTTCATCATGACAACTGACAAATATACACGTGGCTTTCATGCCATCAATAGCTCACTACGTGGCAACCGTCTGCACACGATCATGCACAATTCAATCAAAAGATGCCATGTGTCCAAGACAGTTGGCCCACGATCCAACAACTGCTTGCGCAGTCTGATGCTGCGCCATCCAGTCCATGTGCAATCCAACTTGCGCCATCCAGAATAACTAAAAGTTAGTTATTTCCAGAACTCTATAAATAGAGTTTCAAGTCTTCATTCAAGGAGATCAGACATAAAGTTCAGAAATATCAGAGAGTTCAGGAGTTCTTGCCCAAGTGCTGCTGCATTCTTCCGAGGCTTTTGCCTTCAATTTTAGAGTTGTCTTCAACTTCAGAGGCTATCGTCTTCACAGTTCACATCGTCCAAGGGATAAAGCAATCGTCATCTAGATTGGATTCCTATAGTTGTACTTTTCCAGAATTCTTGTAATCTTTACAAAGTTTGTATAAATAAAGTTCATACTTTTGTTTTTGCAAACAATTGCGACGACACTCAGCGACGCGGACACGTCGCTAATTCAGCGACTACCAGCGACGTAAAACGTCATCATTTACCGACGCAACCTAGCGACGTTGAGCGACTTGACATGCATCGATGCTGACCTGGCTTGAGAGCCAAATGGCGACGTTCTGCGACTTTGCTACGTCGCTATAGTACCGACATATAGCGACGTTTAGTGACGTCCTACGTAGCGACGTTTAGTGACGATCAGCGACGGTATTCATCACAGTTAGCGACGTGCCTTATATTTGCTTAGCGACGTTACCTTCGTCGCTGGACGTCGCTGAGAGTCGCTGAACGTCGCTAATATTGAAATTTTTTTTTACAGCATTTGCAGCATCCCCTGCAGCATTTGCAGCATCCCCTACACCATTTGTTGCAACAACGACGGTGTGTATCACGAACACAGTATCAAACAACACATATACACACAATTACGAACACGTTTGAAACACAATCTTATCAATCAACACAGATATATGAAAATTTGTAACAACAATGTCAAACATAATGGTCCACATAAGAATAATGTATGTATAACCACATAAAAGACCCAACAATGGGCCATCACACAACAATATATATGTCGACTATAGCTGATCAGGAGGAGCATCACCGCTCCTGGAAAGAAGGTAAGCATACTGCTCCGGTGTAAGAACCACCGACGACGAAGAAGGAGGAGGCAATGCAATCGCTGGAGAAGGAGGCAGTGTAACCGCTGGAGATGGGTGCGTCCGTGTCTCCTCTAGGGCTCGCAGTCTGTCCCTGTATTGCTCCATGCAAGCCGCTATCCTAGTAACTGTGTCGTGAATGGACACATGTGTCCCCTGTACATGCTGCACGGTGCACTCGAGCTCGTCAAAGCGTGCGGTGACCGACGCAGCGTCCCCTTGTGCCTGAGGCCCTGGCTGCTCAGCAATCCTCCTTAGCATATCGTCGTGCAGCTCAGCAATCTGGCGGACAATGGTCTCCTTAACTCGGGACGACTCGGCCTGTGACGGCTGTGAATACGCACTGGAAGAGGGAGCCCTGGATGCCTGCGTCGCAACAAATACGCCGTAGGACCCCGTACCGTAGTACGTACCCCTCTGAAGACCACCAACAGCGGTCTTCCAGAGCTCGTCCTCCGACTGAGGCAGAGAGGGCTACGATGTACCAACCCCTCCCTCTGCCTGTGCACTAGCACTCGCACGCTCATCACGTAGCCTAACATACTCTTCCTAGAAATCATTGTGCATCTCTATACATCAGTACTTACCTAAATTAGCCTAATAAACGTCTAAAATATTTAATTATTATTAAGTATATGGTTATCTGCATATTCTTCAAGTTGTGTTAAAAATTAACGAAATCTAAATTAGTACTTACATAGTTCTGAGTAGCCTGGTCGTCGATGAGCTTCCCGTCCTTCCGATGGGTGGCCAGAAAGACGGTCACCATGTTTGCGTCCTCACCCCTCTTCACCTGCGTGTTTGTTATATTTTATTCTTTAATAAAATAGAAAATTATATACTCCTACTATCAATAAAATATTATATTTTACAATAAATTACATACCAGACGACGGAAATGCTCCGTCATCGGAATCGATCCACCACACCACTTTTCGGCCATCGTCCTAGCCGCCTTCGCCTTCTCCGACCGCTCTCTGTACCCGGGCTCCTCAAATCGAGCCCTCATCGTGGTCCACTGGTCAGGTGTGATCCAACTAGCAATCGGCTTTCCGGAGCGCTGACGAGCTTTCTGATCGTCAATTGCATCACGGATCAACTTGGCGGCGACGGCAGAAAACTGCCTCTCAATCTGCTCGGCCCGGTGTGGTGGATAAAAATAAGTCCTCTATAAGAATTATAAATTAAAATAATAAGTTCTAAAAAATGCTTAAAATTATATTAATCATACTAAATTAACTATCTTTAGTTACCTTGAATTTGGCAAACCAGAATGCCTTCCTCTCTTCCGAGGCATCCGAGTAGTTGATCCACGGACCCCCATAGTTGGACCTTAGAAAGGAGCCCATCGCTCTCTGTACCGACGAGGGACGATATCTGTATACAACGATAACCGACGTATTAATGAATATATATAGATATACAGACATGCATAATATATATATATATATATATATATATATATATATATTCATTTAACTTACTTCGTAGGATCGTCGGCCCAAATCTCCATCCTCGTCTCGTCCTGAGGTGCGCATGGAGGGTCGCTCTGGTATGGATCCGCCCGGGCGGGAGTATGGACTACCTCCTCCACCTGCTCCCCACCCGCCATGCTGCTGTCAGCGGTAGGAAGGCTAGGGGAAGTAGTATGATCAGCAAGCCTGGAACTGCTCGTCGCAGGTGCACTGCCACCCGGACCTGAGACCGTATGGTACAATGGAGTGCTCGGGTCAGACGATGGTCCAGAGCCATCCTCTGGTAACGGAGCTCTCTGTCCACCTAAGGACACGAATCGTCCTGGCCTATCTCTGCATCATCCTGAGGTGCCTCCGCGTCGTCCTGCCATGCTGATAATAACATTGGAGTTCATAATTTAAGACTACAGAAATATGAATACATCAAAATCACAGTTTATGATTGAAAATATAAATAAATGCAATGACAGTTTAGAAATATCTGCATACATTGGAATTTATAATTTAAGTTTTCAAAAATGATCATAGTTCATAATTTAAGATTACAGAAATATGAATACATCAAAATCACAGTTTCTCAATCATCATTTGAAAATTCATATTCTTGGTTTGCCTCCTCCTCCTCCTCATCCTCTTCCTCTTCCTCCTCATCGTCACTAGCATCTCCTTCGTCTTTCCATTCGGATACTTGTACCTTTTCTACACAAGTAGATATTGAACGGAGAACTTCTGCTGAGTCGACATCAACTGTATTTGGAACAAGAGGCAGCTCGTCCTCCTGATAAGCCACTTCGTCGACATCGTAGGTATTTCTGGCTTTAGTCTTGCATACTGCCCACCAGTCGTACCTCGTTGTTCCCCGTCTAGGATATGTTGTAAAATATACGAGTTGAGCTTGACTTGCTAGGATAAATGGTTTGTATCCTTGGTATCGACGACGGTAGTTAATATCCACAAGACCATGCTTGTCAATTTTCCATCCTTGATCTTGTATGGGATCGAACCAATCAACTTTGAACAACACGAACTTGGCAGGCTCTATGCCATAGTTGTACGTCAATTCTACGATCTCCCGTAAGACACCATAGAAATCATTGTCTGGAGTGACATCTTTGTAGTTTGTAGATTTGATACACAAGCAACTGTTTTTTGTGGAATCAAGATCCAGGAAGCTATCTCTGATGAGAGCATTTGTTGACTTGAACTTAAACCCATTCACGCAATAACTTGGCCATATTTTGACGGCATAAATTGGTCCCTTGGCAAGAGTTCTAATAGATTCATTCTCAAGGATGACGTCCGGACGATCGACCTAAACACGAAAAGATACAAAATTAAGTTTAATGTTAAGTTATTTCTTGTGCACACCCTGTATAAATTCATCCCGCACACCGTACATGTCATCAGGATGACGATTGTACATCCACAAACGGTTCCGCAGATAGTAATTCATATCCATTTTAAGATAATTCTGCAAAGATTGATACAGATAATAATTCATCAGGATGACGATTGTATATCCACAAACGGTTCTGCAGATAGTAATTCATATCCATTTTAAGATAATTACTGCAGAAAGTGAAGACCGACATGAACTGACGTACGAAAGTGACAATTGTACGACCACAAGTTTTATGTTCTTCAACGAAATATTTCACATGCATAATTGTCAAGTGTGGGGACGAATGGCTCAGAACACAACCCAAAATTCATTCTAGCATACATTAGTTTGAATCATCTATGTTCTGTACATATGGTGTAGTATATGTTCTTATCGAATCTAGTATCTGAAGGATGTAACAGAATCAAGATGAACCCACATAATGTAATACTAAGACATTATCTACTACTAAAAGATGTAGTGATAGGTTGTCGTATCATCATTGCCGAGGGATGGGGGTCGGAGGACAGTCAACTTTATCTACGGCTACATAGTTTCTGCCTTGCCAGTCGAATGGCTGCAGGGACTATGTCCTGATCACGATGTCGTACCGTAGATTAATGCAAATTCCTTATAGCAAATGTCATACATAGATTTCTGTCTCGCCAGTCGAATGGCAGATAATTATACAAATCAAACTAGTCTTAAATACTGGTACCAACTGCCTGAACATGACAGTCCCTAATTTGTACTGGATTTATCCTACCTCTGAGTTTCACACATATTAAAAAGGAAGACATTTACTATTAACAAGATAACCTGTCATGAATTAAACAACAGGCAGACGTAGATTTAGGATTTAAAATATGGTATTCGGGTCAACTTAATTCAGTCAAAGGGTACTGAACAGAAAGTCTAATCAAGACTTTCAACTAAGCAGGCAACCTGGACTGCTGTTCAGAACTTGGCAGGCAAAATTCCATACCATCTGATGACAAACCTATACACACCCTTGTCCAAACCATTTGTTTCAGTAGGTAAAATATTCCAGGTTACTCAAGTAACCTGTCGTGCAACATTTGGTGTCAACAGTATTCCTTGTTAATTGTAACATGCATACTATCATATCCTAACTCTGCCAAAACCTGACCAACATACCCTACACTAATCATTCCATATTTCAGTAATGTCAGTGAGCTAAATCATACTCAACTGTCGAGAATACTTAGGAGAAAACTCATTCACAGGATTAGTATCCATCCTTCGTGACATAGCTGAAATTTTATAGGACTCGATAATAATTATAAGTCAATTTATTCATCATTTCAAAACCCTGAAAATGCCTAAAAAAACTCCCAGTTTCAGTAATAGGGCTCGAACCCTAAATTAGAATTCGAATCCAAGCAAAACATCAAATTGACAGTTGATATGCCCAAAAAACTCCGAGTATCAGTATATAGGTGTCACCCTGTCAGTCTCGTGTCCACACAGTGGGACACGACGTGTCCAAACCAACAAAATAGGTGTCACACAAACTAGAAGCGAGTCCACGCTCTCGTGTCCTCCGCAGCGAGTCCACTGTGAGTCTCGTGTCCCCCGCAGCGAGTCCACGCTCTCGTGGACACGAACTAGAAGCGAGAGAGAGAGCTAGAAGACGAGAAGAAAATGGAAAGCGGGGACAGGGGAGAGTTACCTGAGGAGGAGCTACCTGAGGAAGGAGGAGGAGGAGAAGGAGGAGGGAGATCGCCGGAGGAGCGCCGCGGAGGAGGAGGCCGGAGGAGGAAAATCGCCGGAGGAGCGTCGCGGAGGAGGAGTGCACGAAAAATTTGGGGGGGAGGAATTTGTGAATAAATGAAAAGGTAACCCTCGCCGCCTGTATCAAACATTTAGCGACGTCCTTCTCTGCCGTCGCTAAACGTCGCTGATATTTAATAAACGGCGGCGCTACTTAAAATGCGTCGCTACACGTCGCTATATCAGCGACGTGTACCGACGAACTTGCGACGCAGATTCCCATTTAACAAATTGTAGCCGCTAGACGTCGCTATTAGTCGCTGTTGGCGACGAACAGCGACGTCGTAGATAAACGTCGCTAAACCCCCAAATATTAGCGACTTTTTATCTTGGAGTCGCTAAATACGTCGCTGATATGACTTATTTTGGTAGTGAGGTATTGGCCGTGTTGGATTAGTATAGACCATTTCGGATTAGTATCGTGGAAGGTTTAGTAACAACTGTACTTGGATTTCTCTCTTCTCGAGCTAGAATACCATTGCAAGAGAGTCACTAGATCGTGATTGGCCAGTTACAGTAACATACATGCTTGCTTTTCCATCAGAAAAAAACGAGATTGAAAAGAAAGTATGTATGTTCTGTAACTGGCCAGCTACGCTCTCGTGACTCTCTTGCAATGGTAATCTAGCTCTAGAAGAAAGAAATCCAAGTACAGTTGTTACTAAACCTTCCACGATACTAATCCGAAATGGTATATAATAATCCAACACGGCCGATACCTATCGGATATGACCGATACCAAATCGATAAGGCCAATAGGAATCCTAGCTATACGGCCGATACATATCGGATAGGACGATACCAATTCGCTAAGACCAATACCAACTGATACGGCCCATACCAAAACGATAGATCGATACTAATCTGATACGGTCAATACTTATAAGTACCTACGGTCCAGGAGGTTGATCCGCTAGTACATCCATGTACGATCAACGAAGTAACGATCCATTTCAATTTGGATGTAAAAATCTGTATCGTAAGACAAACTAAACATAATCAGTTCTATTTCACATGCTTAATTGCCAAGTATGGAAACGAATGGCTCAGAACACAACCCAAAATTTATTCTAGTATACATTAGTGTGAATCATCTATGTTCTGTACATATGGTGTAGTATATGTTCTTATCGTATCTAGTATCTGAAGCATATAACAGAATCAAGATGAACTCATATAATGTAATACTAAGACATCATCTACTACTATATAAGATATAGTGATAGGTTGTCGTATCATCATTGCCGAGGGATGAGGGTCGGAGGACAGTCAACTTTATCTACGGATACATAGTTTCTGCCTCGCCAGTCGAATGGCTTAATTGCCAAGTATGGGAACGAATGGCTCAGAACACAACCCAAAATTCATTCTAGCATACATTAGTGTGAATCATTTATGTTCTGTACATATGGTGTAGTATATGTTCTTATCGTATCTAGTATCTGAAGGATATAACAGAATCAAGATGAACTCACATAATGTAATACTAAGACATCATCTACTACTATATAAGATATAGTGATAGGTTATCGTATCATCATTGCCGAGGGATGAGGGTCGGAGGACAAATACCGCTCGAGTGAGCCAAAGGCATGCAGCCACTTCCATCCCTCCATTCACCCTCTCCCTCTCTCACGCTATCAACGTCACAACTTTTCCACCTTAAGTTCTGATCAAGCATCTTCCTTCTCCTCTCCTCTACCATGGCTCTGAACCCATCTGCTCCTCCCTACTTCCCTTCTTCTTATTTGACAATCTCAGCCACATATGATATCCACCTCAAGTGTAGAGTCGGGGGAGAAGAAGTGGGCAGAAAGAGGAGGGGAAAGCAGCACAGCCGGCGGCATGACCCGGAGGAAGTACAGAGGTTTTCTTCAACATCCGTAGGAGAACTATAAGGATATATCTTTTTACAATATATTATATTGTCAAAGACCCTTAATGTGACAACCATGTTATCGCGGTGTCGGAAGACTAACATGTCATAATTTTCTAAGCCGTGTGTTTTGACATAATCCTCCAAACTCTTTCCTGCTATGTAATAATGCAAGATTACTACATAGGAGGAAATAGTTGGGAGAATTATGTCAAAATACACGGCTTAAAAAATTATGACATGTTAGTCTTCCGACACCGCGGTAACATGATATTCACATGAAGGGTCTTCGACAAGTTGATATGTTGTGAAAAGATATATCCTTATAGTTCTCCTACGGATGTTGAAGAAAACATCTGTACTTCCTCCGGGTCATGCCGTCGGCTGTGCTGCTTCCCCCTCCTCTTCCTGTCCACTTCTTCTCCCCCGACTCTACACTTGAGGTGGATATCATATGTGGCTGAGAGAGTCAAATAAGAAGAAGGAAAGTAGGGAGGAGCAGATGGGTTCAGAGCTATGGTGGAGGAGAGGAGAAGGAAGATGCTTGATCAGAACGGATGGCTCAGAACACAATCCAAAATTTATTCTAGCATACATTAGTGTGAATCATCTATGTTCTGTACATATGGTGTAGTATATGTTCTTATCGTATCTAGTATCTGAAGAACGTAACAGAATCAAGATGAACTCACATAATGTAATACTAAAATATCATCTACTACTATATAAGATATAGTCATAGGTTGTCGTATCATCATTGCCGAGGGATGAGGGTCGGAGGACAGTCAACTTTATCTACGGCTACATAGTTTCTGCCTCGCCAGTCGAATGGCTGCAGGGACTATGTCCTGATCACCATGTCGTACCGTAGATTAATGCAAATGGAGCTGGAAATATCCGTCGCTAACCGGTCACTAGTCCGTCGCTAACTGAGATTTTTTTGAAATTTTTTTAGCACTTTTCTTGTTCACAAAAATATGCATAAACCAAACCAATATATAATGCACACCAATTATCCAACAATCACATAGACCAAATATATAATGCACACCAATTATCCAAGAATCACATAGACCAAATATGCACATACGAATTTAATGCACACCAATTATCCAAGAATCATATAGACCAAACCAAATTAATATAAAATAGACATCAATTATCCTGAAGAGTAACCTAATATCCGTCGTTATAATTCGATTTATCTTCAAGTGTGAGAACGGATGGCTCAGAACACAACCCAAAATTTATTCTAGCATACATTAGTGTGAATCATCTATGTTCTGTACATATGGTGTAGTATATGTTCTTATCGTATCTAGTATCTGAAGAACGTAACAGAATCAAGATGAACTCACATAATGTAATACTAAGACATCATCTACTACTATATAAGATATAGTGATAGGTTGTCGTATCATCATTGCCGAGGGATGAGGGTCGGAGGACAGTCAACTTTATCTACGGCTACATAGTTTCTGCCTCGCCAGTCGAATGGCGGCAGGGTCTATGTCCTGATCACCATGTCGTACCGTAGATTAATGCAAAAGGAGTTGGAGCCAAAATACAGAAACCAAAATACAAAATACAGAATCCAATCCCTGGGTTCGCCGAAAATACAAAACAAAGTTCTAATTCATATGTATTTTTAGTGTGAGAACGGATGGCTCAGAACACAACCCAACCGGAGAGGATACTCTGAGAGATCCATCTGAGTAGGACGTATACTCTGAGAGATCACCTTTACAAGAATGATATCAGTAGTAGGATTAAGTGTTGGAGGAGATATTATCAGAGTATACGTCCTACTCAGATGGGTCTCTCACCGTTACTATTTTTTTCTGACAGCATGGTGGATGTGCTCCGTCAACAGAATCTTGATCCGAGCCAAAACTTTGCCCCGGAGCTCAAGTGGACATCCTTCGTGTAGAGCTCGAGTGAGAGGTTCCTGACAGCATGGTGGTCTCCTTTGTCAAAGTATCCGTGCTCGTCCCACAACCAATGTAGGATGAGCACGGATACTTTGACAAAGGAGACCACCATGCTGTCAGGAACCTCTCACTCGAGCTCTACACGAAGGATGTCCACTTGAGCTCCGGAGCAAAGTTTTGGCTCGGAGCAAGAATCTGTTGAGGGAGCACATCCACCATGCCGTCAGAAAAAAATATTAACGGTGAGAGACCCATCTAAGTAGGACGTATACTCTGATAATATCTCCTCCAACACTCAATCACACTACTGATATCATTCTTGTAAAGGTGATCTCTCAGAATATACGTCGTACTCAGATGGATCTCTCAGAGTATCCTCTTTTGTTGGTTGTCGTATCATCATTGCCGAGGGATGAGGGTCGGAGGACAGTCAACTTTATCTACGGATACATAGTTTCTGCCTCGCCAGTCGAATGGCTGCGGGACTATGTCCTGATCACCATGTCGTAGTCCAATACAATCCAGAGATTGACACAATACTAATTCATATATGTAGTCCAATATAAATAGTCTAATACAAAAATAACCCAATACAAATAGTCCAATACAAATAAGTACTAATAGCTAATAAGAACCACGCAGCTCACGCAAACGCTCAGTGATACGATCACGCAACCACCTCGAAAAAGCGAGATCTTTAGCGTGAGGAGAGATGTCGTCCCTTGGAAGTGCTGCATGAATAGAACTCCCGGTCTCACTAGCTACCAGTGCTGGATGAATAGAACTCCCGGTCTCACTAGCAACCGGTGCCACTTCCTCCTTAACTGTAGGAGGAGCCACCTCAGCATTCACTATTTCCCTCAAACGACGTGCCGCTCCTCGGGTCATGGGTGCCATCTGGTAAGATCGATAGTCACAAATAATATAATTGTAACATAAGCAAGCTAACTAAAGGAACCATCATATAATTTGAGTACATTTTTGAAAGCCGATAAAGTATAAAAAATTTGATTTTTTGCCAAGTGTGAGAACGGATGGCTCAGAACACAAGCAAAGATTCATTCTAGCATACATTAGTGTGAATCATCAATGTTCTATACATATGGTTTAGTATATGTTCTTATCGTATCTAGTATCTGAAGAATGTAACAGAATCAAGATGAACTCACATAATGTAATACTAAGACATCATCCACTACTATATAAGATATAGTGATAGGTGTCGTATCATCATTACCGAGGGATGAGGGTCGGATGACAGTCAACTTTATCTACGGCTACATAGTTTCTGCCTCGCCAGTCGAATGGCTGCAGGGACTATGTCCTGATCACCATGTCGTACCGTAGATTAATGCAAATGGAGCTGGAGCTGGAGCCAAAATACAGTACTACTTCACCATGTCATACCATTTTACTCTCTCAATCTCTCTCCTCCCCCCTCCGGCGCTCTCACTCTCTCCGGTGCTCTCACACTACTAATTTCTATGTGTTTTAAGTGTAAGAACGGATGGCTCAGAACACAACCCAAAATTCATTCTAGCATACATTAGGGTGAATCATCTATGTTCTGTACATATGGTGTAGTATATGTTCTTATCGTATCTAGTATCTGAAGGATATAACAGAATCAAGATGAACTCACATAATGTAATACTAAGACATCATCTACTACTATATAAGATATAGTGATAGGTTGTCGTATCATCATTGCCGAGGGATGAGGGTCGGAGGACAGTCAACTTTATCTACGGCTACATAGTTTCTGCCTCGCCAGTCGAATGGCTGCAGGGACTATGTCATGATCACCATGTCGTACCGTAGATTAATGCAAATGGAGCTGGAAATATCCGTCGCTAATCGGTCACTAGTCCGTCGCTAACTGAGATTGTCACACACACATATGTATATCACAGCTAGATGTATAGATATATACATCTATATAGAAGCACACAACTGATACACTCTAAGGGTCGGTTTTTCAGGAAAAATTTCACTTATTCAGTGACTTTGGTGAAGCGAATGTCCCAAGGATATTCTTAACAAAGAAGGCAGATGAAGAACTCGCACTGTCCTTGAGACAGTGAACATATACACCATGAACCCAAACCCCATATTCACATTTACTAATCCAAACACCACCAAACTAATGGATAACACCCAATATGGATAAGACATTATTTAGCCAATATATAAACTAAGATGAATTTGAGAAGCAAAGCCCCCCGCCGTCCCCGCCCCAAGCCCGCTGCCCAGTAGTTCGGTTGCATATATATATGAAGAGTGCTTATGGCTATGCGTCGGTTGCATATGCCCCCGACGCCACCGCCCTAAGCCAGCCGCCCAGCCCCCGACGCAGCCGCCCCAAGCCCGCCGCCCAGCCCCCGACGCCCCCGCACCAAGCCTGCCGCCCAGCCCCCGACGCCCCCGCCCCAAGCCAACCACCCAGCCACCGACGCCCCCGTCCCAAGCCAGCCGCCCAGCCCCCGACGCCCCCGCCCCAAGCCCGCCGCCCAGCCCCCGACGATCCCGCCCCAAGCCCACCGTCCAGCCCCCAACCCAAGCCATCCGCCAAGCCCCCGACGCCCCAGCCCCAAGCCCGCCGCCCAGCCCCCGCCGCCCCCGTCCCAAGCCAGCCGCCCAGCCCCCGACGCCCCTTTCCCAAGCCCGCCGCCCAGCCCTTGACGCCCCCGCCCCAAGCCCACCGTCCAACCCCCGACCCAATCCAGCCGCCCAGCCCCCGACGTCCCATCCCCAAGCCCACCGCCCAGCCTCCGACGCCCCCGCCCCAAGCCATCCGCCCAGCCCCCGATGCCCCCGTCCCAAGCCCGCCGTCCAGCCCCCGACGCCCCCGCCCCAAGCCCACCGCCCAGCCCTCGACCCAAGCCAGCCGCCCAGCCACCGACGCCCCAGTCCCAAGCCCGCCGCCCAGCCCTGACGCCCCCACCCCAAGCCCGTCGCCCAGCCTCCGCCGCCCCCGCCCCAAGCCCGTCGCCCAGCCTCCGTCGCCCCTATACGACACCGCTAGAGAGAGAGAGAGAGAGGGGATTACCTTCGGGAGATAGAGGAGAGGACGCCGACGCCGACACCGATCACCAAAGTCGCGGGAGAGAGAGAGAGAGAAGAGAGAGTGAATTTGGGAGGAATGCGAAAAGTTCCCCCCGCCGTTTCATTTTTTAAGTCTGGAACGTATATTTAGCGACGGACTAGCGACGGCTTATAATCCGTCGCCCGGTAGTCGCTATTTTTGATACTTGCCGACTGAATATCCGTCGCTACGTAGTGGAAAAAATGTCCCGCCAATTCTCTACACAATTCCCGCCAAATAATCGACTGCGTAGCGACGACTGACGATCCGTTGCTATATCTCTGACACCCTAGCGACGGATGTGCGACCTTTTCTTCCCCTAAAATTAAAATAAAAAATATAACGACGTGTGGTCGGTAATCCGTCGGCGAGCGGCCACGAAGCCGTCGCTAATGCCGACTGAAAAATTCTGTCGCTAATGTTCCGTCGCTAATTTACTGTATTTTTTTAGTGATAATTAATACTGTGATGGACGTAAAGAAAAAAATGAAAGACAATCCCAAGGCCAGGTTGGACTTAGAAGAAATATGCAAACGCCCTGCGTTGCATTTGATAGAGCAGAATGGAAAACAGTTCCTGCCGAAGTCAGTTTTCTCGCTGGACAAGGAGGATAAAGTGAGACTTTGTCGGTGGATCCAGGGCCTAAAATTTCCAGACGGATAGGTGTCAAATCTGAGAAGATGTGTCGATCCGAAGGAAAACAAATTGACGGGTATGATGAGCCACGACTGTCACGTATTCATGGAGAGGTTAATTCCGATTGCATTTCGAGAATTCTTACCGCAGGCAGTTTAGAATCCATTGACGGTGCTTAGCATATTCTTCAGGGATCTTTGTTCTAAAAAATTGCTCGTTGATCATCTAGAAAAGCAAGAGAAGGACATTGCGGTAACACTGTGCAAGCTAGAGAGGGTGTTTCCTTCTGGATTCTTTGACTCTATGGAGCATTTGTCGATTCATCTATCCTATGAGGCACGTGTTGGTGAACCCGTCGAATATTGATGGATGTACCCGTTCGAGCGACATTTGAATCACCTAAAAAGAAAGGTGAAAAATAAGGCACGGGTCGAGGGTTCTATTTGTGAAGCCTATGTTCTCGAGGAGATTACAAATTTTTGTTCGATGTATTTCAAGCCTCATGTTGCAACTAATAGAACGAGAGCTTCCAGAAACGACGACGGAGATCATGAATGTAATGATACAAACACTGAAGGTATTCAATGCTCCAGGAAAGCCATCGGGTAAAATGAAGAAGAGATATCTAAACGATGATGAGCTAAGGGCTGCTCAGGTGTATGTATTACTCAACTGCGATGAGGAGGAAGTAGAGAAACTGGAGGGGTAAGTAATTAATACATCTACATTATTTTAATAGTGTTGATTATTATACTATTACATTAATTAAACGTTGTTGTTTTCAGCATCTTTAATGATGATGTGAGGTCAGGTAGGCCACACATAACAGAAGAAGAACTATGACAAGAAATGAGGCATTATTTTCCATCATGGTTGAGTGCATATGTAAGACTTGAGAACTCTGTAATTACCTTTCTGTATATGTACTTGATTGAGAATGAGCATAATTTCTTTTTTCGTGGTATTTAGGTCGATCGTCCATACGCAAGACTTGAGAATGAGTCTATTAGAACGCTAGCCAAGGGACCAATTTATGCTACAAAATATGGCCAAACGTGTCACGACCCGCACCCTAGAGTAAGGGAACGAAACGTGGGTACGTCCAGCCTACGCCGTAGTGTCGGCGGTAGAACGTTGTCCTAGGTCACAACATCTAGCAGTAATATACTAAACAGTTTATACTCCCCGAATGGGGGTGACATAGCAGTAAATGAACTCAATCACAACTAAGGAAGAGATAGCACGATATGATATAGAACTCAAGGAAAAATAGATGATAAAGTAGTCTAAGATAAATTCCCATCAATATCCAGAGTACAAACTCAGCTACAGAATGAAAGAATATATACAACTCAGAACTCTGAACAGAAAATAAGTCTAGCTAAACATGTCTCAAGGCAACATAAAATAAGATAAGCCTAACTAAACTAGTCTAGGCAATGGGGGTGATGTCCTCAGCTAGAGCTGGGTCCTCCTGAGGGTCCAGCTCGCAAGTGTCATCTAAGGCTGCCCCGTAGAAAGTATCCAGACAGGCCTCCTCTTCGTCCTCTGTAATATTTTTAACAGGTCCAGTCAGGACAGAAGCGAGCACAGTACATCTCAACAGTTCATAGCAGGTTAAAAAATATAATCATGCAGTAAAATAAGATACAGGTATTGAAAGAAATGTTGTATGTAAACAGAGAGAGATGTAATAGAAATATCTACTATAAATAGAGACTAACAGTGGCTAGTGAGTCAGAGTACAATATAGACATGTAAATGGCATAGGAGATTCTGATAAGACACTATGGAAGAGATTCTGATAAGATACTACTTGGGTATTATTCACATGTCTACTTCTACTCCCCCGTACCCCCAATCAATACACAAGGATCCAACCAGGTTATGTTATGATTTCATGCAAAGCCCCCGAAGGGTGATACATGGATGTCCCATAAATAGGGATTCTAGGAGATTGTAGGATACCCAGTAAATGGGATAAGAGATTCTAGGAGACTCTGTGATCATAAAAGTATATGTCACAAGTGATCAAAGAACCAGTGAAGCATAGTGATATGCCATGTAAGTGAAACACACAGAATATGTAGTATCCGATGCTCCCTAAGGATAACATCTCAAGAAGGGATCCATATAGTACCAATCCGTGTGACCAACGTGACAGTAACAAGTAAAGTAATTTAATGCAGAAAATAATTCTAAGCAGGATATGAAATGATCAGAGAATATACTCGCCTGGTATCTGAGTGTCCAATATAAAAGTACTGTCCGAGGAGTGGTGTCTGGCTCCTAATCAGAACAGCATAAGCCACAACGAGTCTAAAATGGTAAAATGAAGTTCTACTATGCATTCTACATGAGTCTAGGTTAATCTAGGCCAAAGTCAACTCTTGGTCAACTCTGGTCAACCCTAGAAGTCAAACTAGGTCAACCAAGTCAAACCTAAGTCAAACTAGTCTACATTAGGCTAACAAGGCTATTCTAAGTCTAACAAGACTACACAAGTCAAATCTAGGCTCACTAGCTAAGCAGATACAACCATAGGCCATAGATTAAGAGACTAGGCCATGGGCCAATAGGCAATACCATATTCAGTTTCTATATCTAAACAATACATATGTATACATACCACACAATCTAATATAGGATACCTATATTGACCTATCTAGGCTCCTATTCACATATTAGATACATACATTATATGGCAATATATATATATATATATATATATATATATATATATATATATATATATATATATATATATATATATATATATATTGATACACACACATGTGTTATATAATATAACTAGAATATATAACCTATAGGCTAATGTGTAAACCGTACAACATTATGCTAATACATATAAATATATACATATGTATAAAGGGGGCTCATGTGTGTGGTGATACATGGGTGTATGTGTGTGTGTGTATTAGTGAGAGTGATGTGAGGCATGGCAATGGTATGGGTGATACATGGCATGAGGGTATGTGAGAGGGTAACAAGGTGTCAAGGAGTGCTAATGTGTGTGGGTGATACATGGCAGTTGTGTGAGGAGTGAGTGAAACATGTATGTAGTGAAATATAGGCATGTGAGTGTGAGCAAAATCAGTGAGAAAAGGAATGGTAAACAGGAAAGGGAAACCACATTGCATAACAGTTAAACAGTCCACCCAAAAATCAGTAAACAGTCCAAGCAAAAATCCAGTTTTCAATCTCTTCCTTGCATTATCAGTTTTAAGCCCAAACTACAACCAAACAATCCCAAATTTGACATACCAATAGAATTCATATAGGAGTACACGTTAGAGGTTTAATATCATGTAAATAACATTGTAGAATAGGTTAAATTGATGTTCAAAGTTCAATTTCGAAATCTGAGAAAAAAATAGGAAATTGGGACTGTTTCACAGTTTTAGGATAATAGGGGAAATCGAGATTTAATCATCAAAACCAATTTAAAATACCCGAACAGTGGTTGGTAACATATCTACATGTTGTGTACGTATCACACCAGAGTTTGTGTCCACCCAAGTGGACATAAACGTGTCCAATCTCATAAAATACGAAAACAGTGCACAAATAGACTGCTCCTCGTGCACGTGTTCACGGTGTCCGTATGCACGATACGACACGACACAACCCACATGGTTGTGTCCAAGTGTCGACTAGGTCTAGGTCTAGGGCTAGGACACCCTTATATGGGTCCACGATATGTGTGTCAGTGACACGACACACGTATCAGTGCACGAAAACAACTGAACCCAGTTCAGTGCAAAAGCAAAGCACGTGTTCGTGCGTGTCCGACACGACATGTGGGGGTCTGAGACTCGACACACGTCGTGTCAGTCACGAGGACAACCCATGTGTCAAGTGTCGCGTGTCGACGTGGCGTGTCCTGACAGTTGTGGCCCCCGAACAGCAGGGGATCAAACCTGAGCGCACGCGCGTGTGTGCACCGCGTGTCCACGCATCGATTCCGACACGACACGACACAACCACCACCTCAGAGAAACAGAAATCAATAAGCAATAATAAAACCTAGATTCCTATTCAAAAGCTTTCTAGAAATTAGGTTGAAATGTCCTTTGGGACATTTCAACAAACACCTACTGTGGGTTTCCGATACGTGTCCAAAATGGACACGAAACCTATGAAACTCGACACGAAACCAATGCAGCCACTTAGGGGACTCCTAGGGCTTCCTAAATGTATAAAGAAATCAAAATTTTAGTGAGTAATGAAGAAGTTACCTATAGATGAACTTTCAAGAAAATCCCCCTTTGTTGAGCTCCTCTCCTTGATATCCCAATCCAACAAATCAATAACAAACTGAAATAAAACTCCAATAACAGCAAGTATAGGTATATTAAAACCTAATGGAAGAGATTTGAATGAAAAAGTACATGGAATGGAATTTCTATGGATTAAATGAAGTAGGAACAAACCTCTTTCTAAACTTGAGCTTTCCTAAAAGAGGCAACCCTAAACTAAGAGAGTATTTATAGAGTTGGGTTCCCAAGGAGGATATGGTGGCCGGCCACATAATCTAGGGCTAGGGTTTTGTAATTCTTGGGCTTTGGGCCAATCTACAAGGCTATGACTTAAGTTGATTTATCAAAGGTTCTAAATCATAAGTCATGACTTATGACTTTCTAATTCCTATTGCTAACTAGAGTCTATTGACCAAACTAAGGGTTAGCTTAGGTTAGACTAGAGTCATATAACCTAAACAAGTCCATACTAACTAGGGTTAGCTTCTAGGTTGGTCTACAAGGGTTAAAACTAGTCAAAGTCAACCTAGTCAACCCTCACCCAAACAATTCCAAAATAATTCCTAAAAATTCCCATAAATTCAAATAAATTCTAATAAATTCAAATTACCCCAAAAATGTTAAAAATACCCTCAAACTAGAAATGTGGTAGTGATAAAGCTACTGTGTTAATGGGTTTAGGCTCAAGTCAACAACTTGCCCGATCATAGACAACTTTGTGGATCTCGACTCCACCAAAAACAGCTGTTTGTGTATCAGATCTTCGAACTACAAAGATGTTGATGCGGGCAACGATTTCTATGGTGTGCTACGGGAGATCGTGGAGCTGACATATAGTTATGGAATAGAGCCTGCTAAGATTGTGTTATTCAGGTGTGATTGGTTCGATCCAATTGAAGGTCAAGGTTGGAAAGTAGACAAGCATGATCTTGTGGATATAAACTATCGACGTCGATATCAAACCCATGAACCATTTGTCCTATTAAGTCAGGCTCAGCTCGTATACTTCACAAGTTATCCTAAACAGGGAACAACAAGGTCGGACTGGTGGGCAGTATGCAAGACCAAAGCTAGAAATACCTTTGAGGTTGACGATATAGCTTATCAAGAGGATGAACTACCTCTTGTAACAAATATTATAGAAGTGGACACGACGGAAGTTCCTTATTACACATCTAATTGTGTAGAAGAAGTAGAATTATCTGAAGAGGAAGATGCAGATGTAAGTGAAGATGTAGAGGAGGAGGAAGAAGAAGAAGAAGAAGAAGAAGAAGAAGAAGAAGAAGAAGAAGAAGAAGAGAAGAAGAAGAAGAAGATGATGAGCTAAACGAACTAGATGAATTTTTAGAAGAGGATTAAATCTGTACGTTTGTTTTATCATCATATTTGACACTTTAGTGACACTTTTATCATATAAATATGTGATACTTTAGTGACACTTTTATCTATGACTATGATATTTTTCAAAAATCTGTGATGTCTATCATATAAATATGTATTTTTGTTTTATTGTCATATGTCATTATCAGGTATGACTAGACCATCTGGACGACGTGGAGGATTTTATATTAGGCAGTCCCGTCTGTCTCAGGCTGGGGATGGAGATTTCGTACCCTCATCCTCATCTCTGAGTACGCCATTGTACCGTTCTATTTCCAGTCCATTATCGGGACAGGGCAGTTCCAGCAGGTTGGCGACTCCTCCCTCGTCGTCCAGCGTTCCTGATCCCGCATCCAGCATTCATGATCCCGCATCCAATATTCCTGATCCCGCGTCCAGCATTCCTCCTGCCGACGGCTCCATGGGGGGAGCCGACGCCGAGCATATGGAGGACGGCGATCAGACTGATCCTGCCCAGGCAGGAGGTGAGAGCGACCCTCCATGCACTCCCCCGGGCGAGACGCGTATGGAGATTTGGACGGACGGGCCTACGAAGTAGTTAATTAGTTAATATATATTTCTCAAATGATTATATGTACATATATATTCATGAAAATTATTATTGTATAGATATCGGCCTCCTGCAGTACAGAGACAGCTGGGGGTATTTCTGAGGCAGAACTATGGTGGGCCTTGGATTAACTACTCAGATGCTCCCGCAGATAGGAAGGCCTTTTGGTTCGCCCACTTCAAGGTAAAAAATTTGTTTATTTTTAAATTTTAATAATCATTTGTGTATATTATACAACTTTTCTATTTTACTTCTTGTAGAGGACCTATTTCTATCCACCACACCGGGCGACGAAGATCGAGGCCCAATTTTCTGCCGTCGTAGGCAAGCTCATCCATGATGCGATCCACGACCAGAAGTCTCGTGATCGCTCCGGAAAGTCGATCCATGGTAGGATCACGCCAGAGCAGTGGACTGCGATGAAGGCTAGATTCGGCGAGCCCAGGTACCAGAAGCGGTCTGACAAGGCCAAGGTGGCGCGGTCGAGCGCCGGTAAGTGGTATGGTGGCTCCATTCCGATGTCGGAGCATTTTTGTCGTCTGGTACGTTTCCTATGACGGACATTATTTTATATATAGTTGGATAGAATGTTTAATACTAATAATAGATAATATATTTTAACAGGTAAAAATGGGTGAGGACCCCAACATGGTGACCGTCTTCTTAGTCATCCATCGGAGGGCTGGAGAGTTCATTGACGAGAGGGCGACCCATGCATATGTACGTTCTATTCTTTTTATTAATTTACTATAATTTAGAAAACAGGAAAATAGATATCAATATAGACTTTAGCAAACACTTATACGTTAGCAAACATTGTTCTAGGTCGAGTTTGTTCGGCTACAAGAGGAGACGGCTGCTGCTGCTAGTACGCCAGCAAAGGGAGGGGCTGGTACTTCCTCCCAGCCGCCTACAGCTCCATCGCCGGACGAGCTCTGGATGACCGCCGTTGGCGGTCTTCAGAAGGGTACGTACTACGGTACGGGATCCTACGACGCCTATTTGGCTTCAGAGTCATCCGGGGCCCCCTCTGTCAGTGCGCAGTCTCCAGCTTCGCAGACGTCATTACGAGCGCAGGATGTGTGCAGACAGCTCCACGAGCAGCGTCGCGAGTTGCAACAGCAGATTTCTGAGGCAGCTGGGGCAGAGCGACGATCCGATGATCACCGGACGATTTGATGCGGTCGAGCGCAGTGTACAGGAGTTGATGAGTCTGCAGCAGGCTACAGCTGCCAGCTTGCATACGCTCACCGAGTCTACGCAGCGTACAGAGCGTAGACAGGTCGAGCTGGAGGGATCACAGAGGAACGTGGCTGCCTCACTCATCCAGCTACATACTTCTCTTGAGGAGAGTACTCAGAGGATGGTGAGTACCCTTGCTGCGCATGGTGACCGAATACGAGAGCTGGAGCAGATACGTCCTTCCGGTCCATCGACGGTGCCGACTCTAGTTGCACTGCCTCCTAATGCCCCTACGGTGCAGCTCACAAAGGAGAAGTATGAGTACATGCTATCCCAGATGCGCGGCAGGGTCCTCAGTGATCCAGTAGATTTTTTTTTATCATCTTTGTATGTATTGGCCCATATGGGCCCATTGACCGTTCTGTATACTGATTTTCATTCTTATTTGTCCTCCATTGTGGACATGTATGTTTGTTGGATATTTACTTCGTGATATTTACTTTGTTGGTATTTTTATTGTGATATTTACTTTGTGATATTTATTTTGTGATAACTGCGACGGGGATGACAAATATACCTACGCTGGGTTATAAGCGATGATCTGATATACAAACGAGGTGCTGCCCAATTTTTAAAAAAATATAATGTGTATTTTTGTGATGATGTGTGTCTGTGTTTACAGTGTATGTGAAATGCAGTGTTCGGAACCATCGATAGTTTCTATTACTGTTGTATGTTTTATCTTGGACAGAAAGAGCAACTGTTCAGGGTGTACTTCTGAGAGCTTCATTTTCACATCCTTCACTCTCTCGGGACGTCGTACAGGATCCCGAGAAGGTGAAGGACGTGAAGAGGAAGCTCTGAGAAGTGCACCCTGAACTGTTGCTCTTTTTATCCAAGATAAAACATAGAACAGTAAGCGAAACTGTCGATGGTTCGAACACTGCACTTCACACACACTATAAACACAGACACACAGCATAACAAAAATACACATTATATTTTTTAAAAAAAAATTATTATTCTGCGACGTATAGCGACGGATAGCGACGTACAGGTACGTCGCTAAATAGCGGCGTTGCGTCGCTAACCGTCGCAATCCGTCGCTTCACTGTAGAATACTGACGTCGCTAATACGTCGTTGTACGTCGCTAAGATGCTGACGTGGCAGGCATGCCTTGTCATCACATAAATATAACTGGATGTCGCTAATACGTCGTACTATGTCGCTAATTTTGCGACGTCAATGTTCGTCGCCCTCTGTCGCTAATTTTGCGACGAGACAGCAACATAGTGGTGACGTCGCAAACAATGACGTAGGGCGACGAATGTGTCATCTGCAACTAGGTTTTTCGCGACCTTCATTTTCCGTCGCTAAATATGTCGCTAAATAACTTTAGCGACGTATATGCCTTAATTAGCGACGTATCTGGACGTCGCTAATTTGGCTTATTTTTGTAGTTTTAAACTCTGTAAAATCATTGTTGAAAAAATTTGTGCATAGTTTCAGGTATATATTTCTTGTTAATATGCAAACTAACCTCTATTCTCTTGAAGGTAGAATCCTTAGAGATATTTTAATTTTGGAAAAGAGCAACATATTATCGGTGACAGTAATAAAAATGTATTTGTATTCACTCATTCTTAACATGATCTTTAAAAGTTATATTTTCAAATCAGAAGTATTAGAGATTGTGACTTGTTAGTCCATCTCTAACATATCAAGGGTGAAGTGAGAATAGTGGGAATATCTAAAATGATGGAAAAAAAAATGACATCTTCTGAAGTGTTATTGGTAAGCCAAAATCAAGAGGTACAAAATTGTTCCGATCATGTGGAAAGATAATTTTTCACATTTACAATTCACATATTCTATTCATTTTGATTACTAAATTTAGTTGGAGAAATATATTGTTGAAATCTATGAGCCAATTATCTTGGTTTATACATATGGTTCTGTAAATTGTTATATAAAAGCGATATTCTTCGCATGTTAGTTTTATATGTTTGAACCTTAAATGAATATATTATCACAATATTGGAATTTCTAATCAGAAAGAAATCACAATATTGTTCTACCACAATATTTAGACAAATTTTATTTTTGCTTATATTTCGTGACATTATAATTCTTTGATTCATTTAAACAATTTTGTCACAAGAAAATAGTTAGTGAAATTGCAAATTCATTTAAATCTAAAGTTTTACAAGTTAAGATCAGTTTGGGTACAAGCCGAAAGGGTCCTTCTGTCAACAAAGATATCATCAAACAACACCATTTTGCACGATGAAAATTTTCAAGAAAATAAACATACGCTAGCCTTTCTCTTAGGCCTCGTTTGGTTATCAGAATTTGAGCTTGAGAAAGAAAAGTGATTCCTTTACTATGTTTGGAAGCCAAAGGAAAGTAATTAGAAAGGAAAATAATTTCCTATGGATAGAAAAATAGAGGAAAAAGTGGTTCCCTTCATCCATCTAAGAAATCACTTTTCCTCCAACTTTTTCGTATTTATTATAAAAAAAATTGACCAAAATATCCATATTTAGTATATTATTTACCATTTTTATCTATAATATATTTTAGACAAAAATATTTATGAGTAATAATTTTTTCATTAGCGCGAGAGTATTATTGAAAAATTGACTTGATTTTGTTTTCTTTTCTTACAAACACCAAACACTATAATAAAAAGTAAAGATATATTTATAATTCCGGTCTTTTCAAACACCGAAAAAAAAGTTGATAGAAATTATAATTTTCTAAAAAAAAATACCAAAAAATTAATTTTCTTTTCTTTTCTTTTCATTCCGCGAACCAAACGAGGCCTTAGAAAAGGTTTGCATGTGATTGTTGGTATTCTCCAATGCATTGCTTTCGTGACACTAAAGCTCAGTCCAATAAACAGACATAAAGGAGTAAACTTTAGCACATTATCAACAAAACAGAATAGGCCCAGATGAGAGGAGCTCACCCTCACGGACTCGCCCGATATCAGGAAGCCGAATCCGCAGGTTCGATGGCACCACCCAAAAAAAAAAAAAAAACACCATATATTATAATATATCCGATCAACATAAATGAATAGATACCAATCTGCAGCAGGCCAATCACCAATGGCATAGAGACATAATTCGTGTTATTTTTAGGTGAAGCTACACAAGCTCTAACAAAATATTACTACTCGGCTGACACAGAAACAAATTATTACTTTCTTTTACGACATATGATGGATTCTGACCGGACTTGAAATGAGGTCCATGAGACAGTTATTACAGATCCAAAATTTTAGAAGGCACCAAAATTTTTAATAATATTTAACATATGTAAGTCCGATTATGAATAAAAGTCCGCAGTCTCATTTTAATTATTTTACTATGCATAAGTTATACTAGGATACCAAACGACAAGTTAGTTAGTCAGACTTAGAAAAAAATCAATCGTTTTTAAAATTCTCTCTCATTTTGTCCCTCTAATAATTTGAAGCTCTCAATCTCCTCTACCTTTATGTCATTGTCAATCTCTTATGTCGGTCTCTCTGTGTGTATGTATTTTCTGGAGATAATTGAACAATAGTAACAAGTTGTAATTTTGTTTTATTTGTTTGGAACATTTTTAATTTTATTAGTATTTCATTGACATATATTATTTTGTTTATTATTTTATTTCTTGCTTTTTGTATTAATAATACTATTTTATTATCGTCGATGGAAAAAATATTATATGAACATTAAATTTTGAGGGCACTACTTTTAGAGTTCGTCTCAGGTCTCCATGCTTGATGGATCTCACAAATCCTAGAATAAGCTAACTATTCCATTATCAATAAGCAGCAACAACTCCATGTGAAATAACATCCCCCATAGAGCTGTCACGCCCCGCTCCCGTAGGAGTGATCGTCCTCGCTAAGGCGTGATACCGCACGGGCCTAGGTTGCGCCCGTGCAAGGCTATGTCCAGAAACGGCCGATTCGAGCTAGGCCACAGAGTCGCATAGAGTGTTCCCATTTGCAGCGGAAAGTAAAATGAACACAAATTGAAACAAATTCAACTCTTTATTGATATTCAAGAAGTTTACAAGCGGCGCTAGGCCGATATGACAAATCGCTCAAGCTCTCTCTCTCTGAAACATAAAAGGCGTGCCAAGTGGCTTACAACATGGAATGATTCATGGCGATGTTCCGATACATTATGTCCTGTATATGGTGCTCCAGCTCCTTGCAACGCTCCAAGGCTCCAGAGATAGCTCCGCGCCTTAGCACGTTCGAGGGAAGCTCCACACCCGACGATGTCTCCTGCATCCTACAAGCAGACTGTGGGGTTATCAGTACATTGTTATGCACTGGTGGGGAGGCAAGCTCGCCCACAATGCTATCATTACCAAACACGTTCTATTTACTTTTGTGCACCGTCTATCATTTATTGTCTTTCTAATCTTGTCTTATGATCAGTTTCATGCATATTTCATAACCTATCTCGTGTTGCCAAATTCAATGTGTTTACATGGAGATACATGCACGACTTACCCATACTTACCGTCCGGCCTTTCCTGTCCAAAGTAAACCAAGTTAGTCAACAATTCATAGAAAATAACTTGACGTGATTCATGTGAACTTTCAATGTCAAGGGCGTGTCCCTGCCTCGGGTCCTAGCACGTCGTAGGCGTATTTTCTAACTCCTTTGCCGAAGTACTCTCGATTATCTGGTGTATTATATTCAAGCCTGTTCAGAAGGTACTTCATTTAGTTAACTTAGACTACTTTGATTTCAATGCAAGGACTTGCAAGTGGATTGCCACCAGCAAAGCCCACTTAATCTATATGCATCGGTCGCTGGCATCACAAGCCAATTTGGACATGTCTTCCCCCTTGGTAATTTCTCACCTATCATAGCGTGCGGCTGGAACACCTTGATAGTCTCTTTGAAATACCCCGCACTTATGTTTCCTGTGGTGGCCAAGCCCGCACCCAGGTTGCCCGTAAGCCCCTTTGATTCCGCCTAGGCCGGCAGATCCCCCCTTGGATCATGCCGCGAAATCCCTTCTTCTTCACGGCCACGGTATTCCCTCTCCTCCCTCGCTCGTGCCGTTTGTCCACGACCATTTCGTATTAACTTGTCTTTTTAACTTAACGGCTGTTTCTGAGCCGTAGGCTAACCCTTAGCCTTAATGCGTTATCGACCAGGTTGGCGTCCGCGCAGCACGGGTAGCGAGTCCCGTTGCACGTGCCCGTCACACCTGTCGCTAACCATTCTTTCTTTTCTTTCACTTATTCATTCGTTCATTGATTCATTCATTCGTTGATTCATTCATTCACTTATCCATTCATTCTTTCATTCACACATTATGCAACTCCCCGTACGGGAGTCGCCTTGGAGACCCATCGGTCCCGAAGTCTTTCAATGTTGCTATACTCTACTCGGAACGACTATGTCGATAGTCTTCCGTTTCATTGTTGTAAACCATTTATTGTTTCATTGTTGAACGCATAGGAAACTCGAAATGTAAGTCCGTGCCTTAGCACGAGCGTGGTGCGCGGTGCGAGAGTTCGCATATTTTCTAAGTTATTTTCCATGTTCTACACAAGCATACAAGATGAGATTATTCCCTTAGCTAGGTGCGTTGAGTCATTTATTAGCATGCGCGATGTTATCGCCTAGCGATTCTAGCAATAGTGTCCGTATTGTTATGTGTCTAGGTTAAGCAAAGACGGGTTCATCGGAGCCACCCACCTTAGCGATGTTCGCATCGGCCGAGCGATACTCCGAGCGCGCCTTTGAAAGTCTAAGTCTGGATTCATCTTGACGGGCCAATGTAAGCCTTGCATCGATTCTTCATCAGGTCGATGCCAACTCTTTGGGTCGACGGCTCGTTTGAGTCGTTGCACTTGCCGTTGGAATCGGCGTTCCGCTAGGGCGGAGCGGGTCATTACAAGAGCTATGCAACCAAAAACCATAGAAATTTGGGGGGAAACTGAATATTTATTTCTTAGTACAAAATTGAAGATCTAATAACTAATATAAAGATCTAAAATTTGAATTCATGAATCAAACAAGGAATGTTCTGATACCACTTGTTGAAAATTATAGCATGTTGATTCATGAGATGAAGAACAAAATAATTACGAAAGCGTACCTGAATCAATTGATTGACTTGATGGATCGTGAAGCAAACGTCTTTTTAAAGGATTTTAACTTTCAACTTGCTACAATCCTTAATGACAAAGATGAATTCGAATCCTTTGTCACTCTCTTTCTGTTGATGAAGATGCATAAGAGAAAAATAGAAAATCTTTTCTTTGGTAGTCGTATAAGTCGGGGACTATATATATATATATATATATATATATATATATATATATATATATATATATATATATATATATATTTTAGAAATATCAATATATATATATATATATATATATATATATATATATATATATATATATATATATATATATATATATTTTAGAAATATCAATATATATATATATATATATATATATATATATATATATATATATATATATATATATATTTTAGAAATATCAATATATATATATATATATATATATATATATATATATATATATATATATATATATATATATTGATATTTCTAAAATATATATATATATATATATATATATATATATATATATATATATATATATATATATATATATATATATATATATTGATATTTCTAATTTGGTCTCTCATCAAATTAGATTTATCTGCGATATCTGCACATTATTTTCATGACAATTATAACTTTAAATCTATTTCCAAATAGACCACTTTAATTTGGCTTAAATATTTAGATAGTCTAACACAATTAATTTTATATGTGTGACCCCTAATAGTTGAATAAATCCAACACTACTCACTTGTGGATTAATTTTCACTCTATTTGTACTCCCCTATGAGACTCTTTATTATCATAAGTTCATAAGTTCTGATCTCAATTTTTTTATTATCACAACTTCATGCGTCACTAAAATATTTCGAGTACCCAAATTCATCTACAAACAAATCCAGTACACAAAGTATAATTAAATCATAAATCTGGTACCATTATACAAAATATATTTTGCATAAGGGTACCCGATTTAACCTTAATTAGACTTTGGGTACTGAATTTGTCCGTTGATGGATTTGGGTACTCAAAATTTTTCAGTGACACATTTAGTGACAAAATTAGACTCTCAGTGACGAATTGGATGTTTAATGTTCGTAACTAAAATATATTACTAAACAATTATGAGTATCCATATCCATATACGAACAAATTCAGTATCCAAAGTCTAATTAAATTATAAACCATTTCTCTTATGCAAAATAATTCTAAAACTGATAAAAGAGAAAAAATCTTAACGGGACCCCAAACGTGGAACATGCCTTGGAAAGATTGGACCCACTTTACTGGCTGCATTATCGCATCTACGTGATACACGCATGAATAAACGTGCGACACGAGCACCTCTAGATTTGATTTAGGTGAGCTGGGCTTCTTCCTCCTCCTCTTGCACAACTTCCACTTCCACCAATATATCTTCCCATCTGTGCTATTGGTTCCAAAATTCCACACAACGCAATGCAAGGAGGCAGCAACAGTACTCAATCTCTCTACTACTTTGCAGCTGCAGCAGTGGCCGCACTGCTGCTTGGCTATGCTGTCCTCCGACGGCGGAGGCGGCTGTCGCCGCCCTTGCCTCCGGGCCCCACCGGCGTCCCCGTGCTCGGCATGATCCCGTTCGTAGACCGGGAGCTCCACACGTACTTCACCAAGCTCAGCGAGAGGTACGGCCCCATCTACAGCATAAGGATCGGCAGCATGCTCGGCGTGGTCATCAGCTCCCCCTCCCTCGCGCGCGAGGTCCTCCGCGACAAGGACGCCACCCTGGCCAACCACGAGCCGCTGGGCCTGGCCCGCATCATCACGTACGGCGGGAACAACGTGCTGTGGAGCCCGAACGGGCCCACCTGGCGGATGCTCCGGCGGATCATCGTCCAGGAGATGCTGAGCCCCGCGGGGCTGGACGCGATCTACGAGCTCCGGAAGGGCGAGGTGCGGGCGATGGTGGCGGGGCTGAGGGCCTCCGAGGGGAGGGGGGTGGAGGTGATGGAGCTGATGGCGCTGACGATGCTGAAGCTGGTGATGAGCATGCTGTGGGGGAGCACGGTGGAGGGGGAGGAGAGGAACACGGTGGGGAAGGAGTTCACGGACCTCGTCGAGGAGATCGTGGCGCTGCTGGCGACGCCCAACCTCGCCGACTTCTTCCCGTCCCTCGCCGGGCTCGACCTGCAGGGGCTGAACAGGCAGATGCGGGGGAAGCTGAAGCACCTCGACGCCATCGTCGACCCCATCATCCGCAGGAAGAAGGAGATGGGCTTCAAGGGGAGGAAGATGGACTTTGTGGACTACATGCTCAGGCAGGAGGAGGAAGGAGGCGACACCAAAATGCCCTTCACCATGACCCATGTCAAGTCCACAATTGTGGTAAGTAATTAATTAAGCGAGTTTCTCTTCCAATTTTTTAACTTGCAAACCAGTTTTAATTCACTCACACTTATAAGAGCATCATTAGTAAGGCTCATCCCATTTTCTAGATTCTAGATTTAGAATGTAGGAGCTTATTTTGTAGAATAGTAAGTTTCATTCCTAGTTTTAATTTCTATAATTTCGGTCTCATCCTACCATAGGTGCTAAGGGTTAGACCTGCTAATTTCTAGATTGTAGGAACTCATTTTGTAGAATAGTAAGTCCCAATTTCGAGCCCAACTTTCTATATTCTAGTACATTATTTTTTTCCCACATCCATTTTTGACCACACAATCTTTGGGACCGGAGCTCATTTTATCATTTTCTACTATTCTCCTACAAATCCGACATATTCTACATTTACCTTCTTCTTTTTTTGAATTTTTGGGCACTTGAGATTCTCAATTACTAATGATGCTCTAATGACTGCTCAATTAAATTGCTAGTTTATAATTAATTATTAGTAAAACATCTATGTCCATGAACTAACTGGAGAAATTACTCAGCGGGATGGGCTCACCACAGACGTGACAGTAGTGGTGAGCTTTGATTCTCCTCCAATAGTGTTTTGACATACCACTCTTTACTCTCTCTTGTTTTCTCTCAAATTTAGTCTTAATGGTACGTTGTGGCAATATTGGAAGGGAATCCAGGCTCTGCATGTGGTATGATCTTACATCGATAGGAACTACCACATCTTTTAAACTAAATTATCCTCCAAAAAAAAAATTTAGGATTATTACAATTTTATGCCTTGAAACTGCCAGAATTCTTTCAGTTCTATCATCATCTAGTTGATATAACATTAGTTGGTATAATTGTTGAGAAGGGCAAGCAAATGTGTATCCAGATCATGTTTTCTCATATGCACTAGGAATGCACTTGTTTCTTCTTCATATCTTCCAAAATATCCCCACTCCTTTAATTGGTACAATAGTTGAGAAAGGCAAGCTAATGTGTAGCCTGCAGAGCTCTGTTATCCGAGCTTGGAGATTTCAGAACTTATTTGTAATATGAGGTGGTGTGGAGAGGCATGGACCTCTAAAACTGTGCGTTACTCACCCACTCACTCGGATTGCGCGCCTTATGCATCTAGAACACGAAGACTCATCCCTCAAACCTTAGCTTTACCTCTTTATCTTTATCAGATGATTATTTACCTCGAAGATGCTCAAATCAATTTACCGACCATTATCCATAGATGCATCAAGCATTTTCTTCTTCCCCTTTCGAGTGTTAGTAGATAATAGTGAGTCTTCTTCCCTTTTCGAGTGTTAGCAGATAATAGTGAGACTGCAGAAATCTTCAGTTACCGGATATCTTCCGAAGCTTCAACTGAGACTTCAGGCTTGGAAACAGAGTTTGAACGTAACATTATGGATAAGTTAGAAACACATATTCAAGAGCAGATGAATCTAATTGATAATAGGTTTGTAGATTTCTACCAGTAGTTATCAAAATTCAGTCAGAATGCATAACAAAAGATCTGAGTCTTGGCACTAGAGGAATGATATATTGTAGTCCAAAACTATTTCCAAACAAGGATGAATTTTGCCTATAAGACTGCTAGGATTCTTGCAGTCGTGACTCCAGTCCTTGAATCCTGGTAGTCCTAAGACTGAGAGGTTTCTGTCTTCATATCCTTCGTCGTCCCCAACCTGACTATCAGGATTTCTAAAGCTTCCAAACCCATAATGTAATGAGGTTCGAAACTTTGTTGTTTGAAAGACAGAGGTTGCAAGAACAAGAAGTTGTGTGGGAGGTAGAGAAGTTTGGGTATTTGAAATTGTAGGTTGTCCCCTTACAATTTTCTCAACTTAAGTGTGTTATCCCCGAACATGTGATAACTATTATCACTTTGTGTGTTGCCCCTAGTAATTTACATAATAAATTAGTTGGTATCAGTATTAAACTCCTATACATGTTTAAAAAGAGAGAATATTTTGATCTAAATCGCATGTGATCTCACAGTTAAAAATTGGTACACAAGACCTACTCTGTCTGAATTCATGTTATTGGGACATAAATTTATGTTGGGATATACTATTGTTACTTATCTCGATCCACGACCTAAATTTCTTTACTTTTTTCTAGGGACTTAGTATCAGTTGCCCAGTAGCTCTAACCAATTAATAAAAGTTTTTTTTAAGACTTTGGATTTCGAGTAAGTTGAAAAAAATTCATTAAGATCTCATTTGGATCTTGGACCAACGGTTGACTCGACTGACTGGATTGTGTCATTGTAAGAATCTTTGTATCTACCTCATGGTAGATGCCCATACCTACTATAACTTCATTTCTTCTGTGTACCGGAATGACTCGTATACATGAAAGACGAGTCAACAGTTGGTCCAAGATTCATATACTAATTAGGTCGATTATGGATACCCAAATAAAAATTTCGTAACTTTTTGGAGACCCACAGTCTAAAAAAACCTTAATAAAATAGTGGTGTAGGGGCAAGTACAAAAGAAACCCTGAACTTTGAGGTGTATGAATACTTCATCATAAGTTAAGGTTTGTTCCAATAACCATGACCCAATGATCTCTCTTAACTTTTGGATCTTATAAGCTAGGCTTCATTTTGATAAACTTCCAGAGTCCACACTAATGAATAGAACCGTTGTGATTTTGAATGTCAGGATATAATTCTTGGTGGAACAGATACAACATCGACCACAATAGAGTGGGCGATGGCCATAATGCTGCAGAAGCCCGAGATCATGAGGAGAGCTCAAGAAGAACTGGACGCGGTGGTGGGGAAGGACAACATCGTGGAGGAGTCCCACCTTCCCAAGCTGACCTACCTCGCGGCCGTGATCAAGGAAGTCCTCCGAATGTGGCCGATCGCCCCCCTCCTAGTCCCGCACTACCCCAGCACGACGTGCACCATCGGCAACTACACCGTCCCCCGCGGCAGCAGGGTGTTCCTGAACGCGTGGGCGATCCACAGGGACCCTACGGTCTGGAAAGATCCGCTCCGGTTCGACCCGGAGAGGTTTATGGGCACGACCAAGTGGGAAACGAGCGACATGAGCTACTTCCCGTTCGGGGCAGGGAGGAGGATATGCGTGGGCATTACGCTGGCGGATAGGATGGTCATGTACGCGCTGGCCTCGATGCTGCATTCCTTCGACTGGAAGGTGCCGGAAGGGACGAAGCTCGACCTCTCGGAGAGGTTCGGCGTCGTCTTGAGGATGATCAAGCCGCTGGTTGCTGTGCCTATTCCAAGATTGAGCAACCCGGAGCAGTACTTATAGATGGTTTAGTTGGTTAGCTTACTTGTTTGCTCTTGCATAAGAATTAATGGACCAACTTTTATTTGGTCTCTTTCCGAGCTTTGTACTGAATATTGTCCACTTTGGCAATGAAGACCATGAAATATCGAATCATAATGTTCAAGTGTTTGCTATATGTCGAATTGAGTAACTGATATTCTTTGAGCTCTTAGAAAATGAAGAGGGGTTCCTTGGAGCTCTAGATCTCTTTAGGTGCCCGTGGTGCTTTTCCTCATCTCTCTCCTACTTCTTTTGGGCTTTCATTTTCCTCTTCACAACCTTCAGATCCTCCTCCGACCCGTCCCCAAGCTTAGGAGAACCTTCTAACTGTCGGTGTTGGAAGGAATTCCCAACTTATATGGAGAATATCTTGGAGTGCGATGAGCGTCATCCGTGTGTATGAAAAGCTCGGAAAGCCAAAAACGAAAAAAGAGGCAAATTTCAGTCCGTATCAGAACATTAGAAAAAAGCAGCTAGTATCAGCGGTATACCGACGGTACACCGAGGTGTACCACCGGTACACTGAAAATGGTGAAAATTGTTCCAGCACCGATTTTTCGATATACCGCCAATATACCGAAGTCGGGGACTGAAGCCGAAAAATGACATCTTATCAACTCTGTTGGATCCTAATCAACGGACCAGATGGCTACGGAATTCGGGGACTTTAGATAGATTGTTCCTAACCCTAATTCCCATCAGAATCTACCAAAGAGAAAGATCAAAGGGAAAGAGTTCTCAAGTTTGTAACTTTCAAATAAGAGAGAGAATGTTGGCTATTTTGAAGGAAAATCATTTTGGGTCACTGTTCTCGTCATCTTTGTTCTTCGATAACCTCTTGTAATCCGTTTTTATTACTTTGAGTAGTTGCGGTGATCCGGTCAAATCGGTAGAGAAGTTTGTAGAGGGTGTAATCTTCTAATTTATTAGTGAATGTTTTTTTAGAGTTGGATGCCGATAGCCCCGTAGTTTTCCAACAAGGATTTTTTTACGTCAAAATTGTATGTCTTTACGTTTGACTTTTCTGTTGATTTGGGCAAGTTGATTTTATGTTTTTTTTGGTTCTCTCACAATCTCTTGGTGTTGGAGAACGGTTTTCGCGTTTCGTTCCCAACAGAGTGATATCAAATCTTTAGATTTATATCAGTATCAGGTGTCATAGTTGACAGTCAAAGCAAGCAAAAGAGATGGATGCAAAGTCAGTGCGCGTGGTAAACCTAAACGGTTCAAATTACTACGATTGGCGGAACGAGATAAAAGATTTGTTATTCTTTAAGAAGCTACATATTTCGGTATTTTCTTTCGAGAGGTCCAGAAATAAATCCAATGATGACTAGAAGTTCGAGCATATACATGTGTGCGGGTATATCAGCAATTCGTAGACGAGAACGTGTACAATCAAATCGTCAATATTGAGCACGCAAGGACACTATGGGACAAGCTGGAACCCTAGTACGCGAAAAAGATTGGGGTAAACAAGTTGTTCTTGATCTGATAAATAATGAATCTGAGGTACAAAGATGGTTCCTCCATTATGGATCAATTAAGTTACCAGTTATCCTCTAGGGAGTAAAGTTCGACGAAGAAGTTCAAAGATTTGGTTGTTGTGGACATTGGCCAGACTCGTTGAAGACCGTACGAGTGTCAATGATCGATTCTGCTTCATAAGACGTGGTTAGTATGGAGTTCACCAAAAGCTGCATGGTGTTAAATAAAAAGATGCGAAAAAAATCTTTGGACACTTCATCCACATTCCATTTAGAGGTGCTTGTTTCAGAGAGCCGTGGCATGGGTAAGAGCAATGATTCGGACGATGGCAGAGATAAGAGCATAGACAAGTCCAAAAGTCGGTACGAGGACTCCGAGTGCTACTATTGTGGTAAGAAGGGCCACATCAAGCAAAACAGTTTCGCTTCGAAGATAGAGAGAAGAAAAAAGTGACAAAGGGAAGCAGAGTGAGAAAACAACAACGGCCACCTCAGCACGTGGAGGCGACGTCATTATCGTAGAAGATGAGGTATCATGAACCTTGACTGCGATGACAGTTCTTGGGTGGTGGATATCTCACAACAGGACATTATTTGCTACATACACAGCAAGAGACCGTGGAGTGTTGAAGATGGAAAACAAAAATGTGTTAGAAGCTATTACTATTGGAGATGTGCATTTAAAGACAAACACAAGAACAACTCTTATGCTTAATGATGTTCGTCATGTCCCCAATATTCTTGTCACGATCCGCTACCCAAATTGTTGGGCCGGGCCGAGTCATGTCCAGACTACGCTTGAGATAAAGCGTAGTAAGCTGTTCTAAAGATAACAAGGAAAGACTAAAATGTGCTAACAGTTCTATATGTAATAAAGAGTCATAAATGTTCCAAACACAAAAGTCATCTCATATATAAGTAAGTCCAAGTACAAGTCCGAAATGTAAAGCTGGATACAGGTCCAGTCACAAAATACATAGTCTAATACATGACTACTCTCAAAAGTCCAAAATAAAATAGACAACTAGACGAGTTTCCCCGCAGGTACATCCTCGTAAGCTAAAGCCTGGTCCTCGACAGTAACTCTATAATATGAATCACAGAGCAACTCCTCCTCAGTAAGAATACCTACAACGTTATCCTGTCAGGACGGGAGCAAGTGTTGATTCTAACAAACATATAATACTGATCATGTGATGGAAAGAAATGACATATCATGTTTATCCAGTTTTAGATACATTTTTATCAAGGCAAAAATTATTTGTTTAAAGTTTAAAACTGTAATAGGTGAGTGATCAGTCAATAGGTAATCAGGATGTACAGTGGTACATATCAATTTTCTGAAGTGTACATACGTACCCTTAACGGCATCGGTGTATGTCCATACACAAATGCGGGATCAGACATACGACAAAGTTACATATAGAATGTAACAGTGCTCGGTAAATACATACGGAGAAGGGGGACATGATCACGTATACTACTAACAGTTTCCCCTTAACCCGTTGTTTAAACATGTGAGAGATATAAAAACTATCCTAAGCATGGTAGAGACTGAAAGTAATATAACATGTAAAGTTTTAACTTGCTACCCCAAGGATCAGCATTTAACATGGTTGGAAAATCACAGTTTATTGTTATAGCAGTATGTAAAGTTTGTAGAGGTACTTGCCTTTAGCAAAGCAAAGCAGCGATAAAAATGCTATAGATGCCTGGTGACTCGTCACTGTAGAAATAACACATAAACTTAGTTTTTATACTGAGTTAAACACTAAGACACTAGTTGTGTGGTACGACTTTCTGACTGGACACCTAGCCAAATGATGACTTTAGCATAGGAGACCAATTTGAGGTGACACAATACTCTAACTAACTTTCTAGGGCCTTTACACTAGTGCGGAGTGAGGTCCAATACGTCTATAACTCAAAACAACACAAAACATTGAAAGTCGTAATTATTCAATAAATAAATCAAACTGTACACTGTGTTCCAACAATTTTGGAGATAGACAAAATGCTCAATTTTATATAAAATAAAATACCAAAATGATCCTTGTTAATTATAGAAATTTATACTAATTTTTTTGGAATTTATAAACCTTCATAAATATTTATTAAAAATCAGCAAACATATGTATCCTGAAAATGAGTTCTGTTTTCCTATTTTTATAAAATACTAAAAGTACTTATTAAATGCTAGAAAAATTATAATAAATTAGCTAAATTAACATAGTATTTAAATACAATTTTTTCCAGATTTTTACAGCAATTAAAATATATATAAAAATTCAAAAATAGCAAGTAATAATTTTTGGAAAATAATTAATTAATTATTTACTATTTTGTCCATGTATTCAAAATTGAACCGAAGTCCAGATACAGGATCCAGAGCCATGAATCAAGTCCAATATGACTTGTACAGACTCTGAATGTATTAGACACAATTGGGCCCAAAAATCCATGCTAGGCTTGGACATCAATTGGTCATAATCAATAAAATTACAGGAATTTAAATATAAATAATATATTTTAAAGTGATAAAATTGCAAGTCACAAAATATACAATAAAATAACTTGTGAAATTTTACATAATAATATTTTGTACAAGATAGAATTTGAAATACATACATAAAAATACAACAACAATATTTATATATATACATATAAATATATAGATATTTATATATATATAATGGATATATATATACATATAATAAATATACATACGTATATATAAAAGTACTAAATATAATAAATACATGTATATATATATATATATATATATATATATATATATATATATATATATATATATATATATATATATATATATATATATATATATATATATATATATATGTAATGGATATATATATACATATAATAAATATACATATATATTTTTATATATATATATATATATATATATATATATATATATATATATATATATATATATATATATATATATATATATAAAATTTTATATATATATATATATATTTTATATATATATATATATAAAATTTTATATATATATATATATATATATATATATATATATATATATATATATATATATATATATATATATATATATATATATATATACAAATACTGTATATATATATACATATAAAATAGTATATATAATAATAATATATATATACATAAATACATATATATATATATATATATATATATATATATATATATATATATATATATATATATATATATATATATATATATATATAAATACATATATACATATATACATATATACACATATAATAAAATAAAATAAAAACAAAAACAAAATAAGAAGAAGAGGGAAAGGGGGGCTCGAACTCGGGTCAGGGCAGGGGGGTGTTAGGCGCGGTCGAGCTGGCCAGGGGATCAGCCCGAGTCATGTGTTAGGGAATGGGTTAGGGTTAGTTTTAAGTTAGATTTTAGGTTAATGGATTTTAACCCGATAGCAGCCCAGTAACCCGTTAACCCAATAGTCCTGTGTCCTGACAGTTAAGGACACAAGGATACACGAGTCTCGTGTCTGGGTCATGCACGACACGCACGGGTCGAGTTGGACATTGTAGAGACCCTAGAGGGGGGGTGAATAGGGTCAAGCTAACTAATCAAGCACTTAGCACAAGCTAATTGGCAATTTAAAAATATAAGTGCAAGAGAAGAAGTAAACACAATACCGACACCCGATATATCCTGGTATCCTCCTAAGAGGCAGTCCAGTCCCGGAACTCTCTCCGGCTTTAATCCACTATTTGAGCAAATAGTTACACACGAGTTTGGATCCGAAGAACTCGCCAATTTCTTACACAAGAGCTTTAATCCGAAGGGCTCTCCGACTTCAACCGAGAGTTTGGATACGAAGACTCCCCAACTTCAACCGAGAGTTTGGATACGAAGACTCTCCAACTTCAACCTTTCACAATAGGTTTTGATCTCCTTACAATAGGATGAAGATCTCACTTTTCAACTCAATAACTCTAACACAATTTTTGTAGATGGCAAATAAAGGCTTTGTAGAGTTGTATGTGGATAAGCTTTGGTGGTTTGGAAATTTTTAGGCTCAAAGCATCAACCTTGAATGAAGGAGTTCAAGGCTATTTATAACCAAAGCTTGAAAAGAAGCCAAAGGCAACTTTTCAGCCACGAACCGGCATACCGCCGGTATGATCCGGCATACCGGCGGTATACCGGTCTGGAATTGCAACGGCTAGAAATAGAGCCGTTGGGATCATTAATTACTGGAAATCCGACCGTTGGAATTTCAACGTTTCGGAAGCGGTATACCGTCGGTATGATCCGGTATGCCGTCGGTATGCCGGTTTTGTAAACAGAAACTTTCTGCGAACAAAAACCGGTATACCGTCGGTATACTCCGGTATACCGTCGGTATACTCCGGTATACCGTCGGTATGCCACTTATCCACCAAAAATGATCCTGGGCTTATTTCTGCCCTAGCTTTCGATTTTGCCATCCATTTCTTGTGTTTACAAATATTCCTAAGACTCATTACAGACTCCAGATATACTTAGACAGGTGCAGGCTTCTTCAGAGTCTTGAAATGATGATGGCATGGCTTGGCTTCTTCCTTTGAAAGGTGCTGGCTTTTCTCTTGGCGGCAGCTGTCCAAAGATATCCAGTTTGTAAAAACTGAATACCTTTCGGGGGCTTCGCCCCCGAACCCCCGACGAGGGGCGCTGCCCCCTCGACCCCCGTCCGCTGACCGGGCAGCGGAACCCCCGGTGCGTGGCTCAAGAGATGTCGTCGGGTGGTTCAGAGAAATCTTGTGGGATCCGTCGTCTTTGGCCCACCATAATTTCTTCATTGCATATGTCCACATTGATCTTGCTTATTGCTTTTCTGCATGTACATGTTAGACGAACAAAGCAATATACATAGTAGCAAGTATGATAAATTAAAGCACATTAGGACTATGCAAAGTTTAAGTATAAGTGCTAAGGTGATGGCATAAATGTTAGTGATATCATAATGATTAAACTTAATTGAATGACCACAATCAAAAATATAGTTTTGATTTTGGCAACCCAATTAAATTTAAGATAGATAAGCTCATATCACTAAGATGTAAACCAATGGGCACATATCACCAAAGATATAAGTATAAGTGGAAATGCTATAGTGATAGTATGAAGATTAGTGATAATAAAATGCTAAACTTAACAGATTAACCATATTCAAAAATATGATACAATCATTGGGCCAACAGACATGTCCAGACTTACCACTAGGTTCGTCAGGACGCGGTGAGTCGCATATGTGAAGACGAGACACGAAAACGACACGAAAGAGAACTGACACGTACGTGTCCAAGTCGAGCGGGCTGTTGGTGCGGCGACAGGGCGGAGGAAGCGTGTCACGACCCGCACCCTTATGAGGGGCACAAGCACGTGGGTACGTCCAGCCTACACCGCAGTATCAGCGGTAGAACGATGTATATAAGGTCTGTAAATACTACGACTAACAGTATAAAGGTACCTGTACAGTATATACACTCTGAGTAGAGGTGACATAGCAATACAGTCTCAATCACAGAATAAAACTAAGGTAGATTGCACAGAAGGAAACATATGATAGATGAAAAGGGAATAAGTCCAAGATCCAACACAAGCCCGGATATATATACAACATCACAGGATCTCAAAATATAACATAGAAGCTACAGTCTGATAATGCTAGCTGGATCGCAGTCCAGGCAACCCAACTAATCTACACTACTCTGGGAGTACAAAGTCTAGTGGCTCTACTATAAGGCCACGGTCCTGGACTACTCCATCTAGCTCGAGCCCATAATAGGTCGAGCAGTCTGCCTCAGAGTCATCTATAATATATCATAACGGTATCCTGTCAGGAAAATGAGCAAGTACAAGCACTAACAGCTGTTCCATGTGAATTGACAAATTCTATACGAGATAGTATAATGAACTACAAGACAAAGATATATGAAGACTTGGGAACCATTCGGAAACTGAGCTGCAACCCTTAAACCAAACAAGGACCGGGGTTGTAACCCTTCTCCTGAGCAGAACTTAGTCTCCAATCAAGGTACAATAAAAAGGCATGTAGAACATGTGAGTAACTGAATATCATAGCATGGTGGAAAAGTACTGAATGTTGAACAGAACATGATATATGATAAGATAAGTAAATATAAAATGTGCCTTGAATTATTAGAGCGTTATGTGATCGGCAAGGAAATCATGGTAGGGTTATCCACTTAGCCCGGCAATCCGCGGTGACCTCAACGGAAAGTCATGTCGGCCAACCTGGATAACATGGACATGGAGGTATCTGCTACACCCTACGTGAGGTGAGAGTGGCGCAAGCAAAATAGTGACATGGGACTTTGATCACATAACCCCTAATAATTTTCCATCCCCGAGTAGTATAATGGACCTGGACATGACACGTCATGACACGGGATTCCCTAGGAGGATAGCTACTCCCTCTCAGAAATTGGTGTCTATACAAGTACAGGAAACAAGACAGAAAATGTACATATATACCAAGAAAATCCAGGAACAACATCTCATGTCATGATCCAACGTATACTAGTCCGTGAACTATCGTGACTGGAAATCAAGTAAGACACTACAACTGAATCGGATATAGCAGATATCAAGACAATGAAAACTATCAGTGAATGTACTCGCCTGCTGTCCTGAGCTGTAGGGTATATCAAAGCTTAAAGTGGTAATCAGAGACCTAAAGATGAGATATTGCATGTTAATTTAGGTTTAACAAAATTATGAATGATTTATGATGAATAATATGAAATCTAGGTCAACTAGGTCTCACTGAGTCACACTAATTTCTGTCAAGTCAATCTAGGTCAAACTAGGTCAATCTGGGTCAAGGGTTAACTTATAGTTGACTTTTGGTCAAAAAGTCAACTCTGGTCAACTCTGGTCAATACTGAGTCAACCCTGGGTCAACCCTAGGTCAAACAAGTCAAATGTTGACTAACAGTTGATTTTCAGTCAACTGGTCAACTCTGGTTTGGTTTCGGTCAATTCTAAGTCAAGTATTGACTTGAAGTTGACTTTCGGTCAAAAAGTTAACTATTGGTCAACGGAGGTCAAGACTAGCATAAACTGCCCTTATCTAAACATTACCTACCAAGACAACCTACATCTAACCCCATCTTAACAATCAAAACCCCAAACTTAGACTTACCCCAATACCTTACATTTACCCTTACCAAGGTAAATACCAATACCTTGTCCATTACAAAGGAAATCCCTCTAGATCTCAGGATACTAGCCTAGGTTTCTTAGGATAGCTAGACACTAACCTATCTAGTCATTACCAACCATAAAATCCAGGTATCTAACCCATCCAGTCCATCTTATGGTCCATGTTGGTCATCCCAACATTACCTTACCCTCTCATTCTCACATCTCACTAAACACTCACACACACAAACTCACTCACTCATAACACCCATAATACCACACTTATAGGTTCTCCTATAGGTTCACACACATGCTCACACCTATAGGCTATTGGCTACATATATAGGCTCTCACACACACACACATAGGCATATATATAGGACTGTTTTGGGACTGATTTGAGGGTGATTTGGGGACAGGTTTAGGAGCAATTAAGGACTGAAATTTAGGACAGGAAATAGGCTAAACAAGGGCTGGTATGGGGCAGCTTCATGGCTGATATGGGGGTGCCAATGGCTGTCCAATTAGGACAGCACAAGGCTGAATTTAGGACTGGTTTGGGACTGCTAAGATGGTGGTTTGGGGCTGCCATTTGGGCTGAAACAAAGGACTGTTTGGGGCTGAGTTTAAGAGTGGTTTGGGACAGCCTAAAGGCTATTTAAGGGTGCTTATATAGGCTACTATGGGGGACAGGTTAAGGGCTGAAATTGGTGGTTTGTAGGGCTGAATTTAGAGCTAAAATGGGACTATTATGGACAGCTATAGGGGCTAGTTTGGGGCTGAAATTATGGACAGGTTTGGGACTGCCTATGGGGGCTGATTTTGGGCTGTGTAAGGGTGGGTTTTGAGGCTGTTTAGGGGTAGTTTAGGACTGGTTTTGGGCAGCTATGGGGTGAACCATGGCTGCCAACAGCAGCTAGTTCCCCCCTTATCACCACTCTCTAAACTCTCACTCTCTCTAACTCTATACAAACACAAAACACACAATACCAACACCAACACCACTCACACATACACTAAATATGAATATTACACTCCACAACACTAACACAAATATGAATTAGAATGCCTAAATCACTTAGATACAAAATCTAATTATTCTAGAAGTGTCCAAAATTGGGGAAAACTCAAGGACACGATCACAAACTCTAACTTCTCCTAGGACACTCCAAACGGACTCGAACTTGACACAAATAGGGACACGAACCCGGGGATCAATCCTACGGGGTCCAATCTAAATATTATGATGAAAAGAATAAGTTAGAGAATAGGTTGTACCAATCGGAAGATGGATTCCAAATGGAAAATTCCTCTGACACGGCTCCGACACAAGGAATTGTATAGGACACACCCACTTCGCTTCTTGCTCCCAAAAGCTTGGAGAATCACTACTTGGGATAGAGGAAGGGTTGGATGGAAGAAAAATGGAAAGAAGAGAATTATTTAGAGATGATTTCTAGGAAAATCCTATTCTTTACTTGGAAGAAAACTTATAGAAGAAGAAGAAGAAGAATTTGAAGTGAAAGAATGGAAGAAGGAGAGAGAAGTGGCCGACCCTATAAAGGGGGTTTGGGCTCCTTGCAATTTATAAGTTTGCCCCTCACTTTACTTTCTAGCTAAGTTAACCTCCTAATTTGGTTTTGGGAGTTAGTTTAGTCCAAATAAAAATCATACTTAAGCCTAAACACTCATGTGGGATTAGTCCAAACTCCTAAACCTAAAAGTTAAGTTTGGTGGGCCATGGCTAATTAAAGTGTTAAACACAACTCAAGTCGAAATTCTCCGGAGTCCCGAATTAAGTCGGAATGCGATGAAATTCGAACCCGACTCCTATAATCATTAAATATTAATATTCATGAAATAAAAATTCCCAAAAATATTCAAAAGTGGAAAATTACCATTTTACCCCTATCTTGGAAAAGTGAGGGTGACAAGTCTATCCACCTTAAAAAAATTCGTCCTCGAAATTAAAACCAAACAATAGTAAAATATCAAAATCACAAGTCATGGCTTAAAATTTAAAATGATTAAAATCTCAAAAATCCAAGCATGAATTAAATGACTAAAATTATAAAAATTTAAAATTACTCTCAAATAGAAACTGGGTGCTATAAGTCTATCCACCTTAAAAGAATCATCCTCAAAAATTAAAACAAGTAAACACACAAAAAAATCATGCAAATCGATAATCGTATGCGTCTTTCCAATCATCATGATACTCAGAATCTCCGTCATGCCAGTGAGCAAGGCTATGATAATCACAGAGTCCTCAACTACGGTACATACCTCTAGAATTATGGTATTTAAAATTTTCGCATTACCGCATGCTTGGCAGCAAAAACCTTAAATTCCCACACCCGAGAAACACGACCATAATTCGACTATATGTCCTCACTATGCCTGCTAGCATGACCCTAGAGTATTTTAAAATCTCATAATCGAGGCGACCTAGCCCATACGACTTATCTTAGAAGGAAATCACATCACAAGAACAAATTTTCATCCAACGATCAAAGAACAGATAGAATCGGAGTTCAAGACAGTTTATAAGAAGGCAATTGCGGGAAGAAGATTCGAAATATCGGAACCTGCTATCTGCTTTGCTACTTCCTGAGTGGGCTCAACTGTCATGGCGAAAGCACTCCCCTGCTGGCCTCCTCTAGCCTGCTGCACTCTGTCCTGGTCTCTTCGGATTCCACTAGCGTGGCAATCCCTTAGCTGGTGGTCAGGTGCCCCACAGTATAGACAGACGCCCAACCTCTTCCTACAAGCCTCTCTAGTGTGCCCCGGCTTCCCGCAGAAGCCGCACGGGGTAGCCGGTCTCTGGCCCTGTCCCTGGTATTGCTGGGCCCGAGCTGGTGCCTGCTGAATCTGTAACAGAGACTGCTGCTGAAATGGCCTCTGCTGATGCTGAAAGTGGGGGCGCTTGGCTGGTCCAGCACTGGAACTCGCCCCCATGGTATCATCGTTCCTCTTCGGCTTGAGGCCGAAGTCCTCCTCTGCAATCTGTGCGTCCATTAATATCTGATCGAACGTCGCATCACGGCGACCCGAGGTGCGGATGCGCACTGCATGAATAAGTCCCCTACGGAACTTACGAGCCTTCTGCCCCTCATCCTGGATCATATCGAGAGCGAACCTACTAAGGCGGAAGAACTCTGCTACATACTCGTCCATCGACGAGTTCCCCCTGCACTAGACCCACGAACTAGCCCTCCAATGCTGTAAGAGGCACGTCCGGGAAGAACTTCTTCTTGAAGAGCCTCCGAAAGTCCTTCCATGCCAGCCCTCTCACCGATGCACGAGGATCCGTACGGTACCACGTCAGCACGATGTCGAAGAATCGGCTGGCTGCGGCTGAAACCCAAAGTCCTCTAGGAAGCTCTGCTAGCTCCATACTCCGCTGCACGTCCTCTAGCCAGTCGTCTGAATAAAGGATGCCCTCCGTGCCCATGAAGTCCCTGGAGCTCATCTTCTTAAAGTCTAATACTGTCCCTGGCCTGGACTGCTGCTGGTACGGCTGCCGGCCAGTAAGGCCCTGCACCGTACCCGGTGCCACTCTCTCCACGGTTGTCAGTGCAAGCTGATACGAGTTCTCCATGCTCTGCCTCAGCATCTCAATCTGACGGTGTGACGCCTCCGTCTGGCGCTGCGATGCCTCTGCCTGGGCTCGCTGTGTCTCCATCTTCTGCTGAAGGAGAAGGAACATATGGTGTGTATCCGTCGGTATCGGGGGTGGTGGCAGCAGTATCTCTGGAACGGTGACCGAAACCCTCTGGAGTGGAGGTGGAAGACCTCCCTGTGCAACTGCCAGGGCCTCCGGGATAGTGGAATCACTGGGGGCAGTCTCGTGAACCTCCTCCTCAGTCTGGTCGGATCTCTCGGGCAAGCTACTCGATCTAGTGGCCTGCGGGTGTGTCTTCGTCATCTTGGAAATGAATTGAAGCAAAGAGATCAATATGGCACATGAGAAGACATTATCAAAGAAGGACAGTTAATTTAATACAAGGGGAGTAATCATGATAATCAAAAGATTGAAAAAAAATTTCTAGGTGTGATTGAGAAACTCCTATCGTATCCTAGGTCCTACGTCCTAATTGCAAGCTCGTAATTAGTACTCTAAGTCGAGCACCATTACGAGATTGTACTAATTGCGACACCGGACCTGCATGGGCCACCAAAAAGCGTCGGCATCGCGGTGCTGGGGTGGCGCTGCACTCGCCTTGGCATGACAAACTCGTCGGTGGTGGTTGATGGTGGTGTAGGCGGCTGTGGGGGTGGCGCTAGGGGTCGCCGGAGTTAGGGTTAGAGTTAGGATTCTCGTCGGGGAAGAAGGAGTGAAGGCGGCGCTGTGGGGGGTCGTGGTAGTGTGCTAGGGTTAGGGTTTGGTCTGGGAGGATATTTATAAGGGGAAGGAGGTCGGTTGTGGGGCTGGAGCTGACCGGAAAAGGCGAGTGAAGTCGGTGGTCGTCGGAGCAGCTGGCCGGTCGTCCGGGGCAGTTGGAAGGAGAGAGAAAGAAACGAGGGAGGGGGGTCGGGTTTGGCAAATTACAGCAAGGTCCCCCTGTCACTTCCCGTTCCCAGAATACGTATTTTTAATACATGTACTGCTTCAATATATTTATTTAATATTTATCCTGTATTGTTCTGTAATTAAACCCCTTTAATTTTTATGTTAATTAATTTTTTGCAATTTTATTTCCGTATTTTATTTCCTGCTTTTATACGCTGCTTTAGCTATGCTTTGGGTTCGGCTTGGATTGGATTAGTATGTTGGTTCATCATGAACCGAAACAAACCCCCACCTACCACCACCTCTTCATTTAAAATCCCAAACCCTTTCTCTCTCTTCATTACTCTCCTTCACCATTACTCCTCTTCTTTCTCATAAACATTTCCCTACCTACCAGTCGCCTAGGCAAGTGCCAACTTGCTTCTTGATGGATCTCCATTTTTATTGTTCCATTATCTTTCTCTCAGGATTTTTAGATACTTTAGTACTTAGCATTTTCAATTTCCATGGCTCATTTCTTGTAAATCTAAGTTTAAAATAATTTTCGGATTTCTTAGGTTTTGATCTAGTAACTTTGTTATTTTTCAAGTTTGGATGGTTCCATGTTGTAGAGGATTTCGTTCTACCCCATTTTGACCTATGGAAGTCCAGTTTTGGACTTGGAATGATGGAATTAGGGAGCTCGGAAGCAATGGCTTCCCATGGTTCTCCTTCTTAGAAAGTGGAGAAGAAGAACAGTGCTTGACCATATGAGTTTTCATACGGCAAGTCTCCCTTGACCGCATGGGCTTAGTTAGCCGCATGAGCTTAGATAGCCGCATGGGCTTAGTCAGCCGCATGAGACCTATCTGCCGCATGAGTTTTAGCTAGCCGCATATGCATTCAGTTCCACAGCCGCATGGCGCTGCATGACTTTTCAGCCGCATATAGGCTTGCACCTATTCAGCCGCATGGAATTTCCTCTGGCCGTAGGGGCGCAAGTCATCCGTAGCCGCATGAGATATTTCTCAGCCGTATGGGCGCGCGTTGCTTGCAGCCGCATAAATTCGAAACCCGAGCCGCATGAGGCCAGTCATCCGCAGCCGCATGAACTCCCATTGTATCTTAGCCGCATAAAGCTTATTTGCATCCAGCCGCATAGGCTTGTTCTTTGAGCCCCATATGAATTGTTATTCCCAGACCGCATAGATGGAGTCCGACTTGCCTAGCCGCATAAATAGACATCTGCCTATGACTGCCCATAATGCCCTTTTGGCTGATTTTGTCCCGAGTTGGCATTAATTAAACATAAATTGTTATTTTGGCATTAATTGACATTGATTGACATCTATTACCATTGATTGATTGACTTGGCATTTATTAACATTAATTATTGTCTTGACATTAATAAACAGGGATTGTTATCTTGATTTAGTAAATTGATCATACGTTCCTAGTTGGAACTAAGAGACTGGCTAGTCGTCTTATTAAATTGAATGAATGAGACACGTTCATATCATGAACTATCGTAATCGACTGGCTGATCCCGAATATTGGCATACAGGCACATGTAGGTTTCAATTTATTTATTTATTTATTTTACAAGTGTACTTTATGGTGAAGGCATGATTATTCCGTGGTTAGTTTTGATTGTTGCATTACGCTATGTAAAACCTACAACCTAACCGCACGGGTATCGTTGTAGAGTTGTGCATATCGTACCCCGTACGAAAGTACTCATTCTGAATAACCATGATCCACGGCATGGGACTTCACTCAACGTAGAGACTATTAAGTTAAATAAAATAATGATTGCATGGAGAGAATAGATTTCTGAGTTCTTATATGCAGCCCTCTTGGGACTATTAAGTGCCCGACAGGCCGGCTGGTTCCCACGGGTACTGCAAATCTACCACACGGGCAGGGAGCGGTAGCTGCTTATATTATTTAATTGTACATGGTATACTAACGAATAGCGTTCCGTTGGAACTCGTCTAAATACATGATTGGCACAATTGATTGATTGGATAGACTAGCCTTGCTTGCACATAGTAAGAACTGAGGAATCCTTTATTGCATAATTCCAGGATAACTTGGAACTCACAGTAGCAAGTCGTAGTAGTTGCATGGCCGTTTAAGTGGATTTGTTTGTGTACTGTACCTACTCTGTTACCTAACTGAGATGATCAGAATGTCAGGACATGACGGGCCAACTTCTGTCCTTGTTTGGTTGGGAGGTTGGTTCGAAGTGTCGTAATGTTATGTGAATCCTAGTAGATAGCAGAGATCTATTATCATATTCTCTTATCACTGGCATCATTCCTCATATCGTGCTTCCTTGCGGTACTTGCTATTAGAGGTCTAACCTCTCTGGTTTTGCATGGCCAGATTTAGAGCCGGTCCCCGAGGATCCAGCTTACTTCTACCTCCAAGATGGTCAATACTAGAGGGATGATCGCAGGAGGACTCGAGTGGGTTCCTTACTTCTCCGCTCATTTTGTTAAATACTTTATACTTTGTCGTTTGGCACCGACATGTTAGTCGGATTGTCTTGTACCTATTTTTGCATAATTGTAACTAAGTCAGGCTGCAGCTGATAATAATTGTGTATACTTACTACATCATCTGGCTGTGTTTTGTAAAGCCAGATATCAAGAATATTTTGACTGAGCGTTTGGGACGCCTTACTGCTTTATCTTTCATGTTCTCTATTTCTGTTTCTTGTTTGAATGATTGAGACAATAGATGTGAAGTGACCATAGTGAGACTTTTATGTAGTATGCACCCCCTCGTCTTATTAGACAGCATTGATCGTATTATACGGTATTCATCTACCCGTAATACGTAGCTGGCTGAGTCATTCCTCCGCTCTCCAGTATTCTGGTTCTGGGGCGTGACAAGGTTTTAGTGGTGGCCTATGCAGGTTTGATTTTAGACTTGTGGGGTATTTTAATAGGATGTCTCAATCACACATGTTCCTCCTTGATCTCATGATTCGTTGGTTCTCAACTCCAGCTTGACATTCCAGTATCCCTTGACTTCATTGATCCTTCGTGTCCGGTCGTTTGATTGTTCTCTTGTCCCTTTTCTTAGGGGCACTTCGTCCGCACCTGTCAGAGCTGGACAGCAACAACATGGATAGCATGGACAACATGACCAGATTGGTCAGCAACAAGGGCCAGTACTACCCCAAGAGGCTATTCAAGAAGAAGTGATAGTGGAAGCAGCAGCTGGATCGCAGTATCCGGAGGTTCCACCACCACCAACAGTTCTACCTACTCCCGTGGAAGTGGACACACCGGCCCTTCTGGAGATCATAAGAGAGATGATGGCTACTCAGCAACACCAGATGTTAGCCCAGCAGCGCATGCATGCTCAGTTACAATAGCAGAACGTACTACTCAACCAAGGATTACAAACGGCTTTGGAAAGAGGGGCAAGGCCAGATTCAGGAGCATCAACCAGATTTTGCAAGTTCAACCCCCGTCGTTTTCAGGGCACGGAGGATGCCATCTCAGCAGATGCATGGCTTAAGGACATTGAGGCTATTCTGACGGCGGCTAAGGTACCGGCAGAAGAACGTGTGGATCAGGTGAAGTTGCTACTTCAGGATCTCGCACGTGATTGGTGGGAATCATAGGAAGTAGGTATCAGACGTCCCGTTGCTTGGGACAATTTTACAGCAAGGTTCAAGACAAAGTACTATGGAGTTGTGGTCCAGTTTGAGCTACAACAGAAGTTTATCAACCTCAAGCAGGCCGGCAAGACAGTAGATGCTTATGCAGCGGAGTTCTACAGATTGAGTAGGTTCGCCCCAGATATGGTAGCAACGGAGAGCCAGAGGGCTATGAGATTTCAGCAAGGGTTTCACCTGGAGCTCTTGCAATTGATAGAGGGACACAATTACCAGACTTTTGATGAGGTATTGACGGCAACCCGAAGGCATGAGATCACCATTCAGAGGATCACAGCAAGGACTGGAGGTCATAAGAGATCCCACAGTCAGATTGAAGGAGGAGGGGAAGCAGCGCCCCGAACAACAGCACCATCCCTTGGCATTCGTATTCACGATGTGGCAATACGAGGGCCAGCACCACCACCCAGGCAGCAGCAGCAGCAACAGAGGAAGAACCAGCAACCCCCAGCAGGCTGCACTTATTGTGGGAAGGTAGGGCACACTAAAGATGTATGTCGGACATTGAACGGACTGTGTTTGATATGTGGAAATCCAGATCATCGGGTTACCACCTGTCCCATGAATTCGAGGTCAGGAGGACCCATACAACAGTTTTTTGCTCTGCCAGCACCAGGGACAGGCCAGTATCGAAGACCAACAGTGGCAGTGAGACCATTGGCCCAGCGTCCATTGATGCCACAGGCTCAGATATTTCGGCAGCAGGGACCGCCGATGCAGCAACACCAGCATAGACCACCCCAGCATCATCAAGGCAGGGGCCAGCAACAGCACCAGGCTAGGCCACAGCATGGGAACCAGCAAGAAGGTCGAGGGCAGGCATTCATACTATCCTTGGAGGAGGCATTAGCATCGGGAGATGTTGTGGCAGGTAATATTCTCCTCGCCTCATATCTCGCAGTAGTATTGTTTGATTCGGGAGCATCACATTCATTTATATCTGCACAATTTGCGACACGGCTAGGAATGGAGTTCGAGGCATTGCCAGGGACATTGAATATACTCACTGGCAATAGGCTCGTAGAAGTTAGTAGAGTTATTCTAGCGTGTAGCGTTGTAGTTTGTGGGCATTCCTTACCCGCCCAGTTGATAGAATTTTCTGTTGAAAATTTTGACGTTATCTTAGGCATGGACTGGCTGAAAGACAGTCATGAGACAATAGATTGTCGTAGAGGGAGTGTATCTTTTGATATTCCAGGCATGAAGAGATTCACCTTAGTCAGATCAGAGGCAACTCAGCAAGAGCAGGGAGTAATAACAGCAATGGAAGAAGTTCAAGTCCCGAAGGTAGTTGAAGAGTTTCTAGACGTATTTCCCGAAGAACTTACAGGTCTACCACCGGTTAGAGATATTGAGTTCAGTATAGAATTGGCACCTGGAACTAAACCGATATCAGATCGAGTTTACAGAATGGCGGATTCAGAGCAGGCCAAAGTATATCAGCACATAGAGGAATTGAAGGAGAAGAAGTTCATCCAAGCTAGCATATCACCATGGGCGGCACCAGTGGTACTTGTGGGGAAGAAGGATGGGTCATCCAGATTGTGCATCGATTACAGGAAGCTTAACGTGGCAACAGTAAAGAACAAGTACCCACTACCAAGGATCGACGACTTGTTTGATCAGTTGAGCAAGGCTAGAGTTTTCTCCAAGATAGATTTCCGTTTAGGGTATCATCAAGTGAGGGTTCGGAAGAAAGATATTCCCAAGACAGCATTCAAGTCGAAGTATGGGCATTATGAATTCTTAATAATGCCGTTTGGTTTGACCAATGCTCCAGCAATATTTATGGACTTGATGAACCGCATCTTTATGCGATACTTAGATCAGTTTGTCGTTGTGTTTCTTGACGACATTCTCGTATACTCTGCCAGTGAAGAGGAGCATGAAGACCACCTCAGGAAAGTATTGCAGGTTCTGAGAGAGAACCAGTTGTATGCCAAGCTCAGCAAGTGTGAGTTCTGGATGGACCACATTTCATTTTTGGGTCACATCATATCAGGAGCTGGAGTAGCAGTAGATCCCAAGAAGGTAGAAGCAATAGAGAGTTGGCCAGTACCCAAGACCGTAGCAGATGTGCGAAGTTTCTTGGGATTGGTAGGATATTACAGGAGATTCGTATCAGACTTTGCAAGACTTTCAGCACCCATGACCCGCTTGACACGGAAGGATGTACCATTCGTCTATTCGGCAGAATGTCAGGCATCATTTGAGAATCTGAAGCAGAATTTGATATCAGCGCCTATTCTTACATTGTCAGTTGGACCCGAAGGTTTTACTGTATATTGTGATGCGTCAGATAAAGGACTCGGATGTGTCCTTATGCAACATGGAAAGGTGATAGCATACGCATCTAGGCAACTTCGAGACCACGAGAAGAATTATCCAACTCATGATTTGGAATTGACAGCAGTAGTATTTGCTTTGAAGCTATGGAGGCATTACTTATATGGTGATCGAGTGGACATGTACATAGACCATAAAAGTCTGAAGTACATCTTTACCCAGAAGGAGCTGAACATGAGACAGAGAAGATGGTTAGAGCTGATCAAGGATTACGACGTGGAGCTTCAGTATCATCCAGGCAAGGCTAATGTGGTAGCAGACGCCCTTAGCCGGAGAGGCGGCGCATTTATGTTAACAACACAGAGGCATATCTTAGAAGACCTTCAAGAGATGGGTATCAAAGTTATACTTCCTAGTGATGTAGGAGTTCTAACAAGTCTACAAGTTCAATCTGACTTGGTAGACAGGATCAAGGCAGCTCAGGCACAGGATCCAAGGATTCCGAAGCTTAGAGCAGAATGTGAGTCAGGACTCAGAAAGGAGTTGAAAATTCATGAAGATGGTACGCTTAGGTTTGGATCGCGTCTATGTGTGCCTAGTGGAGATATTAGACAGGAAGTTATGGCAGAAGCTCACAGTTCTCAGTATTCTATACACCCTGGAGGGACCAAGATGTACCAAGATATCAAGCAGCACTTCTGGTGGAATGGAATGAAGAGGGAGATAGCTAGATTTATTTCCCGTTGCTTGGTATGTCAGCAAGTGAAGGCAGAACAGCAGAGGCCAGCTGGGTTATTGCAACCGCTTCCTATTCCGGAATGGAAGTAGGAACACATCACAATGGACTTTGTGACCGGTTTACCGAGATCACCAAGTGGTAAAAATGCTATTTGGGTGATAGTGGACTGGCTTACAAAGGTAGCACACTTTCTTCCTTTTAGAGTAGGGCAATCTACAGAAAAGTTGGCAGAGTTATATATGCAACAGATAGTCAGGCAGCATGGAGTCCCTATCAGTATTGTGTCAGACAGAGATACCCGTTTCACATCATATTTTTGGAAGAGTCTACATCATAGTCTGGGCACCAAGTTAAGATTTAGCACGGCTTATCATCCACAGACAGACGGGCAATCAGAAAGGACAATTCAAACTTTGGAAGATATGTTGTGAGCTTGCACCCTAGATTTTAGAGGATCTTGGAAAAGCCACCTGCACTTAGTTGAGTTTTCATATAACAACAGTTATCAAGCCAGTATCCAGATGGCGCCATTCGAAGCTCTATATGGTAAGAAGTGTAGGTCGCCCCTAGCAAGGGATGTTATCGGGGAGAGGAAAATGTTAGGCCCGGAAATGATTGTCCAGACAGTTGAATTGGTTAAGGGAATTAGAGAGCGACTTCGAGTTGCGCAGGATCGGCATCGTCATTGGGCGGACCAACATCATAGGCCGCTAGAGTTTTCTGTTGGGGACCACGTGTTCTTGCGGATCTCACCTACCCGTGGGGTCATTAGATTTGGCGTTCACAGGAAGTTGAGTCCGCGATACGTAGGGTCATTCGTTATCCTTGATAAGATAGGCGATGTTGCTTATCGATTATCTCTTCCACCTTCATTACGAGAGGTACATGACGTGTTTCATGTATCTCAGCTGCGAAGGTATGTATCAAACCCAAGCCATATCCTTGATCATTCTGAGCTGGTTGTTGGTACCAACCTGTCTTACGAGGAGCAGCATGTGTCCATCTTGGACCGAAGAGAGAAGATACTCAAGAACCGAACAATTAGCCTTGTCCGGGTTGCTTGGGGTCATCACTCTTTAGGAGAGTCAACGTGGGAACGTGAGGATGATATCCGATCACGGTATCTGCACCTGTTTGACTCACAAGGTATATTTTTTTCCGTGTACCTTGTTGTCTTGACCCCTCATGCTTGTCACCCTATGCGTAGAGCTACTTGATATCGTAGATTGTTAATACAGATATGTTATCTGCTAGTTAACATTGAAGAATGATTGCTTGCTCAAGTTTCTTGTACCTAGATTAGCTTAGTTTTGATATTCCTATTCTGCTTGGATTTGAAATTTCGAGGACGGAATTTTTCTAAGGAGGGTAGATATGTCACTTTCTGTTCCCAGAATACGTATTTTTAATACATGTACTGCTTCAATATATTTATTTAATATTTATCCTGAATTGTTCTGTAATTAAACCCCTTTAATTTTTATGTTAATTAATTTCTTGCAATTTTATTTCCGCATTTTATTTTCTGCTTTTATACTCTGCTTTAGCTATGCTTTGCGTTCGGCTTGGATTGGATTAGTATGTTGGTTCATCATGAACCGAAACAAACCCCCACCTACCACCACCTCTTCATTTAAAACCCCAAACCCTTTCTCTCTCTTCATTACTCTCCTTCACCATTACTCCTCTTCTTTCTCATAAACATTTCCCCACCTACCAGCCGCCTAGGCAAGTGCCAACTTGCTTCTTGATGGATCTCCATTTTTGTTGTTCCATTATCTTTCTCTCAGGATTTTTAGATACTTTAGTACTTAGCATTTTCAATTTCCATGGCTCATTTCTTGTAAATCGAAGTTTAAAGCATTTTTGGATTTCTTAGGTTTTGATCTGGTAACTTTGTTATTTTTCAAGTTTGGATGATTCCATGTTGTAGAAAATTTCGTTCTACCCCATTTTGACCTATAGAAGTCCAGTTTTGGGCTTGGAATGAAGAAATTAGGGAGCTCGGAAGCAATGGCTTCCCATGGTTCTCCTTCTCAAAAAGTGGAGAAGAAGAACAGTGCTTGACCGTATGAGTTTTCATACGGCAAGTCTCCCTTGGCCGCATGGGCTTAGTTAGCCGCATGAGCTTAGATAGCCGCATGGGCTTAGTCAGTCGCATGAGACCTATCTGCCGCATGAGTTTTAGCTAGCCGCATATGCATTCAGTCCCACAGCCGCATGGCGCTGCATGACTTCTCAGCCGCATATAGGCTTGTACCTATTCAGCCGCATAGAATTTTCTCTGGCCGCAGGGGCGCAAGTCATCCGTAGCCACATGAGATATTTCTCAACAGCATGGGCGCGCGTTGCTTACAGCCGCATGAATTCGAAACCCGAGCCGCATGAGGCCAGTCATCCGCAGCCGCATGAACTCCCATTGTATCTTAGCCGCATAAAACATATTTGCATCCAGCCGCATAGGCTTGTTCTTTGAGCCCCATATAAATTGTTATTCCCAGACCGCATAGATGGAGTCCGACTTGCCTAGCCGCATAAATAGGCATCTGCCTATGGCTGCCCATAATGTCCTTTTGGCTGATTCTGTCCCGAATTGGCATTAATTAAACATAAATTATTATTTTGGCATTAATTGACATTGATTGACATCTATTACCATTGATTGATTGACTTGGAATTATTAACATTAATTATTGTCTTGACATTAATAAACAGAGATTGTTATCTTGATTTAGTAAATTGATCATGCGTTCCTAGTTGGAACTAAGAGACTGGCTAGTCGTCTTATTAAATTGAATGAATGAGACACGTTCATATCATGAACTATCGTAATCGACTGGATGATCCCGAATATTGGTATACAGGCACATGCATGTTTTAATTTATTTATTTATTTATTTTACAAAAGCAGCATGTGTACTTTATGGTCAAGGCATAATTATTCCGTGGTTAGTTTTGATTGTTGCATTACGCTATGTAAAACCTACAACCTAATCGTACGGGTATCGTTGTAGAGTTGTGCATATCGTACCCCGTACGAAAGTACTCATTCTGAATAACCATGATCCACGGCATGGGACTTCACTCAACGTAGAGACTATTAAGTTAAATAAAATAATAATTGCATGGAGAGAATGGATTCTCGAGTTCTTATATGGCAGCCCTCTTGGGACTATTAAATGCCCGACAGGCCGGCTGGTTCCTACGGGTACTGCAAATCTGCCACGCGGGCAGGGAGCGGTAGCTGCTTATATTATTTAATTGTACATGGTATACTAATGACGAGCGTCCCGCTGGGACTCCTCTAAATACATGATTGGCGCAATTGATTGATTGGATAGACTAGCCTTGCTTGCACATAGTAAGAACTGAGGAATCCTTTATTGCATAATTCCAGGATAACTTGAAACTCACAGTAGCAAGCCGTAGTAGTTGTATGGCCGTTTAAGTGGATTTGTTTGTGTACTGTACCTACTCTGTTACCTAACTGAGATGATCAGAATGTCAGGACATGACGGGCCAACTTCTGTCCTTGTTTGGTTGGGAGGTTGGTTCGAAGTGTCGTGATGTTATGTGAATCCTAGTAGATAGCAGAGATCTATTATCATATTCTCTTATCACTGGCTTCATTCCTCATATCGTGCTTCCTTGTGGTACTTGCTATTAGAGGTCTAACCTCTCTGGTTTTGTATGGCCGGATTTAGAGCGGTCCCCGAGGTTCCAGCTTACTTCTACCTCCAAGATGGTCAATACTAGAGGGATGATCGCAGGAGGACTCGAGTGGGTTCCTTACTTTCTCGCTCGTTTTGTTAAATACTTTATACTTTGTCGTTTGGCACCGACATGTTAGTCGGATCGTCTTGTACCTATTTTTGCATAATTGTAACTAAGTCAGGCTACAGCTGATAACAATTGTGTATACTTACTACATCATCTGGCTGTGTTTTGTAAAGACAGATATCAAGAACATTTTGACTGAGCGTTTGGGACGCCTTACTGCTTTATCTTTCATGTTCTCTATTTCTGTTTCTTGTTTGAATGATTGAGACAATAGATGTGAAGTGACCATAGTGAGACTTTTATGTAGTATGCACCCCCTCGTCTTATTAGACAGCATTGATCGTATTATACGGTATTCATCTACCCGTAATACGTAGTTGGCTGAGTCATTCTCCCGCTCTCTAGTATTCTGGTTCTGGGGCGTGACACCCCCGAAGATTGGGGTCTTGCAAATTAACCCTAAGCCTAACAGTTTGCAAATTATTATTTGCAAATCACAATTAAAACAATTCACTAATTTGCAAACTGATATAATAACAATTTGACAAATTGCATAATGATATTAAAATAAATTTAAATATTACAAAATGATATATTTTGATTTAAAAATTATTTAAAAATTATTTAAAAATTCTAGAAAATTCCTAATAATTATTATAAATTATTTTAAAGCTAAATAGGTCATTAACATCTAATTAACACTAATTAAACCAAATTTAAAAAAAAGGGGCTGACAATTCTTTTCAACCTGGATTCGGTTGGAAGATTGGATGATGAGAGATTCTTCAATCTCTTTGGGAACTATCCGTAGAAGCTTTTTAAAGATTAGTTTTGTAATTTCCAAAGGAAGCAAGAAGTTTGGTCTCAACTATATGGAAGGGAGAGTACAGAAGCCACATGAGATAAACGTTGTCAGTGATGCGTCTACCCAGTTGTGGAACATGTGACTTAGCCATATCAACGAGAAATGAATGAGCTACTTGTTGAACAATAAACTGATTCTGGGGCTGAAGTTTACATAATTGGAGAGGTGCAAGCACTGCATGGCTGGAAAGCATAATAGTGTCTTTTTTTCAAAGTCACTCATCTTCAAGAAAGTCACACTCGGACGACTGTTGTTCGAAGGTAAAACAATTGGTGGTTCTTCCTTATTTTAAAATTTTTATTGATGATTGTTCTAGAAAATTTGGATCTATGCTATAAAGAGCAAGGATCATGTGCCACCTAGTTTCAAAAAGTTTCAGGCCTCTTTTGAAAGGAAGATGGGCAAGAAGTTGAAGTGTGTTTGGTCTGACAATGGCGACAAATACATTGGTCTGATTATTGTAAAGAGCAAGGGATTCAACTCCAGAAGTCTCTGCCAAAGACGTCTTAGGTCAATGGCATAGCCGAGCGCATGAACCAGACACTAATAAAGATGTTACGGTGTTTGCTCTTAGAAACAAAGTTACCGGACAATTATTGTAGTAACACTCTCAACAAGGTTGCTTAGTTATTGGTTTATCTTCTAGTGCTCCTCTGTAGGGTGATGCACCTGAAAATGTATGGTACGGCAATAAGCCATCATAAAGTCACATTCGAGTGTTTTGTTGTAAAGCCTTCGTACATGTACCAAAGGATGAGAGGTCCAAATTGAGCCAAAGACGAGGCATCAAATTTTTGCTGGCTATGGTCTGGATGAGTTTAGGTATAGACTCAACGACACAGTAGAAAGATAGCTCTATAAAAGTAGTAACATGGTATTCGTCGAGGATCAGACCATGACCATGACCAGCACTAAGGATTCCAAGATGCCTTCCAAGATTAAGGATTTGCCTGAGATGGAGTCATCATGCTTCGAGTTGTTTCGGTAGAAGCATGGAAAAGAATAGGAGATTCCATGTGGCTCAATATTGGGGGGACTCTTCATGCGGCTCAAAAATCACTTAGAGCTCCATGCGGCTCAAGAAGTCCCTTAGAGATTCATGCGGCTCAAAAAAGCCCCTTAGAGCTTCATGCGGCTCGAAAGTCCCCGATAGCTCCATGTGGCTCGAAAAAAGCAACGTGGCCCTATGCGATTCAAAATATGACTCTACAGCTGGCTATCATTTCTCTGTGCAGCTGGCTCATTAAATGCTCTGACACAGTGCGGCGGCTTTGACACAAAGGATTGACAGCTTTGACATAAAAGTAAAATGATGACTCTGACACAATGACGTGCTCCTAGAGAGACGAGAAAAATCTTTACAGTTGGCACGATCCACCAATTCCAAAGCTCTTTATGCGGATTATTTAAAGGAGCTCATGCGGCTCTGATTTGATGGAGCTTTATGCGGCTCAGTTTTAACGGAGTTCATGCGGCTCTGTTCTGATGGGTCCTTATGCGGCTCTGTCCCAATGGGATTTCATGCGGCCCAGTTTACAAGGGGCTTATGCGGTTTTGTTCAATGGGACTTCATACGGCCCAGTTTACAAGGGGCTTATGCGGTTCTGTTCAATAGGACTTCATGCGGCCCAGTATACAAAGAGGCTTATGCGGTTCTGTTCAATAGGACTTCATGCGGCTCAGTTCATCAGGAGCTCATGCGTTTCTGTTCAGTGGGACTTCATGCGGTCCAGTTTACAAGGGGCTTATGCGGTTCTGTTCAATGGGACTTCATGCGGACCAGTTCACCAGGAGCTCATGCGGCTCGCAACATAAATAACAGTTGGGACACGTGGCAGAAGATTGACTAAGACTTATCCACTAGGATTTAGCAACCAACAAATCATAACAATGTAGATTTATTGCAATCATCATAACTGCCCAGATCGATTTTCAACAAACAATGCAGATTTGTTGCAATCAACATAAACAGCCCAGATTGATTTCCAACAAACAAGATCAAGGCTAATCTTAACCACTTGTCATGACCCGCTCCCGGATAACCGAGTACGAGTTCGTGTCCAAGCCCAGCCTACGCCGCGGTATCGGCGGTAGAACGCTGTCTAGTACACACAATAACATCCTCCACAGATACAATAGAACACAAATACAAATCGTACTCAGCAATGACTCAAACCAAGGAAAACAAGAGTACGATAGATAATGAAATAATAGTATCCAAATCAAATGACAAAGAGACTGAAATCCAGAACAATAAAATATCGTCCATCCATGAACAAATCTGATCCATCTAAAAAATAAACTAAGACATGCATAAAGGTAAATCTAGATCCCTCCAGAGATCAGCCATGGCTCATGAGTCTCGGTACCAACAAAGTCAGCACTATCCACTGCTGGTCCATAACATGAAGTGCTAGAGATACTCTCCCTCACCTACAACAACGATCCAATCAGGAAAGGAGCAGAGTACAACCATATTGCAATTAATGTTGTTAATCCAAAATAAGTTAGAACAAGCAAGAAATCATGAAGGTAAAGAATATAAAAGGAACTAGCAAGACAAGAACTAACAGGATATGAAGTGGCAAAAGTAAACTGGCAAGATGTAAACTAGCAGGATATGAACTGGCAAGATAATGAACTAGATAAAGGAAAAGATAGAAACCACTGTGTGTGTGAAATACCTTCTAATACGTGAACGGCTGGGCTAATACGGCATATCATACGATGGCTATCGTTCAGTAATGGTACGGCTAACTCATACGTGTGTGTGTATGACTTAGCTATCGTTCAGTAACGTAATTGGGTTTGTTCACGTATTTATCGAGTATTTCCCCTCCCGACTCTCTAACAATCAAAAATGGTCAATGATACTCTAAGAAGAATACGATAACTACAGTGTCACAATCGTGTCTTAATAGAATATCAAGCAATGATTCAACGGGATATCAAACGAGAAAACTGTGGAGTAAACATTATAATGAACTAAAACATAAATACAATACTGTACTTGCCTGAATCCTTGCACAAATCGTAGTCACAAGCCGAGGGTGAAGGAAAAGCCGATCTAGAAGCTGTCAACCTATAGCACACGTCGCACCACGAACAGTGCACGAAAACCACAAATTAATTCTAATATTCTAGTTCTAAATAGTGGCTAGTTGGGTTACTAAGTTAATAATATTTAATTCTGTAATAATTCACTTAAAAACCTAATTTAACCTAATAATAATCTGAATATAATCTAAATATGCAAGTTTGGCCATCAAAAGTCGTGTTTCTCAATTTCGGAAACCATGATACGCAAATCGAGACGTACCGTTGACTTTTGGTCAAATGCTATGAACTCTTGATTTTGAAAGTGCACCTTGGTATATTTCAGCGCCACGAGTGCGCTGGAATCAACCGTGCCGCAAAATCATGCTTTGGTCAAAAGATATCGCCATTATGGCTAATCGTGACCAAAACGGAGATCAAATGATCAGTTCTGAGTTCAACAGAATAAATAAAATAATAAATGAAAGAAATAATTTTTGAGAAAAATATATGTCGTAGAGCTCTGTGTTAGCTTTCCGAAACTTCAAACGGTTCGTGATTTCGATTTCTGGTTCTCCCGGAATCTCGAAAACACTGAAACGGGTCAAGTTTCAGACAACCGACAGAATTTACGAAAATAAATTACATATTTAGAGAGATTACCTCAATACGAATCCAACAAAAAAAACGGCGCGCTAAACGGAGGTCGGGGTTGACGGGAATCACCTCGGAAAGTCGGGGGATCACCGGGATCAAAACCACAAAAGTCGGCCAGCAATAATTTAGGGTTTCTCGAAAACTGCAACATAATGTATATATATATACGAGAGCAGCGGCTCAGTGTCGGTGGCGGCTAGGCCACGTGTCACAATCTACTTCATCCCGCTCAAATGGATGGACGGTCGGATTGCGAGGCTGCTTCACCCTAAGCCGACAAGGAGTCGGCTAATAGCCGACTCAGAAAATACTGCACAGTCAGTAGCCACGCTGACTGACAGGCGGGCCCCGCTCCGTCGGCCCAAGCGGCTGACGCGTGGGCCCCCCAGCGCTGACTGTGTAATTATTTTCCAGAAACTGATTTATAAATCAATTTAAACCCAAATAAATTCAAATAAATTCCTAAATATTCTAGAAAAATCCTAAAAAATTATAGAAAATATTAATAACCACCTAGAACCTAGATAAAAATAATTTGTCTCAAAATAGTCCCAAATGTTCATATAGTAATTATTGGAAGCCTTCAAAAATATATAAACCATAACAAATAAATGCTTAATTATTGCCAAAAATTATGTAAAAATTCCAGAAAATATAAAATAGCATAATAAACCTTAGAAAAATATTTGGGGTCAATACTTGCTCTTAGGCTACCACAATAAATTCCAGAAGTCCTAGAAAAATAGGTTTTTCCCACTATTTAATAATCAAATAATTCCAGAAGATTCCTAAAAATTCCTAGAACATTAAATATAACTATTCAATTAAAAATAAAAAATATCACTAAATCATAATCCGGTGGCGGATGCCACATACTATCCCCCTTAAAAATATTTTTGTCCTCAAAAATCAACATGTCATACTAAATGACTTCTACAGAAAACTCTAAAATAATTCATAGTCTATATCATGGAAATGTAAAAATCTAAGATTACTAATCTAGCATTAACCAAGCATACATGCTAACTATAACTATGGAAAGCCTTTAAGGAACTTCGTTAACTACATATACCTTAAGGTCGGGTCACCGCTACAAATGCTTGATCTTGTCCTTGCTGCTGCAGTCCTCCTTGTCCTCTCTGAGTAGGTGTTTGGCTTTGACGAACAAATGATGTTGGACATTCCTTCACTTGGTGCGTAGCTGATCCACACGATAAGCATTGTCGTAACCTTTTACGACAGTGATCAAAATGATGACCTGGCCCCCGACAGTAGGAGCATGTAATAATCGGCTGGATCTGATTTTGCTGTTGTAGGGAATGAGGCTGTTGGTGATAGTGTTGGGGTGAAGTCTCCTCCGAAATATTGGGACGTTTTGCCGATCTCGATTGGTTGTTAAGTCCTCCATTTGCGTCTCTATCTCTATTTTGCTTACGCTTCAATTCTGTTTCTACCGCCTATGCGATCTTCAAGATCTTCTCGTAAGTTGTGGCCTGGCTGGTGGCGATGGCGATGTGAATTTCATATGAAAGTCCCTTCCTGAACTTTTTGACTTTGGCTGCAGGGGTCATGGCATCTGCAAAGCGACTAAGGCGGGAGAACTCTGCGGTGTATTCGTCGACGGAGAGGTTGCCTTGTTCCAGGCTCTCGAACTCGTTCTCCAACTCTTCACGGGCTGCTTCAGGGAAGAACTTCGTCTTGAACAGCTCCTCGAACTCCTCCCAAGTTACGTCTGGCGCAGTGAACCGTGGCTCGTCTCTATACCACGTGTGGGCGATGTCGTAGAGCTGCATGCCGGCATTCTCGACCTTCAGATCTTCAGGAACTCGAGCTCTCCGAAGATTACGGTCTACGTTCTCTAACCACTCATCCGCGTAGAGAATCCCTTCCGTTCGTTTGAATTCTCTGGGCCTAAGGTCCGTAAAATTCTTGGAAGTTCCAGGGCGCGGTCGTGGAGCGTCTCTAGTCTGGAGAAGCTCTCTCAAGGTATCGCGGAAGACGTCAGCCTGTCGTGTTTGAGAAGTCATCATCTGCTGGAAGATCCCGAGAAGCGTGACATTGTCCAGCGGAGGTGGCGGAGGCAGAACATGTGCTGGGTACATGGCAGGCACTGGATACGTCGCTGGTGCAGGGTGCATGGTAGGTGCTGGATGTGGAACATATGCTGTCTGAAAGGGTACAGGCTGATGGAAGGGTGCTGGTGGAGGAAAGTCATCTCTGCGAAATCTCGAGTATTGCGTTTGAGCCGGGTCGCCCTGATGAGTAAGCTGGCCTCCCTGCGTCGGCGGGGTTATGTACGAGAAGAATCCTCCTGTAGTCGGTGGGGTGTTCAGGAAAGCGTTACTCCTGTCTTGAGAATCCATTAGCTGCAATAAAAGAAGAGCATTAAACGGCGGAAAGATTCAAGCAGGATGCAAATCAAGAATGGTTAAAGTCAAAGGTGGAGATCAAACACGTGGAGGATGTCCTTAAAATCTAATCCTATTCGCAGGCTCGCAGTAGTACGACTAACTTAAGTACTACCACGAGTTCGCAGTCTTTGCGAAAATGGACCTGCATGGGCCACCATAAAAACTTGTCACGACCCGCTCCCGGATAACCGAGTACGAGTTCGTGTCCAAGCCCAGCCTATGCCGCAGTATCGGCGGTAGAACGCTGTCTAGTACACACAATAACATCCTCCACAGATACAATAGAACACAAATACAAATCGTACTCAGCAATGACTCAAACCAAGGAAAATAAGAGTACGATAGATAATGAAATAATAGTATCCAAATCAAATGACAAAGAGACTGAAATCCAGAACAATAAAAATATCGTCCATCCATGAACAAATCTGATCCATCTAAGAAATAAACTAAGACATGCATAAAGGTAAATCTAGATCCCTCCAGAGATCGGCCATGGCTCATGAGTCTCGGTACCAACAAAGTCAGCACTATCCACTGCTGGTCCATAACATGAAGTGCTAGAGATACTCTCCCTCACCTACAACAACGATCCAATCAGGAAAGGAGCAGAGTACAACCATATTGCAATTAATGTTGTTAGTCCAAAATAAGTTAGAACAAGCAAGAAATCATGAAGGTAAGGAATATAAAAGGAACTAGCAAGACAAGAACTAACAGGATATGAAGTGGCAAAAGTAAACTGGCAAGATGTAAACTAGCAGGATATGAACTGGCAAGATAATGAACTAGATAAAGGAAAAGATAGAAACCACTGTGTGTGTGAAATACCTTCTAATACGTGAACGGCTGGGCTAATACGGCACATCATACGATGGCTATCGTTCAGTAATGGTACGGCTAACTCATACGTGTGTGTGTATGACTTAGCTATCGTTCAGTAACGTAATTAGGTTTGTTCACGTATTTATCGAGTATTTCCCCTCCCGGCTCTCTAACAATCAAAAATGGTCAATGATACTCTAAGAAGAATACGATAACTACAGTGTCACAATCGTGTCTCAATGGAATATCAAGCAATGATTCAACGGGATATCAAACGAGAAAACTGTGGAGTAAACATTATAATGAACTAAAACATAAATGCAATACTGTACTTGCCTGAATCCTTGCACAAACCGTAGTCACAAGCCGAGGGTGAAGGAAAAGCTGATCTAGAAGCTGTCAACCTATAGCACACGTCGCACCACGAACAGTGCACGAAAACCACAAATTAATTCTAATGTTCTAGTTCTAAATAGTGGCTAGTTGGGTTACTAAGTTAATAATATTTAATTCTATAATAATTCACTTAAAAACATAATTTAACCTAATAATAATCTGAATATAATCTAAATATGCAAGTTTGGCCATCAAAAGTCGTGTTTCTCAATTTCGGAAATCATGGCACGCAAATCGAGACGTACCGTTGACTTTTGGTCAAACGCTATGAACTCTTGATTTTGAAAGTGCACCTTGGTAGATTTTAGCGCCACGAGTGCGCTGGAATCGACCGTGCCGCAAAATCACGCTTTGGTCAAAAGATATCGCCATTATGGCTAATCGTGACCAAAACGGAGATCAAATGATCAGTTCTGAGTTCAACAGAATAAATAAAATAATAAATGAACGAAATAATTTCTGAGAAAAATATATGTCGTAGAGCTCTGTGTTAGCTTTCCGAAACTTCAAACGGTTCGTGATTTCGATTTCTGGTTCTCCCGGAATCTCGAAAACACTGAAACGGGTCAAGTTTCGGACAACCGACACTCTACGAATTTTTCAGAAATTCATGTTCAGAATTTACGAAAATAAATTACATATTTAGAGATATTACCTTAATACGAATCCAACAAAAAAAAACGGCGCGCTAAACGGAGGTCGGGGTTGACGGGAATCACCTCGGAAAGTCGGGGGATCACCGGGATCAAAACCACAAAAGTCGGCCAGCAATAATTTAGGGTTTCTCGAAAACTGCAACATAATATATATATATATATATATATATATATATATATATATATATATATATATATATATATATATACGAGAGCAGCGGCTCAGTGTCGGTGGCGGCTAGGCCACGTGTCGCAATCTACTCCATCCCGCTCAAATGGATGGACGGTCGGATTGCGAGGCTGCTTCACCCTAAGCCGACAAGGAGTCGGCTAATAGCCGACTCAGAAAATACTGCACAGTCAGCAGCCACGCTGACTGACAGGCGGGCCCCGCTCGATCGGCCCAAGCGGCTGACGCGTGGGCCCCCCAGCGCTGACTGTGTAATTATTTTCCAGAAACTGATTTATAAATCAATTTAAACCCAAATAAATTCAAATAAATTCCTAAATATTCTAGAAAAATCCTAAAAAATTATAGAAAATATTAATAACCACCTAGAACCTAGATAAAAATAATTTGTCTCAAAATAGTCCCAAATGTTCATATAGTAATTATTGGAAGCCTTTAAAAATACATAAACCATAATAAATAAATGCTTAATTATTGCCAAAAATTATGTAAAAATTCCAGAAAATATAAAATAGCATAATAAACCCTAGAAAAATATTTGGGGTCAATACTTGCTCTTAGGCTACCACAATAAATTCCAGAAGTCCTAGAAAAATAGGTTTTTCCCACTATTTAATAATCAAATAATTCCAGAAGATTCCTAAAAATTTCTAGAACATTAAATATAACTATTCAATTAAAAATAAAAAATATCACTAAATCATAATCGGGTGGCGGAGGAAAGCACTACGATGCTGGACTTGATGAAGCAAATGGGGACTCTGTGCGGTCCAGGAAGAAGTCGCATAAGGGTGCCAGCCGCATGAAGAAGGCTCATGCCGCCAACAATTCCAGCCGCATGAAGGCTCATGCGGCCACTAAATTCGGCTGCATGAATGTTCCGGCAGCAGCCAAATCCAGCCGCATGAATGCTGATACAGCCACAAAATCCAGCCGCATGAATGCTGATGCGGCCACAAACTCCAGCCGCATGAATTCTTATGCGACCACAAAAGCCAGCCACATGAATTCTTATGCGGCCACAAATACTAGTCTCATGAATGCTGATGCAAATGCCATCCGCATGAATGCTCATATGGCCATCAATCCCAGCTGTAGACCATCTGCTCCATGCGGCTCGGGTTCTGTCTTTGACCGCCTCTCATGCGGTCCTGATCTCGGATGCTCCAATGAGAATGTGCCAGACTCTATGCGGCACAATTTGGACTCTTCCTACTATGCGCCCTTGGGTGCTACAGGGAAGAAGTCTAGGGCAGCGTGGGCTCGTCGAGCTCAGTCAGCTGTCCCAACCTCTGACCATCAGAGAGGTCCGCTTACTGTTAAGCGGGCCTCTGATAAAAAGTTGTACAGAACCGACCGTATCCAGCCCCCGGCGGCAAACGGACAGAGTGGTTCCCAAAAGTCTTCCGATCAGGGAGCAAACATGGTGCCAACACACTCGTATGCTCGGGACTCCCGGGCTCACAAAACGAGTGACTTGCGTGATGTAATTCTTCACAAACGCAAGGGAAGAGAAGAAGGCTTGGTGTGCAGAGAGTCCTTTCATGGACATCACTGTACTCAAGTCATCGTCAACTGCTGCTGCAGCAAGGCGACAGTACAAGAGGACCGGCAGTCCATCTTCCAACGACTGCAGCAGCCAGGACCGATCCTGCAATAAAGCTCGGAAGACGAGGCGCTTCATGTCGCTTCCTATAATTCTATACAGAAGATCCCTACCGACAAGGCGGGAAAGAAGATAAATGTTTCCAGCCCGACGATCTCTACTAGCACGGCTAAGAAACTCTCATCCAAGCGGTTATCTACGACCACCACAGGAGGAGTTTTTCAAGGCACCCGCTCTAAAATGATTTCTTCAACATTTGGAGATTCATCATCTACATCTCTGGGGGTAGCCGAAGCTGAGGGTAGCACCCCTTCGAACGTCCATAACTATTCGGTGTTCCAAGAAGATGCACCAGGGGAAACAATTCCCCCCACAGATGCAGTGGATCCGGACGTCCCTGAGGACGTCCACGGGTCCTAAGACGAGGCAACCTCCTATGCAGGGGGTAGCACTTCCTCTGAGTCCGAACCAGAGAAGAACATCCCTACATACCCCGAAGATTTCTCGGTACAAGGGTATGATTCTGAGGGCACGTCCTCCACCGTTCCTTCCATCTAACCTTATGTAAGGACGGTGTTCATGACGAACAACGACCAAGACGGTTCCAGTGATCGCCAACGCATCGATACTCTGGAGGCCATACTTCATACTTTGGTCAAGTCCGTAGACGAGATCAAAGCGGCCCTACCGGCTCTGCAAAGAAGGACGTCTGGCCAAACAAGCTTGGGTCCCGCGGTCAATGCGAACTCAAACTCAACTGCGCCAAACCCGGGCAGCAATCCTCCTACAATGTCGGCTCCCACTACTGCAGACGAGGCCAGAGAGGCGAGACGAGAGGTCCAGGAGCTCCGGGCCATGTTTCACGCCCGGGAAACCTCCTAAGACCTCAGGATACGGCAACCGTATCCTGCTGTATGGAGAGATGTCCCCTTCCCACCAAGATATAAGCCATTTAACATCAATCCATATGATGGAAAGACATCTACGAGCCGGTACATCATCTACTTTGAAGTCACGACCGACCATCTGCCTCATGACGACGCTATCCTCACGCGGTTGTTCATCGGGGCATTGGAGGGGGTAACATTTGATTGGTACCGCAATCTGTCGGACAACTACATCCATTCCTTCGTCGGCTTCAAAAATATGTTCCTTGAAAGATTCTACGAGGTAGGACAAGATGTGACAATGTCCACCCTCATGGACGTTGTTCAAGGTGAGAAGGAGCTGACAAGGAACTACATTGAGCGGTTTTGCCAAACCGTGATGAAATTGCCCTCTGGCAATCCAGATTCTTTCTTGATTGAAATCTGCCAAAAGAGGCTGCTTCCCACAATCAGCCTCTGGATGGGTGAAAGTCAGTTCAAGGACTGGAAGACTTTCATCATCAGCGCCACTAGCGCAGAAGACAAGTTAAAGAAAGCTCGCCAACTGGAGTTGCACATCTCGGAAGGAGAGGACAAGGGCAAACGCCCTATGCCAACAACAACAACGGTGATAATTCCTCTAACAACCGAGACAACAAGGGCAAACAGGCTATGGTGGCCGACACATCCCCGAAGCCCGAACCGAAGCCGACAGAGAAGCAGTGGCCGCAGATGACTTACTCCTTCGAAGACAGCCATGTCAAGCCCATCCTTGACATGCTCATACAAGGAGACAGGATTCAGCTCCCTCCATCGAGACGTGAGCCTCGACCTGCAGATATAAAAAGCCCAAAGTACTGCCACTACCACCGCTACGTCCATCATGCTACTCAAGACTGCTTCCAATTGAAGCGGTACATCCAGAACCTGATCGACTCTAAGGCTCTGGCCATTGACTTCAAGGACGTAACTATGGCGGCCAACATGGTGTCTGTCCAATTCGGCAGTTTTTCTCCGACGAGGACCCAAGACGGCGTAGTACCCGTCCCCCGGGCAAAAATGGAGGTCGCTAATCTTCCACATCCCCGAGACCAGGCTGCTGGTCTAGTGCCCCTCACCACATCACGAGGGGAGGTCATGTGGGTCCACCAGGACTTAGTATCTAAAGTAACCCAGCCAGCTTCACCCTCCACTGGCAAGAAGAAGGGTGGAAAAGCCAAGCCCTGCCGTACAATCTCGGCTGACATCGAAGAAGCGACAGCTGTTGTTATCCGATCCGGTGCACAATATTAACCCCCACCGGGTAACTCGGTTGAAGATCATCAGCCGACGGATGCTGTTGCTCCAGGTCATTGTCAGCCTTCGACGACCGACAAGCCTAGGTTGAAGGAGACTCGCTTTGACAAGCCGCTCCGAAAAGAGGCACCTCATGGACTGGAGAGGCCCTACAACTTTGACATCTTGGCACAATTGGCCAACACACCGGCCAAGTTGTCATTATACGAGCTCTTGAGGCTCTCCAAGGATGTTCGTATCGTCCTGAGTGACGCACTTTAAAATGCTGATGCTTATCTGGCTCAAGTCAAGCTCACAGGAGAGAGCTTGCCAGCAGATGCCCAAGACAGTACTTGTACCGGTTCTATGCCCAACATTGTCTTCACTCCACAAGACATGCTTATCAAGACCAACTTGCACGATCGTCCTCTGTATTACACTGGATACGTCGGCGACGTCAAGGTGGATCGGATGCACATTGATCCCGGTTCTTCGATAAGCATCATTCCGAAGAGATTGCTTCACCATCTGCGCATCCCTATGCATCGGCTGACTCCTACAAGCACCACCATCAGCGGTTTCAATTTCGGAGAAGCTATCCCATCGAGAAGATTCGCCTGAAGTGCCAAATCGGCGACCTTCAGTCGGAAGTAACCTGCTATGTCATCGACGCAGACACCTCCTACAATATTCTCCTGGGGCGTCCGTGGATACACGATTACATGATCGTGCCCTCCACATTGCACCAGTACTTCAAGTATGTCGACAAGCACGGCTTCGTCAGAACAGAATTTGCTGACATCGATCCTTTCAAATGGGTCGAATCCTACTATTCAGATTTCTGCTTGTACGAAAACTCGAAGAGGCACCTGATCAAGGAGGATGCTCAAGAGCAGACAGAGGCAATTGCGGGGCTGGAGGAACCCTTGAGAATCCATCTCCAACCCCGCAAACCAGGAAAGACGGCACCTATCACAGCCACTCTGCGTAGAGAAACAACGAGTCTCCCGGTGCTCACTGCACAAAAGGAGCAGATGATAATCCGACTGCCAAGGTCTGGCCAAGCGTCGAGACCCACTGCGCAGCCACTGACAATCAGGTTACCGAGAGCTGGCCAGCAACAAACAGAGGAGCTCAATCCCTCTGTCAAGCCGATGACGATTCGTCTTCCCAGAATGACTCGACTTTTCTAAGGTCAACACAACTTTGGTGTATATGCCCAGCCCGATTTAGCCAACCGTGCTTACGTAAACTATCTTTTTATTTCTTTGTCAAAAACTATTTTTCTATGTTTTGCCAAATAGTTAGACTTATTGTATGGAGATCCCGTGGGTCAATTGAGAGAGAGCGCACCAACGATATCAACTTTGCGGAAGTGTCATGCCCAGAACCAGAATACTGGAGAGCGGGGGCAGACATAGCCAGCTACGTAAATTGAAATAGAATACATCTCAACTATACGGTCACGGCTGTCTAGATATGAGGGTTTACTACAAGCCAGCAGTCTCTTAAGGTCAAGCCTATTGTCTCAATCTCAAGCAATTAACAGAGTTACAAGATATTAGAGCATCAAATATATATATATAAGGCGTCCCAAATATTACATATTGGATGATCATGAAGCTAGTCGTACAAAATGATGGGACTAGCAAGAGTTCAGTCATACATGATCAACCCTAGGATTTGTTAATCATGTTTACAGTCCGTAGGCAGACAGTAATTAAATGTGCATCGAGCTAACAGGTGCTCGTCGGCTAAATGCCTCAAAAGAATAAATTTACATATAAGTGGGCGAAACAAAAGGGAAAACTCACTCTTGGCTCGGGTTCCGTCTAGTTGTCACCATTGGGCTGGAAGCTCGGTAGATCCTCGGGAGCTGCTCCGAAATCTGGCCACACAAAACCAGCTGGGTCAAACCCCAGAAAGAGCAAGTGCCACAAAGGAGGCCACAAATAAGAACAAAAGCCAGCATATCAGAACATAAGAATAAAAGAAGTACAAGTAGTAAAGTACACAGGGCGATAAACGACTAGGGACGTGGAACCATTCTGGGAGCCAGGTTACAATCCTTAAACCAGACAAGGACCGGGGTTGTAACCCTTCGCCTGAATAGCTCACTGTCTCTACTCATTTATCGTTAAGATAAGTAAAACAAACATGCTCAGGAGACAGCAGGTACTAGAGCTAGACAAGACTTAGACAAGGCTGGACACCATCCATTCGTAATCGGCCAAACAAATACTACGGCTTACTACTTTAACTAACTAGGGTTATCACAAACCTAATTACTAACAAGATGCAAGTGAGAATTCCAGTCCCAAGCCCTGCAGACTATCCAGTTATCCTTCCGCAGGTTGAGAGTTATAGGTGGGTACATTGCCCGGAAGACAAATGTACCCTTAGGTGACTTAGAGGGTGCAACACATGACAGTGTGCTGGAAATGTGCTCTACTCGTCGGCAAGCTACAAGTCCATTAAAGCGCCCAGATAACGAGATTGCCTGTGACTGGGAATTCTCCATGTTCTAGTTTGATCTAATCATTAGCCTAATCCAATTTAGCGCGAGTCCCTGGCCGTGGTACCCAGGAAGTCACGTCCTAGACATGATGTAAGACAAGACAAGTGGATTGTACAAGCAAGCAGGAACACCCACGGTGTCAAGTTGATTATACGAGTCAAGTTACAAGTTACAAGTCAAGTCAAGTCAGGAGTGCGCCGCCACGGGCCACTATCAAGTTATCAAGATAATTCATGTCAGGGTACTGTCAGGAGTGCGCCACTACGGGTCATTGTCATGTCAGGTTGGTCATGTCAGGAGTGCACCACTACGGGTCACTGTCGTGTTATGCTAGTTCCTTGTCATACCATGCCGTGTACAATAGTCATTCTAAACATATTAAGTAAAATCAAGTTCATGACAAAAGGCGTAAGAATATAAAATGGACGTAAAATATCTAATAAAATACCAATATATATAGAGCTATAGAAGAGCCGAGCTTAAAGAAATAAACAATTCATCATAGACAAGTGGGTTGTGTAAGGGGGGTCAGGGGTTGGGCTGCGCAGGGTATGTACTGCGCATGGAAGAGCTGCGCAAGAGTTGCCTTGCGCAAGGTTTACCTTGCGCAAGGGTAGACTACGCAGGGGTGGATTGCGCAAGGGTGGATTGCACAGAGGTGGATTGCGCAGAGGTAGATTGCGCAGAGGTGGATTGCGCAAGGCTGGCTTGCGCATGGATGGCTTGCGCCAGCGCAATCCAGCGCAGCGCAAAGCACTGGCTGAGGTCATGCGCAATCGGCCCTGCGCTAAAGAGCACAGGCCAGGGGTGCGCAACCGGCCATGCGCTAAAGAGCGCAAGGCAGAGGGATGTTCTTCCTGGCCGAGAGCAGGTCCAAGAACACCAAGAACTTCAATTCTTCATAACTTTGTCAAATCAAAACCAAATCTAGATTTTCAAAGGTCTAACTTGAGTAAAATTGAATTCTCTTCCACATGGAAGCATCAAAACATGCAAAAATCGAAGTTTAATAGATCAAAACTAAGGATTTTCGAAAATGGTTAAAACACAGATCTAGAAGAATGAAAGCTCCAAATTACAAAATGTCAAGTTCTAAAGTTGTTCTCCATGGCCTAATCTAGTTAATGGACAAATAAAAAGTGGTGCTCATTTGATGGCAAGGTGCACTTGCCTATGGGTTGGGGAGTTGTGTGGAAGAAGGAAGAAGAAGAAGTAGAAAGAAATTAATGGAGTTATGGAGGAGAGAGAAAATGTTGGTGGGTTTTAATGAGGGTGGTTGTGATGGAATGGAGGTGGAGAATAGGCTAAGGTGTTCCACTTATGATGAACCAAACCAAACCAACTCTACAAAATAAAACCAAGCCATGGTCCAAAACCCATTTACGAGAAACCGAGTCCACAAGTCGAAAAAATAAAATACGTGCCGAAATCAAATCACGAGTACAAATACGAAATACAGGAAATGGGGGTGACAACTCTACCCACCTTCAAAGAATTCCGTCCTCGGAATTTAATCAAGGAGCTAGAGATTGCCACGACAAGCTATACTAAGCACAGACAAGCTACACTAAGCAGTTCAATCATACAATCATACAATGCAAGCAAGGAAGGGAAAACGTAAGGCACAAGGAAGACATTATACCTTACGAGTCAAACAGGTAGGAATATCGCGATCGGATGTCGTCCTCACGCTCCCACGTTGACTCACCTAGAGAGTGATGACCCCAAGCAACACGGACTAAGTTAATAGTCTTGTTCTTGAGCGTCTTTTCCCTCCGGTCCAAAATAGACACGGGCCTCTCCTCATACGAAAGGTTGGTACCAACAACCAATTCCGAATGATCTAGAATATGGCTCGGGTCCGGGATGTACCGTCTTAATTGGGATACATGAAATACATTATGTACCTCACTTAGTGACGGCGGAAGAGCGAGACGATAGGACACATCGCCTACTCGCTCCAGAATATCGAACGGCCCTATATACCTAGGACTAAGCTTTTCCCGCATGCCAAAACGAATGACGCCGCGGGTAGGCGAGATCCTAAGGAATACATGGTCGCCGACGGTAAATTCTAAGGGATGCCGATCAGCATCGGCCCAATGGCGCTGGCGATCCTGAGCAACTCGGAGGTGATCTCTGACTTTTCTGACCACTTCAACCGTCTGAGAAATCAGTTCTGGACCGAGCATCTGCCTCTCTCCGACATCGTCCCATGCTAACGGGGATCTGCACTTCCTGCCATATAGAGCCTCGAAGGGTGCCATCTGGATACTGGCCTGGAAACTATTGTTGTACGAAAATTTCACCAGGTGCAGGTGATCCTCCCACGAACCACCGAAGTCAAGGGTACACGACCGTAACATATCTTCGAGAGTTTGTATAGTACGCTCTGACTGCCCATCTGTCTGCGGATGATACGCTGAGCTAAACTTGAGACGAGTTCCCAAACTTTGATGAAGACTGCGCCAGAAGTGCGATGTGAATCTCGTATCCCTGTCTGATACTATGCTGACTGGCACTCCGTGAAGTCTGACAATCTGCCTGAGATACATCTCTGCTAGCTGCGCCGTCGACTGTCCAACTCTAAATGGAAGAAAGTGTGCCACCTTGGTAAGCCTGTCCACAATGACCCAAATAGCATCTCTGCCTGCCGGAGATCTGGGTAGCCCAGTCACGAAATCCTTGGTAAGGTGCTCCCATTTCCATTCTGGATCGGCAAGGGTTGAAGAAGTCCAGCTGGCCTCTGATGTTCAGCCTTGACCTGTTGGCAAACCAAACATCGAGAGACATACCGGGCTATCTCTCTCTTCATACCATTCCACCAAAAGTGTTGACGAATAACTCTGTACATCTTCGTGCTGCCTGGGTGGATGGAATACTGCGAACTGTGAGCCTCTGCCATGACTTTCTGTCTGATATCTCTACTGGGTACACAAAGACGCGTACCGTGTCGAAGTGTACCATCCTCATGAATACATAACTCTGGCCTTCTCCCTGCCTCGCACTCTGCTCTGAGCCGCTGAATCTTGGAATCTGTTAACTGTGCTGTCCGGATCCTCTCAACTATGGTGGACTGAATCTGTAGGCTGGCCATCAAGGCCACATTGGAAGGGAGGACAACTTCTATAGCCATCTTCTGAAGATCCGACAATAACTCTGGTTGCGCCGTCAGGAAATAAACTCCGGCTCTCCGGCTCAACGCATCTGCTACAACGTTGGCCTTCCCTGGATGATACTGCAAATCCACATCGCAGTCCACCAGTAGCTCGAGCCATCTTCTCTGCTGCATATTAAGATCCTTCTGGGTAAAAACATACTTCAGGCTCTTATGATCAGTAAATATCTCCACTCTGTCTCCGTACAAGTAGTGCCTCCACAACTTAAGTGCAAACACTACTGCTGCTAGCTCCAAGTCGTGGGTCGGGTAATTCTTCTCATGATCACGGAGTTGACGTGACGCATAAGCAATTACCTTCCCATGCTGCATCAAAACACATCCCAATCCTCTGCCTGAAGCGTCGCAATAAACTGTGAATCCTCCGATCCCATCTGGAAGGGTGAGAATGGGAGCCGTTATCAAACCTCGCTTCAACTTCTCAAATGATTCCTGACATTCTGCTGTCCAAATGAACGGCACATCCTTGCGGGTCAACTGGGTCATCGGCGCTGAAATCCTTGTAAAATCTGAGACGAACCGCCGGTAGTAGCCGGCCAATCCAAAGAAGCTGCGAACCTCTGCCACTGAGCTAGGTACTGGCCATGACTCGATAGCCACAATCTTCTGGGGATCCACTTCCACTCCTCCTCTGGTAATGATGTGACCCAAGTAAAAAATACGATCGAGCCAGAACTCGTATTTACTGAACTTGGCGTACAACTGGTGCTCTCTGAGAATCTGGAGGACAACTCTGAGATGCTGCTCGTGCTCTGCTTCACTCTTGTTGTAGACCAGGATGTCATCAAGGAACACTATCACAAACTGATCCAAGTAAGGCATGAAAATACGGTTCATGAGGTCCATGAACACTGCCGGCGCATTGGTCGCTCCAAAGGACATAACTAGAAACTCCCAATGCCCGTACCTCGATCTGAACGCCGTCTTCGGGATGTCCTGCTCTCTGACTCTGATCTGGTGGTATCCTGACCGCAAGTCTATCTTCGAGAAAACTGAAGCCCCCTTGAGTTGATCAAACAAGTCATCTATCCTCGGGAAAGGGTATATGTTCTTGATTGTCACTGAGTTCAAGGTACGATAATCAACACATAGCCTGGACGTACCATCCTTCTTTTTCACAAGAAGCATCGGGGCTCCCCAAGGCGATCCACTTGCACGAATGAATCCCTTGGTCCTGAGTTCTTCAATCATCTTGTACAAAATCTCCAACTCTGAAGGCGCCATTCTGTAGACTCGCTCTGATACCGGTGATGTCCCGGGAATCAAGTCAATGGTGAACTCGATCTCCCGCTCTGGTGGCATCCCTGGAAGTTCCTCTGGGAAGACATCTGGAAACTCTTCAACTATCCGGGGAAACTGTACTGCTGCTACTGCCATCCGCAATACTGGAGGAGATGGCTCTACTGCGCCTCTGGAAAATGAAAACTCTGGCTCTCCGGGAATACTAAAGACAACTATGCCAACATGACAGTCTATCCTAGCATAATGGTTCCTCAACCAATCCATGCCTAGGACTACATCATAGTCTGCCATAGGGAACTCTATGAGTCTAGCGGGGAACTCTCTACCGCTAACTACGATCCGATACGAGGAAAACACTCGATCTACTCCCACAAGACCATTACCAGTAAGTATATTGAGCCTCACTGATAATGACTCGGGCTCCAATCCTATTCGTGTCGCGAATCGTGCAGACATGAATGAATGCGATGCACCAGAATCAAATAATACAGATGCTGGAAAGGTGTTGACGAGAATAGTACCTGCCACTACCTCACTTGGTGCAACTTTTTCTTCCATGGTCATCATCATAGCCTGACCTCTAGCTGCGGGTCCTCTCTGCTGGAAACCCCTCTGTCGGTTCTGTGCTGGAGCCTGGGTGAACTGCTGCTGGTTCTGCTGCTGAAAGGCCTGGGCCTGAGGCAACAATGGCCTCGGGTACTGCTGCTGCTGCTGCTGGACTGGAACTGGGGCTGGTCCTCTCACCGAAGAACTAGAAAGGTTGGATGATGATGGACCTCCCCTATTCGGGCAGGTCCCTATCTGGTGGTCTGCTCCTCCACAAGACAGGCACAATCCCTGTGCCCTACGACACTCTGCCACTACATGGCCCGGCTTCCCGCAATGAGAACATCCCACCGCGGAAGACTGCTTCTGCTTCTGCTGCTGCGGGTACGTCGGGGTCGAATGCTGAACCGACGTCACTGAGGCCGCCCGCCTCGGAGTTCCAATGGTTATACCCCTAGCTGCCGGGGCTGGAGCTGAAGATTGGTGCATCTGGTTGTGGGACCGCTTCCTGCCTCCGGTCCTGTACACAATTCTCTGGGAGGTATACTCATGCCTCCTTGCTGCCTTCAATACTGCATCGAACGTCTGGTGCTCGAACTGCTCCACAGCCAATAATATCTCTAAGTGCAGCCCTTGCTGGAACCGCTGAGCCCTATCGAACTCGGTCGCCACCAAAGTGGGGGCGAACCTACTCAGCCTGGAAAACTCAGTCGCATAGCCATCGACTGTCCTGCCTCCTTGCTTCAAGTTGGTGAATCTGGTCTGCAGGTCGTATCGTGCCACCGCATCGAAGTACTTTGTCTGGAACCTCTCTCTGAACGTCGCCCAAGTGACTGGTGCCGCTAACCCCATGGCCTGAGCCGCCCACCAATCGCGAGCCAAGTCTAGTAACTGTAGGCGTACCACCGCCACCTTCTCATTCTCAGGTGTCCTAGCTGCTTCCAGGACCACCTCGGTATCCTGAAGCCAAGCGTCCGCGGCAATCGCATCTTCACTGCCGTCAAAGAAGGGAGGGTTCAAGCGCTTGAAACTGTTGGCCTCCTGATTCCCTTGGGGACCTCCCCGTTTTAGTGCATCATGAACCTCCTGGTGCAAGGCGTCGCCTCGACGATCTTGGGATGCAAGCAGTTCTCTGATAAGCCCTACCAAAGGTCCCTCATCCTGTCTAGCTGGTTGAACGGGCGGAGCTGCCTGAACTGGAGGTTCTGAGCCTCCGGGAAACATAACTCGGGAGGCTACTCCAGAGTGCTGAGCTTGATCTTCCTGGCGCTGGGGTGCTTGCCGAGCTTCCTCTGGCGGGTTGGCAGGTCCGGGAGTAATGCTGCTGAAGAAGACGACATAGGGAACAATAAGGAAAGGACCAGGACAGATCAATGATACAAGCAATGTGATCAGGTCGAGATTCTTAGGGATTTGAAGATACGAGCAGAGATCAAGGGCGAATATTGATTGAGACATCTATTCGGTAAACCCTCACATTTCTTGATTGACAAGACCTGCATGGGCCACCACTTAAACCGTGTCACGTCCCAGAACCAGAATACTGGAGAGCGGGGGCAGACATAGCCAGCTACGTATATTGAAATAGAATACATCTCAACTATACGGTCATGGCTGTCTAGATATGAGGGTTTACTACAAGCCAGCAGTCTCTTAAGGTCAAGCCTATTGTCTCAATCTCAAGCAATTAACAGAGTTACAAGATATTAGAGCATCAAATATATATATATAAGGCGTCCCAAATATTACATATTGGATGATCATGAAGCTAATCGTACAAAATGATGGGACTAGCAAGAGTTCAGTCATACATGATCAACCCTAGGATTTGTTAATCATGTTTACAGCCCGTAGGCAGACAGTAATTAAATGTGCATCGAGCTAACAGGTGCTCGTCGGCTAAACGCCTCAAAAGAATAAATTTACATATAAGTGGGTGAAATAAAAGGGAAAATCCACTCTTGGCTCGGGTTCCGTCTAGTTGTCACCATTGGGCTGGAAGCTCGGTAGATCCTCGGGAGCTGCTCCAAAATCTGGCCACACAAAACCAGCTGGGTCAAACCCCAGAAAGAGCAAGTGCCACAAAGGAGGCCACAAATAAGAACAAAAGCCAGCATATCATAACATAAGAATAAAAGAAGTACAAGTAGTAAAGTACACAGGGCGATAAACGACTAGGGACGTAGAACCATTCCGGGAGCCAGGTTACAATCCTTAAACCAGACAAGGACCGGGGTTGTAACCCTTCGCCTGAATAGCTCACTGTCTCTACTCATTTATCGTTAAGATAAGTAAAACAAACATGCTCAGGAGACAGCAGGTACTGGAGCTAGACAAGACTTAGACAAGGCTGGACACCATCCATTCGCAATCGGCCAAACAAATACTACGGCTTACTACTTTAACTAACTAGGGTTATCACAAATCTAATTACTAACAAGATGCAAGTGAGAATTCCAGTCCCAAGCCCTGCAGACTATCAAGTTATCCTTCCGCGGGTTGAGAGTTATAGGTGGGTACATTGCCCGGGAGACAAATATACCCTTAGGTGACTTAGAGGATGCAACACATGACAGTGTGCTGGAAATGTGCTCTACTCGTCGGCAAGCTACAAATCCATTAAAGCGCCCAGATAAAGAGATTGCCTGTGACTGGAAATTCTCCATGTTCTAGTTTGATCTAATCATTAGCCTAATCCAATTTAGCGCGAGTCCCTGGCCGTGGTACCCAGGAAGTCACGTCCTAGACATGATGCAAGACAAGACAAGTGGATTGTACAAGCAAGCAAGCAGGAACACCCACGGTGTCAAGTTGATTATACGACTCAAGTTACAAGTTACAAGTCAAGTCAAGTCAGGAGTGCGCCGCCACGGGCCACTATCAAGTTATCAAGATAATTCATGTCAGGGTACTGTCAGGAGTGCGCCACTACGGGTCACTGTCATGTCAGGTTGGTCATGTCAGGAGTGCACCACTACGGATCACTATCGTGTTATGCTAGTTCCTTGTCATAACATGCCGTGTACAATAGTCATTCCAAACATATTAAGTAAAATCAAGTTCATGACAAAAGGCGTAAGGATATAAAATGGACGTAAAATATCTAATAAAATACCAATATATATAGAGCTATAGAAGAGCCGAGCTTAAAGAAATAAACAATTCATCATAGACAAGTGGGTTGTGCAAGGGGGGTCAGGGGTTGGGCTGCGCAGGGTATGTACTGCGCATGGAAGAGCTGCGCAAGGGTAGACTGCGCAGAGGTGGATTGCGCAGAGGTGGATTGCGCAGAGGTGGATTGCGCAAGGCTGGCTTGCGCATGGATGGCTTGCGCCAGCGCAATCCAGCGCAGCGCAAAGCACTGGCTGAGGTCATGCGCAATCGGCCCTGCGCTAAAGAGCATAGGCCGGGGGTGCGCAACCGGCCATGCGCTAAAGAGCGCAAGGCAGAGGGATGTTCTTCCTGGCCGAGAGCAGGTCCAAGAACACCAAGAACTTCAATTCTTCATAACTTTGTCAAATCAAAACCAAATCTAGATTTTTAAAGGTCTAACTTGAGTAAAATCGAATTTTCTTCCACATGGAAGCATCAAAACATGCAAAAATCGAAGTTTAATAGATCAAAACCAAGGATTTTCGAAAATGGTTAAAACCTAGATCTAGAAGAATGAAAGCTCCAAATCATAAAATGTCAAATTCTAAAGTTGTTCTCCATGGCCTAATCTAGTTAATGGACAAATAAAAAGTGGTGCTCATTTGATGGCAAGGTGCACTTGCCTATGGGTTGGGGAGTTGTGTGGAAGAAGGAAGAAGAAGAAGTAGAAAGAAATTAATGGAGTTATGGAGGAGAGAGAAAAAGTTGGTGGGTTTTAATGAGGGTGGTTGTGATGGAATAGAGGTGGAGAATAGGCTAAGGTGTTCCACTCATGATGAACCAAACCAAACCAAACCAACTCTACAAAATAAAACCAAGCCATGGTCCAAAACCCATTTACGAGAAACCGAGTCCACAAGTCGAGAAAATAAAATACGTGCCGAAATCAAATCACGAGTACAAATACGAAATACAGGAAATAGGGGTGACAGGAAGCAACAATTCAGAGTTTACGAAAATAACGGAGTTAAAGAATTCAATCGATAGTCCAAGGACGTAATGCCGTGCTCTGATACCATTATGTCATGCCCCGCTCCCGTAGGAGCGATCGTCCTTGCTAAGGCGTGATGCCGCATGAGCCTAGATTGCGCTCGTGCAAGGCGGGTTCCATAATGGCCGATTTCAGCGGCTGCGACGGAGTCGTCGCACAGAAGTCCCATGCAGAGACATTGAATCATAGCAGCAGAAATTTAGAACAGACGCAAGTTATTCAAAGAAGCTCTTTATTGATATTAAAACAACGGTTACATTGGGGCGCAAGGCCAAGATTACAAGTCTCTCAAGCTCACTCATCTCACTCATCTCACATTACAAGTCACTCAGCTCTCTCTCATCTCTCAAATACAAGTCTTGAGCCAGCGGATGCTTCGGAAGGCGACGTCCATACATTATGTCCCGTATAAGTCTTTACTCCATGCGACCGCGCACTTCGAATCGTCAAGGAACTCCATGCCTCGACGCATCCAAGCAAGCTACGCGTTACAAGCTTCTACTTGTGCCTGCACATGTAAACTATGTGGGTGTCAGTACTCAACTGTACTGGTGGAATGAGCTCCTCGTCCACCCATACAAAACTAACACGTTTGATTTACTTTGTGCAACATAGTCCATTCTTATCAATTGTCTTTCTAGTCTTGTCTTAGGATCAGTTTTATGACAAATGCCTTGGCATATTTGTGTCTGAGGGTCATTCCGTGCTTGCAACAGTAACGTCCACTCAACAACGTTAACCTATCAAGTCGTGCTTGCCTTACGGCCAAAATTAGAGACACAAATACACGATAGACTCCATTTGCTTGCCTCTAGACCTTTCTCGTGCTTGCATTGTCAACGCACCGACTCATCCTTATCCTTCATGCCATACTCTGGGACGTAACGACTCGATCGTGCCATGAACTCGATTCGTGCGTCGATATCTCTGAGGCAGCGCCTCTTCGCTTAGTCTTGCCTATACTTGTGTTGTGACAACGCAGCCGTGCCTCATATTTCGAGGTCGTGCCCAGCAACTCAACGTAACTTCACACAACTTGCCCTACGGTCCTTCTCGACTTAACTCGCAACAGCTCAAGCCTAACTCATACAACTCTATGCCAATGACTTAACACTCGATGCCACATCTCGTGCCGAAGCACACCGCCTTCGTTGTAGCCAAATCTTAGGCCCAGACATTGTGTTCTCTAACTGCATACACATTCAACTAAACTTAATTCAAAGGCACACACGCAGATTGCCGCCCGTGCCGACCCATCTATATGAATGGTCACTGGCATTAACTAGCCATCCTGGACATAGCCTGGCATTCGGGACCCTTGCACCGCAGGTGGCGATCCCCGATGCAAGTCTCCGACCTACCGGTTGCTTCATACCCAGCTCGGCTATAACCTGTTTCTTCCTAGGTCGAGTCGGTCCCATGGCCCAGGGTTACCGCTCGAAGAAACCATCGCCCTTGTCGACAAGTTGTCCATAACCACGCGCCTATGCTAACTTCTAGACTTAATATAATGCATGATCTCATCATCATCACATAGATCATTTACTTTACTTCTTCCACTTTTCATACTTCTTTGCAGAGCCCAAACCAGGGTTGCCTCGGCGACTGAACTACAGTCCCGACATATTTTCTCTCGGTGACTAACCATCGCTTAGACTTATCATTCTTTGAACTCAGGGAACGGCTACTGCATAGCCTTCCAACTTAACTTGAACATAACGTGTTTCCTTAAGTATCGACAGACCGTGGCTAACTTTCCACTGAACCAACCGTGGCTCGTGCCTTAAACCGACTCATGTTCTATGCAACACTATCGCCCAAGTCATACCTCATATGGCGGGCTATGGGATCGTGGGACTATTTAACTTGACAACCGCATAATGAGCGGGACAGCACTTGGAATGACTTAGGCCGACCGGCATAACTTTGCCTAACATACTCAAGCCTACAACTTAACCCGAGGGACGAGCAAAGGCTATGCCAAGCCTTGCGCAGTGGAACCGTGCACGCTTTATCAAGCGTTTATGCGGGCGACGCCTATGACTTAGGCAAGTTCACAGATTTGTGTCGAAGACCAACTTTCCTTCTCCCAAACCACGGGACAAAGGACCGAGTATCATTTTCAAAGCACGCCGTGCACCAACTCTAAGCCGACCGTTGGACCTTTCCATGTTCTAACTCAATTCGATCCGTCGGGATTATTCCCTTAGCTATGTGGATTCGTCTCTTTTATTATTAAGCCTACTTGTGCAAGTTGAAAACATGCGATTTATTATATGAAGGCAAAGATGAGACAAGTTCACCGAAACTACCCCACCTGAGCGAGCGGTCGTCTCGACCGAGCGATGTCTTCGAGCAGCCGTTGTAAGGCTAAGTTCGAACGCCGTCGACATTTCGATTCCACCGATTGACTGAGCGGGACGGGGCACTACATAATAGGCCATGAGCTGGTCTGTCCCAAGAACAATGTCCAATTTGCCAAGAGCTATTCTGCCCTGTAGGTCGACGAGACACAGGATTGGAGGCTCCCATTTATCGATTTTGCAGTTTATGGCATCTTGCCGGAGAACCCGAAAGAAGCCACCTCTATTAGAAGACGTTCTCTCAGATTCTTCTACGATACAGAAACGAAGATGTTGTATCGGCAATCATACGATGGATTACTGCTTCGGTGTCTGTCCAATACAGAAGCCAAAGAAGCTGTACGTGAAGCCCATGACGGCGTCTGCGGGGCCCATCAGCCTGGCCCGGAATTACAAGACCGCCTTCGTCGGATGGGCTATTACTGGCCCACGATGGCAGCGGATGCGATAGACTATGCAAGAAAGTGCAAAGCATGTCAGGTCCACGCAGATTTCATCCACCAACCATCCGAGTTCTTACATCCGACGGTGGCATCCTGGCCGTTCGAAGCATGGGGAATGGACATCATCGGTCCTATCACTCTGCCTTCGTCCCGAGGACACCGCTTCATACTGGCAATTACAGATTACTTCTCCAAGTGGACGAAAACTGTCCCGCTTACAGAAGTAAAGACATCAAACGTAATCAGCTTCCTCAAGAATCATGTCATCTATCGCTTCGGACTGCCCCAAAGGATCATCCACGACAACGGTCCGCAGTTCGCAAGCCACGCCTTCTATCGATTTTATGACAAACATCGGATCCAGAATGTTACTTCAACACCGTATAACCCGGCAGCGAATGGTTTGGCGGAAGCGTTCAACAAAACTATAATCAAGCTGCTCAAGAAGTTCGTGCCTTCCAACAAACGCGACTGGAATGAAAAGCTTGGTGAATGCTTATGGGCGTACCGTACTACAGTCCGGAAGACCACCGGGAACACACCATTCTCTCTGGTGTATGGAAGTAAGGCAGTTCTCCCACTGGAGACCCAAATCCCCTCGCTCTGCGTCGTCCTCGCCTATCGATTGACGACGGATGATAATTACCGTCGCCGGCTACAAGAGTTGGAGGCCTTAGATGAGAAGCGCCTGCTAGCTCAACAACGAATCGAGCTGTATCAAGCACGCATCTCGGGAGCCTTCAACAAGAAGGTTAAACTCAGAATATTCCAAATGGGCGATCTCGTTCTGGCAGTTCGGATACCGATGGTTATGACTCACAAAATCGTTGGCAAATTCCAGCCAAAATAGGAAGGCCCATTTGTCATCGAGGCTGTATTCTTCAATGGTGCTTACCGCCTCGCCAAACAAAACGGAGACTTGCTCATGTTGCCCGTCAACGGCAAGTTCTTGAAGAAGTATTATATCTAAAAATGACATCCTCCAAATCTACCGGACTGCTAAGTTATGTACCCTTAGGTACCACTGAACTTACACTCTGGTCATCCCAAATGAATCTATATCGCATCTTCTGGGTAGTAAGTCATGTATAATCATACCTCTGAACTTCCTTCCTAAAAGAGCATCTTCCTCATGATCTATTACCCGCACTTTCAGTGCATAAAAAGGGTAACAGATCCACAAATTTTCCGAAACAACCACATCGATGTCACCTCTGAGTTGTTTCACTTTTATCAAAAACAAACCACCCCTCATGTAGAACTTTTACGTCCATATTACCTCTGAGTTGTTCTATGTACCCTTCATGGTGTCCACTCCTGCCATGTCCTCATTACCTCTGAGTAGGAAGACTCCATCGAAGAAACCCTCATATTTACCACGTCCTCATTACCTCTGAGTAAGTATGTTGGTTTTCTCTCGACTTATTATTCGTACCCAAAACCAGGGTACGCCAAGGATAATAGGCCCACAAATGTCCACAGTTGACCACAAATATCCACAGTTGACCACAAATGTCTGCAGTTGACCACAAATGCTGTACTAGGTCCCCTAGTACGGGCGCCTCTTTTTTCATTATCATATGCCTCTGGAACCCAGCTGTTCCATGGCATTCTTTCGTCTGATACCAAGAACTTCCATATCCACCTTATCGTGGAGTTGTTCTATGTATCCCTATCAAACTTATTATCCGTACCTAAAACCAAGGTATTCCAAGGGTAATAGGTCTACAGAAAAAGCCCCCACTGGGGCAAACACATAAATGCAGTATAAGTACGACAGATAAAGGATGATACAAACAAAGTCATTTATTCAAATCAAATCAAAAGTACTACATTCTTCGGGACCACGTCCCTGCCAAAAAGATGAAGAAACATAAAGAGAGAAAGAAAAAAAAATTTTGACTATGGTTCGACGATACATAATTCTCTGAGACGGTCCCTCAGTACGGCCGTCGACCGCTCAAACCGCTGCTTGGCTCGGCGCTCGGCTTCCTGAGTCAACCACTCCGTATCCTCCAGATACGCGTGAGCCTGCCAGCCATCCTCAAGCTTTTTCAGAGCACGCTCCAAGGCAGCAGAAGTTCGGGTGACTTTGTCGGCCTCCTGAACAATTACCTCCTTATCCGTGCGGGAGGCCTCGAGCTCAGATTCCAAGAAAGCTAATTTTCTCTGGAGCTCAAGGATCTGCTCCTTCGTGTCGATTATCCCGCAAGAGGCTGCCGCTTCCCGAGCAATGCAATCCTCTCCCCGGCAGCTCAGCTGGTCATACTGAAGAGAAAGATCGCGGAGGTCCTTCATTATGGTCGGCTTGGACGCTTCTCGTGCAGCCCTTATCTTCTCTATGGAAGTGATGAGGAAGGCCCGCTCCTGATTTATCGCTGAAGACAGATCAACTTGCCGTAGTACTTGAAACTGGGCCACAAGCTGATCCGCCTCTAGCAATTTGGGCTCCAGGAGCTCAACTATCCCCGCCCCACCGGGGAGGGTTCTAAGGATTTCAATCTGACCCCGGGCGCATTGACGGGCCAAGGCAAAAGAGGTCCCCCTCTCCACCGCAGCCTCAATTCCTCGCCTCAGGTGACGATAAAAACTGTCAACTACATCCTTTGACGATTCATCCAGAACTTCCGAAGAAGACGGCGTCAAAGGAAGGGTAGTTGGCAGGGACGAAGAAGACGCACCGGAACTTGTTGTCCCTGCCATAAGGAAAACAAGTTTCGAGCGAAAGGACGCTTGAATAGCGGCCAATTTCTCCTCCGTAGCCCGAAGGATCTGGAGACTCGGCAAGACGGAGAGGTCGGCCTCCGGAGCCACATGAACAGAGGAGGGTGCAGGGACCATTTCTTTCTTTCTCGGCCGTTCCACCGTACGCTCTCCCGAACTCGATCCAGCGGAAGGTACCTCAATGTAAGTTGGAGGGAGAGGAGGCACACTCCCTTCCACCAGATCCCCTCTGGCGAACTCTCTCCTGATAATATCCGTCGTTGGTAGTGGAGGAGTAGGACTTGTATGTCTAGAGCGACCATCAATCAGCTTAACCTGAAGAATGTGATGATAGAGCAGATAAACCTCCTCACTAGTCAAGACTTGGCTTATCTTACCAGGAGGAAGTTGCTGAAGCTGAGGTTCGCTCATAGCCGCCGTAGCCTTTTCACCAGCGACATCCGAGCCAAATTCAGCTGGTTCCTCTGCCCCAGCCGCCCTGGAAGGAGATACAACTAGATCAGCGTCACCCAGCTGAAGTTCAGCAGCCTCGGGAATGGGTTCAGTAGAGCCCACATCGCCGTGGGTTGAGACCTCAGCAACGGGAGGAACCTCAGCCGTCACCGGATGAACCCCGGCAGAAATAATCTCGGCACACATGTCATTAATCAAAGTAGTTAGAGCCGGATCGACCGCAGAGGCAGCAGCCGGCTCTGGAAAGTCCGATTCTTCTGACGCCTACAGAGAAAAGAAAAATGATGAGGTCATAGTTCAGGAAAATGAAGGGCTAAAGAAGAAAATAGTTGTAGTTCAATTCACCTCCGAAACGGCGTCATCTTCGCCTCTCTCCTTGATGAGCAGCCCGCGAGGCTTAGACCCAGCCCATTTCACGGAGTAAGTTCTGCCGCCAACGACGGGCTCAGGCCTACTTTGCTTGCGCAAAGGACCAGGTACGACATGCGGCTGATCTGCCACCATATTTTCTGCGGGAGGAAGAGAGTTATCGGGGTCATGCTCGTCATCCTCTTCGTCCGCGTCGGCAGACTCCGAGTCCGACACAGCAACTGTGTTTTCCTTTTTCTTCCTCGCCTTGGACCCCTTGGGTTTCTCTTCTAAGCCAGTACCAATAATGAAGCTGTTACCTGGGTCAAAATCGACAGGAGGCTTGTTCGCCATGACATGGTATAGAGTCGCCAAATACAAGATCTCCCCTAACTCTCCAGCATCAGGAACTGAGAAGCTGGTACGGGTGTGAACTGTGTTATAATAGTGCTAGGCTCTGATACCGTCGAGGACGCTACCTTCAAAACCCAGGAAAGAGCTGGGACTGTCCAAAAATAGCTGGCTATACCCAAACTGTCGGGCGAACCTACTGGGCAAGTAAGGCTCCAAATAGACAGTATTGCGGTTGCGGTATACCAGGTGGGAAGGACGAATGTTGTGCAGCCAAAGGAGCATCTTGCCAGATAAGAAGTTGGGAGGCCCAATACCATCAAGATGTACGGCCCTCACTTCCTTAGCAGTAAATTAAGGAACAGACACAAAAAAAGTGTATCTGTCCACCCTCGCCAGTGCCATACGACAGGCACGCATAGTCTCGCAATCCCAAGGCAGGCGGCGATACTGGAAGATGAAAGCATCCTCGGTAGATACGCCATCTTCGGGACCAGGCCTCATCAAGGATCGGTAATGCATCAACAGCCACCCCATCAGATAATGATAGGGTAGCTCAATGCGTTCAAAGTCCTTCGTCGTGTCATGAGCGATGACCTTGGACGTGAAAGTGCGAAGGCCACGATGTATGCTGCACACCATGGCCGGGAAAAGAGCTAGTCTGACCCCGAAGACCAGCTTCACAGCAGGGAGGATAAAGTTGCGGCTGATCTTCTCGATAGAACCAGCCCCTCCTGAAACTACGCAATTTCGTAGCCACACCATCAGGAATCCGGCCAAAAGAGCCTTCTCGGACAACGGCTGAGTGTCTTGATAAAAATAAGCAAAAGAGTCAGATTTACTCCCGAACCTGTCGCCGGTGGTTCTTACCCTCTTGGCGGTTGACACTTGGTCCTGCACCTCCTTTCGAGTTCGAGGACTTCGGGGAGAAACCTGACCTGAGGCGCCGAGCTTAAAAAGATAAGTGAGCCAGGGCTTTGTATGTGGAAGGTTTCCTTTCGAGCTGTCGTTCTTTTTCTTCGACAGCTGCTGGCACGTGCTGTGATGACACAGCAATTCCCAGTAGACGACAACAAAGCCCGGGAACTTCTCCACCAAATCCTCGAACTCTTCGTTCGTCGGGGTATACACCTCAAAGACTTTATCTCCCCAAGGCAGCTTGGAGACGTCATGCATCTCATGCAGAGCAAGTCCCATCTCCCCTATGGGTGTAAAAAAGGTCCCCGTACGGCAGTTGTATATTTCCAGCAGAGCCATGAACAATTTCTTGTTTATGGGCAAGCCATAGCTGGTACCCCGAATAGCGTAGTAGAGTCCAATCTCGCGCAGGAGAGTCTCGTATTTTCATGCGATCCACGTGGACAGGTTGGTCCACGAAGGGAGGGGGTGTATCCAACTCGGTAGCGACAACCGGCCAACGGGATAGGACCCCTTCCGAGCAAGCTGGTTCAGGAAAGTGTCAGCTTCGGAGAACTTGAAGTTGGGACCCTGCACATTCAAGAAACTGCCCGAGGCCAACCCTATCACGTAGCGGCTGACCGGTACCCTGCCCGCGTACACTGATCGCAGGTTATTATTATAGTAAATTTTGCCCATAATCATCCCGCTCCGGGTCGGAGTCAAAGAGTCCTCCACCTTCCTGTCCATGGGCAACATGTTGAACCACGATAGTGGGAAGTGACGCTCCATCAGAGGAATATGGATCGCCATCCCGTCAGAAGTAAAACTCCAACTTTCGGATATGTCCATAACTTGAAAGTTCTTTACAGTTAAGGCATCCCCGAAAAGGAACGCAGGCTTCAAGTATTTGCCCCCTAGCAGCCCTGAGTTCATCATCCCTGAGATAAAGAAGAAGGACTACTTTTTAATGTCTCCCAGCCTCTCCACAGGTTCGTCTTTTGGAAGCTGGTTTACCACATACTCGACTATGTGGTCGTACCTATAGCCCACAGCAGATTGGGCGTGACCCACCAAAGGTTCTCCCGCAGCATTAACTGGCAAATTTACTGAAAAAAGGACAAAAGAAACAAAATCAGGAGATGGCCAGAAAACATTTAACATAGTTCATGCGGCTCTGTTTGGTGGGTCTTATGCGGCTCAGTTTTAATAGACTTCATGCGGCTCTTTTTGGATGGGTCCTTATGCGGCTCAGTTTTAACGGAGTTCATGCGGCTCTGTTTTGGTGGGTCCTTATGCGGCTCAGTTTTAAACGGAGTTCATGCGGCTCTGTTTTGGGGGGTCTTTATGCGGCTCAGTTTTAACGGAGTTCATGCGGCTCTATTTTGGTGGGTCCTTATGCGGCTCGGTTTTAACGGAGTTCATGCGGCTCTATTTTGATGGGTTCATATACGGTTCTGTTCAAGGGACTTCATGCGGCCCAGTTCATCAGGAGTTCATGCGGTTCTGTTTACAGGGATTTCATGCGGTCCAGTTTTAAAGGGGTCTCATGCGGCCCAGTTCAAATAAGCTTATGCAGCTATGATTTGGTGGAGCTTCATGCGGCCCAGTTTATCAGGAGCTCGTACGGTTCTGTTTTGGTGGGTTCTTATGCGGCCCAGTTTTAAAGGTGCTTATGCGGCTTGGTCATGAAGCGATTCTCGTACGGCTCGGACATGGGGCATACCCCATGCGGCTCGGATATGAAAAGTTCATGCGGCCAATACAGTACAGCATATACGGTTTCATCGCACTGAACTTAGACAGTTGAATGAAGACGAAGAGCGCATTAAATGCCAAGGAGAAAGGCTTGTGCATAAAACATGCAACATAGCCATTTTTGTTAGGGTTTGAAGCGTGCAGTCTTCTCCATAAATCTTACCATCGATAGCAGGATGAACGTCAGGATGAACTTCGACCGCCGCAGCCGACGAAGAGGCTGCTCCTTTACCCTTCGTCGCAGCACTAGAGGAAGCTTTGGGAGCCATTGATGATCAGAGAAGTAAGAGAAGACGGTGACTAAGGGCAAGAAAAGTTGAAGAGAAAAGAAAGTAAAGAGTCTCTCTCTTCCAAAAGCACTCGTATTTATAGGCAGACAGGGGGAGCTCGTAGACCGATGGACGCTTCGATTCATGTGCTGCCTAGGAGATGAGACCGACTCTTGGATTTCTATCCCCTGCATGCAAAAGATTACTCGTAATCATTAAGAACAAATCTAAATATTTAAAGCTAACTCTTGGGATCCTATCCCAAAAGACGGCTTTAAATCAAAACAAATCGAAGGCAATTAATGAGACGCCTACGTGGCATGAAGAGCAGTCCATGCGGCCAGAACATCCTATGCGTCCAGAATATCCTATACGGCCAGAGAAAGCTATGCGGCCAGAGGAGTCTATGCGGCACGAGGAGTTTATGCGGACATAGCCATGCTTCTTATTCAAAGTATTGCAATTTTACAAATTGAAAACTTTGAAGGGGATCTTGTAGAAGCATGAAATAGAATAGGAGATTCCATGCGGCTCAATATTGGAGGGACTCTTCATGCGGCTTAAAAATCACTTAGAGCTCCATGCGGCTCAAGAAGTCCCTTAGAGCTTCATGCGGCTCAAAAAAGCCCCTTAGAGCTTCATGCGGCTCGAAAGTCCCCGATAGCTCCATGCGGCTCGGAAAAAGTCACGTGGCCCTATGCGGTTCAAAATATGACTCTACAGCTGGCCACCATTTCTCTGTGCAGCTGGCTCATTAAATGCTCTGACACAGTACGGCGGCTCTGACACAAAGGATTGACAGCTATGACATAAAGGTAAAATGATGACTCTGACACAATGACGTGCTCCTAGAGAGACGAGAAAAATCTTTATAGTTGGCACGATCCACCAATTCCAAAGCTCTTTATGCGGATCATTTAAAGGAGCTCATACGGCTCTGATTTGATGGAGCTTTATGCGGCTCAGTTTTAACGGAGTTCATGCGGCTCTGTTCTGATGGGTCCTTATGCGGCTCTGTCCCAATGGGACTTCATGCGGCCCAGTTTATAAGGGGCTTATGCGGTTCTGTTCAATGGGACTTCATGCGGCCCAGCTTACAAAGTGGCTTATGCGGTTCTGTTCAATGGGACTTCATGCGGCCCAGTTTATAAGGGGCTTATGCGGTTCTGTTCAATAGGACTTCATGCGGCCCAGTTTACAAAGAGGCTTATACGGTTCTGTTTAATGGAACTTTATGCGGCTCAGTTCATCAGGAGCTCATGCGGTTCTGTTCAGTGGGACTTCATGCGGTCCAGTTTACAAGGGGCTTATGCGGTTCTGTTCAATGGGACTTCATGCGGACCAGTTCACCATGAGCTCATGCGGCTTAGTCATGCGGCTCGCAACATAAATGACAGTTGGGACACGTGGCAGAAGATTGACTAAGACTTATCCACTCGGATTTAGCAACCAACAAACCATAACAATACAGATTTATTGCAATCATCATAACTGCCCAGATCGATTTCCAACAAACAATACAGATTTGTTGCAATCAACATAAACAGTCCAGATTGATTTCCAACAAACAAGATCAAGGCTAATCTTAACCAATTCCCAACCGTCCACTTTTCAATGAGCAATTACTGTACACCCTACTTATCACAAAGCCCAATAAATAGCAGAAGATTATTCCTTTGCAACAGAGAGAGTTATACGCACAGAACCCGAGCAGAGAGACTAGCAACTCCCGTACACACAAAGAGCATTTCTTCGCCAGAGCAGAAGCTACGTCCGATCGTCCAAGGAGTAAGGCAGAGTTGATATCACTTTCCCGAGCCTCTACCGTCACCCTCCAGAAAAAACTAGACAATTGTACTTAGATTATTTTTTCTAGGTTTTATTCCTAGGCTCTCTTTGTACGAGCGAGTTTGTATTATAAAGTAAAAGTCCAGTCCTCCCATAAAACTGTTCTGTTCTTTTATAATCAATGGCAAACAGTTTCCATATGACATTGTAGAGGATCTAATTATAGGGGTGCCAGTACATGGAGATGCTCACAACCTTGGTCATCAGCTTGTTGATGATGATCAAGGTGACCCTCAGGAGGATAAACAAGTCGAGGAGGCAGTTCCTAAAGGAAATGAGGTTGTTAGTACACAGTCAGCACAAGAGGCCCCATTGAGTAGGGGCACGAGAGAGCGTTGATCATCCATAAGGTACTCACCATATGAGTATGTGCTATTGACTAATTGGGGAGAGCCTTAAAGCTTTGTAAAGGCGATGGAAAACGAATATAGGCAGGAGTGGATGCAGTCCATGTAGGAGGACATTAGTTTCTTACAAGCAAACTCCACTTATGAGCTAGTGTGTTTGCCAAAGGACAAGAAGGCTTTGAACAATCGATATGTGCTCAGAGTAAAGTAGACAAAAGATGTTACTCACCCTCGATACAAAGAGATAATGGTTGTTAAAGGACACAGTCAACGAAAGGGCGTGAATTTCGATGAAAGCTTCTCGCCTGTTGTCAAGTTATCATCCATCAGGGTGGTGCTAGCTTTAGTAGCCAACCTCGATTTGGAGGTTGATCAGATGGACGTGAAGACAACATTCCTCCACAGTGATTTAAAAGAGGAATTATGCATGGAGCAGCCTGAAGGATTCTTTGAAAAAGGCAAGCCACATTTGGTTTGTCGGTTGAAAAAGAGTCTATATGATCTGAAGTAGGCTCCGCGGTAGTAGTAGTAGTACAGAAATTGAGTCATTTATGGGAGAGCATGCATGCACGTATTGTGCCTTTGTGAAGTACTTCGATGAGGATGATTTCATCATATTATTACTTTATGTGGATAATATGTTATTGGTGGGTCGAAATGGCATAAGGATAGCAAAATTGAAGTGCCAACTGGGTGTGACCTTATCTATGAAGGATTTTGGTGCAGTGAATTCTATTTCTAGAATAAAAATCAGCCGAAAGAGAGAAAGAGAGAGTCAAAGTTGTTGTGGTTGTCCCTAAAGAAGTACATTCACCGGATACTTTATCATATCGGGAAGGAAGGGTCGAAGAAAGTGAGCACACCACTTGAAGCTCACCGCAGAGCAATGTCCATCAACCGAGGACGAAAAAGAAGATATAAAAAAGTTCCATATGCTTCAGATGTAGGGAGTCTCATGTATGTCTCTGTGTATACAAGGCCAGATAATGCTCATGTAGTTTGTATAGTTAGCAGGTATCTCTCCAATCCGGAGAGAATACATTAGAGTGTGATCAAGTGGATTCTTCGTTACCTTCAGAAAACTACTGATTGAAAGCTTTCCTTCAAGGGTGACGAGCCAAAGTTGATTAGATATTCTGATGCTGATATGGCTGGAGATGTGGATATCAGGAAATTGACTTTGAACTATGCATGATGTTTGGTGGTGGAGCGATTTTGTGGTATTTGCGGTTGCAGAACTATGTTGCCTTGTCTACGACAGAGGCAGAGTTCATCGCGGCGATAGAAGCTTGCAAAAGATTGTTATGGATGAAGAAGTTCCTACAAGAAATAAGGCTTAAGAAAGAGCAATATATTTTTCTTTGCGATAGCGAGAGTGTTATTTATCTTGGGAAGAACTCGGCATTTTATAGTCGGTCCAAGCATATTGCAATCCAGTATCACTTGATATGGGATGTGCTTGAGGCAAAGTACGCGGTGCTTAAGAAGGTCCATATAGAGGACAATAGAGCAGATATACTCACGAAAGTTCTACCAAGAAAAAATTTGAGTGTTGCAGGAGGATTGTTGGAATGATGAACTTCGTCACCTAGTTGAAAAGGAAAAGATTTGTTGGTATTGGATGGGGTTTCCAACCTATGTGGAGAACACACCGAAGTGTGACGAGCGTCATTCATGTGTCGAAAAAGCTCGAAAAGTCGAAGGCAATAAAGAAGGCAAATTACAGCGCATGTAAAAATATTGGAAAACAACATGCAATATCAGCGGAACGACGATACACCGCAGTATACCTGAAAATGGTGAACATTGTTCCAGAAAGTTTCTGGCTCGCAAACACCAATTTTTCGGTATACTATTGTATACCACTGGCATACTGAAGTCGGAGCTGAAGCCAAAAAATGATGTTTTATCAACACTGTTGGATCTAAATCAACGGTCCAGATGGCTGCGGGGTTATGGAACTTTAAATAGGCAATAATATTTTGTCTATTTTTTTCCACCTCAAATCAGGGGTAACAAGAAGTGAATGCATGTTATTTGAAAAGTCGTAAATACTTCTTGTTTTGACAAGTTTTAACTAAAAATCCATTCAAATCTAATTTTATGCCACATGTAATAAGAATAGTTTCGATAACTATTTATATATTCCGCTTCTAGATTATATATACATGGTTTTCAATCCTTTTTTTCCCCTAATTTGAATTACTTTATGTGTCACGCCCCAGAACCAGAATACTGGAGAGCGGGGGCAGACATAGCCAGCTACGTAATCCCAAAGTACGTTAATACTCTGAAATCACGTATAAGCTGTCAAGACATGAGGGTTACTCTACAAGCCATCAGTCAATCCTATGGTTTAACAATCCTAGGTATCTCAATCACAGGCAATTATACAAGAGCAAAGAGTACGATCATCATACATACAATAGTAAGGCGTCCCGAACCATATATACATGACTGATCATGAAGCCAGTACCATAGAACTGATGACTGGCTAGAGTATTAGTCGTACATGATAAGGACTAGCTATAGTCTAGAATACACATATCATGTTTATGCCTGTAATACAATATCAAGGAAAATACCAAAACACGAGCTAAACACGTGCTCGGGGCTAAACGATACAAGAGAAGAATTTCCATATCAGTGGGAGAATGAAGAAGAAACCCACTGAGGCACTCTGGTGCTCCGGCTGGTCACCGTCGAGTAGATGGTACGGTAGATCCTTCGGGCTCTTCTATTAGAACCTGGCCATGCAAAACCAGAGGGGTCAGACCCCAAATAGCAAGTACCACAAAGGAGGCCGAACTATGAACTTAAAACCAGCAATCATAGGCAATCAATCAGGGAGAGAAAGTAATAAGTAAAGGAGGATCGAGATTCGTGCAGTACCAATGCACTTATCCCGAACATAGGAAGACAGTAAGTAAATCATCATTTGACATAAAGTAAACTGGAGAACATGTTAAATAAATAGAACTGAGAAGGTGATATACGATGAGATAACCATGGGACTATTCAGATAACCAGGTTACAACCCGTAAACCAAACAAGGACCGGGGTTGTAACCCTTCGTCTGAACAGAACTTGGTTTCTTCCACCATTTATCGGCAGGATAAAATAAGAAATCAGGACATGTAACAATCATGTACAAGATCAAGACAAGACTAGACAGATTGAACTCCATCCAACATTCACGGCCAAGCAAGAAGTACGGCTTGATACTTTAACTAACTAGGGTTATCACAAGCCTTAGTTACTAGCAATATGCAATGAGATGTTCCTCCAGCCACAAGCCCTGCAGCTAATCCAGGTTATCCAGGCGACTTGGATTCATTAAGCAGTTATCAATAATTATGTGCCCCACACGACGGTGGGCTGGAAATGTGCCCTACTCGACGGCAGGCTACAAGTCCGAACAATTGTGGCCGGGATAACGGGATTGCCTGTAACTGGGGAAATCTCTCATGACTACTAGATTATTCTAGTTATTAGCTTAGCCCGATTTAATATGACTCCCTGACCGTGGGAAATCAGGAATTCATGTCCTAGACATGATGCAAGACTAGATGGTAGCTTATAAAAGCACATTCAATACAACACCCACGGTGTCAGGATACTAATTAATTCTTGTCAGGAGTGCGCCACGACGGGCCACTATCATTATCATTATTACATATCAAGAGAGCGCCACGACGGGCCACTATCATTATCATTATTACTTATCAAGAGTGCGCCACAACGGGCCACTATCAAGTCATTCTTATTTATCATTTCAAGTTATCATGTCAAGAATATCATGTCAAGTTCATTTCAAGAGTGTACCACTACGGGTCATTGTCGTGTCATATCATTTATCAAAGAAGGAAGAAATTTACACAATTAAATAATAATATATTAATAATATATATATTCTTGAAGCCAAGGAGAAACTCTACAACTTTCATGTTGGGAGTGGGAAGAAATTCTGACCACAATTCAGGCAAATAAAACATTTAAACAATCAAAGTGGACCCCATGCGGCCCAAAAGTGGGAGAACATATATGCAGCCAAAGAGAGTGGGAGGCCACCCATGCGGCCAGCCAAAGCTTATGCGGCCAAAAAAATAGCTGAAGGGGGCCATGCGGCCAAGAGTAAATGCTAACAAGAAATATTCATGCAGTCAGAAAAGACAGAGAGTGGAAAGACAATAAATGCGAGCCTCCACTTAAACAAAGGAAGGGCACGTGGCCAAACAATGAAATAATGACTGCCAGTAAAAGAGTGGCTCACGTGGCCAAAATATTAGATAGTGGGGGAAGGGAGCCTATGCGGCTCACCTTAGATTCCATGCAAAAATGCAACATACAAATAATAATATTTAATGGCCAAAGTCCATGCGGCTCTGCATCAAGCAATTATTAATGCTGTAAATATCCATGCGGCTCACCCTCACATTTGCTTGCATGAAAATACAATCAAATAAATAATTAATTAATTAAATAATGGCCATGCGGTTTGCTTGCATGAAAATGCAAACAAGCAACTAATATTAAATAATTTTCTTATGCGGCTCCACTTTGATGCATGCATTAACGGCAAATAAAAGGCCAAGCCTTATGCGGCTCAGCTTTTTACTTGGCCATGCGGCCAACTTTATTGCAATCGCATGCAAGCACGCAAGCCTGCAAGCAAATCAAGAAAGGGGCCATGCAAATATGCTTTAAGCTGATGCATAAATTAAACCATGCAACCTATGCTTTAAGCCCAAGCATTAATTAATGCCATGCAACGTAAGCTTTAAGCTAAAGCATTAATTAATGCCATGCAACATATGCTTTAAGCTAAAGCATTAATTAATGCCATGCAACATATGCTTTAAGCTATTAACAGTTCATGCGGCCAAGGCTTATACTAAGGCCATATGCGGCTCATTAGGTGTTGGCATATGCCAATGCATATATTAAAGCTAATAAAGTAATGCCAGCAACTATTGTTTCCATACATGCGGCCAACAACTTTGTAGGACCATGCTAATGCATTAAATGCAATTAATATGGGACCATGCTGCTCACTAGGAAAAATGTATTAAATATAACATGCAGGCTTACATGCGGCTGGTGCTAAAAAATTGAGCATGCAGGCTCGCATACATCAATATAATGCATTACATAAAGCATGCTGCTGATTTTGGTATTGCTCCTTATGCGGCTCACTAAGTGGTTCCATGCGGCCAGCAATGCAGTTAAATAAATAATAATAATAAAAAAGTCATGCAATTAATTCTCATGCGACCAGGGCAAAAGGCCATGCGGCCCAGGCAAGTTGCATGCAAGCTTGCAAGCAACTAATAAAAGGGCCATGCAATAAATAATGCTTATGCGGCCAGAAGCTAAAATGCTCATGCGGCTCGGAGAACTGTTCTTCTTCTCCACTTTCCGAGAAGAACACCATGAAGCCATGCTTCCAAGCTCCATAAATTCGTCATCCAGAGTCCAAATCCGAACTTCCATAGGTCAAAATGGGGTAGAATGAAATTTTCTACAATATGGAACCATCAGTTGACAAAAATATACAAGTTTGACAGATCAAAACCCATGAAAATTCGAAAATACCACAAAGCTAGATCTACAACAATCCACTCGATAAAATCGAAAACTCCAAGTTCTAAAGATGCTTAGAATCATGCAAGGAAGAAGATGGAACAAACAGAAATAAATTTGTTCAAGGTTCGGCAAGGTGTACTTGCCTCTCTCCAATGGCTAGGGTTTGGTGGAAAAGAAATGAATGAGGGTGAATGAGGAGGGAGAGAGAAAAAGTGGCTTATATAACAAGCTCAAGTGATCTCCACCATTCATTTCTCTCCACTCAATCTAAACCATACACCTCATCTCATAAAGAACCAAACTAAACTAAACCAAACCAAGTCAAAGTGGAACCGAACCAAATAAAACCAAATCCAAGTTAAACCAAGTCATAAAAATCCTACACTTAGGAAAATTTTAAAATATCACGCAAATCGATAAATACGAAATACGGCTCAAATAAACACGTATCCGTATAAAATATCGATACAGTGAGACGGGTCTCACATTATGCCAACATCAGACCAGTTTGCTAACTAGCGACGAACAAGATACATCCATGGAGATCAAACGCTGACGGATATGTTCGTCGCTAATCCGTTGCCAAGTACAGTATCAAATACTCAAAACTTGCATATCAGCAACAAATCAATTGTTGAATATGCTGCCATTTAGTTGCTAAATTCGTGATCAGTTAATCGTTTGTGCTAAACAACCGCATAGCACAAAAAGTTGTCTACAAAAGACCATTAGGTCGTCACTAAGTACACTGCGTCGCCATATCTTCCGCTAAATTGACGTTGCAAATTCATCGCAAGGTGATGGATCAACGAAAATTTAAGAACAGTGTGGTGTTTCTCGCATATTTTTTTCTTTCGTTGGTTTGTTACAAAGATGGGTTTTTAAGATTTAGCGACGGTTGTCTCCTACGCTAAACTTAGTGGTTTGTGTAGTGATTGATGTCAAATTCAAGGCATATTGAGACCAATTTGTTCCTACATTTCATTCAAAATTACACAGCATAATCTTTTCAAGATTATAAACTATAAAATCGAAAAAGCAATATTGTGGCGATGATGAGCCTGACCTGTGCGATGCGATGTATCGACAACGTCGTAGGACTGACGAAAAATGGCCACGATCTGAGCTGACGTGGATCAGAATGGGACGTCCATGCATGAAAACTCAACGGATAGGACGCCGTGCGGACGGTCGAGGACCGGCACCATTCTACCATGGGTATAAACGATGGCCGACCACGCGGTCCGTCGTGCGGCGCCGTAAGAACGTCGAGAAGACGTCATAAGGACGTCGTGCACATAGAACGGGTGGCTAGGCGGCATCGGCTGTCGTAGGCATCATGAAGACGTCGGAGGCGCCTTCGGCATCGTGGACGAAGCGAGGCATTGAGTTACCGGCATCGAAAGACGTCGGCCGTCCCGTGAGGCTCTGGAGCACACGGAGTGCACGAGGCGTGCGTGTGGGACGATGATGAAAAAGCCAATACGGACAAGATCCATACGAAGAGTCCGAAAAGACATGACGAGCAGCTAAAAATCGTGTACGAAGAGACAGACAATTTAACTGAACCCCCACGTGCTGTAAAAAAAAAAAAAAAAAAAACAATATTGGAAATATCCTTGAGCGCAGATGGGTGTACATACTACAGATCCTACCATACACGCACTCTCCCATCTGCATTGATGAAATGGGGGGACCCGTACATAAAGGATTTTACAATAACTCATTTTAATTCATATTGAAAATTCTCATTACCTGTAAAGGATTTTCCTTTATACGTGAATATTGTGGTTGCATGTGTGCCAAGCGTTAGGAAGAAGAAATTCAGTAAGAAAATATAATATACAATAAAAGATGATATTTTACCAGATGATTGATTCCTAGGCCCATGTGAACCGCACATACCACGGTCTAGGGAGTACGATCAGTCTCGTGGGACACCCCACACACACACACACACACACACATACAAACAGAGACTCCTACTGCAAAACAAAGTATGGTCCCTCCAAAGAGGGACGCGGTTCAAATTTCCAAACCAAAAACAAATGGAAGCATCCAAAAACTGACTGATGGTCAATGGTTCACTTTCGTCTTGCTCCCAAGTGCTCATGAATACAATTCTTCCATATGGGAGGCAGACACAGTATAATAAATTTGTTCCAAATCTTATCATTATATCGATTACTTTTTTCGTGAAACCAAACTTTCATGTAGGTTTACTCGACTGTGAGCCAGCCATATAGATGTATTTGGCTGTTTTGAAACTCACTGAACTGGAAGGAGTTGAAGTGTTTGGTTGAGTTTCATGAAAGTTATTTTTTGGATGATAAAACATGCCATACTTTTTATCCCCATATTATTTATCACTTTTAACATCCAATAAAAAAAAGAGAAATCCTGGAAAGAGAGAGGAGAGTTTTTTTTTTTTTTTTTTTTTTTTTGAGGGCCACTTCAAGGTGTTAATAGGTCCGGTCTGGGCCGGACCGTCCCCATTTGAACCGGACCCAACCGGACTTGGTCCGGGTCCAGTCCGGACCGGGTTAGTAAGCGGGCCGGACCTGGTCCGGACCGGTCTTGGCACTGGCAACCTAGCCCGGACCAGCGACCCGGCCGGGGTAGGGCTGGGCCGGTCCGGACCTGTTCGCGGGCGGGCCGAGCTCGGGCCGGTACGAAGTTTGATTTTTTATTTTTTATTTTTTGGAATTTTTTGACTTTCATCCCACTTGTTAATATGAATTTGTACTTACATCCCACTTTTAATTTTATTTGACTTACGTCCCACTTTTCGTCACGAAAAGTATTTATTTTGTCACGAAAAATATTTATTTTATCACGAAAAGTATTTTCGTGACGAAAAGTGGGACGTAAGTCAAATAAAATTAAAAAGTGGGATGTAAGTACAAATTCATATTAGTAAGTGGGATGAAAGTCAAAAAATCTCTTATTTTTTTTGGTTTATTTTTTTCCGATTTTCACTTTTTTTTATTAATTTTTCATTTTAATCTTTTTAAGTTTTCTTTAATTTAATCTTTTTTATTTTACTTTTTTATTTTATTTTGTTTTGTTTTTCCCATCAAATTTATATTCTATATATTTGAAGTTAAATTATGGTATTTGATTATTTTTAAGTTTTCCTTTAAATTAATTTTTTAACTTTTTTTTTAATTAAATTTTGTTTTATTTGTCTCTCCTCTTTTATCCGGGCTTGGGACCGGCAAGACAAGCTTTGCTTGTCATAGGCAGAGTTAAAAAAATTTGTTTTCAAGTTTTCGTGTTTTAAATTTTTTAAGTTTTTAAGTTTTTTTTAAAGTTTTACTTTTAAAGTTATATGTTAAGTTTTAAAGTTTTAAAGTTAAATTTTAAGTTTTAAGGTTTTAAAGTTTTTTTTAAAGTTTAAAGTTTTAAAATTTTTTTAAAGTTTAAAGTTTGAAAGTTTTAAAGTATTTTTTAAAAGTTTTAAAGTATTTTTTAAAAGTTTTAAAGTTTTTAAATTTTTTAAAAGTTTAAAGTTTTTAAATTTTTAAAGTTTTAAAAGTTTAAAGTTTTAAAGTTCTTTTTTTGAAGTTTAAAGTTTAAAGTTTTAAAGTTCTTTGGGTAAATGACAAAAAAAATCCTCGTTAGATATCCGATTTTTGCAAATTAAGACCTATTAGTCATTTTTAGCAATTCGTCCCTCCTTAGATTACAAATTCGCTCAATAAGGCCCCTCCAGCCAAAATTAAAATTTGTAATCCCGAAAATGCCCCTGTCCCCCCCCCTCTCCCCCCCGGTGGCGGCGGCGACCCCCCAGCCCCGCCCGACCCCCTGCCCTCCTCCCGTCAACCCTGCCCCCCTGCCCTCCCCCAACCCGACCCCCCCCGCCCTCCCCCCGCCGGCCTCCCCCCGGCGGCTAGCCGCCAGCCCCGCCCGTCCCCCGCTAGCCTCCCCCCCCCACACGACCTCGCCCCCCCCTGCCCTCCCCCCGCCCGACCACCCTGCCGGCCCTCCCCCCACCCGACCCCCCTGCCCTCCTTCCGTCGGCCCTCCCACCAACGATGAGCCCCCAGCCCACCCGTCCCCCGCGAGCCTCCCCCCCAACCTCGTCGGCCCCGCACGGCCCTCCTCCACACTCGCCGGCCACCCGCGGACCTCCCTGTGGCATCGCCGGCCACCCAGCCCCTCCACCAACGGCCGAATGAGGGGGGGAGGAGTAAAATTATCATTTTGGGTTTTTTTGCAACAAAAAATAACTAGTGAAAAATTTAAGAGCATGGGATCTTTTTTTGCGAAAATGACCAATCTAGGGAGGGTTTTTTTGTCATTTACCCAAGTTCTTTTTTGGAAGTTTTAAGTTTTAAGTTTTGAAGTTTGAAAGTTTGAATTTTTTTTTTTGAAGGATCATATCTTAGACTTGAGTCATTCTTCTTGCTCCTCCTCCTCGGTTGCAGAAGCTTCACCTAATCCAAGCGATCCGAGGTCCAGCTCATTGATGTCATAAGCTTCATCTCTCTTGTTTTGGGTTCTTTTTTCTACTAAAATCCAATCTTAAACGCAAACACAAGCTTCCAAGATATACGGCTTCAACCGGCTCCTCTTTAGGCTCAACATCCTTGATCCTGCACTAAAACATGACTCCGATGCTACTATGGATACCGGGACCATTAGTAGATCACGTGTGTCACGACCTGCTACCCAAATTGTTGGGCCGGACCGAGCCATGTCCAGCCTACGCTTGGTTAAAGCTTAGTAAGCCGTTCTAAGTATAGACAATAAAGGATCTAAGCTGCTAACAGTTCTAATATCACATTTAAGAGGTTCATCACAACACAACATCTATAAGCGAAAGTAAAATAAGTACAAACTTAATAATACACTTCCAAAGTATCAAGCTGGAGACAAAGTCCAGTGACTACAAGATATAATCTAAACAGTTCAATAACTAAGCCAAAAATAATCTAAGCGAGACTACCAAGCGAGATTCCCTGCGGGGACTTCCTCGGAAGCAAAAGTCTGGTCCTCTGTAGTGGGCCCATAATAAAGATCACAGAGCAAATCTTCCTCCGAAAGTATGTCTACAATGTTATCCTGTCAGGACGGGAGCAAGTACTGGTTCTACAAACTAAACATACTGAGCATGGAATGAAAAGAGATGTAATAAATAAGAATCATAGCATATCACAGTCTATCATGTAAATGATACATTTGTCATGGCGACACATGTATAGCTAGAGTTTAAAACTAGAGCAGGTACGTGATCGTCAATAGGTGTACAATGTACTGTGGCACATGTAAATAAAATGTACTTCCGTACAAGTGAATAAGGCGATAGATGTACATACGCACAAATACAGCTGGATAAGCACATACGGCACGGTAAACATATAAAATGCAACCTTGCTCGAGTTCGGTAGAGGGGGCATGATCACGTACTCAACTATCAGTTTTCCCATAACCCAGATTCTAACATGTGAGAGATACGAGAGCAGTTTAAAACATGTAAAAGATACTGGGAGCAGTATAAGCATGGTAGGTACTGATAGCAGTATAAAACATGGTAGGTACTGAGAGCAGTTTAAAGCATGGTAGGTACTGAGAGCAGTATAAAGCATGTGAATATATGACTTGCAGTTCAAGAAACGTTATTTTAACATGGTTCATACGCAATTCATTATCATATGCAGTAAAATAGAGTTTGTAGGGGTACTCGCCTCGAGCAAGGCAAGGATACGAGTATGAAGATATAGATGTCTGGTGTCCTGTCAAAATGATACACAATCTCAGTTTCTAAACAATGTTCAAGATTTTACACTAGTGGTGTGACACGACTCCTAACTGGACACTAGCTAAGTGGTGACCTAGCATAAAAGTCCAATGTGGGGTGACACTATATCTAAACCAACACTTAGGGTCCTTAGAAACACAAGGGTCACTTTAGAGTTTTAAACCAAGCATATAAATATATATACTAATAATAATAATTAATTATAAATTAAGGATAATACATAAGCAAAAATCTACAGATGTCGTCGGATGACAAAACAAATATCACCAACGCGTCCAGAATGGTCAAATTAGCTAGGATAGACTACCCATAAGTCCAATTTAGACACAGAGGAAAAATAGTAATTTCGAGTCAAAATGATATCCGCCGTTGGACCCACTTTGTACCGAAAAATGTGTCAGAATAGAAGTCTACAAAATCTAGCAAATTATATGTCCACGAATCCACAATGACGATCCGAACCCAACGGTATGTCCGAAATGGGATTCCGATGACCCGATCACAAAATGATCCGTTGACCTGAATGTTGGTATCAAATTTGCACGAAAATGCGTGTCGAAGCCAAAGTCCACTAAATCTAACAAAGTATATGTTAACGAGTCCAGAATGACGACACCAACTCAACGGTATATCCGAAATTGGATTCGATGAGCCGATCTCAAAATGACACGTTGACCCGGACATTTGGAATCCAATTTGCACAGAAAAGCGTGCCAGAGCCAAGGTCCTCAAAACTTAGCAAATTATATGTTAACGAGTCTAAAATGACGATACGAACTCAACGGTATATCCGGAATTGGATTTCGATGAGTCGATCTCAAAATGACCCGTTGACTCGGACTATGGGGTCCGCTTTGCACCGAAATGCGTGCCAGGATCCACGTCCTCCAAATCTAACAAACTATATATGAAATTGTGCCAGAACGACGCCACGGGTCTACTGGTGGTGTCAGAATTGAAATACGGAGTCCCGGATTCAAAAATAGAATTTCACAAGTTAAAAATTACAAATTCGGACGGCCAACTTTGACGTCAAATTCAACCAATCAAACGTGCTCACAATGAAACGAAACTGAAGGGGCAGGAAGAGGATTATATCAGCTATGCACAGAAACTGGTGGCACGCCAAACGGAGCTGCAACGGCAGAGATACGAGCCGACGAAGTTGGCTCCACAAAACTGTCCAAAAACAGTACAATTTAAAGTGTCAACTTGGTGGCCGATTTTGAAGTATCAAACGATAAAATTAACGGATGAAACTTGAGGGGAGTGAAGAGCTATATATCGAGATTGTGACGGAGCAAAGAGTTCATCGATCCAACGGTCGAATTTCTCGAAAAACGTGCACAAAGTCGCTGCGACGAAGCGCACTTTCTGAGTTCAAAACTTGGGCGTCACGACGGGATCCCATGCCAAACGCACGAATCATGTGTTTCACGCGTCGGGGAGGTTGCTGCCACACCGAGGTGGTGCGTAGGGGGTCGCCGGAGGCGTGGGGTGCTCGCGGTGGCGGGGGCCGGACATGCGGCGGCGCGCGACGCGCGGCGACAGTGCGCGGTTGCCGGTGCGCGCACCATGGCTGCTGCGCATGCTGCTGCTTTTGTTGTTGTTGCTGCTTCTGCAGCTACAGTCCCTCGCGCGGCGGCACGGGGAGGCCAGACGGGGGCACGACGACGGCGACGGCGTACGCTGGTGGTGTGATGGTTATGGTGATGGTGGTGGTGTGATGGTTATGATGATGAAGAAGAAGAAGGAGAATGGAGAGGGAGTGCTGTGTTGTGGAGGGAGAGATGAGAGAGAGAGATTAAAGAGAGAGAGTGTTGAGAGAGAGAGGTCGGCTGGGGGGGTATGAGTGATGAGAGAGAGAGAGAGATGTTTGTGTGTGTGTATATATATATATATATATATATTATATATATAAAGAGAGAGAGAATGAGTTATATATATAAAAGAAAGAGAGAGAAAAAGAGAATAGATAGAGAGAAGTCGGCTAAGAAAAGGGGGGAGTGTGTGCTGGTATGGGGAGAGGGCGAGGTGTGTGTAGGTGTTATTTAAGGAGGAGAGAGAAATATATATATATATATATATATATATATATATATATATATATATATATATATTAAAGAAAATAGATAGATATTTAAATATAGATATTTAAATAAGTAGAGAGAGAAAAAGAGAGATTTTAAATAGGGAAAAAAGAAATTGTGTGGGATGTTCATAAGGGGATAACATGGAGCTTGGGTTTGGGTTCGGTTGAGCCGGGTCGGGCCAAAATCGGGTTTGGTACAATAAATGGATTAATTTAGTCATTTATGGACACGGGTAAATAAGTAGCATGCGTCATGTGGATAGTAGGCTTCATGTTGGCCAGGTCCATATGTTGGGTTGACAGATTTGGGCCGAAAGGGTATCCCCAATTCAAGTCAGAAATAAATGTAACTCCGTAGGATGAATTAAAATTGGGTCTCGTGTCAGAAAAGTTGTGCGAAGCAAATGAAGAACAAGATGGTGTGTCTGAGTGGGACACGAAGATCATGCGTGTAGGGTGTCTCGAGTAGATCGTTCATGAGAAGTTGGTTTGGAGAAAACGACTAGTCTTGTGCTCCTAAATTAAAAGTCACGGTAACGTGCATACGATGATCAAAGATAAAAGTGAAAATTTAATTAATAATTATTTAACGATCAAATGGCCTAAATTGACCCGAAGTTGTGTGAAGCAAAAAGAGTACAAGAAAACAAGTTTGAGTGGGACACCTTAACCAAAATAAAGATAATATGGTCTACTACAAAACTCATGAAAAGAATTTCCAGAAATTGGCATCCCTGACGCTCCAGAAATCAAAGTCACGAAAAAGAACATCTAATGATCAAAAATAATTATAATAAAATATTTATTGAAAATAATTTATTTAGAAAAATTAAAATAAACCCTAAAATTCAATGGGCTTACAACGTGCAATTGTAGAATGTACAGAAAATCTTGTCGTATTTTTTTCATCATTCTAAAATGGTGAAGTGATTTGAAGATTCATCTTCTTCTTCATAAGAACTTAAATACAAAGACAACTCTTGAGTGGGTTGGAAAGATTGTCTCTGTTTTTTCCTTTTTAATATACGACTGGTGTGGTCCACTATGCTAGAGCTACTACTTGTACTAACTTGAGTAGGTCGGGTCGGCACAACATTATCTTCATAAAGTAGTACTAATCTTTCTAAAACTACCTTTACTTCCAATTTCAATTACATAAGATTAAGTTACATGTTATCTGCATAGCCATCTAACAAAGCTTCTACACCCTCTAATTTGATGGTATGATCAAAATTAGAAGACAAACAATATAAAAGAGGTACATCACCCAAATATTTAGTAAATTTATCTTCCATTCTCTTAACAACATAGTCAAAATTTGGAACATTTCTATATTTAGAAAAACAAGTAAGACATGTTATAGAGTTCTCGTAAAGCTAAACAAGCAGTATGATAATAAACACCAGAAAGAGTGCATGTAGCCTTGTAAAAAGTTTCCAAAAATTTACATATAGAAGTAGCAACTACCCAATCATCTTCAGTTACTGGATATTCAAAATTATGATCCATATTACAAAATGACCTCCCTTACCCTCCAAATAGAGTTGTTGTAGAGGATTTTTGGTCATTTTGGACTAAATGACCAAAATACCCCCTAAAACAGTCATAAAACAGTCACAAAATGAGGGTATTTTGGTAAAAAGGGGCCAAAGTTTGAAAAAAAAATTGAAAAACTGGCCCTCCCGATCCGGGGTCGGGCTTGGGCGGGCCGATCGGTCCGGGCCCACCATTAAACATATTTTTAAAAAAAAATTCAGGCCGGGCCGGGCTCGGTTGAGAGAACCCAACCCGGACCCGATCGAAGGGGGGATTGGGCGGGGCGGGGCGGGTCGGGCTCAATAAAGAACGGGTTAGGGCGGGCTCGGGCCGGTCCGGGACTGAACCGGACCGGATCACACCATGATGTCCACTTCTTAACGGTGCTTGGAGGCATACCTCCAAAGGGACTCGAACCCGCGCCACTGCGTCGGAGTGCTCCACCGTTTCCAACGGGCTACGGCCAAAGAGAGGAGAGTTGAAACTATCTGAAAGAGGAGGGTTGCGGTCACCCCACCGAAACGGTCAGAAACCCTAAAATAGTCAGGATCCTTGTTAGCAATCACCCGAATAAAACGCGTATTATACGCGAATTTTTCCATATCTTACATAAACATATAATACTTACGTACTTTTGAAATTTTCAGATTTGTACGCAAATTTTAAACATGTGGCGTTTTAAACACGTACCGTACGAATTTTTAAAAATTTGGCCAAAAAAATGTGACCAAGAAACCCAACGGTCTCGACTTTCTTGACTCTTGCTACTATTAGATATTAAGACCGGCACAATTCTAAAAAATTATCAAAAGAAAAGAAAAAGTCTCACAGTAACCAAAAAAAGAAACCCAACTTGCAACAATCAAAGAGAATAAAGAAACCCAACAGCGGCCACCAGAAAATTCGGAACGACCGTTGCAAGAGACGGCAGCAGCAGCAGGCCACCGAAAAATAGGTTGCGATGGACAGCGGCGTGGTAGCTCGGCTTTAAGAAGAAGAGAAGCTTAAAAAAATTAACAAGGGTGAAGAAGAAGAAAAGTAATCATCATCATCATAAAGAAAAATTAGTGAGAGAGAGAAAAAAGAGAGACGAAGAAGAAGAATCCAGATCCAGAATGTAAAGAAGGGGGTGGGGTTTTGTGTTTTGGGGTGGGGAGTTGGAGATTATGAATCACTGGAGAGTGAAGGAATATTTTTGAATCACTGGAGAAGAGTGAAGGAATAAAAATATTATTATTACTATTAGTATAAATAATAATAATTCTTATTATTAATATTATTAAATGTTAATAATAATATTATTATTAATATTAATTTTTACGCTTATTATTATGCATGAAAGAAAAACTTGCTATTATTATTAGTTGGGGGGTAAGTCTACCAAGGGTTACCGTATCTCCAACCAACATCAATTTTCAACCACCATCCAAACAACGAATTTTTTTTTCCTCCACTTTCAACAACCATCAAAACAAAAAAAATTCAATTTTCTCCACTTTCATATCTTACAATACCACAAAATCAAACTACTTTTAAAAAGTCAAAATTTATACATATGCATCGCATACGCAAATTTTATTTTTTCACTTTTTCACCTACATACCCTTTCTTGCAACCAAAGCTTTTATATATATATATATATATATATATATATATATATATATATGGAAGCGGATCAAAGGCCCCGCCCGCGGAGCCCCGTCGAAGCCCCGCCCCCCCGGCACCATCGGATCGCGCGGGGCCCGCGTGGGGCCCGCCCCCGCCCGCGCGATCCAACGGCTAAGGGGGAGCGGGGCTTCGGCGGGACTCCGCGGGCGGGGCTCCCGATCCGCTCCCTATATATATATATATATATATATATATATATATATATATATATATATATATATATATATATATATATAATATAATATATTTTTTTCACTTTTTCACCTACATACCCTTTCTTGCAACCAAAGCTTTTATATATATATATATATATATATATATATATATTTATATATATATATATATATATATATATATATATATATATATATATATAATATAATATAATATAATATAATATATTTTTTTCACTTTTTCACCTACATACCCTTTCTTGCAACCAAAGCTTATATATATATATATATATATATATATATATATATAGCAAACGTAGAGAGTGGTAATAAACTTTGCTTGAAGAAAGGCAATTTTGAATGAAGATAACGTAGACAGTGGTAATATTTTGACACAAGGAAACATGCTAATAGTTTATAATCAAATATACTAAACAAAAGGTAGGCATGAAAAGGATTTCTACAATATTTTGACATTGTAGAGGAATAGGCAGGCAAACAAAAGGTAGGCATGAAAAGGAATTCTACAATATTTTGACATTGTAAACGAATAGGCAATCAGGCTTCCAGTTTAAGACCAAGGGCATTGTCAAAAAAACAAAAACAAAAACAAAACGCATGCAAGTAGGAAATTCTAGTGTGAACCATCTTCCAAAGTTTCAAAGCACTTAGCACATCCATCCAACAAACTTGGTCTTGATATATTAAAATATACAGCAAATATAAATGATCTAAAACTATTCCTAGTTCATAATAATAAATAAACTCACACAGGCTATCTACAAAGCCGAAGATTCTGACTGTATATTTGCTTGCTGAGGAGAATACCTCTCACCATTGGAAATGGAAAATAACAACCTAAAAATCACAAAGGGAAAGAAAATAACCAATCCAACTAAAATTTAAATTAGCCAATCCAACTAACTCTTTAATAAACATATGCAAGCACACCTGATACTGCTCTCAGACCATTTCTTGAGTTAAACATTTTAGTACTACACTAAACTCTAGTATCAAACTGATACTGCAAGCACTCCTGTAGTTATCAGCACTCCAATTACCAGTAAACTGTAGTTATCAGCACTCAAATTACCATTAAACTGTAGTTACCACAAAGGTAGAGTGATAACTACAGGAGGTTTGATACAGCTTGTATTCAAAGATCAACAGCACATGCACCTTCATGAGTTGATACAACAGTAGTCTCTTCAGTTTCAGACTCTCGCCTGGGGAAAAATGTCGCCCAGAGAAAATATATTCCTACAAACACTCGTCTCCGTCCTTCACTCACTCTACAAGTAACAAAACACAGCATGTAATTTCCTCACTCATTTCAGTATATCATCCATCTTCCACTTTTAACAAGAGCAGGATTCCTTCTGTCGGTGCCAAATACCTAGACAAGGCAGGCAGATAACATGTCCCTTTTATTTTTGCTATCCAGCCAAGGTCATGAAATCAAGGAGTAGCTTCCAAGTTCTATTTGGCTATAAAGAGACTATACAGGTAAAGATGATACAATTTACTACCTAAATATAAGGTACGGAATTGATTATCCTAATTTTCTCTCCATCCATGTTAAAGCAAATAGCCCATCCCAACTAAAATGTAAAAAAATGCAAAGTAAATAACCAAACTGAGAAACATTCCATCACAACATAAAGGGTCCATAGTACCTTCATAACATAAAGGGTCTAAAAGAGGAAAATCTACACTAGCAGGACCCCAATTCAACAGCCTTAATTTGGTCACATACAAACTAACACAACCAGGTTTTCAGCAAAGTATCATAAATAACAACTAATAACACCTAAAGGTGTATGTAAATATCCAAACTAGCAATTACCATGTGGAGAATTAATCGGATAAATCAAACTCCTTTCTGCTTTTGATAACAGCCCTCTTTGTCATATCAGAATCAAGCTTCTCAAGATCGGAAGCAGTTGCCAAATAAGCATAAAAGATTCTCTTCTTGACCCCACTCTTCTCATCCACTTTAACAAGAGCGGGATTCTTCTCATCATCTATGCCAGACTTGGAAGCTTCTGCATGAGCCCAGCCATTGCGTCCATGGTTGTCCTTCTCGAAGTATTCTGCCAAACGCTCAGCCTCCTTCAGTCCAGCTTGAGTGTTGGCAAATTTAACCACAGTAAAACCCAAATGACCCTCCTTTCCATATATTGACTTCGATTTGCCCCCAGCGAATCCTAGTTCTGGGGGAAAAAGAGAGGAACAAAAAGAAATGAACAAAATCAATAAACAGGATGATCTATGTATGGGATGTTACTTCTATTGTTTTCTTCATATTAACCGCCTGCTTCTGTCCAACAACAGACATCATTTATCATTCCTAAAAGTTTCTTTATCTCAGAAGTTTATTAGTTAAATACAGTTGATGAATAAGCAATGTAGTGTGGTTCACAAGGTTGAGTCAATAAGGAAGCAAAAAAGGAATTTGGATCCCACAATTGAGAATGAGGAAGGTAAACGTGAAGGAATTAAACAACAATAGAACAATGAGCCAATATGACTCAAATTAGGGACAAGGTAGCCTATTCGTGTGCCAAATCTCTTGACTACCAACTTGTTTCTCTCTCAACATTTCTCTTCCTTTCACAATTCTCCTCTAGGGTTAGGGAACATAGGAAATCCATCTTTCTACATTAACTCCATAGAGCTGTGATTTATGTAAGACTCGAGTATTATTTAGTGTGTTAACTGCTAGGGTTCGGATGTTTGCAAATTCTAATGGGTAAACAGCATGGGTCAGCAATTACCAAACGTGGTTAGAATGAACCGAGTCCAAAAGATAAGAGAGAAGATCTTCATTTGCCTCTAGTTGTCATCGAAGACAACACCTTCGAATGCAAAAGTAAGGATGACAAACACACTAACACATGGGAGCCAACTAGAAAGAGCGTACACCTAGTAGCAATAAATTCTACTATAACGTAATTAAAAAGGATATAGATATTCAACCAAAAAAACTCTTGAATGGAAAGAAAAAGATCCTAAAGCAAATATACCCTCTCCCTCTCTCCAAAAGAGCTGGGTGTGCGCACGCACGCACGCATGTGTGTGTGTGTGTGTGTGTGTGTGTGTGTGTGTGTGTGTGTGAGAGAGAGAGAGAGCAACTCCATAGGTTTCAAACTAATAATTGAATCTTTCTACATTCGAAGAAGAGAATATATCAAATCAAGCAGCAACTCCAATCTAAGATACCATAGTGCAAAGATGGAATATTCCCAAACTTCATATTTAAAAGGTTTCAATAGTTCACAAGTGGAAAGTGAAATGAAGTGCAAGTGTATAAATAATCCTTATAAAACATAGAAATGTTTGATGACTTCGAAAATAGCTATCATCAAATGCCTTAAGTTGTGACCAATATTTGGTACAAACCTTGGTCCCATACAACAGAATACTTGTCAACCAGTATCATATACCTGGAGATAAACAACCTCGCTACTGCTATATACAGGTGCTTGAATCTGTATCCAAATGTCCTTTATCATAACAATATGAAAAATATTCTTATTATTATCTTCATATCATAAATATTGGTTAGTAGATGAAGCTTGATACCAAATAAACAAAAAGGCCATAAAGTATTCCATTCCTTTTTACATGTTTAACCGGTTGTCATTCTTGTAACGTCTACCTATGCCAAATACCAAGAGATCATGTTAACATATCATCCTGAAAAAGATCATCTAATACTCTTTAATAAGCATATGCAAGCACATGCAGCTCCGTGATGCAGGCACGAATCACACTCACAATACGCTCCATGATCCAATGACTCGTTATAATCCTTTTCCTTTATGCAATTACAGTTGCCTAATAGAGAAAGGTATGACCTTTCAGTTGCATCAGGTACAGCTATATGAAAAGTGATCAAAGTTACAATACCAGCCAACATATTTTACTCATCGAAAACACCTCATGCCTATGCAAGACCATAAATTAAAACAAAAATAAGAGGCTAGGGATTGACAATCAGTCACTAAAGTACGTAACTATCAGTTTACAGTTAAGCTACATATAGCAACTAACTATTGAGAAAGTTGCCAAGTTGATAATCACAAAAAAATTGTTGCACAAAGTCCTCACAGCATTGTGCAAACAACTGATAGAAAGTAAATACACTGGTGCCATAAGCTTTCTGACAATTTACCAAGGTGCAGTACTATGGTGCCCCACTAGCAAGGAGCCTATTTTACATTTAACAATATATATCCAGAAGTATAGAAGTAGAAAATGAAAACAGAGTAAGAAAACAAATAAAGCAATTAAGAAAAGGAAGATGAACATTTCTACTGTGAAGGATTTACTAAACAAAGATGCTTTACATGAGCCATAAATTGCACAAGAGAAATTCATGCAAACATAAAAGGTCATCTATAGAATGATAAACCGGAATGACGAAAGGCTAGATTGTATCTGAAACATTTGGCAAGTATATAAGAGAGTATTTCAGGAACAATACTTGTTTGGAGGAAGGATGTTGAGTGAAGTAAAATGGCTTAGCAACCACTACAGAAACTAACACTTAGACCTACTTATTTATGTCCATGTTCATGAGACAGTTGCCACTAAAGAAGTGGAAACAACAAAGGATTAACATAAATGAACAGAGGATTAATATAAATGACATTGAAGCGTATAGGGAAATACTACATAAAAGATGAGTCGAGGTTCTGATTTGCTTTATAGAGGAAAGATTAAACGACAAAGCGTTTAACCAAAATGTTTGGGGTAAGCTATTTCAATCTTGTCATTACATCCAAGTGTTAATGGCCATGTCGTCCACAACATTAACAAAAACCATTATCATATTTTACAGTCTCAATTTCACTTCATTTAGGCCTACCTGTAGTTCTATCAGCAACTTTCACTATAGATTATCATTTCTAAGAGGTGCATATGTTGGTCTTCATTGCACACGTGCAAACCACGAGAAGATTTACTATTGATCTTATCATCCAATTCGTACCACCTCTACTTCCTACAAATACACTAATTTATCATCCTACCTTTCGAAGTATTGTAACTCATCCCATCTTAGTGTTCGTATTTCACCATCCTTATTTTCTGGACATGTTTTATATTGCCCAACAATGTGAAGCATGACCAGATTATAGCTGTCTTATAAAATATTCCATTCAATTTCCACAGTATCTTGAGGTCACAAAACACTCCAAAAGAAATCCATTTGAATCATCCTATTTTAATTATATGAAAAACAATTCTTCTCAATCTCTCCAATAATGAGTGATATCATGAACACTGGAGAAATCACTCTACAGCTGGAGACAACACTTATAAAATAACCTCTACAAGTATTGCCAGCTAGGATGTATTGAATATTTAAGGAAGAGGTACATTTGAAACTACAAGCAGTGACTAAAAGCTCCTCAATAATGCTCAAAATCTGCCAAAACTAAAGCAGTTGAACCTATTTAGCTAGTCAAACTGGGAAAGATGACAGAAAAATGCAAGAAAAGCACATCAATACAAGTGGTTTTAGTTGTGTCCTCACATATGGCATGTGTACTCTTATGAAACACTATATACCTCTGTCATTAGTGCGTACTATGCAATATACTACCATTTGGATACGAATTGTTGGTTGTATTGGAAGGGAAAACCATCAAACTGGAAAAGCTGGTGCAAATTAAGATTTCTCAGAACAAGACAGTGCAAGGGCAAGAGCCGCAGCAATACAAAGTTGGTTTAGTTTGTTCTCGTGTATGGCATTTGTATTCTTATGAAACACTATATACCTGTGTTGTTAGTATCTTGCAATATGCAATGTGTCGTAAACTACGATACGCTACCATTTCGCTTTGAATTGTTGGTCGTAGTAAATCAGAAGACACACGATACACATATTTTCCAATATGTAGCATCATTTTATACATAAAACTTAAATGGACAGATATCAGGTTAAGACCCATATAAATGGATTTAAACCTTTAGACTCCGCCTATCCTATTTTAGTCAGGAGCATTAAACATTTTTGTTCTTACGTTTTCCACAAATCCACAAAATTTCCAGCCTAGCAATCTCCTCCCTAAAACTCCTGCTCTCCTCCATCAAAACCTATTTCATGACTACCTGACCTCAAGACCACAAGAAGCTATCAGCTCCTCATCTCCCTCGTCGAAGTTCCTGCAAATATCCAGACGTTCAAGACGACCTCCAGATGTCCTCCAGACCTCCGGTGACCCTTTGATGCATCTACGGCCAGCAGCAAAAGGGGTATGTTCAATTTTATTTGTTTGAACATACCTTTTTGGTTCAACAGTAAATACATTTTTGGTGACTGTAGTTTCAATAACAACTAATGGTATTTCTGGTGACTTGAGTCATGTAATGTTACTAAAGAATTTGATGGAAAGAGATAGCCCTAAGATGAAACGGATAGAAAACTTATCGAAACCCATACTTAATCATGTTTCTATGAATATATGAAGTATAGACCTAGGCTTACGAAGCTAGTCGATACACAACATATTTCACCAGTCTACAAGCTAGGACCTAGGTATCTACCAAATAATTGACAAGCTAATGTAACTTTTCTTCTACAATGAGAGAGTGGAAAGTGTTTGAACCAGGTTAGGACACTTCAGCTAAGGATGGAATTTGAACCCGAGGACTTGGGCACAACCTAGTTTTACCTGGTTCTGAATTGGGCCAGGCTTTGAGTGGATATGATCGGTCCTCAAAGCATCGTCCACATGCTTTCTACCTAACCAGGACCCGGCCACAATGTAAAAAAAGTTGGAATTAAGTACAAGAATTATGCGTTGTGCTATTGTAGGTTGCAGTGAAATACCCGTGCCCAACCTGACTCTTATGGCAAACATGTAGGATACAGTGTTCATATAGAGGACCCATACATGACCGGGTTCGACAACGGATTCTCATACAAGTAGGCTTGGACCAAAAAGTTGGACCTGTAGGAGTTACCGTTTCAGGTCTACCACTACCTCGGCCCTATAACGCTCCTATCCACAACATGAGCAGTGTTCCATGTTCAGATGCAAAGTTTCAAAGAATCTAGTAACAGAATAGATTCCATACACAAGGATATGAAGAAAAGCACGGAAGTTAATTGTCACAATAGTATCAGAGTGCAACACTGAAATGCTAAAACTAAACACATATTAGTTACCATCCTACGCTTTTCTTCACATACTAATAAGACAAATTAGGTAGGATAATCTACACCAGCATATGACATTAAAACATATGATCATTAATGCACCAGATTCTTCAGGGGTAGAATTCATATAAATAAGCCAAGAGAAAATGAAATGAAAATGTATCAAATTGTACCTCTGAGCTTCACATCCATATCTTTATTGCCAAGACCCTCCATGCGACCATCTTTTCTCCTTCCAGAATTTGTGTTATGAATTATCACTGTTGGTGGCCAGACAATGAGATCTTCCCTGTTTGCCAATGCCTCTCCAACAGATAACGATTGATATGCCTTAAAATTATCTGGTGCCTTTGTATGATTCCATCCCATCAGAACACACAAGGCCTTGTGTAAACCTAGATGATCAACACGCTGCTCTGCATTTTGTGCATTATATGCATGTAGGATGAGTCGATGGACATCTGGGAATTCTTTAGAAGCCCTGAAATGTGCACATCAATAGCATTGAATAACAGAGAATCAGAGTTTCCCTATTGAGCACGAAACAAGAGAAGTAGAAAGCTACAATTTCCTATTCACAGTAAAACTTCAATACGCAGAAGCTGATGGACCATCTTATTCTTGGTTTGGGCTTGCTACTGCTTTTCAAAAAGTAGCAGCTGAAGCAGGTTTTGACAGCAGGTTCCAACCTGCTTCAAAAGCTACCCCAAAACTGAACCGGCTTTTCAAAAGTTTTTTGATAAGCTGTAGTTACCAAACAACTTTTAAGATTGCTTTTCAAAAATTTAAGCAGAAACAGCCATGATAAGCAATCCAAAACCCAGCCTTAATAGGGCTAAACAGTCATGAATTTCAAGATAATTAATATTTGCAGCATAATGTGCTGGAAATATAACTCTGTAACTGTTGTAATCTCTCATAAAATGATCTGGAAAACAATTTCTACAATCAAGATTCCCCCACATATTTCAAGAAAACCAACATCATACAAAAATTAAGCTATAGCAGGCGTGTAACTATTTCTTCACAACTTCTGTCTCCCTGCAACACGAGTCGCTAGTTGTTTAATGAAGTCCTACCAGAAAAGTAAGGCTATAACCCAATTTCAAGCAGCAGGCAACAGAACAAGCAAACTGACAAACCAGATTTTTGTTGTCAAGTAAACAGGCCAAAAAACAATGCAAGTTCCAGACAAACTAGAAACTGACACACAACCACATGGAATTCAGTAGCCTAATCTTGCAATGAAGTATAGAAAGTTGAGCTATTTGAGTACCTAGAAAGTTGAGCTACTTGAGCCAAATCTACAATGCCACTGGTGAAGAAGAAAAAAAACTCGCAAAGGCCTTTGTCGACAAAAGTGAAAAGAAAGCAAATAAAATGAAAGGGGTAGAAAAGGAAAAAATAGCTTGTGTTCTTGAAATCTATGGTTATAATTTAGATAAAGCTGTTTCAGCACGTTTTCAGCATAGCAGGTACAATATTAGCACTCAACAATGCATAGAAAAATAAACTAAAACTGACAAAAGAAAATCCATGAATTGTAATATTTCCTCCTCTCTAGGTACTACTTAGACCTATTGAAGCCTATGATGCCAAATCATGTTATCAATTGGCTTGATTATCATACGTGTATGCTGGGTATTGCAACCATAAGAAAATAGATAGGAAAATAACATGACCCAGTAATAGTGTTTAACCGATCACATTAAGCAACATAATAAAAAGAATCATTAAACATTAAGTGACATGGTACCATAAAGTCGATAACTACAAGGGAAACAAAACAAGTTAGATAGCCATCTCAAGTTTGTAACATCAATAACTTGAGACAACGGGGTCACCTAAGAATAAAAGTAAACACTAGGTGGGTCTTGGATTGGCTTGTAACTTCTAATAGGCAATGGTTTGGATTTTAAATAACATTAAACACAGTAAGTGATTTAAACCTGTTAAGTATTAGTAAGCTTTGGGTCTAACCCATGTTAAACTAAATTTGGACACTTAATATGTATAGCTGTATTGTATCGTATTCTAATAATTTGACCCTAGCAATACTCCCCTTCAACTTGTATTGAAACCTTTGGGTATCATACCATATTGTCATCGTTCAACAAGTATCTCATATTGGACGATACCAACAACACACTGAAACAATTAAAAGTTCAGACAAAGAAAATGAAATACAAAGTCCTCACTCAGATAAAATTGTTTGAATCAATAATCTAAGAACGTTAAAAAGGGATGCTAGGTGTCTAATGTCATCATCAACATCACATATAAGCATAAGAGTGCAATCCAAAAGAAGTGATAATGGATGCAAGGGATAATGGGAGTATGAATTCCAAACTGAGTGCTCCTTGGTTGAAATTGAATTAAACAGGGTAGTTGACATGGAGGAATGCTTCTAGAGCACATTCATCTCTCCCTAATGAGATTAGGATTATGGTCGTAAAAGTAACGTGTTATAGAGAGGAATGCAATCCCCTATAGAAAATTGTATCATCTCACCACTTCATCTAGAATATTTAGTCTAGAGGACATGGAAGGTGCTCCTTGGTTGTGAGGACCGCATATCAAAAGGTAGGTCTACTACCTGCGAACTGGCCCACCTAGATTTTATGGCATGACCCTCATGCTCATAGCTACCGTTGGCTAGTAATTTGGCACCAACAAATAGAGTTGACATCATGTCCACAAACCGTCACAAAAACTTCACGGCTTACATGGAGCTTTCTTATGCTACATACCCAGCTCTCATTAGCAGATGGGAGAAGTCTTGGATGAAAATAATATTCATGATGAAAACGATATCTTTGTAGGCCTTAGAAGACTCTGAAACTAATACCATATGACAACATAGATCTAAAGCTTGGACTCCCAAAAGTATAATATATATGTTCTGCATCAATATGAACAGCCACAGTAGGCACTTCCCTAATAAAAGAAAAAATTAAGGCAAATACCAAATCATATAGGTAGCTTCCATTCAGATAAGAGAACTAAGAGGATTGCATTAAGAATAGGTAGATACAGGGATCCTAATAATCCTATGACCTACATTGACTGTAAAAGAGAGGGATTCCAAGGGATATTTGATATAAAATGCAAGAATGAGTCATTTTTTGTTGGAAAGTCAAGAATTTCATCATCATAATATATCAGTAAGAAAGATAAACTTGGAAGAAGGTTGCATAATGGAACCAAGAGATGGAAATTCCTCCACAAAAAGCAATTGCACCTTACTCATCAAATCTTCGGTTCTGCCTTCCCTGCATCCGCACTAAATATGCAAGTGTGCCTTCACTTGGCTGAATGTTCATCATTAAATTCAGGTTTTTTACATTTTCAATTGAAAGCTTGAATCAAATTAGTTCTCAGCTTGTACTTTACCTTAAAGATAAATGCATGTTCCAACAAAAAACCCTCATATTTATCTATTATTCCTTTATAAAAATTGACATTCTGGAGATTTACTCCTTATTGGCATACTCTTAAGCTATTTGACCAACAAAAAATACTCTCCCTAACACCCATTGTTGTAGCTTCAGTGCCAGGCAGATCTCCTGATCATGGCTATCCACAAAAAGTTTCCTCACTCAACTCATGAAGGGTAAACCTAAATTGTTTAATCAAAAGTTCCAACCTTTTCATGAAGCCTTTTGGGTTGAACTCACTAGCAAACACTAATTTTGATGGATAGAAGGCAGATAATGGATCATATAATTATGATAAAGGGCATTCAATTTTCAGCAAATAGAAGGCAATTAGATATTGAAATTATGTGAACATCCATTTAGTCCCAAGAACAGTGTATTTCTTAAATAAACACAACTTATGTAGCCTACATCAACGGATCAGGCAGACAAGTTCAGCATCGTACCAACAATAATAACCTTCATGTGACATTCAAGTAGGAAAGGTAGTCAAACTTAAGGTAAATAAAAAAACTATAGAAATGAGTCCTATATTAAGTGTTGGAAATCTATTTGAGATGTTGAAGAACAACATGCAGATGTGCAATAACCATATGTTCAAGAATACACTAAACAACTGATTGAATTATGGCTTAAACAAACAGAAAAGAGTTCAAAACGCCAGGATGAAGCTGAGAATGAAGGATTTTGTTGATATCTACATAGTATACCAACTATAGTGCAAACAGTAAAGGAAGATACATGGTTGTGGCACAAAATTCTCCTCTCACTCTCTAATAGTATGGTGGGATGATATACGTGAGCAAGGTTTATGTCCATGTGTCAGTGAGAAGAAAGATGGGTGGATGTGCAGCATATATCTGCAAAGGGCGAATTAAGTTTTCAGTAATAACGTTAATGCATATATAATAGAATCATAACAGATGGAACGATCATGAAGGGTTTAAACAAAGCAAAAGTTTACTGAAGAATGACAGGAAAGAAAAAATCATTGGCAAAACAATACCAAGGTTCCTGGTATCAGCCAATACCAACTCATATCGGACGTATTGTATTAATTTTGATGTCCGATCCGATACTTACCCTCATTGATAATGCCATAACGAACCAAGGAAAAAATTAAAAGAAAAAGAAGTATAGCGGAAAGGTATCATCACAATTATTTGGTCATGTCCAAGATCAACATGCTATAGTGTGTTCATAAAATTTCTTATCGACACACTCTAACCATTATTATATCATATGTCAAGTTATACACACACAACACAAATTCACAACGTTCAAAGCAGTGTTCTAACAGGCCGTCTAGGCGGCCGCCTGTGTCCGCCTAGACCCCCCGACTGCATGTTTTGGGGTTTTATGTACTTTTCCTGCAATTTTCAGTAGGGTTTTTGAATTTTTTTGAATTTATTTTTAACCCGCCTATATCTGGGCGACCACCTAAGCGAGCTAGGTGCTAGGCGGCAAGCGCCCGCCCGACTAGCGCCTAGCACTTTTCACAACCTTGGTTCAAAGATCTTAAGATTATTCTATTTAAAACTACTATTTGCAGGGTTACTTGGTCTAAAAAGCCAGTAAAACAAATAACAATATTTATTGCTATGGACAATTCAACAATGTTACATAAGAAAACAACAAATAATACATATCATTATGCCTAAATTACAAAAAAAAAAAATCTTCTTAAAAATTCTCTATTTTTTTTACTTTTAACTCCAATTGGAAACCGCCAAAACTACCGAGACCAATACTCATAAGGGTTTGAAACTAATTCTGATATTGCGAACCTTGATTGCTACTATATGGTGGGGAATGGTCTGAGTATGATTTTCAAACCAAAAAAAAATAACAATAGCAACCTTAATTCATGTCAGCATCACCTAATGACTAAGTCTCCAAATCGACCACAAAATAAATGAACAGCAGAAAGCTCTAAAAGTATTTCAATAAAAGAGTAGCAGCAAACAAACACTTAGCAGTATGGAGTCACGTGATTAGACATTCTTTCACTATAACAAGTTCCTTTGGCAATAGTAGGTATCACAAAAACCATAATTACAATGAGACAAGAACATGGTAAAAGCATGTAAATGATGCATCATATTATTGTTAATAGTAAACCCCCTGAACCAGATCTGGAGTTACTATTCAACACAAATTTACAAACAGATAAGGTATTCCTCTGATTAAATTAGTTTATCCCCAAGTCCTAAAAAATGCAAAAAACAAAAAAGTGAAATTAGCAAATTTCATCAGGCACACTAAAAGTAAAGAATTAATACAAAAGAAGAAATCAATCAACAAAGAAACAAATAGATGAAGGCCAATAGGGATTGCCTATGGCCCATGCTCCAAATAGTTGCAGAATAAACCTCAATACAACCACCAAGTATGAGCTATTTCAAGGAATACGCTAGCTACCAGAATATAGAAGAATACACAAATGTAGACGAAGAGTATAAAACTATAAATAACTGGCCATAATGGCCAGAATAAGGAAGAATATACCAATATTAATACACTAACCGAGACCAGTACAGTAACCATCAATTCACTTATGTCTAACACGAAAAAATGACCACAAAGAGCTCCTCCACTCCCACAATATATAATTGACAAGCGTCTGTTTCCAATCTACAATCATACTTGCACTTTTTAGAACATTAGGTGGAAAGCAAAACATAGCCATGTTCACTGTCCCTCCAAAAGTGGAAGAAGATAAAAATAAATTAAGGATGGACCAGATAATATTGTGGAACAAACTACCTGTTGCATTAAAAAAATACCACGCAGTTAATTTGGACCAGATGCAGCTCAAACTGAAGTTGAGAAAGCTTATGTTTTATAAACAAGGCGTCCAAATAAAAATCATGGCCTGATATACTTGGACAGATGGTGAGACAAGATTCACTATTGAAGAAAAAAAATGCTATGTAACAAGTACCAATAACACATGGAATCATCATTCAAGAAACATGCCAATCAGAATAAGGATTTCGGAAACAACCCAAAATCAAAAAAGGTACATAATACACGTCATTTAACATACAGTTCGGCTTCTGGCATAAAGGGAAAGGGAAATTGTCAAAATCAATGGATTTACATCTATTATCAGGCTGCCAATCAAGGAGCTATCAGGTCACAACCAGTATGCATGTGAAGCATAGACACCTTCAAAGGCTTTACAATAGTAAAACCTAAAAAAGCATAGCAGAAGGGGGTAAAAAGAACGTTACAGTACCATGAGGGTCACACCAATACAACACCTGGAGAAGGTTCAGATGCTTGGCACCAAAAACAAAGGGAAAGATAGGTCAAAATTTAATGGATTTATATCTATTATCAGGCTGCAAGCCAAGGAGCCATCAGGACATGATCAACAAGCATGTGAAGTCTAGATGTCTTGAAAAGCTTTACAATAGTAACACCTAAAAGGCATAGCAGAAGGCAGTCTAAAGGAAGTCTTAGTGCCACGAGGCTCACAACAATACAATACCTAGAGAAGGTCAAGTGCAGCCGTAGCCCGTTTATTGAGAGACTGTTTACAGCACTTGAAACTGCATTCTCAGGTTGTACCATTCACCAAGGTACACCTGAAAAGACAAATCGCACAGTGGACTCAAAGAAGTTCCTGTCAGAAACCCTCCTGTTTTAAAATTTCAAAACATCTATCAAGATTTTGTAGATACAGTTCTGCAGTCACAACTATCGAGATCTTCAGTTCAACCAGGAGCATAAACATATTATTGATCGGAAAAAAGAATTGAAACAAGATGTAATTCCATCAGTGATCACAGCATTTTGACAGAGTTGATCGCTAAATAAGGTAGACAGGTCCGAAATAATTCACAGGCAACAGGGATCATTTACAATAAGCTTGAATGAAGGCATGCCAAGTGGACGTTGGAAATGGACATGTAAAGTGGTCATCGGAGACAACAAAGAAGAAGAGAAGTAACAACCTCACATTTGACTTTATATTTTGAGGAAGTAACTTCAACAGTATCCTTCCTACAACTCCATCAGAATTACATAGTAACTCTCTGTATAGAATGTCTGGATATGGAGGTCAAAACCTAATCAGATGTGCCTCAATTCACACTGTAGAAAACCTTGTTGGTCTTAGTTGATTTTGACCTAGGAAGCACAAACATAATGATTGCAGTGTCTTGCGTCCATGTAGAACATAACACAGGCACTCCAATATAGATCAGGTACATGAAAATCGATTCCACATACATGTCACCATGTTTGTGTTAATGTCCATGAAATTTACATTTTGACTTACTCCAGCCAATGGCCGAGCCCAAAAGATTAACTTTCAAAACCTATAGCAATCCCAAGATAAGTTAGAACTCCTGGAAGATTTTATAAGATAACCATATGACTTTGTGACAGATGCAAGGGCTATAATTGAGGTGAGATGAACATGATGCAAGTAGCTTAACCTTGATAAAAAAGACGACCTGATATCAATAACTCATCATACTAGTTCCTCACACTGTAAATGACTATCATAGAACCTAACAGGGTGAGCAAAGCAAGGGTGTAAGAATCAGAGCAAGATGGTAACTTCAGGCAAGTTATCAAACATGACAGCAGAAAAAGTAAAATATAACACGAGCAACAACAAGAAGCAGACACACACACACACAAGAGGGAGACAGATAAGGGACTGGAGCAAGAACCAAATACAAGAGGTGCAAATAATCTGATAGATAATCGCTTCATAGAAAAGTCATCAGAATTCACAATTGGTTGTGATTTACCACCAAAACTACCCAAAAGCAAAACTTTGTGTCCATTAACCATATTTGCTTTTTTCCATAAGCAACCCCATATGGTGTATCAAGATTATCCTCATATAAGTCGCCTAGTGCACCACAAGCAACACACATGCAACCTACAATGGAACAAGCAAGTCGACCAAACTAAACCTATAACACAAAGAAAACTGGGAAATCAATACAGTTACCGTCTGGAACACCAAGAACCCATAATATGTAAATCACAATGTGAGTACATCAGTTATGAAACCAGTAATCACGAGACACTAATGTACATTCAAACAACAAGATAATAAATAAATTTAACAAAAGAGAACCGAGGGAAAGGTTAACAGATAAAATTTTGTCAAGCTAACCAACTGATAAAGGAGCTTGAAGAGGTTCAGAAAATATGTATCGAGAAAATCTTAACAGTAATTTATAATAAAGTCCTGCAAGTTCAGATGCTCAATGATTGAAGAATAAAGTTAGTCTTCATGAAGAAAGAAAAGGGAAAAGGCATGATACCGTGACAGTATATTCATGGTGTGCATACTTCCCAAGGGATAGAAGTGCACCATTATTAATGGTGGTAGTCACTGTTCTAAAAATTGGCCTACGCAGTCATCCCTGCCCAGAATTCTGCCTGAATTGGGCCTAGGAAAAAATCCAGATCCATGATTTTATTTCCAGATTTCTTTTGGGTGGAGAAGGAAAGAAAGGGGGGGGGTGTCAACCACCTAGATCTAGGCGGCCGCCTAGGCTGGTGCCTGCCCGAATAGGCACCTAGCGCATTTCACAAACTTGGTGGTACTTGTGTACGGTGTGACATCCAAAGAAAATTTGATTTAGCCCATGGAAAAACATCCTCTGCCGCATCGACTGTCTGGTTTGGGTAAACGGAGAACAAATTTCCAGTCGATAGCCAATGCAACATAACTTTCAGGATTAGTACAACAAGAGGAGAAAATGTTTGGTTTGACATCATCCCCATGAAAGTCAGACACCTCTTACTAGGAAGAGTATTGTTATTCAGAGGAAGGGTAGCCGATATCAGTTTCACCGATAGTGATATGCACTTGGACAGGAAGGTCAACAAGTTAGTTGGAAACTGATGAAAGAGATATCAAAATGGTACCATGTGACCTATCAAGAAAATTGTAGTCATCATAGATATTTCATTATTTTGAGAGAAAAAAACAAATGATGAAATTTTCTGGACACACGATTGATTTACATAAGAGTTTGCCAGTGCATCGAAATAAATGGCTAAATACCAATGGGGGTTTCCAATGTTTTCTTATTAAAAGGGAAAGGAAGACCTGATCCACAGAAATATTGATCCACACTTGTATGAGCTGCTTTTATTTGCAGAGAAATTTACCGGGAGTGTAGTCAGAAGAACTGATGATGTCCTACACGGATGGGGTCAGACTAGTCCTAGGAATATAAATATCAGGAATTACAAGGTTCGAGCAATCTGAAAGAATCCCAATCATAGTAGGTTTAGTTCTTTCAGATAACATGTTGTTAAATATATGATTAGTACTTTTCTACTTGTATTAGATTAGGAACCAAATTTACTTTGAACTCGAATTTACTTTGGAACTCTTGATTAGAGACAAATAGAAGGCCAAAAAGTATTCTATTTGAGATGTGCATTGGTTACTAGAAATCTATACTATTAACTAACAACAGTTTTGGAGCCGTCGTGATCCTGGTGTAGCTGCCGTCTGTCATCAGAAAAGGAAATTGAGGAGCCCAAAAATTTGAAAATGAATTTAAATTATGTTTCATAAATGCTAAGGCTATCTCCAATGGGGATTTCTAAAATTGAGTTTGTATCCTACTTAGCATTGTACTATAAGAAAACTTCTACATAGTTGGCAGAGTTTCTACATAGAATTGCACCCAAAAAATACTCTCCAATCAATGGTTCTCAATTTCTATCCTACGTGACACTGCCTAATATTAAGATGGAAAATACAAAATGGAGAATTTTATGATTTAGTTTGAAAGTGGGACCCAATGTTAATATGGAGAATTTATATGACTTCTACACGTAGAAACCCTCATATATTCTCCATCCTACATCAGCACCACGTAAGATGGAAACTGAGATAGAATTATAGAAACTACCATTGGGACAAGTTTTTTTTCTAAAAAGAGTGTCTACCATAGAAATAGGGGAGATAGAAACCCCCATTGTAGATGGCCTAAGTAGTAAATGCATGCATCCAACATGCCGTATAATCAATTGTTTTCCACTTCAACGCAGGCGGGCATTTGCACATGCCTATTTTCTCTAGTTTATTTAAATGTCAATTCTATTGACAAGCTAGAGTCTACTAGTGAGATCAAACGAAACTCCTAAATCATCATCGGCCTGGAACTCCACTATTCAAACTCCCACTAACTAAAAGGCCCAGAGCTCTATATTGAGGAAGCAAGGAAGCAAAGCTAGCTTGCCTTTTAGCAACCAATGTTTCAGCAAATATCCCAAATCAGAACGCCTCTTATCCCTTTCTGTAAGTATTAGGTCTTCCATAGAACGTTCTAAACGTCATAGCCAAACCTAAAAGACTATAGTCCCACTAGACTACTTCAGCTTCTTACCCTTATGATCTTCAGAGAATATCAAAACTCCTTCCTATTTAAATGATGGAAGAGACTATTAAAACAAATTAATGACCTTTGCTACTGCAAGAGAACTCTATTTTCCCTCAACCTTAGTTTTTACCCTATAACTACATTCTCATCCTGACCCACTTCTCTACCCCCCACCCCACCCCACACACACACACCCCATCCCACATAATTTACCAGAAGTGCCTTCAAATTCCTCGCAACATTTTCAAAAGCACTACTTAAATCAAATCTACAAGTAAATTTTTCATAGAAAGTCATTTCTTCATCACCTGAGAGTCTGAGACCTAGTAAATGTAATAATACAATGGACTATTGGCGTATTTGGCTCAAGGAAAATAGCCATCAACGAATGCATCATACAAAACATTGAAACTATCGTATCCATCTGAATTGACATGAAGATTCCTCTAATATGCATCTTTGTATGCAATTCAATAGAAGTGAATACAGATTTCCCACTATCTGAACCATACACAAACCAAAAATCTGAATCATATACAATCTGTTTCCATCCATGCTTTTAGCAAGCACCATATCAATTGATTATGCAAAAATACTAGCAATTAGCGACTTCCTGAGTGCTCAATATTCCAGAAGGTCCTCCTTATGAAGAACTTGGCAATCAACCAATTCCTCTCAAAAACAACCACGAAACATGTCCAATACAAATTAATTAACAAATAGACATCAATTATATTTCTGCATTCTAATTTATATGCAACAAAAAGGTGAATACATTACAGATGGATTTCCCGTTATCTGTTCCATATCAAGGTTATATGGAAATTGGAACACTCCGGATCGTTCAATGAAAACGGGAACACAGTACACCTTTGGTACATGATACATTTGGTAGGTTTATTCGAAACACAATAGGTTTATCCCAAACGTGGAACGTTTTTAAGGAACTACATGTTTAATATACAATGTGTAATTAAGATTCAGTAGTAATCAAGTACCATAGTATAGCATCATACAAATACTCAAACTACAAGATTGGAAGTTGGAAACAATCCTAAGGAATAATGTCCTCCTATAAGTAGCACAAGTCGAAGCCTCAGAAAAAATCAAAAGAACTACTTCTTCCCTACAGTATATATATAGGTGAATGAGGACAGCCAACATAGGACAGAAAGCAATATAATAGTCCACTTTCATACTTCACATATAATCCCACTTCTCTCTCCATTTTCCTTCCCTCTATCACACCCAGGAAACCACCCACTTCCTCGTTTCCTTCTCCCTTTGCCCGCCAGCAACACAATCTCTTCAACCGTGATGGGATACAATGTCGAAGACGTAGGATACCCAGGAGGCAAGTTGGAAAGGAAAAGCTGGCAGAAGTTGAAAAGCTTGGCAAGAAAGCCATGAAAATAGATCCTCTATCAGCTTGTAGGGAAAAGCAAGAAGATGAATTTCCACGTTACATTACGCTGGCATTCTGTGTTCCCACATCACCTCCATGTGATATTATGCTAACCATTTCCTTACACAATATGTTTTCCTGCCCATTGCAACAAACACTACATTTCTCTAAAACAAAACACTTCATTGATTACGCACAGACTAACAATATTTCCGAAGAGCAGTACGATGTTCAGTAAAGAAATTATAAAGAGCAATCCCCTTATGAAATTTGCTTCGTTAACTAAACTATCAGAAAGAAGCAGCAGAAATACAAGAAGCCCATAGCAACTTCAGCCAAAACCAGAACCCTTAGTACCAAAGAAACTAAGAGGTAAACTATACATCCAATCCTACATAATGCTTCCTTACAAATTCCTACATATGGAATCCTTCCCTCATATGGAACTTCCATTAGAAATTAGACAACATCTTTCAAAACATGAAGACAACATCATTAATAACTCGTCAAAACACACCATTCATATCAAAAAGCTAGAACAAAACAATGATTCTGATCTGCGAAGGAGATTATTTGTAATTATGAACACACACACATGACTACTGGATAAATAAACTTCAAACAAATCAACCCATTAAATCATATGTTTCTCCATGAACGTGCGTACAACAAATGACACTAAGCATAATGCAAGAGATGAAAGGTATTCTGATAATAACGCACAAAGCTTCTTTTGTGTGCATGACAACTTTTTTGGGGATGGGTGGGGTAGGTGTGAATGTAGGTATTCATAGGGGGTGATAAAACATTCACAAACTACAGACAATAATCAATCCGTAAGGAAGAAAAAATTATAAAAGGGTCCATGCAATTATCAAGTCCGCTACAAATATGATGTGACCTCAGTTTGCCAGGTCACAAAAGAAATTATCAAAAAGATTAAGCCTCATCTTTTCAAGACTAAAGAATTTAAGCCTCATTGAAACAAAAAAGCAGTAGCATAACAAGAACATCTCCAAAAGGTTAAACTAAGAATCTGATTTACTATACTACTATAAATAAATCGGTGCATATGACAGCCTATATATAAGGACACCAAAATAAATCTAAATAACGTAAAGGAATCAAATACCTGTAACACTAACAATCATAAAGGAGTCAAAAACCATAAGCAAACCTTTCACAATGACTTCAACCCCAATATAATCCAATTTTCAGACCTTTGGCCAGTTTTTACCAAAATAATAAACATCACCCTCTCAACTTGTAGAGAGTCAAATAGACCTTTGAGACAAGTACCAAAACACCCAAAGCTGACATGCAAACTATGGCTTTGAAAGATACTTTTTTTATTTAAAGTTAAGACTTTTTAATCCTAAAGTTCACCATCATCTACTCTCAGAGTTGGCTCGTTCTCAAGTGTTAGAAGGAAAATTCAACTTCATTATCATCACCATCCAAGTATTCAAACTTCAGAATGAATTGGGCAATGGAACACGAGAAAGCTCCACCCTTTTATGACAAACTATTGACCAAGCATATTGCAAGCAAAGTTAGCTAAAAGTCATAGAGGACATTGCACTAGAAAACTAGAGGGCCAGTTTTTAGATGCAAAATTGAACTCAGATGAAAGTGTGAGTTACTTCATTGTATTAAAATATAAATCTTAAACTTGTATTCATCTCCTTGCCACAATCAAATGGTGTTACAACTAAGAAAACTCTTCTGAAATTAAGAAGGATGAATACTAAAAATTGATCACAGAAATAATAAAAAAGGCTCGAACTCACTCAGAGATAACTAAAAATAATAACATTTCAAACTAAAAATAATAACATTTCAAACTAAAAAAATAGAAATTAAAGGACTAATGTCATGATTAAGGCAGTGCTCTACAAGCTAGTAAGGCCTACTACAAAGTAAACTATTCAATGTATATCATCAAGCCCTACCTAGGGCTAGTTTGGTTGCTGAGAATTGTGGAATTCTTGCAATCTCAAATCCGAGAATCGGCCCAAATTTTGTCATTGGTTGCCAAATAATTTCTCGGAATCCACAAGAATTCAATGCAGTTCCCCGTCAACAAATCAACAAAATCATAACACACCAAACATACAGAAATGTTATTCAGCACCCAAATTTTTGGGGGTGATACCATCACCCATGACATTGCGCTGATGTGCAGATAATATATTTTTCCAAATTTCTCATTTCTCATATTCTAATTTGATTTTCGAATTCTATTATGAAAATTTTCATTTGTGAACGATTCTCACACACTAAAACGTGCCTATGGCATGGCGATGACGTGGCGACGATTTTAGTGTTACAGATAACATATTTTTCCAGAAATTTTCATTTGTGATATTCTAATTTTATTTTTGAATCCTATCATGAAATCTCTATTTTGTGATCAAGATTGTCTAGCACTAAAATCGTTGCCACGTCAGCACCAAGTCATGTCATGGGTGATTGTATCACCCAAAAAATTTGGGTGAAGAATAGCATTTTTGTCAAACATAAGCCAGGAAAGCATGTTGTAGCTAACCTAGTATAGAAAGCAAACACATCCCAAATGCATTTCAAAATCAATAAACTAACTATATCGAACCTGCCGCAGACAACGCACTGCAGGGGGGCGACCTTCCCGTCCTCGAGATAGTTCTTCTTCTGGGACGGGTTCTCGTTCAGCGTCTTCACGATCCTGAGGAATGCCCTCTTCAAGGCCTGCGGATCCACCTCGGACGCCGCGGGCGAATCCTTGGCACTGCCGAAGCCGACACCGCCCGCTCGCCTCCTCAACAGGTCCTCGTAGCTATCCTCCAGCTTGACCTGCTTCAACGCCCTAGGGTCCTCATGATTGGGGGGGTTAGTAGGGTTTCCGTACTGAAGGACGTGGTGGCGGTGCCACGCGAGCTCGTCTTCCTCGTGGGGGAACTTCCTCTTGAGGAGGGAGGAGGAGGAGGAGGAGGAGGGGGCGTCGAGGCCGAGGGAGGACCAGTAGTCCCTGTCGGCGGCGGCGGCGGCGGCGGGAGCACGGCCGTAGTCCCTGCCGGGAGGGAGGGGAGGCTCGCGGAAGCCGTCGGGGCTGAAGCGGCGGTCGAAAGCTAACCCTAGCGGGGCGTGGTCGGGCCCGTGGGGGAAGGGGGGGTCGATGGGATAATCGTGGGGGAGGGCGAAGTAGGACCTGACGGTGCCGTCGGCGAGGACGATGGTCCGGCGGTCGAGGTTCTGGAAGCCGTAGGGGGGAGGAGGGGGCGGGACGGCGGCGGAGGAAGAGGAGGGGAAAGGGGATCCGGGCCCTCCGATGGCGGACATAGGCGGAGGGGCGGGGGAGGGGACGCCGACGGGGGAGGGATTGGTGTTGGGGGTGGCATCTTTCTTAGGGTTTGAGGAGGGTTTGGTGGGCTTGGAGTCGGAAGAGGGGTGATCGGAGGAGGAGGTGGTGGATTCCCATCGAGACTTGCGGTTTGAAGAGGAAGGAGGAGGTGGTTTGTGGGAGGAGGAGGAGGAGTGCTTGGGATTCTTCATTTTGGAGATTGGGGAGGGGAGGGGAGGGGAGGGGGAGATATTGAGGATTTCTACTTTCTAGGGTTGCCTGCGAGGATCTATCCTATTACTAGGGGTGCAACTCGGGCGGGTTGGGTCGGGCTTGAGGTCAACCCGAGCCCGACCCGATGAATCATAAGCCTAGTCCGAGCCCAAGCCCGACCCGACCTCGGGTTCAACATATGAAGCCCAAGACCAAGTCCGGAGGATCGGGTTGGACTCGGGTTGGGTCGGGTCCATCGGGTTTATCGGACTCTAATATAATATTTAAAATAATTTAAAACAAATGTAATAATTAACACATAATCAAATAGCAATCAAGTCTTGATCATTACAAAATACAAGTTGAAATAAGATTTAAGATAAAGGAATTGAATAGTTTGGGTGGAGAAATTTAGGATCTAAACTTTTTATTTAAGTATGAAACAATATATATATATATATATATATATATATATATATATATATATATATATATATATATATATATATATATATATATATATATATATATATATATATATATATATATATAAGTCGGGTTTCGGGTTCTTCGGGTAACCCGACACATGAACCCGAGCCCAACCCGATTTTTGATCGGGTTCAAAAAATTTAACCCGAACTCAAGCCCGAACCCGAGTATCTTCAACCCTAACCCAACTTATTAACGGGTTTACCCAATCGGGTTCGGGTTTTGCCCGCCCGAGTTGCACCCCTACCTATTACCATATATTTAGTACGGACTTTTGCATACAAGTACCCAAATTTTCGTATATTTTTAAGGCTAAATTGTAACTTGATACCCTCAACTATCACATTTTTTCAACTTAATATTCTCAACTTTTATAGGTACCAACTTGATATCCTGAAAAAAAATTAGACCAAATTGCCCCTTCTCTTCTCCCCCACCCCTGTCCCCCTCTCCGCTGCGGGTGGCTGACGGGCGGCAAGTACGCACGATCGGACGGTTTGGACGGATGGATTTTTTTAGATCTAAGTTTATAGCTTTTTTCGGTTTTCTTGGGTTTTGATCTACCAAACTTCATTATTTTCAAGTTTTGATTGTTCTATGTTGTAGAGAATTCGATTTTACTCAAAATGGACCTTTGAAAAGTTAGATTTCGACTTGTTTTGAGGAAGTTATGGCCAAAATAAGATTTGGACATTTCTTAGTTCATCTGTCCCGAATCTGGCAGGGACGATGAATAGTGCCGCATAAGGCCGCATAGTGCCGCAGAATGCTGTATAGTGCCGCAGAATGTCGCATAGTGCATATTTTGGATATTTTTGGCTGTTTTATGTCCTATTTGGCTGATTTATGGCCAGAATTTCTCTCAACTCCCAACATGAAAGTTGTAGATCTTTTCCTTGGCTTCAAGAATATGTTACTAGCTATTTTTATAAAAGTTTCTCTCATTCATGATAATGTAAGTTATGACACAATAGTGGCCCGTTAAGGCGCACTCTTAACAAGTAACTTGACATGATGATTCTTGATAGTGACCCGTCGTGGTGCACTCTTGACAAGTAACATGACATGATAGTGGCCCGTCGTGGCACACTCTTGATAAGTAAACCTAACATGATAATCTTGATATGCTGTTGTGACGGCTATCTTGACTTGCTAAGTAACTTTTGTCTTGACACCGTTGGTATTTGTGCTTGTATAAGCTACATGTCTTGTCTTGCATCATGTCTAGGATATGAATTCCTGGTTACCACGGTCAGGGATTCATACTGAATCTGACTAGGATAATGATTAGATTGATCAAGTAGTTCATGAAGAGATTTTCCAGCTACAGGCAGTCCCGTTATCTGGGCGCTCTATTTGGACTTGTAGCCTGCCGTCGAGTAGGACACATTTCCAGCACACTATCATGTGTTGCACCCCCAAGTCACCTAATCCAACTCTCTTAACTTGCTACTGGATAACCTGGATTAAGTCTGCAGGGCTTGTGGCTGTTGGAACATCTCATTGCATCTTGTTAGTAGTTAGGCTTGTGATAACCCTAGTTAGTTAAAGTATCAAGCCGTACTCATTGCTTGGCCGTGATTGATGGATGGAGTCCCGTCTAGTCTTGTCTAGACAGTGCCAGTACATGGTTACTTCAGTGCATTTACTGTTATGCTTTACCTTATCGATAATCGGTCAGGGACTAAGTTCTGTTCAGGAGAAGGGTTACAACCCCGGTCCTTGTCTGGTTTACGGGTTGTAACTTGGTTACCGGAATAGTTCCTTAGTTACCTTATCGTTTATCATTCTGATTTCTTTAACTCATGTCTTTTATTATCATTTATGTCTCATGTGCTAATATGCTGATTTTAGTTCTTAAGTGAAGCCTCCCTTGTGGCACTTGCTCTTTCTGGGGTCTGACCCAGCTGGTTTTGTATGGCCAGATTTTGGAGTAGCACCCGAGGATCTTCCAGCCTTCCAGCCAGATGGTGCACACTAGGCGCAACCCTGGCAACGAGTGGGTTTTATTTTGCTCTCCCACTCTATTATAAATTATTCTTTTGAGGCGTTTAGCCGTCGAGCAAGTGTTAGCTCATGTTAAATTTACATTTCTGTCTGCCTAAGGGCTGTAACATGATTGACAAATCCTAGGGTTGATCATGTATGACTTAAACTCTTGCTAGTCTTCGTATTTTGTATGACTAGCTTCATGATCATCTGAATATGTAATATTTGGGACGCCTTACTTTGTATGTCTGATGATCTACCATCTTGTTATATTACTTGCTTGCTTGAGATTAAGACACTAGGCTTGTCCTTAACCATAAGTGATTATTGGCTTGTAGTAAGCCCTTATGCATCTAGACAGCCGTGACCGTATTACGAGGTGGGATTCACTTCAATGTACGTAGCTGGCTGTGTCTGTCCCCCGCTCTCCAGTATTCTGGTTCTGGGGCGTGACACGGTTTAAGTGGTGGCCCATGCAGGTTTTGTAAATCAAGATGTGTGAGGGTTTCACTGAATAGATGTCTCAATCGACACTCGCCCTTGATCTCTACTCGTGTCTTCTAATCTTTCCTAAATCTTGACCTGATCACATGTTTATATCCTCGATCTATCCTGGTCCCTCCTTATTGTTCCCTATGTCGTTTTTTCAGCGGCATTGTTCCTGGTCCTACCGATCAGCAAGGCGGAGCACCTCCAGTGGACCAGCAGCAACCTGGAGACCAAGCCCAACACTCTGGAGCGGCCTCCCGAATCATGCATTCCGGGGATCCGGAGCTCCTAGTTCAGCCAGTCCAGCCTGCAAGACAGGATGATGAAGTCTTGGTTGGACTCATCAGGGAGTTGCTTGCATCACAGGATCGTCGAGGTGATGCCTTGCACCAGACAGTACAAGATGCCATGGACAGAGTTGGTCACCAAGGGAACAATACGGCCAACAGCTTCAAGCGTCTGAACCCTCCTTTCTTTGACGGCAGTGAAGATGCTATCGCTGCTGATGCATGGCTTCGGGACACAGAGGTTATCCTGAAAGCAGCGAGGATTCCTGAGGAAGAGAAGGTGGCCGTTGTGAGCCTACAGTTATTGGACTTAGCCCGCAGCTGGTGGACGATGCTAGCAGTTGGATTACCGACGCCTGTCTCATGGGTGGTGTTCAACAACAAGTTCCAGACCAAGTAATTCGATGCAGTAGCTCGGTATGATCTGCAGATGAGATTCACTAATCTTAAGCAGATGGGCAGGACGGTCGATGGATATGCGGTCGAGTTTTTTAGACTCAGTCGGTTTGCTCCTACCTTGGTGGCAACCGAATTGGATCGAGCCCAGCGATTCCAATAGGGGCTCCACCTAGAGATTATCATATCAGTAGAGCAGTTTGAGCACCAGCCGTTTGATGCCGTCTTGCGAGCAGCGAAGAGGCACGAGTATACTTCGTAGAGGATTATAGATAGAAGTGGAGGACGGAAGAGGTATCATGGGCAGATGTCCCAGTCTTCAGTACCAGCCCCGGCAGCTAGGGCTTTGACTATTGGAGCTCCTAGACGGGCGACCACAGTTTCGTCGGTTCAGCATTCGACGCCGGCGTATCCTCAGCAACAGAAGCAGAAGCAGTCTTCCGCAATGGGCTGCACTCATTGTGGGAAGCCAGGGCACGTTGTGTCAGAATGTCGTAGAGCACAGGGATTGTGCTTGGCTTGTGGGGCACCGGATCACAAGATAGGGTCCTGTCCGAATAGAGCCAGTTCATCATCATCAAACCTAACCAGTCCATCGGTTAGGGGTCCAGCACCAGTATAGCAGCAGTACCAGCCTCCGAGGCCATTACCGCCTTAGGCTCAACAGTTTGCCCAAGCTCAGAATCAGAAACGGCAGAGAGGTTTCCAGCAGAGGAGACCAGCACCCAGAGGGCAAGGTCAGGTCATGGCTATGACCATGGAGGAAGAGTTAGCTTCAGGTGAGGTGGTGGCAGGTACCATTCTCGTAAACTCTTTTCCAGCATCAGTATTATTTGATTCAGGTGCATCGCATTCATTTATGTCTGCACGATTCGCTACATGGATAGGACTGGAGCCCGAGTCATTATCAGTAAGGCTCAATATACTTACTGGTAACGATCTTGTGGGAGTAGATAGAGTATTTTCCTCGTGTCGAATCGTAGTTAGCGGTAGAGAGTTTCCCGCTAGGTTGATAGAATTTTTGATGGACGACTATGATGTGGTCCTAGGAATGGATTGGTTGAATGAGCAATACGTAATAATAGACTGCCATATTGGCAGAATTATTTTTGGTATTCCCGACGAACCGGAGTTTTTATTTTCCAGGGGCGAAGTAGAACCTTCTCCCCCAGTATTGCGGATGGCAGTAGCAGAGGCAGTTCAGTTTCCCAGAGTAGTAAAAGAGTTTCCTGATGTATTTTCCGAAGAGCTTCCAAGCATGCCTCCAGAGAGAGAAATAGAGTTCACCATTGACTTGATTCCAGGGACTGCACCAGTGTCAGGGGGAGTCTACAGGATAGCGCCTTCAGAGTTACAGATCTTGTACAAGATGATTGAAGAACTCAGAACCAAGGAATTCATTCGTGCTAGTGGATCACCTTGGGGAGCCCCGATACTTCTTGTGAAAAAAAGGATGGTATGTCAAGATTATGTGTTGATTATCGTACCTTGAAATCTATAACAATCAAGAACAGATATCCTCTACCAAGAATAGATGACTTATTTGATCAGCTCAAAGGAGCGGCAGTATTCTCGAAGATTGACTTGCGGTCAGTGTAATGTCCCAAATTCGTGATACGTATTTAGTGTACGTATACGTGTTTTGGACCCATATTTTATTTTGTCATGATTAGTTATCTTGGTTTATTTTGCACTGGCTTGATTTTATTGGCATTGATAGTTTAAATGGTTTTAATGGTTCATTGGTTTATTTTGGATTAGTGAGGCTTGGTTTATTCCTGGGGTTGGTTTGGTTCGGCTAGGCTTGGTTGCCTTGGTTCATCAAGAACCAAGGGGTGAACCCCCTACCTACCACCACCCATAGTATTTATTACCCTTTCTCCTTCTCTCTCTTCATTAATATCTTCTTCTCCGCCATTAACTCCTGCACCTACCAAGAGAGAGAGAGAGCTAGGCAAGTGCATCTTGCTTCATGGAGGAACCCAAATTTTATTGTTCCATTCTCTTACTTGCAGCATTCTAATACTCTTTAGTACTTGGCATTTTCTATTTCCATAGCTAGATTCTTGTAGATTCAAGTTTATTTTATTTTTGAAGTTCTTGGGTTTTGATCTATTTAACATTGTTATTTTTAAGTTTTGATGGTTCCATGTTGTAGAGCATTTCGTTCTACCCCATTTTGACCTATGGAAGTTCGGATTTGGGCTCTGGATGGAAGTTTTACGTTTCTTGAAAGCCATGGTTGCTTAGCTCTTCTTTTCGGAAAACTTGGAGAAGAAGAACAGTCTGGCCGCATGGACTCTGCCGCATAACTCTATGCGGCGAGTTCTACTGGCAGCATGGAATTCCTCAGCCGCATAAGACTTCTTGAGTACTTGACCGCATGAACAATCATGCGGCAAGTCTTTTCCAGCCGTATGAGACTTGACTCGGATCTAGCCGCATAGCCTTGCTCAGACTAAGCCGCATGAGTCCCTGTTATCTTGATCACATTGACTTCTGAGTTCCCAGCCGCATAAGTTCCTTCATTTTCTGAGCCGCATGGGACTACTCGTTCCCAGCCGCATAAGGACTTGTCTCTCCCGACCGCATATGACCCATCCCCCGCTGGCCGCATAAGCACCACATTCCTGAGCCGTATGACCCTTGCTTGGACCCAGCCGCATGAGGCTCGTTCTTTGAGCCGCATGAGACCCGTCACCCTGAGCCGCATGAGACCCGTCACCCTGAGCCGCATGAGATATGCTGTCTCAGCCGCATAAGCCCGATTTCCTCCTTCAGCCGCATAAGGCTAGGACTCCCTGAACCGCATAGGACCCTGCTCATTCCCTGAGCCGCATGGACTCGGATTCCTGAGCCGCATGGAGTCTTTCCCGGGCTTTGTCGTATTATTTGTATTCGATTATTAATGTTATATTTATCTGGTAACTTCAGTATAACTTGAGTACACATTTATCCCTTATTGTATATTTTTACGTCCATTTTATATCCTTACGCCTTTTGTCCTGAATTTGAAAATCACGAATTCATTTGATATGTTTGGAATTGATAATTGAGCATGACGTAATAGTGACCCGTAGTGGTGCACTCCTGACCTGATAACCTGACATGACCTAATAGTGGCCCGTCATGGCGCACTCCTGACAAGTACACTTGGCATGATAACCTGACCTGATATATCTTGATAAGCTGTTGCGACGGTTACCTGACATGACCTGACTTGTATAAGTAACCTGGACACCGTGGGCGATTGTGCTTATACAAATAATCCAGTCATGTCTTGCATCATGTCTAGGAGGGGACTCCTGAGTACCACGGTCAGGAGTACATACTGAAATGGACTAAGGTTAATGACTAGTATAATTCACTAGACATGAAGAGATGTTTCCCAGTTACAGGCGATCCCGTTATCCCGGCCGCAAATGTTTGGACTTGTAGCCTGCCGACGAGTAGGGCACATTTCCAGCCCACTGTTATGTGGGGCACCCACCATTGTCACTTAAACGATTGAACTCTATTGTCACTTTAATATATTGTACTCTCCAGATTGTCACTATAACTGCCTGGATAACCTGGATAGCTGCAGGGCCTGTGACTACTTGGAGCATCTCATTGCATCTTGCTAGTAACTAAGATTGTGATAACCCTAGTTAGTTAATGTAGAAAGCCGTAGGCAATGATTGGCCGTGATTGATTGGATGGAGTCTAGTCCAGTATGGTATTGTCTAGAAGTGATTGATTGCAAGATTGTACCAGAATGATTGAATGATTGTCACTCCAGATTGTCACTATAATGATTGTCACTCCAGATTGTCACTATAACGATTGTACTCTATTGTCACTCTAGCGTATTGCACTCTTCATTGTCACTTTTATCATTGTACTCTCTCCTTTTCACGTTAATGATTGGCACCTTAGCAATAAATGATCAGAGACTAAGTTCTGTTCAGGCGAAGGGTTACAATCTCGGTCATTGTTTGGTTTAAGGATTGTAACCTGGCTTCCGGAATAGTACCTTCGTTTTCTCTTCATATATTGTCCAGCTATATTTTATTTAGCATGATTCTTCAGTTCTTTTATGTCAATGATGCTTCTCTTAATTATTTTCTCTGATTGGGGCAAGTGCATTGGTAGTGCACAAACCTCAATCTGTGTTACTTATTGTTGTTTTCTTACATATTGAATGCTAATGATTTGTTGATTTTAGTTCTTAAGTGAAGCCTCCTTTGTGGCACTTGCTCTTTCTGGGGTCTGACCCAGCTGGTTTTGTATGGCCAGATACCGGAGCAGTACCAAAGGATCTCCCTGCTTTCCAGCCCGATGGTGGTCACCAGGCGTAACCAGGACATCGAGTGGGTTTCTTTTGTTCTCCCACTATAATATTGTAAATTATTCTTTTGAGGCGTTTAGCCGACGAGCAAGTGTTAGCTCGATTGTACTTACTTACTGTCTGCCTACGGGCTGTAACATGATTGACAAGCCCCGGGGGTTGATCATGTATGACTGAACTCTTGCTAGTCCTCACATTTTGTAACGACTAGCTTCATGATCATTCCGAATATATAATATATGGGACGCCTTACTATTGTGTATTTGGTGGTCTGATATCTTGTAACTATTATTAGTTGGTTGAGATTGAGACAATAGGCTATTTTATGACCTTAAGAGACTGATGGATTGTAGTAAAACCCTCACATATCTAGACAGCCGTGACCGTATAGCGGTGTGGTTTTCATTCCGTTATACGTAGCTGGCTATGTCTGCCCCCGCTCTCCAGTATTCTGGTTCTGGGACGTGACAGTCAGGGTACCATCAGATCAGAGTCAGAGAGCAAGACATCCCGAAGACAGCGTTCAGATCCAGATATGGACATTGGGAGTTCCTTGTTATGCCATTTGGAGCGACCAATGCGTCAGCCGTATTTATGGACCTCATGAATCGTATCTTCATGCCTTATTTGGATCAGTTCGTGATAGTATTTATAGACGATATCTTAGTCTATAGCAAGAATGAGGCAGAGCATGAGCAGCATCTTCGTGTAGTTCTTCAGATTATTAGGGAACACCAGTTGTACGCGAAGTTCAGTAAGTACGAGTTTTGGCTGGATCGTATCTCGTACTTAGGTCACATCATCACCAGAGGTGGAGTAGAAGTGGACCCCCAGAAAATAGTGGCTATAGAGTCATGGCCAATTCCCAGTACCGTCGCAGAAGTTCGGAGTTTTCTAGGATTGGCTGACTATTATCGGCGGTTTGTATCAGACTTCGCTCAGATTTCAGCGCCATTGACGCAGTTGACCCGCAAGGATGTACGGTTTGCTTGGACAGCAGAGTGACAGAGTTCATTTGAGAAGTTGAAGCAGAGATTGATGACGGCCCCCATTCTCACGCTTCCAGATGGGACTGGAGGATTTTCAGTTTATTGTGATGCTTTCGGTAGAGGATTGGGATGCGTCTTGATGCATCATGGTAAGGTAGTCGCTTATGCATCACGCCAGCTTTGTGACCATGAGAGGAATTATCCTACCCATGACTTGGATTTGGCAGCGGTGGTTTTTGCACTTAAGCTTTGGAGGCATTATTTATATGGAGATCGGGTAGAAATTTTCACCGACCACAAGAGTCTTAAGTATGTGTTTACTCAGAAGGATCTTAACATACGTCAGAGGAGATGGCTAGAACTACTTGTGGATTATGACATCAACCTGCAGTATCATCCTGGGAAGGCCAACGTTGTTGCAGATGCATTGAGCAGAAGAGCCGAAGTTTATTTTCTAACAGCACAACCAGAGTTATTAGCAGATCTTCAGAAGATGGGTATCGAAGTTGTTCTTCCTACCAATGTGGCATTGATGGCCAGTATGCAAGTTCAGTCCAGTATAGTTGAGGGGATTAAGTTAGCTCAATCAACGGATTATAAGCTTCAGCTGCTCAGAGCAGAGTGTGAAGCAGGACGAAGAGCAGAGTTAAGTATTCATGAGGACGGTACACTTCGACATGGGAGGCGTCTTTATGTACCCAGTGGTGATATCAGACAGAAAATCATGGCAGAGGCTCACAGTTCTCAATATTCAATTCATCCGGACGGTACGAAGATGTATTGTGATATCCGACAGCATTTTTGGTGGAATGGCATGAAGAGGAAGATAGCCCGGTTTGTCTCTCATTGTTTAGTTTTCCAACAAGTTAAGGCTGAACTTCAGAGACCAGCTGGACTTCTTCAACCTTTACCGATCCCAGAATGGAAATGGGAGCACATTACCATGGATTTTGTAACCGGGTTATCAAAATTCCCAGCTGGAAGAGATGCTATCTGGATTATAGTTGATCGTCTCACGAAGGTAGCTCATTTTCTTTCCTTCAGAATTGGTCAGTCGACGGATCAGCTAGCAGAGATGTACCTCAGGCAGATTGTCAGATTGCATGGAGTGCCAGTTAGTATCATATCAGACAGAGATTCAAGATTCACATCGTACTTTTGGCGGAGTCTTCAAGAGAGCTTGGAGACTCGTCTCAAGTTCAGTTCAGCTTATCATCCGCAGACAGATGGTCAGTCAGAACGCACGATCCAGACTCTTGAAGATATGTTGCGGTCATGTACACTCGACTTCGGTGGTTCGTGGAAAGATTACCTGCATCTCGTAGAGTTCTCCTATAATAACAGTTTCCAGGCCAGTATCCAGATGGCACCCTTTGAAGCACTGTATGGCAGGAAGTGCAGATCACCTTTAGCTTGGGATGATGTCGATGAGAGACAGATGCTTGGTCCAGAGATGATTACGCAGACAATCAAGGTGGTCAGACAAGTCAAAGATCATCTTCGAGTTGTCCAAGATCGCCAATGCTATTGGGCCGATTCTCATCGGCGTCCCCTTGAATTTTTAGTCGGCAACTGCATGTTCCTTAGGATCTTGCCTACATGTGGCTTCATTCGATTCGGCATACGAAAAAAGCTTAATCCTAGGTACATAGGGCCGTTCGATATTCTAGAGCGAGTAGGTGATGTGTCCTATCATCTCGCTCTTCCGTCGTCGTTACGTGAGGTGCATGACGTCTTTCATGTATCCCAATTACGACGGTATATCTTGGATCCGAGTCATGTCCTTGATCATTCGGAATTGGTTGTTGGTACCAACCTTTCGTATGAGGAAAGGCCTGTATCCATATTAGACCGAAAAGAAAAGGTACTCAAGAACAAGAATATTAGTTTAGTTCGTGTTGCTTGGGGTCACCACTCTTTGGATGAGTCAACGTGGGAGCATGAGAATGATATTCGCTCGCGATATCCACACATGTTTGACTCATAAGGTATAATGTCTTCCTTATGCCTTATGCCTTTGTAGGAGCGTAAAAAGTGCTTCAGAGAAAGAGTCAAAGAGATGGATCATTTCATTCATAAGTGATTGGTTTTACGCCAAACAGAGCGGTTAATCTCTTTACGCCCAAGACAAGGCTAATCACTTTACGCCTAAAGCAGGCTGATCTCTTTACGCTCGGGTCTACACCCATGGTTTTACGCCAAGGACGGATCAGCCACTCTTACGCTGGACAAAACTGTCAAATCTCGCATTTAATGCAAACTCTGACATGGAGATCTTAATGATAGCATATATCACAAAGGGATTTGTTTTATACAGAGACCAATGTTGTCGTTTAGTATGTGGATTGAGCTACTTTACGCTCACACTATGGCTTCTTTTACGCACGAAGACTATACGAGCTTTTACGCTCAACAGCTGACGTGTGCGTAAAGTCTATTTGAGCTACTTTACGCTCAAGGTTATTTAACAACCACTTTATGCGGGAAGTCTATGTCAAGGCTATTTTACGCCTAATCTACTGCTTTACGCTCAGAGTACATTGAGGCTATTTTTACACCCTATTCTCCTCCACCAGCTTGGAACGTGGTCTGCCTACGTGGCTTTCATGCCATTCTTCTCGAAGAACGTATGTACATGCATCCTATTCTTACTGAAATGATGGGACACATGTCAACATATACAGAGGTTGGCTTCGATCGTGGATGGCAGTTGTTAGCGTAAAGATAAAACTTTTGCTAAGTTTTTACGCACAAGAGCCCAAGTCTATAAATAGACTTATTTTTCTCATAACACAGGGACAGAGACAGGAGAGAATACAGAGATCAGAACTTAGAGATTTTTGATTCTCCAGAGCATTCTTCTTCAACCTTTCTTTCAGAACAGAGTGAAGCAAAGCAGGAAAGCATTCGGCCTCGCCATCAGTGCCCAAGTGCGTCGATACCTTTCTGGTGACTTAGTTCTTCCAGTTGTTCTACTTCAAGCAGTGATCTTCATCATCATCATATGGTCCAAGGAACAAAGTGATCATTTACGAATCAGACTTCTACAGCAATACTTTCCCAGAATCAAATTTGTACTTCTTGTACTTTTTCTCGTTTTATTTTCAAAAGCTAATTCCTCAAGGCATTTTGTTAAGTGAAACAGCCTTATGCTTTTAATTCCTTGCATGTATGAATGATTGCTTGATTGACTGCTACTCGTAGCTTGTTTATGATTAATATAGCTTATCCCGACATCTCTAGCCTCTTAATTAAATTTCGAGGACGGAATTCTTTTAAGGTGGGTAGAGTTGTCACTCATATTTCCCATTATACGTATTTTTGTATACGTATACGAGATTTCTGGTATTTATCAGGTGGACCGTAGTTAGACTTGTTTTGCTTAGCCTAGTCTTAGTTTACTCTTGACTTGGTTTATTTGATTGGTTTAGTTCAATTTGACTTGGTTTGGCTTAGCTTAGTTTGGTTTGAGATGGAGAGGGTTAATATATAACCCAACTCCTTCACTCTCTCTCCTCATTCATTTCTATATTTACTTCTTCATCTTCTTCATTTACTCCTCCCACCTACCAAGTCCTAGGCAAGTACGACTTGCTTCATGATGGATCTTCCATTTTATTGTTCTATCTTCTTCTCTACATGATTCTAAGCATCTTTAGGACTTGGAGTTTTCGGTTTGGACGGATGAATTTTTGTAGATCTAAGTTTGTAGCTTTTTTCGGTTTTTTGGGTTTTGATCTACCAAACTTCATTATTTTTAAGTTTTGATTGTTCTATGTTGTAGAGAATTTGATTTGACTCAAAATGGACCTTTAAAAAGTTAGATTTTGACTTGTTTTGAGGAAGTTATGGCCAAAATAAGATTTGGACATTTCTTAGTTCATCTGTCCTGAATTCTGGCAGGGACGATGAATAGTGCCGCAGAAGGCTGCATAGTGCCGCAGAATGCCGCATAGTGCATATTTTGGATGTTTTTGGCTGTTTTATGTCCTATTTGGCTGATTTATTGCCAGAATTTCTTCCAACTCCTAACATGAAAGTTGTAGATCTTTTTCTTGGCTTCAAGAATATGTTACTAGTTATTTTTATACAAGTTTCTCTCATTCATGATAATGTAAGTTATGACACAATAGTGGCCCGTTAAGGCGCACTCTTAATAAGTAACTGGACATGATGATTCTTGATAGTGATCCATCGTGGTGCACTCTTGACAAGTAACATGACATGATAGTGGCCCGTCGTGGCACACTCTTGATAAGTAAACCTAACATGATAATCTTGATATGTTGTTGTGACGGCTATCTTGACTTGCTAAGTAACTCTTGTCTTGACACCGTGGGTGTTTGTGCTTGTATAAGCTACATGTCTCGTCTTGCATCATGTTTAGGACATGAATTCCTGGTTACCACGGTCAGGGATTCATAATAAATCTGACTAGGATAATGACTAGATTGATCAAGTAGTTCATGAAGAGATTTTCCAGCTACAGGCAGTCCCGTTATCTGGGCGCTCTATTTGGACTTGTAGCCTGCCGTCGAGTAGGGCACATTTCCAGCACACTGTCATATGTTGCACCCCCAAGTCACCTAATCCAACTCTCTCAACTTGCTACTGGATAACCTGGATTAAGTCTGCAGGGCTTGTGGCTGTTGGAACATCTCATTGCATCTTGTTAGTAGTTAGGCTTGTGATAACCCTAGTTAGTTAAAGTATCAAGCCGTACTCATTGCTTGGCCGTGATTGATGGATGGAGTCCCGTCTAGTCTTGTCTAGACAGTGGCAGTACATGGTTACTTTAGTGCATTTACTGTTATCTTTTACCTTATCGATAATCGGTCAGGGACTAATGTAATACCTGTGGTTCGTATTACGTATCTTGGTATACGTATACGTAATTTGACCCGTATTGCATGTCTCCCTGCTTGATTTATTCTAGTATTTCATTGATTGGTTTATTTTTGGGTTGGTTCGGCCTAGCTTGGTTTGCTTTGGTTCATCATGAACCAAAGGTGAACCCTCCTACCTACCACCACCCTCCTTATTTAACCCATTTCCCTCATTCTCTCTCTTCATTTACTTCTTCTTCTCCACCATTACTTCTTCAATCACCAAGAGAGTAAGAGAGAGCTTAGGCAAATGTAGCTTGCTTCATGGAGGAACTTTATTTTTATTGTTCCATTCTCTTCCTCTCGAGATTCTAACACACTTTAGTACTTAACATTTCTAATTTCTATGGCTCAATTTGTGTAGATCTAAGTTTATAGTATTTTCGGATTTTTTGGATTTTGATCTACTTAACATTATTATTTCCAAGTTTTGATGGTTCCATGTTGTAGAGAATTTCGTTCTGCCCCATTTTGACCTATGGAAGTCTGAATTCCGACTTCGGATGAAGGGTTTATGAAGCTTTGAAGCCATGGATGTCATGGCTATTCTTCTCGGATCAGTGGAGAAGAAGCACAGTCTTTCAGCCGCAAGAAGTACTTGACCGCATGAATATTCATGCGGCAAGTCTCTTTCCAGCCGCATATGGCCTTGACTTCACTTAGCCGCATGAACTCCTGGCCGCATGAGCTTTTTCCAATTGAGCCGTATAGGACTTTGATCCCCGTCGGCCACATATGCACCCGTCACTTCTCGCCGCATATGCTCCCGTCACTTCTAGCCGCATATGCAACCGTCATTCCCTGGCCGCATGGGACTCGGTCCGTTCCCAGCCGCATAAGTTATAATGCCTGTAGTTCGTATTATGTATCTTGGAATACATGTACGTATTTTATTTTGTATCGCATATCTCTTGGCTTGGCTCGGTTTATTTTGGGTTGGTTCGGCTAGGCTTGGGTTGCCATGAACCAAGGGGAGAACCCCTACCTACCACCACCATCATCCTTTATTAACCCATTCCCTCATTCTCTCTCTTCATTACTCTTCTTCTTCTCCACATTTACTTCTACACCAACCAGGAAGAGAGAGAGAGAGAAAGAGCTTAGGCAAGTGCAAACTTGCTTCATGATGGATCTCAAGTTTTATTGTTCCATTCTCTTCCTTACTTGATTCTAAGATACTTTAGAACTTGGCATTTTCTATTTTGATGGATATTTCTTGTAGATCTAAGTTTATATTATTTTCGATTTTACTGGATTTTGATCTATTAAACCTTATTATTTTCATGTTTTGATTGTTCCATGTTGTAGAGAATTCGATTTTACCCAAAATAGACCTTTGAAAAGTTAGATTTCGACTTATTTTGAGGAAGTTATGGCCAAAAGCATTTTTGGCCATTTCTATGTTCGTCTGTGCTGATTTTGGCAGGGACGATGAATAGTGCCGCATGCATAGTACCGAGTCGCATAAGGGTACCGTGTAGTGCCGTATAGTGCCGAGCCGCATAAGGGTGTTGTATAGTACCGAGCCGCATAAGGGTGCTGCATAGTACCGAGCCGCATAAGGGTGCTGCATAGTACCGTATAGTGCCGAGCCGCATAGTGCCGCATAGTGCCGAGCCGCATAAGGGTACTGCATAGTACCGAACCGCATAAGGGTGCTGCATAGTGCCGAGCCGCATAAGGGTGCTGCATAGTACCGAGCCGCATAAGGGTGTTGTATAGTACCGAGCCGCATAAGGGTGCTGCATAGTATCGCATAGTGCCGAGCCGCATATAGGTGCTGCATAGTACCGAGCCGCATAAGGGTGCTGCATAGTGCCGCATAGTGCCGAGCCGCATAAGAGTGCTGCATAGTACCGAGCCGCATAAGGGTGCTGCATAGTACCGCATAGTGTCACGACCCGCTACCCAAATTGTTGGGCCAGGCCGAGTCATGCCCAGCCTACGTTGAGATAAAACATAGTAAGCTGTTCTAAAGACAACAGGATAAGACTAAATGTGCTAACAGTTCTATAAGTGAAGAAGAATCATAAATGCTCCAAACACAAAAGTCGTCGTATATAGTGAAATGTCCAAGTACAAGTGAACTGAAAAGTAAAACTGGATACATGTCCAGTTACAAAAAGATATAGTCTAATACATGTCTACTCTCAAAAGTCTAAATAACAAAAGACAACTAGGCGAGGTTCCCCGCAGGAACATCCTCGTAAAGCAGAGCCGGATCCTCGGCAGTAACCTCATAATATGTGTCGCAGAGTAACTCCTCCTCAGTAAGGACACCTACAACGTTATCCTGTCAGGACGGAAGCAAGTACTAAATCTAGCAAACTAGCATATGAAACATGGAAATGAACATGAGAGGAATAACTGGAAAGCATGGCATCACACAATCTATCATGGCAAGGATACATATGTCATACAGACAGATGTACATGTAATGTTTAAAACTGTAGCAAGTACGTGATCGGTCAATAGATGTACAATGTGCTGTGGCACATAATGAAATGTACTTCCGTACAAGTGATAGGGCGATAGATGTACATACGCACAACTCCGCCTTGATATAAAGGCCTACGACGCAGTAATCATATAAAATGAAACTTTGTTCGGTACAGACGTACGGGAGAAGGGGGTATGATCACGTACACTACTAACAGTTTCCCCATAACCCATATTCTAATCATGTGAGAGATACATCAAGACTGTTCTAAGCATGGTAGTAACTGAAAGTACAACATGTAGAGATTTAACTTGCTACCCCAAAGATCAGCATTTAACATGGTGGATTTTGCAGTTCATTTATGTGACAATATGTAAAGTTCGTAGAAAGTACTTGCCTCTAGCAAAGCAAAACAAAACAAGCTGCGATAACAGTGCTACGGATGTCCGGTAACTCGTCACTGTAGAAGTAAATACAATAACTTAGTTTTTACACTAAGTTAAAACACTAGGACACTAATTGGTGAAACACGACTTGTGATTGGGAACCTAGCCAAAATGATAATTTTGGCATAGGAGACCAATGTGGGGTAACACACTACTATCACTAACTTTCTAGGGTCTTTACACTAGTGAGGGGTGGGGTTTAACACGGCTAAAACTCAAAATAACACAAAAAGCTACAAGTCGTAATTAATCAACAAATAAATCAAAAGACCATTGTGTTCTAACAATTTTAGAGATAGACAAAAAGTCTAGTTTTGTTTAAAGTAAAGTACCAAAGTGATCCTTGTTAATCATAGAAATTTATTATAATTTTTCTGGAATTTATTAACCAGTACAAATATTTTATAAAAATCAGTTTTCCTAAGTATACAGAAAATGAGTTTTGGTTTCATATGCCAAACTAGTGGCAAAACAGTAAATTAAATACTACAAAAATTATACTAAATTAGCTAACTTAACATAGTATCTAAATACTATTTTTCCATAATTTTAGCAGTACTTTAAGTATTTTTAGAAAATCAAAAACAGCATTGCACACAATAATTAATTATCTGCGTATTTTGTCCATGTATATAATTTGAACCAAAGTTCAAATACAGGACCCAAGGCCATGAATCAAGTACAATATGACTTGTACAGGTTTTGAATGTGTGAAAACACATTTGGGCCCAAATATCCATGCTAGGCTTGGACACCAAATGGTTGCAGTAATTTAAATACACTAAAAAAATATAATTTGGTAAAAGTGCAAAAATAATATTAATATTTTAATAAGATACAAAAAAATAAATATATACATACATATGTTGAAAGTACATATATCTATGTATAAGGAAAATACTTAATTTATAAAGTATATATATATATACAAATATATATATATATATATATATATATAAGAAAACACTTAATAATATAGTGTATATATATAATATATATATACACATGAAAATATATATACATATATGTATATATACATATATAAACATATATATATAAAATTTACTAACTATACAATATATACATATATGTAAAATACTGTTAAAATACAGTATATACATATATATATACTAATATATATATATATATATATATATATATATATATATATATATACATATATATATAAATATATATATATATAAAAACAGAAAAAAAGAAAAGAAAAGAAAAAGGAAACAGAAAAGAAACAATAGGGGGGTTCGAACCCTGCCCATAGGAAAGGGGGGGGGGGTCTAACACTGCTGCGCTGGCCAGTGGGCCAGTTGGCCCGCTGTGTTAGGTTAGACTTTAGGTTAGTTTTATTTAGTTTAGGTTAAATAACACATAAAAAAATAATAATAATCGACCCTGTGTCCTGACAGTTAAGGACACAGGTAACAACGTGTCCGTGCTACGCACGACACGCACGAACACTGATTTATGTGTCTAGCTACTGGACGAACATCCCCGAATCCTGGCGAGTCTCCCACGTGAAATCGAGACACAAACGACACGAAAGCAAACTGACGTACGTGTCCGACTTCTCAAAGAAGTTTTCGAAGGCGGAGGCGGCGGCTAGGGGCGTCGGGACGGTGGCGCTCCGGTGGCGCTGCGTCCAGCTCGGCGCGGCGAATCGATCGGTGGCGATGGAAAGGGGTGACGACTGTCGGGGAAGTGGCGTTGGGGATCGCCGGAGTAAGGGTTTAGATCTAGGTTCGTCGGGGAAGAAAGGGGTCGTGGTGGTCGTTTAGGGTTAGGGTTTCGTCTAGGGAAGGAAGGGGGGGTTTTATAGATGGGTTAGGGCGGTCCTAGGTCGGTCGGGGCAGCCGGAAATGGCGGGGGCAGCCGTCGTCGGTCGTCGGTCAGTCGGGGTGGGTAGGTTTAGGGTTTTCGTTTAGGTCCCTATAGTTTAGGATATTTCGGATAGGTCCCCCGAGTCACTGAATGCAATTATAAATTTGCATTCCCTAATTAAAAACAATTTACTAATTATAAACTGACATTGTAATAATTTAATAAATTACATATCCATATTAAAACAATTCTAAAAATTGCAAATTGATATTAAAACATTTCAATTAATTACAAATCAATATTTTTCTACTTAAAAACTCATTTAAAAATTATAGAAAAATTCCTAAAAATCCTAATAATTATTTTAAGGCTAAAATTAACATTAAAAATTAATTAACACTTAATTAACTAAATTTGGAAAACAGGGGCTGACACATAGTGCCGAGCCGCATAAGGGTGCTGCATAGTACCGAGCCGCATAAGGGTACTGCATAGTACCGAGCCGCATAAGGGTGCTGCATAGTGCCGCATAGTGCTGAATAGTGCCGCATAGTGTCTATTTTGGCTGTTTTTGGCTACTTTAAGTCCTGTTTGACTGAATTGTGGCCAGAATTTCTTCCAACTCCCAACATGAAAGTTGTAGATCTTTTCCTTGGCTTCAAGAATATGTTATTAGTTATTTTATGCACTTTTTCTCATTATGATAATGTAAGAATAGAATACGATAGTGGCCCGCTGTGGCGCACTCTTGGCAAGTAAACTGACATGATATATCTCGACATGCTGTTACGACATTTAGCCTGACATGACAAGTAGGAACGACCTGGACTCCGTGGGCGATTGTATTTGTACAAATAAACCAGTACTGTCTTGTATCATGTCTAGGATAGGGATCCATGAGTACCACGGTCAGGGATACCTACAGCAATTGACTAAGGCTAATAAACTAGAATAATTCAGTAGACATGAAGAGGTTCCCAGCTACCGACAATCCCGTTACCTAGGCGCATTAGGTGGACTTGTAGTCTACCGACGAGTAGGGCACATTTCCAGCACACAGTCACGTGTTGTATTCTTCACAAACGAACATTCGACCTGGATAACCAGATGGTCTGCAGGGCTTGTGGCTGTTGGGATAATCTCATTGCATCTTGCTAGTAACTAGGCCTGTGATAACCCTAGTTAGTTAAAAGTATCAAGCCGTACTCTTGATTGGTCATGATTGATTGGATGGAGTTTATTCCAGCTTAGTCTTATCCTGATCCTGTGCAAGATTGTGACATGACATGATTATTGATGCTTGCCTTAACAATAACGATCGGGGGTCCAGTTCTGTTCAGGCGAAGGGTTACAACCCCGGTCCTTGTTTGGTTTAAGGGTTGTAACCTGGCTTCTGGAGCAGTTCTGTGTCCTCTCTTCGTTTATTGTCTTATTTCAACCCCATGCCATGTTTGTCATATTTTACCTTACCTTAATACCATGATTATTTATACTGGCCTTAGCAATAAAGATCAGGGGTCCAGTTCTGTTCAGGCGAAGGGTTACAACCCCGGTCCTTGTTTGGTTTAAGGGTTGTAACCTGGCTCCCGGAGCAGTTCTGTGTCCTCTCTTCGTTTATTGTTTTTACTGTACCAATAGTATTTGAGATAGGTTTCTATTCAGGTGAAGGGCTGCAACCCCGGTCTTTATTTGGTTTAAGGGTTGTGACATGGCTACTTGAATAGTTTCCTCGTACTCAGTTTACTATTGTTATCTCTATTATTATCAGTTCTTTATTTATTATCTTTAATATTCTATTGTGATATGCTGGTTTTAGTTCCTAAGTGAAGCCTCCTTTGTGGCACTTGCTCTTTCTGGGGTCTGACCCGGCTGGTTTTGTGTGGCCAGATATCGGAGCAGTACCAGAGGATCCACCTGTCTTCCAGTCCGATGGTGACCACCAGGCGTAACCAGGGCAACGAGTGGGTTTCTTTTGTCCTTCCACTCTATTTGTAAAAATTATTCTTTTGAGGCGTTTAGCCGACGAGCACGTGTTAGCTCGGTTGCACATTTACTTTTGTCTGCCTACGGGCTGTAACATGATTGACAAATCCTAGGGTTGATCATGTATTGACTAAAACTCTTGCTAGTCCTGACATTTTGTACGACTAGCTTCATGATCATCCAATATGTAATGTATGGGACGCCTTACTATTGTATATTGATGCTCTAATATCTTATGACTGTTACTACTTGCTTGTGATTGAGACAATAGGCTTATTCTTGACCATAGGAGACTGATGGATTGTAGTTAAACCCTCATATATCTAGACAGCCGTGACCGTATAGTGATGTGGATTCCATTTCATTATACGTAGCTGGCTATGTCTGCCCCCGCTCTCTAGTATTCTGGTTCTGGGGCGTGATATGGTTTTAATGGTGGCCCATGCAGGTCTTGTAAATCAAGATATGTGAGGGTTTACCAAATAGATGTCTCAATCAGTACTCGCCCTTGATCTCTGTTCATATTTTCAAATCCCTGAGAATCTTGACTTGATTACATGTTTGTATCATTGATCTGTTCTGGTCCTTCCTTATTGTTCCCTATGTCGTCTTCTTCAGCGGCATTGTTCCTGAACCTACCGATCAGCAAGACGGAACACCTCCTGCGGACCAGCAGCAACCTAGAGATCAAGCCCAACATTCAGGAGTAGCCTCCAGAGTCATGCCTACCGAAGGGGAACCACCAGTTCAGCCCGTCCAGCCTGCGGAGCCTGATGATGGCACTTTGGTGGGTCTCATCAGGTCCCTATTAGCTTTCCAGGATCGTCGAGGAGATGCCTTGCACCAGGCGGTGGCAGACGCTTTGACCAGAGGAGGTCATCAGGGTAATAGTGCGGCCAACAGCTTCAAGTGCTTGAACCCTCCCTTCTTCGACGGCAGTGAAGATGCGATCGCTGCAGATGCTTGGCTTCAGGACACAGAGGTGATTCTAGAAGCAGCCAGGACTCCAGAGAACGAGAAGGTGGCCGTAGTGCGTCTGCAGCTACTAGATCTTGTCCGCAGCTGGTGGGCGGCGCAGGCCGATGGATTAGTGGCCCCTATTTCATGGGCAATATTCAGGGAGAGATTCCAGACCAAGTACTTCGATGCTGTAGCTCGGTACGATCTACAGACGAGGTTCACCAATCTGAAGTAGATGGGCAGGACGGTCGATGGATATGCGGCCGAGTTCTCCAGGCTTAGTCGGTTTACTCCCACCTTGGTGGCAACCGAGTTCGATAGAGCCCAGCGGTTCCAGCAGGGGCTCCACCTAAAGATTTTATTGGCGGTGGAGCAGTTTGAGCATCAGACTTTTGATGCAGTGTTGAGAGCATCCCGGAGGCATGAATATACCTCCCAGAGGATCGTGGATAGAACCGGAGGTCGGAAGCGATCTCACGGCCAGATGAATCAGTCATCAGCACCAGCCCCGGCAGCCAGGGCTTTGACCATTGGAGTTCCGTGGCGGGCGGCCTCAGTGACGTCGGTTCAGCATTCTACCCCGACGCACCCTCAGCAGCAGAAGCAGAAGCAGTCTTCCGCAGTAGGATGTTCACACTGCGGAAAGCCAGGGCATGTGGAATCAGAGTGTCGCAGAGCACAGGGTTTGTGCTTGGTTTGTGGTGCCCCGGACCACATGGTTGGGAACTGTCCGAACAGGGGGAGTTCATCGGCCTTCTCTAGTCCTTCAGTTAGAGGACCAGCACCAATCCAGCAGCAGCAGCAGAAGCTACATTAGCCGTTCCCGAGGCCATTGCCGACGCAGGCCCAGGCATTCCAGCAGCAGAGACCGCAGCAGTATGCCCAAGCCCAAGCCCTGATCCAGAGCAGACAGAGGAATTTTCAGCAGAGGGGACCCGCACCCAGAGGACATGGTCAAGTGCTGGCTTTGACCATGGGAGAAGAAGGAATAGCACCAGGTGAGGTAGTGGCAGGTACTATTCTCGTCAACACCTTTCCAGCTTCAGTATTATTTGACTCTGGTGCATCGTATTCATTTATGTCTGCACGATTCGCGACACGGGTAGGATTGGAGCCCGAGTCATTATCAGTAAGGCTCAATATACTTACTGGTAACGGACTTATGGGAGTAGATAGAATATTTTTCTCGTGTCGGATCGTAGTTAGCGGTAGAGAATTCTCCGCTAGATTGATAGAGTTCCCGATGGCCGATTATGATGTGGTCTTTGGGATGGATTGGTTAAGGGACCAGTATGCTAGGATAGACTGCCACATTGGCAGGGTTATTTTTAGCATTCCAGGCGAGCCGGAGTTTTCTTTCTCCCGAGGCGAAGTTGAACTTTCTCCTACAGTGTTGTGGATGACAGTAGTAGCAGTGCAGTTGCCTCGGATAGTCGAGGAGTTTCCAGATATTTTTCCAGAAGAGCTTCCAGGGATGCCGCCAGAGCGAGAGATCGAGTTTACCATCGACTTGATTTCCGGAATAGCCCAGTATCAGAGAGAGTCTACATGATGGCGCCATCAGAGCTAGAGATATTGTACAAGATGATTGAAGAACTCAGAACCAAGGGATTCATTCGTGCTAGTGGATCGCCTTGGGGAGCCTCGATATTTCTTATGAAAAAAAGGATGGTACGTCCAGATTATGTGTAGATTATCGTACCTTGAACTCAGTACAATCAAGAACAGATACCCTCTCCCGAGGATAAATGACTTGTTTGATCAACTCAGAGGGGAGTCAGTATTTTTGAAGATCGACTTGCGATCAGGATACCATCAGATCAGAGTCAGAGAGCAGGACATCCCGAAGACAGCGTTCAGATCGAGATATGGGCATTGTGAGTTCCTTGTGATGCCATTTGGAGCAACCAATACGCCGGCAGTATTCATGGACCTTATGAATTGTATCTTTATGCCTTATTTGGATTAGTTCGTGATTGTATTCCTAGACGACATCCTGGTCTACAGTAAAAGTGAGGTGGAGCATGAGCAGCATCTTCGAGTTGTCCTCCAGATTCTCAGAGAGCACCAGCTGTATGCCAAGTTCAGTAAATACGAGTTCTGGCTCGATCGCATTTCGTACTTGGGTCATATCATCACCAAAGGAGGAGTAGAAGTGGATCCCCAGAAGATCGTGGCCATTAAAACGTGGCCGGTACCTAGCACAGTGGTAGAAGTCCGTAATTTTCTTGGATTGGCCGATTACTACCAGCGATTTGTTTTAGACTTTGCTCGAATTTCAGCGCCATTGACCCAGTTGACCCACAAGGATGTGCAGTTTGCTTGGACAGCAGAGTGCCAGGATTCTTTTAAGAGGTTGAAGCGAGGCTTGATGACGGCTCCTATTCTCACGCTTCCAGATGGAACCGGAGGGTTCTCGGTGTATTGTGATGCTTCGGGCAGAGATTTAGGATGTGTTCTGATGCAACATGGGAAGGTAATAGCTTATGCGTCACGACAACTTCGTAATCATGAGAGAAATTACCCAACCCATGACTTGGAGCTGGCAGCGGTAGTGTTTGCACTTAAGCTTTGGAGGCACTACTTGTATGGAGATAGGGTGGAGATTTTCACCGACCATAAGAGTCTGAAGTATGTGTTCACCCAGAAGGATCTCAATATGCGTCAGAGGAGATGGCTATAGCTGCTTGTGGATTATGACATCAACCTGCAGTATCATCCTGGGAAGGCCAACGTTGTTGCAGATGCATTGAGCAGTAGAGCCGGAGTTTATTTCCTAACAGCGCAACCAGAGCTGTTAGCCGATCTTCAGAAGATGGTAATAGAAGTTGTCCTTCCTTCCAGTGTGACATTGATGGCCAGCATGCAAGTTCAGTCCACTATAGTCGAGAGGATCCGGATGGCGCAGTCAGCAGATTCCAAGCTTCAGCGACTCAGAGCAGAGTGTGAGGCATGATGGAGACCAGAGTTATGTATCCATGAAGACGGTACACTTCGACATGGTACGCGTCTTTGTGTACCCAGTGGAGATATCAGACAGGAGATCATGGCAGAGGTCCATAGTTCACAGTATTCTATTCATCCCGGTGGCACGAAGATGTACCGTGATATCCGCCAGCACTTTTGGTGGAATGGCATGAAGAGAGAGATAGCCCGGTTTGTCTCTCGTTGTCTAGTCTGCCAACAAGTTAAGGCTGAACATCAGAGACCAGCTGGACTACTTCAACCATTGCCGATTCCCGAGTGGAAATGAGAGCATATAACCATGGATTTTGTGACTGGATTGCCTAGATCCCCGGCTGGCAGAGACGCTATTTGGGTTATCATAGACAGGCTTACGAAGGTGGCTCACTTTCTCCCGTTCAGAGTTGGTCAGTCGACGGCTCAGCTAGCGGAGATGTATCTCCGGCAGATTGTCAGATTGCACGGTGTACCAGTCAGTATCACTTCGGATAGAGATTCAAGATTTACGTCGCACTTTTGGCGTAGCTTGCAAGAAAGTTTGGAAACTCACCTCCAGTTCAGTTCAGCTTATCACCCACAGACAGATGGCCAGTCGGAACGTACGATCCAGACTCTCGAAGATATATTGAGATCTTGTACGCTCGACTTTGGTGGTTCGTGGGAAGATCACCTGCACCTGGTGGAGTTCTCGTACAACAACAGTTTCCAGGCCAGCATCCAGATGGCACCGTTCGAGGCACTGTATGGTAGGAAGTGCAGATCCCCGCTAGCATGGGATGATGTTGGAGAGAGGCAGATGCTCGGTCCGGAAATGATTGCTCAGACCATTGAGGTGGTCTGGAGAGTCAGAGATCATCTTCGAGTTGCCCAAGATCGCCAGCGTCATTGGGCCAATTTTCATCGGCGCCCCCTTGAGTTTTCTGTCGGCGACCATGTATTTCTGAGGATTTCGCCTAACCGTGGCGTCATTCATTTCGGCGTGCGAGGAAAACTTAGTCCTAGGTATATAGGTCCATTTAACATTCTGGAGCGAGTAGGAGATGTATCATATCGTCTCGCTCTTCCACCATCGCTACGTGAGGTGCATGACGTATTCCATGTATCATAACTGCGACGGTATATCCTGGACCCGAGCCACATCCTGGATCATTCGGCAATGGTTGTTGGTACCAACCTTTCATATGAGGAGAGACCCGTGTCTATATTGAACCGAAGAGAGAAGACACTCAAGAATAAGACTATCAAGTTAGTCCGAGTTGCTTGGGATCATCACTCTTTGGTGAGTCAACGTGGGAGCGTGAGGATGATATCCGATCGCGATATCCCGACCTGTTTGACTCGTGAGGTATAATATCTTTCTTATGCCTCATACCTTCGATTTCGTGCTTGCATAAATAATTTCTTGATTGCTTGATTAGTATAGCTTGCCTGTGATTAGTATAGCTTGTCCTTGCAATTCTAACCTCTTGATTAAATTCCGAGGACGAAATTCTTTTAAGGTGGGTAGAGTTGTAATGCCTGTAGTTCGTATTATGTATCTTGGAATACATGTACGTATTTTATCTTGTATCGTATATCTCTTGGCTTGGTTCGATTTATTTTGGGTTGGTTCGGCTAGGCTTGGGTTGCCTTGGTTCATCATGAACCAAGGGGAGAACCCCTACCTACCACCACCATCATCCTTTATTAACCCATTCCCTCATTCTTTCTCTTCATTACTCTTCTTCTTCTCCACATTTACTTCTACACCTACCAGGAAGAGAGAGAGAGAAAGAGCTTAGACAAGTGCAAACTTGCTTCATGATGGATCTCAAGTTTTATTGTTCCATTCTTTTCCTTACTTGATTTTAAGATACTTTAGAACTTGGCATTTTCCATTTTGATGGATATTTTCTTGTAGATCTAAGTTTATATTATTTTCGATTTTCTTGGGTTTTGATCTATTAAACCTTATTATTTTTATGTTTTGATTGTTCCATGTTATAGAGAATTCGATTTTACCTAAAATAGACCTTTGAAAAGTTAGATTTCGACTTGTTTTAAGGAAATTATGTCCAAAAGTATTTTTGGCCATTTCTATGTTCATCTGTGCTGATTTTGGCAGGGACGATGAATAGTGCTGCATGCATAGTATCGAGCCGTATAAGGGTGCCGCATAGTGCCGTATAGTACCGAGCCGCATAAGAGTGCTGTATAGTACCGAGCCGCATAAGGGTGCTGCATAGTACCGAGCCGTATAAGGGTGCTGCATAGTATCGCATAGTACCGAGCCGTATAATACCGCATAGTGCCGAGCCGCATAAGGGTGCTGCATAGTACCGAGCCGCATAAGGGTGCTGCATAGTGCCGTATAGTGCCGAGCCGCATAAGGGTGCTGCATAGTACCGAGCCGCATAAGGGTGATGCATAGTACCGCATAATGCCGAGCTGCATAAGAGTGCTGCATAGTACCGAGCCGCATAAGGGTGCTGCATAGTGCCGAGCCGCATAAGAGTGCTGCATAGTACCGAGCCGCATAAGGGTGCTGCATAGTGCCGAGTCGCATAAGGGTGCTGCATAGTGCCGCATAGTGCCGAGCCGCATAAGGGTGCTGCATGTAGTGCCCCGTCCTGCTCAGTCAATCGGCAGAATCAAAATGCCAACGGCGTTCGGACTTAGCCTTGCAACGGCTACTCGAAGACAATGCTCGGTCGAAGCGACCGTTCGCTCAGGTGGGGTAGTTTCGGTGAACTCGCCTCATCTTAGCCTTCACATAATAAATTGCATGTTTTCAACTTGCACAGGTGGGCTTAATAATAAAAGAGACGAATCCACATAGCTAAAAGGAATAATTTCGACGGGTAGAATTGAGTTAGAATATGGAAAGGTCCAACGGTCGGCTTAGAGTTGGTGCACGGCGTGCTTTGAAAATGACACTCAGTCCTTCGGCCCGTGGCTTGGGAGAAGGAAAGTTGGTTGAGTATGCGAAGTCATGAACGTAGCCAAAGTCATAGGCGTCGCCCGCATAAATGCTTCATAAAGCATGCACGGTCCTGTCGTCCAAGGCTTGGCATAGCCTTGGCTTGCCCCATGAGTCAAGTTGCGTTGCACAGCTTGTGCCATAAGTCTAGGCACCCAAATGACTTGGTCGTTCAAAGTTGAACGCGTGCACGGCACGTTCCATCGAGGCAAGGCTTGAGGCGGCCTTTGCTCGTTAAGTTGTAGGCTTGAGTAAGTTAGGCAAAGTTATGTCGGTCGACCTAAGTCATTCAAAGTGCTGTCCCGCTCATTCTGCGGTTGTCAGGTTAAATAGTCCCACGATCCCAAGGCCCGTCATATAAACTATGACTTGGGCGATAGGGTCGCGTAGAACGGAAGTCGGTTTGAGGCACGGTGCACGAACTTAGTGTCTAGGGCATGAACCACGGTTGATTGAATGAGTTTTGGAGAAAGGATTATTGAATAGGCATTGAGTGAATAAAATGATATGGTAACATGTAAAGAATGCTCGCGACCGTGGGTCGTCGAGGGGTCTCAAATGATAGAAAGAATGCTCGCGACCGTGGGTCGTCGAGGGGTCTCAAATGATAGATGGTTTGATATTGGTTTTGAAAGAGATGGTAATATTGGAAGAGGAATGACTGTGTGAGACGTCAGTTTGTGTCGAGTCTTGCATGGTCATTGGACAACTTGTCGACAAGAAGGAGTTTCCACGCGTGACAACCCTGGGCGCCATGGGACCGCGGCGTTTCGGAGGGAAACACGGTATAGCCGTAGTTGGACGAACCGCTCGGGTCATTCGGAAACTTTCAGTGGGGCTAGCTACTTGCGCTGAAAGGGTCGCCGAATGGCAAGGCTATAGTCCAGGATAGCTTGTGATGTTAGTGACCAATTCATATAGATGGGTCGGCACGGGCGGCAATCCGTGTGTGTGTCTTTGGATTGAGTCAGTCGGACGTGTGTACAGTTAGAACACAAGGTTTGGTCCTAAGATTTGGCATCAACGTAGACGACGTACTTCGGCACGAGATGTGGCATCGAGTCCTATGTTGTCGGCATATAAGTTGCATGGTTATGGTTGTGTTGTTTGAGTTTAAGTCAGGAAACCGTCGCAAGGCAAAGTTGGTCGAGTAACCCTTAGTTCACAAGTAGATGGGTCAGTTGGTGATCAAAGTAGCAAGGACCGCGAGGCGGCGATATGATCGAGTCTCATTGAGTTGCGAGGCACGGCCTCAGCAAGGATTTGTAGCACGGTCACATGGAAGTGGAGCCTCGTCGCGTAGTTGCGTCTCTGATTTCAAGCCGTAAGGCAAACACGACTCGATAGGTTAACGTTATTGGCACAAGAAGGGTCTTGAGGCAAGGTATGAGTTAACGTTGTCGTGGTAAGCACGAGATGGTCTAGAGACACAGAATAAGCAAGGCGTCGGTCATAAAATTGATCCTAAGGCAAGACTAGAAAGATAATTGATAAGAAGGGACTATGCTGCACAAAGTAAATGAACGTGTTGGTTTTGTATGGGTGGGCGAGGAGCTCATTCCACCAGTACAGTTGAGTACTGACACCCACACAATGTTCATGTGCAGGCACAGGTAGAAGCTCATGGCGTGGAGCTCGCTTGGATGCGTCGAGGCACGGAGTTTCTTGGCAATTCGAAGTGTGCGGCCGCGTGGATTGAAGACTTATACAGGACATAATGTATGGATATCGCCTTTCGAAGCTTTGGCTGGATCTAGACTTGTAATTGAGAGATGAGAGAGAGCTGAGTAAACTTGTAAAATGTGAGAAGAGTGAGCTTGAGTGATTGTAATATTGGCCGTACGCCCCCAATATAACCGTTGTTTCAATATCAATAAAGAGCTTCTTTGAATGACTTGTGTTTTGTTCTAAATTTTGCTGCTGTTATTCAATGTCTCTGCTTGGGACTTCTATGCGACGACCCCGTCGCAGCCGCAGAAATCGGCCGTTATAGAACCTGCCTTGCACGAGCGCAATCTAGGCTCGTGCGACATCACGCCTTAGCGAGGACGATCGCTTCTACGGGAGCGGGGCGTGACATAATGGTATCAGAGCACGGCTTTACGTCCTTGGAATATCGATTGAATTCTTTAACTCCGCTGTTCCGCGAACTCTGAATGTCGCTTTCGCATATTGATATCGTTGGTGCGCTCTCTCTCAAATGTTCCATGGATGTCCATACAATAAGTCTATCTATTTTGCAAAAACGTAGGAGAACAGTTTTTGACAATAAAACAAAAAGATGGTTCGTGTAAGCACGGTTGGCTAAGTCGGGCTGGGCATATACACCAAAGTTGCGTCGACCTTAGAAAAGTCGAGTGCGGGATTCAAATTATGTCGGACGAGAATGAGTTGAACTCGATTGAGTAAGTGAGATGACTATCGATAAGGGTGCTATCGAAGGATGATAACGTCGATGCGATATAGATGAGCGTGCTTGGAAATTGAGGAATGGTTCGAACGAAAAATTTGAAGAAGTGGATTTCGATTCGAATGATAAGTTGAGGATTTGTTGAATGACTTCATCCCTGAGTGGTGTATGCGATAGCCTCAGGGATGTCGACCGATTGATTGAAGAAATTGATGTTGCAAATGATTCGGGGGATAAGCATCGAACTTGAATTGAATGTCGAGGAGATTATCCAGTCGGACGATAGCATCATTCATACGACTCAGAATTTGTTGCAAACGAAGATCGTCAAGTTACGTATATCGTCGATGGTATTGAGGCGTATCAAAGATGATATGCGATAACTCGGGGGTACTCTGACTCGGCAAATGACGATCGTACAAGTGTTATTGTTCGGTTGGATGCAATACTTAGGATTTTGACCGCAATGATTGTTGGATGAAAATGATTGTGTCTTGATGGTTACGCAGAAAACCACTGTTTTCCATAAATAAATTCACTTTATTTATTTTGTATCTGAGAAAATTACAACTGTAGGAATCTAATCTAGAAGACTATTACTTTATCCCTTGGACGATGCGATGAAGAATACTCGAACTTTGAAGAACTTGGACAGCAACTGGGCAATCTCTCTGTTCTCTCTGAAATTGTCTGTGGTGTCTGATGAAGATGAAGAAACTCTTTTTTATAGAGTTCAGGATAACTGTCCTTAAGCATACGCTCAGGTAGTTATTTGACGTGTGCATAACTGCAGGGACGCGTGGCGAATTCTGATGGAGACACATTAGCGTGCGGTTGAAAGTAGTAGAGCATGTTCAGGAGAGATTGATGGCCTGGATGCCACGTTGCATAACTTCTAGAGAAGTGGATAACTGGTACAGGACACATGAGAACGTGTGTTGACTGTAATCCTGGATATGGTTGCTGTAACACGCTGCCTCGTTGAAGGAGAGTTATACGCTGACTTGGATGATGTAGAAACAAAATAAAGCTGATACGCTTACTGGAGAAGAAAGGAGTCATACGCTCACTTGATGAGGAAGGAGTCGTATAGACTTCATACGCTCACTGAAGAAGGAAGGAGTCGTATAGACTTTATACGCTCACTGAAGAAGGAAGGAGTCGTATAGACTTCATACGCTCAATGAAGAAGGAAGGAGTCGTATAGACTTCATACGCTCACTGAAGAAATAGCCACGTGGCCATCATCAATCTTCTCTGATAAGCCATATCTTCAAATAACTGTCAAAAGATTTTCTCGAGCGTCGTGACTGCAGATATGACGGCTGACAGACTGTCAAAACTGACAGTAATGATGGCTTTGCATTAATGATCTGCTGAGCTGTCCTCGTAAAAGACAAAACCAACTCTTCGAATACATATACGACGGTTGCTCTTTTCATGACAACTATCTTTGCACGAAAAGACGAGACGTCAGATTCATTCTTCATTTAATATATGCTGTGCTGCCACTTTAAGAAGAAATAATAAAATATCCACTAAGCGTATGACTTTTGATAAGCATATGGCCTTGAGCGTAAGGATTAAAATGACAGCGTGTCATAATTTTTCACATCCTACAAGACCCCCTTCAAAGTTTTCGAACTTTATGAGTTTCAAAAGTTCGAAATTACTTTGAATAAAAAAGTGGGAATGAGTCTTGACACGCTGGCATTAAATCTGTTTATGCAAAAATGAATTTATTAAATGTCATGATGACTCTTCATTTTTCGAGACTGATTGAATCTGATTTATGGAGGAATATGAACCGCCAGCAAGCTTTGTTATATAAACTGAGAAAATTCAGTTTTTGACATTCATATTTCTTGTAACCATGACTCCAAAGGAAGCGGCTGAAGAAGAAGCACGAAAATTAGGTTTCTGTGCCCATGGTGACCCCACCTTTGGAGGCAAAGAACCGGAGCCCTTCGTCATCGAGTTCAAAGATGACCCCACGCAGTTAGCCAAGAATTTCTTGGGTTACTTCGGTCTGGACGGCACCTCTACTTCTGATGGGCGGAGCCTCGCAGAGAAGCGTGAAATGCTCGCTGCTCTGTTGCACCGCATGGGGGTCCGAAGCGTAGAAGAGTTAGGCGTCAAACTTAGCCGCTCTGGAAAATAGAGCGTGACTTTGTTGCACCCCTTTCTTTCCCTCTCTTTTTTGTTTTGTAAGGCCATCAGTGCCTTTAATGAAATGAATATTCAAGAATTCTCTGTTTAGTATAATTTTGTGTTGAAAACTAACATGCACCAATGAATAACTGTAGATTACGCTGTAGGTTACGCTGTCTTCCAATGTTTGTAAGTTACGCTGGATAGCGTACATCAATGAATAGCATGCACCAATAAATAGCTGTAGGTTACGCTATCTTCCAATGTTGTGGAAAGCACTCTTTGAATATTTCCAAGGCTATGCTGGTTTCCAAAGTACACGTGGCACTCATTGCATATTTTATGAGCGTTATTTGTGGACCCTTCCCAAGAATAGGCTTGCGCTCCATACTTTAAAATAGACAGAAGAGTTTCACAGAGCTCATCCCCATCTTCTTTTTCTTCTTCTCTTCTCTGAAAATGAACGTGAGATTTCACTCTCGAATCGGAAAGCAAAAGCTTCTAAATGTTCGAATTCTGAGCAATATGTCAGACATCAGTTTGCCAATTCTTAGCGTCAAACTTGAAGGTAAGTCCGGCATAATACATGTACTGTTTTTGCTGTTGAAAATAAGCTTTCTGTCTCTGAGCGTGCTTGACCAACCAATACGTTTCATATGACATTTCTGTTGATTTAATTCTCTTCTTCATGCTGTTTTCTGCAGAAACTTGGCT
>JANAVB010005599.1:4023777-4138396 GCA_029216955.1 Iris pallida | reverse complement strand
AAATTGGACTTATGGACAGGCTATCCTAGCTGATTTGACCATTCTGGACACGTTGGTGATGGTTGTTTCACCATCCGACAACATCTGTAGGTTTTCACCCTATTATTATAATCGTTCTCCTTTTGTGGTATTTTGAGTTCCATCGATTTCGGTGATTTCACAATCACTGAAATTGATGTGTTGACCTTGTAGATGTTTATAGAGACTAGCCTTGACCCTGTTTGACCATGGTTGACTGCTTTGATTGAAGTGGAAGTAGAGTCAACATTTGACCTAGTTTAACCTAGAGTTGACCATAGTTGACCAGTTGACCAAAAGTCAACTGTAAGTCAACTATTGACCAAATTTGACCTAGTTTGACTTGGTTTGACTTTCTGTGACCTAGTTTGACCTAGTGACTCAGTATGACCTAGTTTGACTTAGTTGACTGAGACTTACCTAGATTACGTAGCTTATACTATAGAATCAAGCCTAACACTGTTGAACCCTAATTAGCTTATATATCTTATCTTTAGGTCTGTGGCATCACTCTGAGCATCGACCCCATTTGACAGCTCAGGACCGCAGGCGAGTATATTCACTGATAGTTTTTATTGTCTTGATATCTGCTATATCCGATTCAGTCGTAGTGTCTTACTTGATTCTCAGTCACGATAGTTCACGGACTAGTATATACCAGATTCCTGTCATGAGATGTCATTCTTGGATTTTCTTGGGATGCTGGTACTTGCTCAATCTTGTTCTTGTACTTGTATTGACACCGATTCCTGAGAAGGAGTAGCTACCTTCTTAGGAAATCTCGTGCCATGACGTGCTATGTCCGGATCCGTATACTACTCGGGGATGGGGAATATTATAGATAGTGTGATCAATGCCCACCTTGAGTTACTACTTGTATCATAGCTATACCCTCACCTCACGATGGGTATAGCCTGACCTGTGCTACTACTTGCTCCATAGCTTACCATCCCGGCCGGACCAAGTCCACGTACTTGTAGCCGGTCGGCTGGAAGCCTGATCTTGACCCATACCGATCATATTATGCTATAATATTCGAGGCACATTTTATATTTACTTTATCTTATCATATATCATGTTCTATTCTACATTCAGTACTTTTTCACCATGCTATGATATTAGATTACTCACATGTTCTACATGCCATTATATTGTATCTTGATTGGAGACTAAGCTCTGCTGGGAGAAGAGTTCCAATCCCGGTCCTTGTTTGGTTTAAGGGTTGTAACTCAGCTTCCGAACGGTTCCCAAGTCTTCATATATCTTTGTCTTGTAGTTCAATATACTGTCTCTTATAGAATTTGTCAATTCACATGGAACTGCTGTTAGTGCTTGTACTTGCTCATTTTCCTGACAGGATACCGTTGATAATATTTTAGGAGTAGTTGTGCCATTAGTGGACTTCATGATGTTGCTAGCTGAGGTGGATCTTACTATTCTTCTATGTGAGTTGTCTGGTAGTTATTCTTAGTTTGTCTTATTTTCTTTCTTTATTTCCTGTCTTATGATTCCTTCTAGTAGTTTCTAGTTGTTCTTGTGCTTTAGTTATCTTTCTTATCTTATCATCCCTAGCTGTTGTGATGTGACTAGAGTATATTTATAGTTATAGGCCTTCTAGACGTAGTGTATATTTATTGGGTACTAGACAGCGTTCTACCGCCGATACTGCGACGTAGGCTGGACGTCGTCTACGTATTCGTACACGTATATCCGGGTACGGGTCGTGACAGAGGAGATATGTGTTGTTGGTTGCACGAAGTGCAGCGAGTCGAGATATGAGACGATGCGTGTATGTGGCTATATGAATGGTTATGTGTTGTTGGTTGCACGGAGAGCAGCAAGTCGTGAATCGTTCGTTGCATCGGTACAACGAGTCGACATGGTATGTGTTGTATGGCTATGCGGATGGATAGTGATGTGTTATACGAGATTGAGAAATAACCTTAAGTATCGAGAGTAAATTGTTGCACGAGTTGCAACGAGTGAGATTGGAAGATCGCGGTTGCGATAGTAACGAGTCGAGTTGTTCGCTAAGTCGAGTTTGAGTAGGCGAACGTTTATGTTGGCTGAATGTCGCATTGAGCTTTGAGTAAGCGAATGTTGCGTATGTGATTGACATGATCGCTAAGGCACGGTTAGATTGAATGTATGTCAAACTTAAGTGAACGATGGTACATGTTGGCCCAGTTGTTGTACCAACTCGAGTGAGAAGAACGCTAGAGCTGGGATCGGAAGGATCGCCACGGGATAACAAACTTGAAATAGATGTCAGACCTATACGAAGTGTAAAGTCGAGTAATGACTCAATTTTGTGTGGTATATGCAATACCACTTGTGCGATCAGTATGTAGTAAAGTGTTGTATCGATAATGATTGGCTCGATTCCTGAGTGGTATATGAAATACCACTTAGCGATAACTATGTTAAACCGGTTGGTGACTTATGATAGGTTACATCGAGACGATTGTATTGTTACGATATGTTTGTCCTCAACGGAAGGAGTAGTACCGAGACTTGAGTGGAAATGACTTGAGAGAAGTCGATGCAAGTATGCTTCGATGAATTGAGTTGAACGATTATGTGCGGAGTCGTGCCTATAGACGATACGTCGGACGAGGAGTCCTTAAATGTAAGTCGAACGATAGGCTAAGCATAACGAAGAAATGTTATGTTGAGGAAATAGTTGGGCCGGTCGAAATTACGTTGAGTTGGTGCGAAGACTTATTCAGGAACGTGTTGAGTAAGTATGAAGGAATCGTTCAAACGAATTCGAGTTAGTACGATAAGTCGGTAGCACGATTTGGAAGTACGAGTTAGGGATATGAGAAGGAATATGTGGAATGGAAATTATGTCGTGATGATGATAGATAGTTACAACGAAATGGATCTTGATGTCTGCATGACTTGATTCATATTCGAGTTCGGATAATGGCAATGATTGTAACGAATTTGAACTTATGAGAGAGGAAGATGTTTAAGTTATGCATATCGACGAAGGTATTGAGGCTTATCAAAGACGATATGCAATAACTCGGGGATACTCTGATCGAATGAACAAAAATTATGTTGAGCATTATTGTTAGATGAATAAGATGCAAGTTAAGTTGATGGCAGTTGGATGATGACGGTAGAATGCTTCGTGAATTTGAGAGTAGATAGATATTACTTGGATGAAAACGAAAGTACCTGATTGTTTCGAGGATAACCACAACGTTGACATTTTTGTCTTATGCAAGTGCAACGTTCCAGCATCGCATATGCGTCATGCCAAATTAGGGCGATCATTCTGTATGAGCACTGGTATGATGATTCATACAGCGGAAATTATCAAACTTACAAGGCATGGAAAATTAGATTTGACTTGTGGTTTGACGCGAAAATTGTTCGAGGATAGTTTTGATGAGTATGGAATGTGTCAAACTATGATCACGAATAGGTAAACTCTGACTTGAGACGAGTAGATGTCATATGACTAGCAAAAATAGTCGACGGTAATGCAGGAGTGATTCGAGTAGTAACGACACGCAATGTGCATAAGTGATTCGAGTAGTAACGGCACATCAGTTGCGCGAAGGAATAGATAAACTATAGATTGGTGAATTATGTCGGATAGGACAAAAGTCTTGTAGGGATTGTCGAGAATTGATTTGGCTCTGCGATAGGATATAGCATGGTTTGTTGTAACTGTCCCTCGTTGATGATCTTCAATTATCGAGCATAGTTCGGGGCAGATGACCCTAGAAGACTTGACCGCCAAATCAAGTGAATGTTAAAGTCCCATAGGATGACCAATGGAGTTGCATAAGAAATTTCGTCGAGGATAAAGGATAATGTAGTGCATATTGAGGATAAGTCTAAGCGAGTGAGTATCGTGTTCGGAAGTTAGAGAGTAGCCTTCGACTAGATCTATATTGCCAGAAAAGTGATGGTCAATCGAATGAGTGCGTAAATAGACTTGGTTGGACGAGGATTGAATAGACGTTAAGGAACATACTTAGAATAATAATGCGGTAAGGCGATTGCAAGAATTCTGCAATGTACGAGAGTGACGAATAGTAGGATGACCCTAAAAGTTGTGTTGTAGATAGGTTTGAGTAACGGTTAGGTTATGTGTGTTGAGCGCACCATCGATATTACAAAACAAACTAGTCGGGATTGAATCAAAGATTGAGTAAAGGATTCGTACTCGGTCAAGAATCGGAGTTAGGCATATCGTAAGAGACCTTGGGTCGGAAAGATTGTTGCCTTTGAGCATCGTAGACTCAAGTTGACCTCTTGTGTCGGGAGAGATTAAGCACGATGTTTGGATAAGTTACCTAGCGGGGGTAGCCCCAGACGCAATGCGTAGGTAGTTCGAGAACGTGGATCATGTTGGAATAGTTGCATATGATGCGCAGTACGGATTGTAGGCAAGGAAAGTTGGACATGTTGGACTTAGTCCATGTCATTAAGGCAATAAACAATTAAGTGAAAGGACTTGCATGTACGAGAGATGGAAACGATTGGGGACGTAGGCGTTGAGGAGAATTATTACGATCGGATGCGCAATGACTTGATGCATTATGAGTGCTAGGTGGCCAGCGAGAAACTTATGAGATCGAACTAATAGCCTTGAGTTACGTATGTGCAGAGATGTTTGGAAGATGGTCGCATGTTATGGGATAATGCATACGAAAAGTATTTTGGGAATAGGTGTTAAGATTTGACTAAGTCGAGTACGGAATAATTGGTGCTTAAGGATTTAAGTTGAGCATGTTAGTTGTCCCAATATCCTACAACTGTAATGCCCGTGGTTCGTATTACGTATTTTGTATACGTGTACGGAATTTCGACCTGTAGTTAGACTTGCCATGCTTGTCTTGATCCTGGTTTAGTAGCTTGGCTTGGTTTATCTTGGTTGGGTTGGCTTGGTTCGGTTTGCCTTAGGTTCATCATGAACCAAAAGAAAACCCCACCTACCACCACCATTCCCATTTAATAGCCCACTCCTCTTCTCTCTCTTCATTACTCTTCTTCTTCCCCACCATTACTTCTCACCAACCTGAGAGAGAGAGAGAGAGCTTAGGCAAGTGCATCTTGTTTTATGGAGGAAGTCCATTTTTATTGTTCCACTGTCTTTCTTATGTGTTTCTAACCCACTTTAGTACTTAGCATTTTTTATTTCTGTAGTTAATTTTTTGTAGATCTAGCTTTGTGATTTTTGGTTTTCATGAATTTTGATCTATCAAACTTGCATATTTTTGCTAGTTGATGGTTCCATGCTTTAGAGAATTTTATTCTACCCATTTTGACCTATGGAAGTTCGGATTTGGACTCTGGATGATAGAATTATGGAGCTTGGGAGCATGGCTTCATGGTGTTCTTCTTGTCAGAAATTGGAGAAGAGGAACAGTACTTGACCGCATGACTATTTCATGCGGCAAGTGTTTTTTCCAGCCGTATGGCCATTTAATTGAATATTTAATCTAATGGGTCGTATGAGCATTTGCTGGCATGCTTATATAAGTTGGCCGCATGGCCTTTATATTGAAATATATTAATTAATTACTTTTGGCCAATCAAGTTGGCCGCATGGGAACAATACTTAGCCGCATAAGCTATTTAATATTTGTGGCCGCATGGCCACTGTTCAGTTGCTGGCCGCATATGAGTTGCTGGCCGCATAGGAATTAGTATTTCAAGCTTTTGCTTGCATGGCCTCATTTATACTTGGCCGTATGGCCACTTGAGTATACTTGGCCGCATGGCCACTTAAAAATCCTAGCCGCATGGCCATTTAAAATTTCATGGCCGCATATGGCCTAGCATATATGGCCGCATGGCCATTGTATAATCTTGGCCGCATGGCCACTGTATATTTATTGGCCGCCTGTATTTGCTTACGTCAGCAATTTTATTTGCATGCAACTACATATTAGCTTGTATGCTATTTTGCATGGTCCTAGCATAATAAGTTGGCCGCATGACCAATTATATTATTGTAGCCGCATATGGCTCACAATAGTTGTTGGCCGCATATGGCTCACTGCATTAATTGGCTGCATGGCCTTTCTATTAATTGTATGGCCACTTACATGCACGTGCATTAACTTTAATTGCTTGTGTATGGCCTTGCATGCATTTGCTTGCAAGCCTAGTAACATTAAATTAATTGCTGGCATTTTGTTTGCATGCAACTTGCTGGCCGCATATGGCCTATGCTGGCCGCATATGGCCCAATTTTTCTGAGCCGTATGAGTCCTCCACGGCCTTGCTCCTACTGATATTTAATTACCACTTGTATGCTTGTGCCATTAATATTAATTGTTCCCTGATACGATGGTGACCCGTTGTGGTATACTTTTGACAAATGACATGACATGATAGTGACCCGCCGTGGTGCACTCCTGACAATATAACTTGACATGATAAACCTGACATGATAGTGGCCCGCCGTGGCCCACTCTTGACAAGTAAACCTGATATGATATTTCTCAAAATGTTGTTGCGACGACTAACCTAACATGACAAGTATGAATAACCTGGACACCGTGGGCGATTGTGCTTGTACAAATGAATCCGTCTTGTCTTGCATCATGTATAGGACGGGGATCCCTGAGTACCACGGTCAGGGGTACCTACTAAATCGACTAAGACTAATTACTAGAATAATCCAGTAGTCATGAAGAGATTTTTCTAGCTACAGGCAATCCCGTTATCTGGGCCCCACTTGGGATCTGTAGCCTGCCGACGAGTAGGGCACATTTCTAGCACACTGTCATGTGTTGCACCCTTATTGTACTAATATTCGACCTAGATAGCCTGGATGGTCTGCAGGGCCTGTGGCTGTTGGAATAATTACTGCATCTTGCTAGTAACTAGGCCTGTAATAGCCCTAATTAGTTAACGTATCAAGCCGTACTTATTGCTTGGCCGTGAAATATTGGATAGAGTTTACTCAGTCTAGTCTTGTCTTGATCATGTACAAGATTGTTATATGTCATAATTTTTTATTTTATCTTGCCGATAAATGGTGGGAGAAACTAAGTTCTGTTCAGACGAAGGGTTGCAACCTCGGTCCTTGTTTGGTTTACGAGTTGTAACCTGGTTATCTGAATAGTCCCATGGTTATCTCATCGTATATCACATATCATGATTTTTTCTTAATTACTGTCTTTTATTATATTATATCATTGTGCTAATTTGCCGATTTTAGTTCCTAAGTGAAGCCTCCTTTGTGGTACTTGCTCTTTCTGGGGTTTGACCCAGCTGGTTTTGTATGGCCAGATTCTGGAGCAGCTCCAGAGGATCTACTTGTCTTCCAGCCCGATGGTAACCACCAGACGTAACCAGGACAACGAGTGAGTTTATTTTGGCTCTCCCACTCTATTGTAAAAATATTCTTTTGAGGCGTTTAGCCGACGAGCACCTGTTAGCTCGTATTACATACCTTACTACTGTCTGCCTACGGGCTGTAATATGATTGACAGATCCTAGGGTTGATCATGTATGACTAAACTCTTACTAGTCTTACATTTTGTACGACTAGCTTCATGATCAGCTGAATATGTAATGTTTGGGACGCCTTACTATTGTATATTTGGTGATCTTACATCTTGTAACATTTATTTGCTTGCTTGTGATTGAGACACTAGGCTTGTTCTTGACCATAGGAGACTGATGGATTGTAGTTAAACCCTCATATATCTAGACAGCCGTAACCGTATGGTGAGATAGATTCTATTTCATTATACGTAGCTGGCTATGTTAGCCCTCGCTCTCCAGTATTCTGGTTATGGGATGTGACATGGTTTAAGTGGTGGCCCATGCAGGTCTTGTAAATCAAGATATGTGAGGGTTTACCGAATAGATGTCTCAATCAGTACTCGTCCTTGATCTCTGCCCGTATTCTCTGAATCCCTAAAATTCTTGTCCTGATCACATGCTTGTAATCATTGATCTGTCCTGGTCCTTCCTTATTGTTCCCTATGTCGTCTTCTTCAGCGGCATTGTTCCAGAATCTGCCGATCAGCAAGGCGGACCACCTCCCGTGGACCAGCAGCAACCCGAAGATCAGGTCCAGTACTCAGGAGCAGCCTCCCGGGTCATGCCTACCAGGGATCCCGAGCCACCAGTTCAGTCCGTCCAGCCTGCAGAGTCCGATGATGGCACCTTGGTGGGACTCATCAGGACATTGTTAGCTTTCCAAGATCGGCGATGAGATGCCTTGTACCAGGCAGTACAAGATGCTCTAAACAGAGGCGGTCATCCAGAGAACAGTGCGGCCAACAGTTTCAAGCGTCTGAACCCTCCGTTCTTCGATGGCAACGAAGATGCTATTGCTGCTGATGCATGGCTTCAGGACACAGAAGTGATTCTAGAAGCAGTCAGGACCCCAGAAGACAAGAATGTGGCCGTAGTGCGCCTGCAGTTATTAGATCTAGCCCGCAACTGGTGGGCGGCGCAGGCCGTTGGATTAGTGGCACCCATTACTTGGGCAGTATTTTGTGAGAGATTACAGACCAAGTATTTCGATGCTGTAGCTCGGTATGATCTACGACGAAGTTCACCAATTTAAAGTAGATGGACAGGACGGTCGATGGATATGCGGCCGAGTTTTCCAGGCTTAGTCGATTTGCTCCCACCTTGGTGGCGACCGAGTTCGATAGAGCCCAGCGGTTTCAGCAGGGACTCCACTTAGAGATTTTGCTGGCGGTAGAGCAGTTTGAGCATCAGACTTTCGATGCGGTATTGAGGGCAGCTAGGAGGCACGAGTATACCTCACACAAGATCGTGGACAGGACCGGAGGTCGGAAGCGATCTCACGGCCAGATGACCCAGTCTTCAGCACCAGCCCCGGCAGCTAGGGCTTTGACTATTGGATTTCCCCGAAGGGCGGATTCGGTTACGTCGGTTTAGCATTCGACTCCGACGTCTCCTCAGAAGCAGAAGCAGAAGCAGTCTTCCGCAATGGGCTGCACTCATCATGGGAAGCCAGGACACGTTGTTTCGGAGTGTCGCAGAGCCCAGGAATTGTGCTTGGCTTGTGGAGCACCGGACCACAAGATAGGGTCCTGTCCGAATAGGGTCCGTTCATTATCGGCCCAGACTAGTCCCTCGGTAAGGGGACCAGCACCAGTGCAGCAGCAGCAGCAGTACTAGCCTCCGAGGCCATTGTCGCCTCCGACCCAAGTCTTCCAGCAGCAGAGACCCCAACAGTATGCCCTGGTCCAAGCTCAGATTCAGAACCGACAGAGAGGTTCCTAGCAGGATGTCTTCCCTCTTCCTCATGCTTTCAAATTCTTTGCTTGCATGATTGATTGATTGCTTAGTATAGCTTGTCCTTGCATCTCTAGCCTCTTGATTAAATTCCGAGGACGTAATTCTTTTAAGATGGATAGAGTTGTAATGCCCGTGGTTCGTATTACGTATTTTGTATACGTGCACGGAATCCCAACCTGTAGTTAGACTTGTTATGCTTATCTTGATCCTGGTTTAGTGGCTTGGCTTATCTTGGTTGGGTTGGCTTGGTTCGGTTTGTCTTAGGTTCATCATGAACCAAAAGAAAACCCCCCTACCACCACCATCTCCATTTAATAGCCCACTCCTCTTTTTCTCTTCATTACTCTTCTTCTTCCCCACCATTACTTCTCACCAACCTGAGAGAGAGAGAGAGAGAGCTTAGGCAAGTGCATCTTGCTTCATGGAGGAAGTCCATTTTATTGTTCCACTGTCTTCCTCATGTGTTTCTAACCCACTTTAGTACTTAGCATTTTTCATTTCTGTGGTTAATTTCTTGAAGATCTAGATTTGTGGTATTTTCGGTTTTCATAGATTTTGATCTATCAAACTTGCATATTTTGCTAGTTGATGGTTCCATGCTGTAGAGAATTTTATTCTACCCCATTTTGACCTATGGAAGTTCGGATTTGGACTCTGTATGATAGAATTATGGAGCTTGGGAGCATGGCTTCATGGTGTTCTTTTTCTCGGAAATTGGAGAAGAGGAACAGTACTTGACCACATGACTATTTCACACGACAAGTATTTTTTCCAGCCGCATGGCCATTTAATTGAATATTTAATCTAATGGGCCGTATGAGCATTTGCTGGCATGCTTATATAAGTTGGTCGCATGGCCTTTATATTGAAATGCATTAATTAATTACCTTTGGCCAATCAAGTTGGCCGCATGGGAACAATACTTAGCCGCATAAGCTATTTAATATTTATGGCGCATGGCCACTGTTCAGTTGCTGGCCGCATATGGGTTGCTGGCCGCATAGGAATTAGTATTTCAAGCTTTTGCTTGCATGGCCTCATTTATACTTGGCCGTATGGCCACTTGAGTATACTTGGCCGCATGGCCACTTAAAAATCCTAGCCGTATGGCCATTTAAAATTTTATGGCCGCATATGGCCTAGCATATATGGCCGCATGGCTATTGTATAATCTTGGCCGCATGGCCACTGTATATTTATTGGCCGCCTGCATTTTGCTTACGTCAACAATTTTATTTGCATGCAACTGTATATTAGCTTGCATGCTATTTTGCATGGCCCTAGCATAATAAGTTGGCCGTATGACCAAGTGTATTATTGTAGCCGCATATGGCTCACAACAGTTGTTGGCCGCATATGGCTCAATGCATTTATTGGCCGTATGGCCTTTCTATTAATTGCATGGCCGCTTGCATGTACGTGCATTAACTTTAATTGCTTGCTTGCAAGCCTAGTAACATTAAATTAATTGCTGGCATTTTGTTTGCATGCAACTTGCTGGCCGCATATGGCCTATTATTTGCTGGCCGCATATGGTCCAATTTTTCTGAACTGCATGAGTCCTCCACGGCCCTTGCTCCCTGATATTTAATTACCACTTGTATGCTTGTGCCATTAATATTAATTGTTCCCTGACACGATGGTGACCCGTTGTGGTACACTTTTGACAAATGACATGACATGATAGTGATCCGCCGTGGTGCACTCCTGACAAGATAACTTGACATGATAAACCTGACATGATGATAGTGGCCCGTCGTGGCGCACTCTTGACAAGTAAACCTGACATTATATTTCTCAAAATGCTGTTGCGACGGCTAACCTGACATGATAAGTATGAATGACCTGGACACCGTGGGCGATTGTGCTTGTACAAATGAACCCGTCTTGTCTTGCATCATGTCTAGGACGGAGACCCCTGAGTACCACGGTCAGGGGTACCTACTAAATCGACTAAGGCTAATTACTAGAATAATCCAGTAGTCATGAAAAGATTTTTCTTGCTACAGGCAATCCCGTTATCTAGGCGCCCCACTTGGGATCTGTAGCCTGCCGACGAGTAGGGCACATTTCCAGCACACTGTCATGTGTTGCACCCTTATTGTACTAATATTCGACCTGGAGAGCCTGGATGGTCTGCAGGGCTTGTGGCTGTTGGAATAATCTTGCTGCATCTTACTAGTAACTAGGCCTGTAATAACCCTAGTTAGTTAACGTATCAAGCCGTACTTATTGCTTGGCCATGAAATGTTGGATGGAGTTTACTCAGTCTAGTCTTGTCTTGATCCTGTACAAGATTGTTACATGTCCTGATTTCTTATTTTATCTTGCCGATAAATGGTGGAAGAAACCAAGTTCTGTTCAGACGAAGGGTTGCAACCCCGGTCCTTGTTTGGTTTATGGGATGTAACCTGGTTATCTGAATAGTCTCCATGGTTATCTCATCGTATATCACCTGTCATGCTTTTTCCTTAATTACTGTCTTTTATTATGTAATTATATTCTTGTACTAATTTGCCGGTTTTAGTTCCTAAGTGAAGCCTCCTTTGTGGCACTTGCCCTTTCTGGGTTCTGACCCAGCTGGTTTTGTATGGCCAGATTCCGGAGCAGCTCCAGAGGATCTACCTGTCTTCTAGCCCGAAGGTGACCACCAGGCGTAACCAGGGCAACGAGTGGGTTTATTTTGGCTCTCCCACTCTATTGTAAAAATATTCTTTTGAGGCGTTTAGCCGACGAGCACCTGTTAGCTCGTATTGCATAACTTACTACTGTTTGCCTACGGGCTGTAATATGATTGACAGGTCCTAGGGTTGATCATGTATGACTAAACTCTTGCTAGTCCTGACATTTTGTATTACTAGCTTCATGATCAGCTGAATATGTAATGTTTAGGACGCCTTACTATTGTATATTTGGTGATCTTACATCTTGTAACATTTATTTGCTTGCTTGTGATTGAGACACTAGGCTTGTTCTTGACCATAGGAGACTGATGGATTGTGGTTAAACCCTCATATATCTAGACAGCCGTGACCGTATGGTGAGATGGATTCCATTTCATTATACGTAGCTGGCTATGTTCGCCCCCGCTCTCCAGTATTCTGGTTCTGGGACATGACAACAACTGAGCTTGGCTGAAATGCATATTGGTGGGACGCCTAAAATATGAATAATCCAAACTAAGTTGTATGATTCCAACGATAGTAGCACGAGATCGTGAAACGATCTAGCGAGACACTTGGATTAAGTGTTGGTTTCGGTTCAAGGACGAACCTTGTTTTGAGTGGTATATTATGTAATGCCCCGCTCCGTACAGTACATTATGATGAGTCGTTGACTCGAAGAGTTACGTTGGCCAAAGGTAAGCTTTGAGTCGATTGGAATCTATGAATCGAATCGATGCAAAGGATAAGTCCCGTTTGAAGCAAGTGCTGATTTTAGTTGATCTGGTGTGCAGGCTATGCTTTTACGCTGGACGATAAGAGGTCGGCATTTTGCCTTTTTCAGTGAAGTGTTCGCGAAACCAAATCGTCGCCTTGCAACGGAGTGTGGCATGGGCACGATAGGCCAAATCAACTGAGTAGTCCAAAGGAATGGCTAAGTCCGAGTGATTGCTATGCAACCAAGTTATGGAATCGAGCCGCTTCAGCTCGCGAAACGACAAGGCGTATCGGCCTAAGGTGGGCGGGTTCTTAACTCTCTCCCTATTCCTTTATGTCTAATAAAATATATTCTTGTATGCGTGCGTAAGTTACCATTAGTAAGCGAGCGTGGCTCGAACGGTTAAAGGTCTTCATATGTGTCGAACCTTAAGATAGAACATTGAACAATCGAAGCGACGTGCATCAAGTGTACGGGTCGCAGTAGGGCGGTGATGGTAGAACATTGAAAGATAATATCAAGATGTGCATCACGTGCACGACTCCGAGAACATTGAATACTAGGCCTAGAACATTGATTATGGCGCGGAGCGTGCCCTCGTGCACGGAAGCTAGGAAATGACCAAGTAACTACGGAATTAGGCTATGTGAATAACTTATGAATGGAACACGTGAGTATGAGTACGAGATGTCTAAGCCGTTGAGCGTCGTGCATCAATACAGATGTGTTGGGGCATAATGCCGAAGGAACTTGAGATAGAGATGGATATGTTTATGTTTATAGAACACGAGATGGGTTAGAATGTATGACTTGTATGCTGTGGCACGTATTGCATGGTCAATGGACTCGGATGGCCCGTGCACGGGTGCGGCTTCCCTCGGACGTTTACGACCGGGGCATCGGGATCGTTCGGCCTATGAGGAATTATGTATGGTATTTATGGTGCACATCATTCGGACCGGTTACGACCGTCCAGTGTTGTGATAAGCTATGATATCAGTAAGTTTCGGATCCTTCGGATATTGGGCTAGCAACCCTTATCGAAGCGATCATAGGCTTACACATAAGAGATGCCAAGTCCATTACGGTGCGAAATATCGTGACCTTCATATAGATAGGGCCGGTGGGCTGAGATTAGAGTTGGGTGCAGGCGCAGGGCCTGCTACCCTTATGTATATGGCTAGGTTTATGATTGGTTGCATGAATTGAAGGATTCCTTATGTAAGTCTAACCATTGCAGGCTAAGCAAAAAGGGACGGAGCTATGCACAATTCACTATGTTTATGTTTCATATTATGCCTAACTGTATCTGCTGCAGGAACGCGGCGTGGGACACATTTACAATAAGTTGCTATACATTGAATATGGCCATAAAATTGATCCTAAGGCTAATTAGAAAGATCACCAATTAATGTTGCATGTTTCACTAAATATATTTAGTGTTTGCTTTGGGTACGAGCGGGTCTTGATCAGTGCGAAGCGAGGACGAAAGCACTAATCCCCCACTAGTTTGCCTGCAGGTTCAGGTATGTTCGGCTCAGGACGGAGCTTGGCTTGGACGTGCCGAGGCATGGAGTCCTTGGCGTTCAAGAGGAGCTACCGCATAGGCGTTCGGACTTGCGACATGGAGATGTTCAGCCGAAGACTACTTGTTGGCTATAAAGAGACATAATGTATGGAACAATGTAATCCTTTGTAAGCTAGAGAGATCATAAGCGTTGTAGCCATGCAATTGGCATATTAAGTTGGGCTATTCAGAGCCTTGTAACCTTCAGTTCATTATAAATAAAAGAGATTCTTATTGTATTCTTTGTTTCCTTCCGCTGCTTATGTTACGTATTTGAGATAATCACTATGTGAACCGTTATCTTGTCTTGTACAAGCGCAACTCCAGGCTCGTGCGGCATCACGTCCCAGCGAGGACGATGATTCGGGTAAAATCTAGCGAGGACGAGCGATTTCCCGGGTCGGGACGTGACAACCCCAGCCATCGTCGTCACCTTGACCACCACCATCATCGTCTCGACGAGACGAGCGCGTGCCTATTTTTCCCCGGCCACCCCGACGCCTTCTCCGCCGTGCAGCAGTCCCGACAACCCCCATTCTTCGGACACGTACGTGTCATTCTTCCTGTGGTTTCGTGTCGTCTCGTGTACATGTGTGTGAGGTCGCCCAGTGTCGATGAGTCCAGTGGTGAGCATGGACACGGCGAATTCGTGTCGTGCTAGCCACGGACACATGACTCGTGTCTAATTCGAACGCTCGTGTCCCTAACTGTCAGGACACGGTTTATTTGGTTGGGTTCGGGTTTGAATTAATGCTAACGGGTTTAAACCCGCACAGTAACGGTTTATGATATTTTGGGTTTACTGTTTAAAATGGGTTTGGGTTCGGGCCCAATGGGTTTTAGGCTGGATTTTTATATATGTATATATGTATAATATATATGTATTATGTATTTTTTTTTATTTTTTTATATATATATATGTCTAATGTATATCTGTATATATGTATATATATAGATATATATATATAATATATATATATATTATATATATATCTATATATATATATATTATATATATAATTATATATATATATATATATATATGTTATATGTATATAGTATATATTATATTATACTGTTAAGTATTTATATATCGGTTTAAATGTATATATATATTGTATATGTATATATATATATATATATATATATATATATATATATATATATATATATATATATATATATATATATAATATATATAAATATATATATATTTATATATATGTTATTATGTGTGTATATAAGATAATATATTATTATTATATAATATATATATATATATATATATATATTATATATATATATATATATATATATATATGCATTTTTGTATACAATGATAAGTATACTTCTATGTAAATATAATTTTGTGCTATATGTTATTATGTAAATTTACAAGTTATTTATGATTTAATTTTATGACTTGTATATTTCACTACATTAACATATATATTATTAAATATTTTAATATTCATTTGTCTATATATTTTAAAATATGTATTTTTGTATTCCGATTTATTACGGCCATTTGAGTCCAGACCTAGCCTGGGTTCTGTGGACTTAAATGAGCCTAAATACATTCAAGGCATGTACGAGTCATATCGGACTTGATTCATGGCTTTGGGTTCCGTATCTGGACTCCGGTTCAATTTCGTATACGTGGATAAAATATAAATAATTATTTATTTATTTTCCAGAAATTGTAACTTTCTGTATTTGAATTTTTATATGATTTAATTACTGTAAAAATCTGAAAAAATTATATTTAAATACTATGTTAATTTAGCTAATTTAATATAATTTTTCCAGGATTTAACTAGTAATTTTGACATTTTATAAAAATAGGAAAACAGAACTCATTTTCAGGGTACTTATGTTTACTGATTTTTAATAAATATCTATGAGGGTTTTTAAATTCCAAAAAAATTAGTATAAATTTCTATAATTAACAAGGATCATTTTACTACTTTATTTTATGTATATTTGATCTTTCTTCCTAACTTAATAATTGTTGGAACATAATGTACAGTCTGATTTATTTATTGAATAATTACGACCTGCGATGTATTGTGTGATTTTGGGATATTTAGTATTGGACCTCACCCTACCATAGTATAAAGGCCCTAGAAAGTTGGTTTAGGTATTGTTTCACCCCACATTGGCCTCCTATGCTAAAGTCATCATTTGGTTAGGTGTCCAGTCAGAAAGTCGTGTCACACCACTAGTGTCCTAGTATGTAGCTTAGTATAAAAACTAAGTTTATGTATCATTTTTACAGTGATTAGACACCAGGATATCTATAGCTTCATATACATACCCTTGCTTTGCTCGAGGCAAGTACCTCTAAAACTTTATTTACTGTATATAATGAATTGTGTATAAACAATGTTAAATACCGATACCTAAAACTGCAAGTCATATCTCTACATGTTTCACATGCTTTATACTGCTCTCAGTATCCACCATATTTTATACTGTTCTTGTATCTCTCACATGTTTAGGATCTGGGTTATGGGGAAACTGATAGTTTAGTACGTGATCATGCCCCCTTCTCCCGTACGTATGTACCGAACAAGGTTGATATTTATATGTATACCTTGTAGGCACCCATCTATATTTGTACGTATGCACATCTATCGCTTTCTTACTTGTATGGAAGTATATTTTATATACTTGTGCCACAGCACATTGTACACCTATTGATGATCACGTACCTGCTCCAGTTTTAAATATTACATCTACATCTGTCGCTATGACATATGTATCATTGCCATGATAGATTTGTGATATGTCATGATTCCTGTTTATTACACTTCTGTTCATTCCATGTTTCGTATATTTAGTTTTTTAGAATCAGTACTTGCTCCCGTCCTGACAGGATGACGTTGTAGGTATACTTACCGAGGAGGAGTTGCTATGCGATTCCTATTATGGAGTTGCCGTCGAGGATCAGACTTTACCTTACGAGGATGTACCTGCAGGAAACTCGTCTAGTTTGTTTAGTTGCTCGGAACTTTTGAGAGCAGTCTTGTTTTTAGATTATGTATTTTGATACTGGACCTGTATCCAGTTTTACGTCTTGACTATGTATTTGGAACATATTTATATATATACGAGATGATTTTGTGTTTGGGATATTTTCTGACTCAATATGACATATAGAACTGTTAGCACACTTCGATCATATATTTTTTGTCTTTAGAACAGCTTACTACGCTTTATCTCAAGCGTAGGCTGGACATGACTCGGCCCGGCCCAACATTTGGGTAGCGGATCATGACAATGATGGAGTCCCGTCCGACTCCTCCTTTCGTCGCAGCTCGCTCCTCCTCCCTCCTCCTCTCGTCGGACTCCGCGTCCGACTCCTCCTCCCTCCTCCTCTCGTCGGTGCTCCTCGTGAAGCTTCACCCACAACGCCTCCGTCTCCATCGCCCTCTCCTCCGTCGTCGTCTCCTCCCCCTCCTCCGTCGACCCCTCCCTCCTCGGCTTCTTCCTCCTCTCCGAAATCCTAACCCTAGCTGTGTCCTCTCCTCCACCTACGTCCGTGCTCGAGGTCGTACTTCCACGACTGGACCGAGTGACCGTTCGTCCACCCAGGAAAAAATGCGAGGAGGAGGGACCCCAGGAAGTACCGTTGTATGCTTCGACTGGCTCGATTGTGTCGTCCATACGGTCATCGGCCTCCGCAGTGGAGAGGGCCGCAGCTGCGATGGGTATACTGTCGGTCTCCCTCTCGTCCATGTCGGTAATGTCACCTTCTACGGAGAAAAAAAATAGCAGTCCTAATATAATGTAGGACTGCCAACTTGTTGGCAGTCCTAGGATTGCAACTACGTTGGCAGTCCTAACTTAATGTAGGACTGCCAAATTAGTTGCAGTCCTACTTGCTGGAAAATTTTAGGCTAGTCCCAAGTAAAAAAAAAATGGATGGCAAACTTGTAATTTTTTGAACATTTTTTGGGCCACCCCAAGTAAAAGTGGTAGTGGCCTTAGAAAAAGCCTAATTTTTCTTTCTAAGTTGTCCTTTTCTCCGCGCATTAATAGTGCTCTCTTAGGCGTGTTCTTTTTTTTTTTTTTTACTTATAAGTGAGTGACACTTACTTCATTTCACTTATAAGTGCACTTATAAAATCAGATCTTTTTCACTTCTAAGTTATTTTTTTCACTGGCTATGTTTGATTAGACTTTTTCCTCATATAAAATATTTTTATCACAAATTTTCCACCAATTGTAGTGTTTGACAGCTTATATTTTCCATGAAATTATTTTACAAAAAACTACAATTTTTCATATTTTCTTCTAAAATGATGGAAAATAAAACTGGTCCAGCCCATAGGAATATAACTATTTTCCATAGAAAATAATGACAACCAAATACCCAAATTAAGTTTTCATAAGGAAATTTTAAAACTCCATGGAATTTTTTTTCATAGTAAAATAATTTCGTTAATTTTTTTCCACATATTTTTCACCTTGCAATCAAACGCACTCTTATAAGCAATTTTGTTGTTTTTTCGCACTTATAACTGCTACTTTACCATTATTTTCTCTCATATAAAATATTGATAATTGATGACAATCCAAAAATATGTATGTCAAAATATTGTACTACAAATACCAAAATATTTAGTTCAACACAAATACACATATAATGTGTTCTATAATTCGAACTTCATCTTACACAAAATTATAGTTTTAAAGTACTGCAATAATATCAATTGCATCAGCAATTTGGTTTCGTAAGCCAATCGTAAAATTTTGTAGTATTCTCGTTCGTGCTTTCTTCCAGTTCATTATTTGGGTTTTCCACTTCATCATTCATTTCCTGAAACTGTGATAATAATTCATCATTTATTTCATAACAATGCGGGAAGTTATGTATAATCATGCATGTTATAACTATTCTTTTCTATGTGAGAAAATTGAAAGCACCCTAGAGGGGTGAATAGGGTCAAGCTAACTAATCAAGCACTAAACGATTGCTAATAGGCAATTTAAAGATTAAGAATGCAAGAGAATAAGCAATAACAATAGCGACACCCATGTATCCTGTATCTTTTCGAGGGATACTCCAGTCCCGAAACTCTCTCCGACTTTAATCCACTATTATCGCAAATAGTACAACGTGAGTTTTTATCCGAAAGCTCACCAACTTCTTACACGAGAGCTTTTATCTGAAGGCATCTCCGACTTCAAACTGAGAGTTTTAATCCGAAAACTCTCCAACTTCAACCGACATCTTTTATCCGAAGACTCTCCAACTTCAACCTTCCAAATAAGATTTTGATCTCCTTACAACAAGATGAATATCTCACTCCTACAACTCAAGAACACTATAACACAATATGTGGATTGGCAAATGAAAACTTTGGTGGAGTGTTTGTGGATAAGCTTTGGTATATTATAAATTTTTGGGGCTCAAAGCATCTACCTTGAATAAAGGGGTTCAAGGCTATTTACAACAAAATCATTAAAAAGAGCTCAAAGGTAACTTTTTAGTTAGCAATCGGAAGATCCGTCGAATTTCTGCGAAAGTCCGTCGGATCATCCGCATGTAGTGTGCAACAACTATAAATATAGCCGTTGGGATCATCGATGGGACATGATCCGACCAATTAGATTTCTAATAATTCGAAACATCCATTTCCGCGAACGTCCGTCGAATAATCTGAAATTTCACAGAAGCTTTTCTGTGGGTCCATTCGGATCATCCTTCGGATTTCTGCGGAGATCCGTCGGATCATCCGACTGTCAGCCCAAACGTGATCCGGGGTTGTTATCCACCCTAGCTTTCAACTTTGCCATCCATTTATTGTATTTATAATTATTCCTAAGACTCATTATCGACTCCAGATATACTTAAGCAGGTGTAGGCATCTTCAGAGTCTTAAAATGATGATGGCAGGGCTTGGCTTATTCACTTGATAGACGATGGCTTCTTCCATTGATGGCAGTTGTCCAAAGATACCTAGATTGTGAAATCTGAATACCTTTCGAGTGCGTGGCTCCAGAGATATCGTCTGGTGGTTCAAAGAAATCTTTTTGGATACCGTCGTCTTTGGCCCACCATGATTTTTTCATTACATATGTCCATGTTTATCTTGCTTATTACTTTTTTGCAAATACATGTTAGACGAACAAAGCAATATACATAGCAGCGAGTATGATAAAATTAATGCACACTAGGACTGTGTTAAGTTTAAGTATAATACTATAGTGATAGCATGAATATTAGTAATAATATAATGCTAAACTTAATCGATTAACCGTATTCAAAAACATGATATAATCATTGTCCAACAAAAATTATAAGGACGCATATTTTCCAATACATAGAACATAGGCTTAAGCACGCCAAATGTCCTCTTGATAATATTTTATAGTTGGGAGTGAGTACGATTGAACTTTTTCTATCTATCTCTAGCTCTACCTCCACATCGAAAGTCTCCCAACAAATATCTTTTGCCCTTATATGGAGTCATGAATCCCTTTGTGTGTGCATACCCTGCATCGCATAAGTAATACTTATTTGTAGTAAAATTAACATGTAAGTATTTTTAGTATAATTTAAAATCCTATACTTGATAATTTGTTTACATTGAAACATAAATGATAGAAGTAATACTAAACCGCAGGAGGCATTAAAAATTTGAATTTCGTATGGTCTCCGTCGATACCCATGAGTCGTGAGTTATACATTCCCATTCGACAACAACATAAGTGTATTTCATATCGAAGTCGCATATGTCCAATACATTTTGATAACATTCTTTACCTCCCCTTCCTCTAAAAGAAATTTGTCTGTCTAATGGGATCACAACAGGGATAAGTGTGCCATACATTGCACCTACTGCTCCTTTGAACGGCCCTTCTCTTAAAGCTCGATTGTTGCCTATTTATTCAACTGGTGCATCCCAATTGGATGAAACTATTATCTCTTTGGCAAACATCAATATTCTGCACAACACTTAGCAAAAAGACAACAAATAGTCTATCCAGAATGTTGGAATCTTTGTTTTACGAATCGATTCAACGAGTTAAGAAAATTGTCATCTTTTTCTCCACATCAATATGTTTGCTATTAGTTAAATAACCTCTCTTGAAAGTGACCGTATAAAGCAATAATATATTTTTTATCATCTTAATTAACTAGTACAACATCGTCGAAGATCCATCCAATAGTTCTTTCATATACATCTTCCCAGTAAGAGAAGAGGTACATAACTTTTGCCTAACAATTCCAGGTCCTTTATGACTAAGAATGATCAAAATTACAATGTTGGTTATCATCATTAATTCTTCAAGGTTTGTATCCATTCAAACAATTTTGTAACGTACCCTACAATATATATATATATCAACTTTCCAACATAAGGATCCACATTCTAACATAAATATCAATATTCAAACATAAGCATCAACATTCTAACACAATTAGTGTCATTCAAACATAAACATCAACATTTCAATAAAAAAAATATTAATAAAGTATGACACGGTTTAGGGTACTTCGTGGAACACAATATGTTCAAATTGGCAAGAGGGCTATCAAATAGTAATTCGTGAGTTTAAGATTGAAAATATGGAAACACAGAAAGTTCTAAATATGGAAACACAGAAAGTTCTTGGGACTATTGATCGCTGAGGCAGTCATTGGTTTGGTAGCTGCATAGAGATGGAAAGAGTTGAGACGAGGAATGATTTTAGAAGTTTGAAAATTTAAGTAGAGACTTGAGTGGTCATTGGATAACTTGTAAACAAGGTTTGAGTTCCTTGAATGATTATCGGAGCACTGGGATCGATCCGACCTAGGCGAAAACTGTATTATGAGACCTTTAGATGGTGTGTGACCTGACCTGAGTTGAGTGCCTTATAATACGTTATTTCGGGATCCTTCGGTGGAGATCACGTCTCGCACGCGAAGCATCACTGTCTTGCCCTAATAGTCCAGGGATGACTTGTATTGCCAGGTACCATCATATAGATTGAGTCGACGTGCTAGCGGCAACCCACGAACATGATGTTAGTTGAGTCAAGAAGTGGGTGCACGACATGCAACGTAGCTATTAAGTCAAAGTATTGGCTTATGCAGAGAAAGTTTATAACGTAATAAGTGATATTACATTTCGATAGCGTGGCACTAAGTTTCCTATATTATAAACTGTATTATTGCAATAAACAAAAAAGGCCAGACAGTAAGTATGGGTTGTCACGCCTCAGAACCATAATACTGGAGAGTGGGGGACAACCACAGCCAGCTACATACATTGAAATGCAACACACTTCGCAATATGGTCACGGCTGTCTAGATGCACGAGGGTTTATCTACAATCCATCAGTCTCTTATGGTCAAGAACAAGCCTATTGTCTTAATCTCAAACAAACAAATGACTGTTACAAGATGTTATATCATCAAACATACAAAGTAAGGCATCACAAACATTATATATTCAGATGATCATGAAGCTAGTCATACAAAATTCGAGGACTAGCAACAGTCAAGTCAAACATGATCAACCCTAGGATTTGTCAATCATGTTACAGCCCTTGGGCAGACAGAAATTAAATTTCAACACGAGATAACACTTGCTCGACGGCTAAACGTCTCAAAAGAATAATTTACAATAGAGTGGGAGAGCAAAATAAGAAAACCTACTCGTTGTCACGGTTACTTCTAGGCCTCGTTTGGTTCACGGATTTAAGGAACCAAAAAAGAAAAGTTGTTCCTTTCCTTTGTTTGGTAGCCACAAACTTGGGAATCAATTTCCTGGTAAGGGAAAATTGGTGGGAATATGGTTCCACTCAAGACCCATGGGTTTGATTTTCCCTCCTCATTTTCCAACATTTATTACAAAAGATATGACAAAAGTAACCATGTGTCATTGCTTATTTTACCATTAATGTTATTTTTATAATATTATTTTTATTTTAAAAGGTAAGGATATTATTGAAACATTATTATATTTTGCTTTCCTTTCATAGGTAGTTTCCTTGTTTTACCAAACAACGGAAAGAAAATGTGACAGGAATCCTACTTTCCCATTTCCATGGGAAATACAAGGGAATTCATTTCCTTTCCGTGAACCAAACGAGGTCCTAGTGTTTACCATCTGGCTGGAAGGTAGGTAGATCCTCGGGTGCTACTCCAAAATCTGGCCATACAAAATCAGCTGGGTCAGAACCCAGAAAGAGCAAGTACCACAATGGAGGCTCCACTTTATGAACTAAAATCAGCATATAAAGAATATGAGAACTGATAAAAGAACATAATTAAATAACATAAATGACATACTTTAAAGAACATACTAGCTTGCATTCTTAAAATAAGAGGTGGAATATAATTTCCATGTTAATCATGAGAAAATCATTCAGGCACGGCCAATCCAGTCCTACAGCTTGCTATCATTAGCTAACTAGGGTTATCACAGGCCTAGTTAGTAACAATATACAGTTGAGATATTCCCGTAGTCACAAGTCCTGCAGACTATCCAGGTTATCCAGGCGGGGGTTACAAGAGTTTATCAATATTTTAGAGTACTTTTAGTTTACAAGGAGTGTAACACATGACAGTGTGCTGGAAATACACCATACTCGACGGCAGGCTACAAGTCCACAGGTGTGGCCGGGATAACGGGATCGCCTGTAACTGGAAAATCTTTCTATATGAACTACTTGATCAATCTAGTCGTTAACATAGTCAGATTCATTATGAATCCCTAACCATGGTAACCAGGAATCTATGTCCTAGACATGATGCAAGATAAGACAGTTAACTTATACAGTCACAATCAGGAAAAAATTAACCACGGAGTCAAGATAAATGTTACACTTAGCAAGACAGCTGTCGCAACAGCAATCAAGATTTCACATGTCATGTCAGGTTTACTTGTCATGTCAAGAGTACTTGTCAATAGTGCGCCTCGATGGGCCACTATCAAGATTATCAAGATGGGATTATGTTGTCATGTTCAAGTTCAAGTCAAGTTATGTCATGCTCAAGTTCAAATTACTAGCTCAATATTAACAAGTTATCAAGTCGGGTCGTCCCAAGTTAGGCCAAGTATATGACACATACAAGGATCAAAAATGTTTTCATTAAGAAATACGGGGAACTAGCACGGAAATACGCGAGGCGGAGATGCGCGCGGTAAGGTGCGCGTGTGATATATGGCACGGGATGGCGCACAGAAAGGCGCATAGGGAGGCACACAGGAAAGCGTACAGGTTGTGTGCGGCAAGCTGCACGTGCAGGAAAGCGTACAGGATGTGCGCGACAAGCTGTTTGCGCAGGAAAGCGCACAGGTTGTGTGCGGCAAGCTGAGCGCAGGCTATGCGCGGCAAGCTGCACGCGCAGGCTATGCGCGGTAAGCTGCGCACGCAGGCTATGCACGGCAAGCTGCATGTGCATAAAAGCATGCAGGATGTGCGCGGCTGTTCATCTTTCCCAAATCAGCACCGAAGTGCATAGAGAACCCATGAACACAAAAAATGCCGTAACTTCTTCAAAATAAGTCGAAATCAAGCAGTTCAAAAGCCAAAATTGGGTAGAATAAAATTTTCCACAACATAGAACCAATAGATTTCGAAAATAATAAACTTTAAGAGATCAAAACCCAAAAAAATCTTAAAATTTAGGTCTACAGAAATGTAACCATAAAAACCAAAAACTTCAAGTGCTAAAGATGGTTAGAATCATGTGAGGAAGAGAATAGAACAAACAAAAATAGAGATCCACCATGTTCTCCATAGAGCAACTTGTACTTGCCTTGGGTTGGTGGGAGGAGTAAGTGAAGAAGAAGAAAAAGAAGAATAAGAAGAAGATGGAGAAGTAAATGATAATAATGGAAGGGGGAGAGAGAGAGAGAGAAGTTGGTTTATATACCAACCCTTCTCATCTCAAACCAACCAAACCAAACCAAGCCAAGCCAAAGCCAAAGTAAACCAAACAAAAATAAATTAAGTTTAGATTAAACCAAGACAAGGTTAAGCAAGATAAGTCAAAACACAGCTCACCTGACAAATGTCAGAATTCTGAACCAAACCAAAAATAAACCAAGTCAAAATTAAACCAAGACAAAATTAAACCAAGACCAGTCAAAACACGGATCACCTGATAAATGCCATAATTTCGTATACGTATCAGAAAACGGGAGTGACATGGGTAAGTTGATGCTGATGCGTAATACGGTTATGATACACGAGACATAAATTATATGTCATGAACCAATCATAAGGCACGATTAGAAAGACCACAAAATCATAGTGAGTACTCACTAAAATATCGTGCTGGTTTTGTATGGGTGGGTAAGAGGCCTCCCCACCAGTGCATTTTTATGTGCTGATACTCCACCAATTTGTATGCATGTTGCAGGCAGTAACTCGTTCGATACGGAGCTCACTTGGACGCGTCAAGGCATGAAGTTTTCTTGATATTTTGAGATGTGCGATCGCGTTGAAGACTTTACTGGTATAATTGACATAGTGTATGAACATCGCCTATTGTAATCGTTCAAGTTGTAAGCCTCATGACATGAGTTATTCTATTGAGAGGGTGAGGGAGGGAGAGAAAGAAAGCTTGAGTTATTATAATCTTGGCTTCGAGCCGTTGTAATATTCTTTTTCAAATATTAATAAAGAGACTCATTTTTTATATATATTTGTGTTGATTACTTCTGTACGACTATGTCATTTAGCTGCTCAATCAGCCGTTTCGGTATTCGCCATGTGTAGGCGCAACTTAGCCTCGCACGACATCCGTCCTAGCGAGGACGATTAGTTCTGCGAAACCAGGACACGATATCTAATGCCCCTAAACATCCTTATATTTAGAAAATATATAATAAGAGTAGTTAGATACAATATTTCTAAGAAGATGCTATATATAATTGTGATACAGGGTTAAACTTCATACCTTATAATATTTCCATCTCTCACCAGTGCAGTTTTCTGGAATTGAATCTGATTTTTTCAATAAGTATGCAGACTAAATGCAAAACATTATTGAAATACTTACTAATTGTCTTCCATGATCTCTTAAAGAAAAATTTGATATTCCAATTCTTCTTATCATGTCCTATGATATGCAATATATTGCCACTTGCTCATCCACCAATAAGTTCTTTGATGTCTTTATAACCATGGCTTTCAAAATTTTCATATAAACTATAAAAAACACGCCTACTCATCCTCAATTGTTCAAGACAACGAATTCACTCCTAAACTAGCTCATTTATTATCTCACTATTCCTGTCACGCCCCAGATCCAGAATACTGGAGAGCAGGGGCAAACACAGCCAGCTACGTATATAGAAGTGTATTACACCTCCATATACGATCACGGCTGTCTAGATGTATGAGGGTTTTTCTACAAGCCAACAGTCTCTTATGGTCAAGAACAAGCCTAGTATCTCAATCTCAAGCAAGTAATAATAGTTACAAGATGTTAGACCATCAGATAATCAATAGTAAGGTGTCCCATACATTTCATATACAGATGATCATGAATCTAGTCGTACAAAATACAAGGATTAGCAAGAGTTTCAGTCATACATGATCAACCATAGGTTTTGTTAATCATGTTACAGCCCGTAGGCAGACAAGAAATATAAGTATTCAACATGAGCTAACACTTGCTCGGCGGGTAAACGTCTCAAAAGAATAATTTACACTAGAGTGGGAGAGCAAAATAAAATCTACTCGTTGCCAGGATTGCGCCTAGTGGTCACCATCTGGCTGGAATACAGGTAGAATCTCGGGTGCTGCTCCAAAATCTGGCCATACAAAACCAGCTAGGTCAGACCCCAGAAAGAGCAAGTGCCACAAGAGAGGCTTGACTTAGGAACTAAAACCAGCATATTAGCACATAAAAGCACATAAGGACATAAATGGAATGACAAAAGACATGAGTTAGAGAAAACAGGGTGATAAACGATAAGATAACTAAATGACCATTCCGGTAACCAAGTTACAACCCGTAAACCAAACAAGAACCTGGGTTGTAACCCTTCACCTGAACAGAACTTAGTCTCTAACCAATTATCGATAAAGTAAAGCATAAGCAAGCATGTCCTGAGATAACCATGAACTAGATCTAAACAAGACTAGACAAGATAGGACTCCATCCAACATTCACGGCCAAGCAAAGAGTACGGCTTGATACTTTAACTAACTAGGGTTATCACAAGCCTAGTTACTAGCAAGATACAATAAGATATTCCTACGGCCATAAGCCCTGCAGACTATCCAGGTTATCCAGACGCAAGTTACAAGCATTTATAGTGGATACATCGCCCATGAGACAAATGTATCCCATGTACATATAATAGTGGGTACATCACCCAGGAGACAAATGTATCCTATTAGGTGACTTAAGGGTACAACATATGATAATGTGCATATTACTTGTTTCAAGAAGTGTCCCACATGACAGTGGGCTGAAAATGTGCCATACTCGACGGCATGCTACAAGTCCATTAGAGAAGGCGCCCAGATAACGGGATTGCTTGTAGCCGAAATATCCCTATCTATATGAGCTACTTGATCAATCTAGTCATTAATCCTAGCCAGATTCAGTATAAATTCCTGACCGTAGGAAATCAGGAATTCATGTCCTAGAGTACATGATGCAATACAGAACATGTAGCTTGTACAAACACACTCAAGAGAAACACCCACGGTGTCCAATTCATTACTTGTAAGTCAATAAAGCTGTCGCAACATCAATCATGGTTCATGTCATGTCATATCATGTTACTTGTCTGGAGTGCACCACGACGGGTCACTTTTATGTTAAGAGTACTTGTTAGGGGTGTGCCACGACGGGCCACAATCATGTTAAGCAAAGAAGTGACATGTGACTTGAGTGCACCGCAATAGATCACTATCGTGTTAAGCAAAGAAGAAAGACATATATTATGAGTGCACCACAATGGGTCACTATTTAAGAGTTATCATGTCAAGTTACTTATTAAGAGTGCGCCTTAACAGGCCACTATCATGTCATGTTACTTCTTACTTGTTAAGAGTGCGCCTTAACAGGCCACTATCAAGATTGAGAGAAACATGCATAAAAATAGCTAGTAATATATTCTTGAAGCCAAGAAAAATATCTACAACTTCTATGTTGAAAGTTGAGAGAGATTCTGACCACAAATCAGCCAAATAGGACAAGAAAACAGCCAAAATAGGTATTATGCGGCCAAGGGTGGATGGGGCCTCATGCGGCAGTGGATGGGTACCCATCCATGCGGCGGCGATGGGGAGCCATCTATACGGCAGGGTCGATGGGGAGCCATCTATGCGGCTGGGTCGATGGGGACCCATCCATGCGGCTGGGTCGATGGGGTGCCATCTATGCGGCTGGGTCGATGGGGACCCATCCATGTGGCTGAGTCGATGGGGACCCATCCATCTCTGAAAATCTGAGAAGGATGGCCATGGAACCCATAGCTTCCAAGCTCCATAAAATCTTCAATGTAAGTCCAAATTTGGACTTCCATAGGTCAAAATGGGGGTAGAATGAACTTCTCTACAACATGGAACAATCAAAACTTGAAAATAATAAAGTTTGATAGATCAAAACCCAAGAAATTCGAAATTTCAACAAACTTAGATCTACAAGAAATAAACCAAGGAAATTGAAAATGCTAAGTACTAAAGTATTTTAGAATCTCGTGAGAAAGACAATGGAACAACAAAAATGGAGTTCCTCCACGAAGCAAGTTGTACTTGTCTAAGCTCTTGGTAGGTGGAGAGAGTTATGAGGAAGAAGAAGGAGTAAATGAAAAGTGAGAAAGAAATGAAGAGAGAGAAAGGGTTGGTGGGTTTATAAAGGGGGGAGGGTTCTCTCATAATGAACCAAAAGCCCAATCGAACCAAGCCAAACCAAAATAAACCAAACTAAGCCAAACCAAGACCAAACCAAGTCAAGACCAACCTAGACTAGGCTAGCAAGTCAAGTCCAACTATGGGTCACCTGACAAATGTCAGAGATCTCGTATACGTATACGAAAATACGTATAACGGGAAACGGGAGTGACAATTCCCGATGAAGTTAAGTACGTATTTTGTCTCTCTAAAGACTTTCTTCTAGTACACATCATATAGAGGAAACAACTTGAATAAACAGTTTAGTAAATTCAAAACATGCAACCAATGAGTACATATGGCAATCAACTTATTTCTCTCACTTGAATAAAGACGAGCCACTACTACATGAACATTTTCAAAATTTTTAACACATTAGTTTCATTTTTAAAAACTTATACAAACTCTGTATATACAATGTACCATGAACCTGAAACCTTTATATAATATCATGAAAGACTATCTAAATAGGTTAGACATATATATTCAGAATCATCAACCTTAACAGAAATCATAACATGTTTTTGTATGTGTCGTGTCATATCCGTGTATATATAATAAGAGAACACAGGTTTGTATATATATATATATATATATATATATATATATATATCCCTCCTCCGAGCCCTCCGCCGGCGGTTCATCCGCCTCCGTGTTTTGTGCGGCCCCGGACCTCCCTCCTCCGAGCCCTCCGCCGGCGGGGCCTCCGCTCCGGGTTTCGTACCGGGCCGGGACACGTGGCGCCTCGGTTCGCGCGGGCTGTCCCCTCGGTCCGCACGCCCGCGTTGGACAGCCCACCCCTCGCGTCTCGTGGCGTGCGCCCAGCTGCGTGTGGCGTGCCCACAAACCCTGCCACCTAGGGCCGCGTGCCCTTTCCTTGGGCAGCCTGTATGCCCGCACAGTTCCCAAAGCGCGTTTCCCCCCTCGGGTTGCGTGCGACCGTTCGAATTCGAATTTCGATTTTCTAATTTCTGTTTAGTCCGCTGTGTTCTGTTACTACCTAGTGTTAGGAGCCCGTTTTGTGTTTTGTGGGCTCCACAACTGCTGTAACGCTCTGCTTGAGCCACCTTTTCCTTTCAATAAATATTCTCCTTTTGCTATATATATATATATATATATATATATATATATATATAGAGAGAGAGAGAGAGAGAGAGAGATTAATTCCTTGACACAAATGCTACCATTAAAGAAAATGTGAAACCTATGATTCTTCCTTGAACAAAAGAGGAAGGTTACTAACCACGAAATTTATGAAATGCCCAAAAATTTAAAAAGTTTTATGAAAAACCCACCCCAAAATAAACTTTCATCGCGTGCCCAGCATTAACTTAAAAATTAAAAAAAGGGCACGGCATGACCCTTTTGCCCTTCTAATTTATTAAGAATATCAACAAACCCAGCAAGTTTTATAAAAAACGGTTCGATTCCAGACTCTTCAAAAAAGTGTCTCTATCGCTCCCTCCTCTTCCATACTCTGTTCTGTTGCGATTTTAGGTCATCTCCTCCAAAAATCTTAGAAATTTCTTACAAGAAATCGCCAGCGAATCTCCATCACAATGTCGCAATCATCAGCAATGGAAGTAGACCAAGTTAGAGAAGAAGGAGAAGAAGTAGTTGGAAAACAACAGAAAGGAGGGAAGAAAGTTAAGAGGGTTGCTCGTAGACGAACCGCTCAAAAAGAAAAAGAAGTGCAAGAACCAGTAGAAGAACAAGAACACGGAGAACAACAAGAACAAGATCAAGAACAACAAGAAGCAGTAGCAGGGGGAGAAGAAGAAGATGAAGAAGAAGGGAAGAAAAAAGGTAAAACTTTGAGTCTTGTTCATTCTCCGTTTATATTGACGCGGCAAATGAAATGATCATTCTCCGTCTATAAAATACACGGAGGATGTCCTTTCTGTGTCATTTGAACTAGAAATGGTCATTCTCCGTCTATTTTGAGACGGAGAATGGCATTCTCCGTGTTTAAACACACGAAGAATGTTCATTTCTGTGTTTTTGACCTAAAGAACGAGCATTCTCCGCCTAATATGAGACGGAGAATGACATTCTCCGTCTGTAAAATAGACGGAGAATGAACTTTCTTCTTGCATTAACCTAGAGAAATGAACATTCTCCGTCTCACTGACACGGAGAATGCCATTCTCCGTCTATTTTATAACGGAGAATGACGTTCTCTGTCTATTTTGACGCGGAGAATGGCATTCTCCTTGTAATTTGACCTAGAAAATGAGCATTCTCCGTCTTACTGACGCGGAGAATGCCATTCTCCGGGTCAAAAGAGACGGAGAATGCCATTCCCCGTGTTAAAACAAAACGGAGAATGACATTCTCTGCCTAATATGAGACGGAGAATGGCATTCTCCGCCTTACTTAGACGGAGAATGCTCATTCTCCGGGACAAAATAAAGGGAGAATGTCATTCTCCTTGTATTTTGACCTAGAGAATGAGCATTCTCCGTCTTACTGACGCGGAGAATGAGCATTCTCCGTCTTGCTAACGCGGAGAATGGCATTCTCCGTATTAAAACACGCGGAGAATGGCATTCTCCTTGTAATTTGACCTAGAGAATGAGCATTCTCCGTCTTACTGACGCGGAGAATGGCATTCTCCGGGTCAAAAGAGACGGAGAATGCCATTCTCCGTGTTAAAACAAAACGGAGAATGACATTCTCCGTCTATTTTGAGACGGAGAATGGCATTCTCCGTCTATTTTGAAACGGATAATGGCATTCTCCCTTTATTTTGATCTAAAGAATGACATTCTCCGCCTAATATGAGACGGAGAATGGCATTCTCCGCCTTACTTAGACGGAGAATGCTCATTCTCCGGGACAAAATAAAGGGAGAATGTCATTCTCCTTGTATTTTGACCTAGAGAATGAGCATTCTCCGTCTTACTGACGCGGAGAATGAGCATTCTCCGTCTTGCTAACGCGGAGAATGGCATTCTCTGTATTAAAACACGCGGAGAATGGCATTCTCCTTGTAATTTGACCTAGAGAATGAGCATTCTCCGTCTTACTGACGCGGAGAATGGCATTCTCCGGGTCAAAAGAGACGGAGAATGCCATTCCCCGTGTTAAAACAAAACGGAGAATGACATTCTCCGTCTATTTGGAGACGGAGAATGGCATTCTCCGTCTATTTTAAAACGGAGAATGGCATTCTCCCTTTATTTTGATCTAAAGAATGAGCATTCTCCGCCTAATATGAGACGAAGAATGGCATTCTCCGCCTTACTTAGACGGAGAATGCTCATTCTCCGGGACAAAATAAAGGGAGAATGTCATTCTCCTTGTATTTTGACCTAGAGAATGAGCATTCTCCGTCTTACTGACGCGGAGAATGGCATTCTTCGTTTTAAAACACGCGGAGAATGCCATTCCCCGTGTTAATACAAAACGGAGAATGCCATTCTCCGTGTCAAAATAGACGGAGAATGATATTCTCCGTCTATTTTGACACGGAGAATGGCATTCTCCGTCTAATATTAGACGGAGAATGGCTTTCTCTTTATTATAATAAAGAAGAATGTTGACGTAAACCTAATTGTTGTTGTTTTTAGGGAAAAAAACTGTCAGGAACAGAGACGAAAGACTTTTCCGTGCAACATTCACCCCAGTACTCTCTCTCATGGATGAGGTGAAGGAAAAGTTTCGCCATTTGCCTGAAGCAGTTGTCGAAAGCTTGAAGAATGTAGGATTCTACGACTTCGTAGATGTATTCTACAGAAATAAGGTAAAAAAATTAGAACTGTCTAAAGTCACCCAAGGTCTGGAGAAGTTGATGGGGACTTATTTGGAAGAAGATGGAATTGGATATTTCCAATTGAGCAGCAGTGTCAAAGTAGCACCAACTGCTGATGAGATGGCAACCATTTTCGGTCTGCCAATGAATGATGACACTGAAGTTGATGATAAGTATTTGAAGATCATCACTGAGAAGCAGAAGACCCCCCCACCAGCAGACTCATTCAGCATGTGTACAAAACACTTCACAAGATTGCTGAAAAATTCCAAGGGCAAAGGTGCTGAAGTCTCAAACGCTGAAGTTAGGAAAAGGATATTAGAGCTGCTGGGGGGCGAAAATGCAAGTCCCGATGAGGTGGCCAAGTTAATAGTATTTAACTTGTGCCAAACAGCATTCTTCACCAGAATGGGGGGGTCGAACTTGCCATACAAGTTCTTCGCTCTGGTGGAGAGCACAGATGTTATAAAAAGCATCTGTTGGCCTCGGATTATACTGGGGTACGTTATGGACAGCATAAAGAGGGCTGTCACAAAATCTGAAGATGGTGATGTTGATATATCGTACAAGAAGATTGAAGGTTGTACGATATACTTCTTGTATTGGTTTGCAGAGCACAGTCGACTGGTAGAAAGGAAGTGCAAACCAACAGTCGCATCTCCGAGATTCTGCACATGGAATGGGAATAAAATCTCAATATTCCTAAAAAATGAATATCAAGGTGCTAAAATGGATTCAGATTTGATATTCAAGGATATTGTTGCATTGAATGTTGATGAACTTGAAGAAGTCCCAGCAGAGCAGCAATATGTAGAAGGTGGAGACAATTTTGTTGATGAAGAAGAAGCTCAAGCTCAAGCACCAGCACCCTCTACAGCTGACAATGTAGATATGTTGCGTGTCTTGCAGGAGAAATCTCAGCTTATCGCTGAGAATGAGCAACTCCAGGAAAGAGCCCAGCAACTAGCGGCAGATGTAGCCCAACAACGTGCTGTGGGGCTCGTTGCTGATGGCTTGGAGAAGGATTTAGACTCTTTAAGGAACGAGAAATCGCTCCTTATTGATGATAACAAGAAACTCCTTAAGCGAGTTGAGGAACTGGAGGCACAGGGGTCGGAACTAGACTCCCTGAGAAAGCAGAAGTCTGAGCTTACTGCTGATAATGAGAAGCTTCGTCAACATGTTGAGGAGCTACTTCTAAAAGGTAAGATTTTATATTTTTTGTCTATTTTAATCTGTAATTACATGTATCTAACAAGGAGAATGAGCATTCTCCGTCTTACTGACGCGGAGAATGGCATTCTCCGGGTCAAAAGAGACGGAGAATGCCATTCCCCGTGTTAAAACAAAACGGAGAATGACATTCTCCGTCTATTTTGAGACGGAGAATGACATTCTCCGTCTATTTTAAAACGGAGAATGGCATTCTCCCCTTTATTTTGATCTAAAGAATGAGCATTCTCCGCCTAATATGAGACGGAGAATGGCATTCTCCGCCTTACTTAGACGGAGAATGCTCATTCTCCGGGACAAAATAAAGGGAGAATGTCATTCTCCTTGTATTTTGACCTAGAGAATGAGCATTCTCCGTCTTTCTAAAGCGGAGAATGGCATTCTCCGTTTTAAAACACGCGGAGAATGCCATTTCCCGTGTTAATACAAAACGGAGAATGACATTTTCTGTATTTTGACATAGAAATGATCATTCTCCGTATGTTTTGACACGGAGAATGACATTCTCCGTCTAATATTAGACGGAGAATGTCATTCTCCGTCTAAATTGACACGGAGAATGACATTCTCCGTCTATTTTGACACGGAGAATGTCATTCTCCGTCTATTTTGAAACGGAGAATGTCATTCTCCGTCTAAATTGACACGGAGAATGACATTGTTTTTAAAAAGAAGATTATATAATATTGATATCATACCTCTTGTTCTTGTTTGTTTTTATATCAGTGAAAATGACAGAGGATCTGAAAAAAGAGAATGAAAAGCTAACTAATGATAATAACAGACTTCTAGAGGAAGTTGCCTCGTTGAATGACGAAGTCAAGAATAAGAACGATACAATCGTTAACCTTGAAGCAATGGCTAGAGCATTGGAAAGAGGGGATACTCAAGCAGTTCCCCAGAAGCATTACACAAGATCAAATGTACCTGCTGCAGATGAGGATGATTTTGCTACATTGCAAAAGAAGAAAACATCCGATGCTACAACAAGTAAGAAGGCAGGTCCTGGTCGGAAAAGAAAAGCTGCTACTAGTCCCAGTAAGAATGTAGCTCCTGCTGGGAAAAAAAAAAGCTCCTTCCAGCCCCAAGAAGGTCGACAATAAAAAGGAGATGTCAGCTCCTGAAGAACTTGAGGAAGAATCTCCTCAAACAGCAAAGCTTGTTAGAGATGGGAAAATGCTGATGCAATGTCCGAAGCTCAGACTTTGGAACGTTGCAGACGATGAGCTGAAGCAAGTATACAGGAGCATCGTATACACAAGAAGGATGTCTCCAACGTAAGTATTCTAAACTTGAACCAATTTCTGTTTAGAATACTTATGTATATATGTACTTTCCAAGTGCAATGATCATTCTCTATTGGAGTTATTTTTTATGCAATTTTATCATTAGCCTATATTATTATCATAATCGAAACTAAATTTATGTGCAGTGATTATGTATATATGTACTTTCCAAGTGCTCCAGAAGAGTGTAAAATAAGAAGAAGAAATAATGATGTCAGCATGTTGTTAAGTGCTAAAGATTTTCAAGACATTATAAATGAGGCGGATATAGAAGCCGGTGTTATGAACTACCTAATAAAGCTTATGAACGACGTTCAAGCCGAATTAAGGCAGAACATTCAGTCAAGCTCGCAGGGTGCACAATGTAAATGGTTTGCAATCATGATGCCCCATTCATTGGTAAGAATCGAAACTGAAAAATAAATATTAATGTGTACAGCTACTAATAGTGTTGTAAAAAACTAACTCATGTTATTATTTTATTTTTTTTTCTTCCGGAAAACAGGGTACTGCCAAGATTATCGATAAAGAAAATCCAACAGAAGGAGCAGTGTACAATTTCAAAGTTGATATAGAAGATTTTATAATGGAGCTGGAAGATGACATTGAATGGCTATTCGTGCCACTCTTCCGCGAGGAGAATAAACACTATACGCTGCTGGCATTCAACTTCAGCTCCTATGTTTGGACGCACTACAACTCATTGCGGAAAAACACGGGCGCTAAGGGAATCGAGGATGCAGTATACATGAAGAATAAAATTGAGCCAATTATAATAAAGAAGATTGCATTGATGAGTAATAAAAGCCCAGCAATCTCGGAATATGAAACAACAGAGCTCAAGGTTTGCAAAGAATGTCCACAGCAACTAACACCCAGCTGCCTTCTGTATGTTTCATATTATATTGAAAAGTTGTCGAGATATCCATTTGATTTACGGAAGAAAACAAACAAACAAGTTCACAATACTATTGTAAAGAGAAGGCTAGATTTGGCTAAGGCTTTGCTTATAAGTAAATGTGCAATTCCTTTTGTAAAATGACAATGTAAATTGGCTAACAAATTCAATGTATATATTCTGTTTGTCAGGTTTCTTTTGTAATATATTTGTTTTCCTTTGTATTAAAATTCAATTTTACGACTAATTTACATTGTTCTATATATGTAAATCTGTTTTGTTAAAGTTCTGTTGTTTGATTCAAACCTATAATGTCATTATCTGTGTTAATACAAACCTATAATGTGTGCATTTGGAACTTAGAATGGCCATTCTCCGTTTCGTATGAGACGGAGAATGGCATTCTCCGGGTCAATAGAGACGGAGAATGCCATTCTCTTTGTATTTTGACCTAGAGAATGAGCATTCTCCGTCTTACTGACGCGGAGAATGGCATTCTCCGTTTTAAAACACGCGGAGAATGGTTATTCTCCTTCTATTTTGACTTATAAATGGCCATTCTCCGTCTTAGGGACGCGGAGAATGCCATTCTCCGTTTCGTATGAGACGGAGAATATCATTCTCCGGGTCAAAAGAGACGGAGAATGCCATTCTCCTTGTATTTTGACCTAGAGAATGAGCATTCTCCGTCTTACTGACGCGGAGAATGGCATTCTCCGTTTTAAAACACGCGGAGAATGATTATTCTCCTTGTATTTTTGACCTAGTAAGGAACATTGTCCGTCTTAGTGACGCGGAGAATGGCCATTCTCCGTTTCGTATGAGACGGAGAATGTCATTCTCCGGGTCAAAAGAGAAGGAGAATGCCATTCTCCTTGTATTTTGACCTAGAGAATGAGCATTCTCCGTCTTACTGATGCGGATACAACGCAATGGACGAATGGACACATACAACAAGTGATCGCATAGGAAGTGGCCCGTGCCTATAAATAGGCCCTGGAGGAGAGAGAAATTTCATTATTCCCTTCTCTTTCAGTTTTTCAGAAAACTCTTCGTCTTTTTTCTTTAATAACCATGTCTCCAAAGGTCGCCAAGAGATCCGCGAAGGGCAAGGGGGCTGCGCCGAGTGACTCTCCTCCTGCGGCAGTGTCCTCGGCAGTGGTGAAGGAGGAGATGCTGCCTTCTCTCATCAAACAAGGGTCACCGTTCGTTAAGGAGGAGGTGATACAAAAAATTGAAGTAAAAGAAGAATTGTCGATGATCGGGGAAGGAATTACTCCCAAGATTGAAGCTGCTGTGAAAGAGGAGCCCAAGTCTGAGGGTAGTAGCACTGGAAGTTCTGACCATCCAGCCCCGGCCGACGACCTTGATCAATTACATCCTACATATGCGAAATGGTTGAGGGAATGGTATATCCCTCGACACAGATAGGGTCCGCGGGTTTTCATAAATTTCCGTATTTTGTATTGGTATTTCTATCTGTCTTCAGGTTTATGTTTCACTCCTTTTGGACATCAAATGTAATCCTCTACTTCTTGCCCTGATGAAGATATGAAGAACCTTTTGTTTTGCTCATGAGATGTAGTCCTGTGAATGTAACTGAAGCGGAATGTCATTCTCCGTGTCAAAATAGACGGATAATTCCATTCTCCGTCTTAAAATACACGGAGAATTACATTATCTTTGTATTTTGACTTATAAATAACCATTCTCCGTGTATATAAAACGGAGAATGGCATTCTCCGTCTTACTGACGCGGAGAATGGCATTCTCCGTTTTAAAACACGCGGAGAATGGTTATTCTTTGTATTTTTGACCTAGAAAGGAACATTGTCCGTCTTAGGGACGCGGAGAATGCCATTCTCCGTGTCCAAATAGACGGAGAATGTCATTATCCGGGTCAATAGAGACGGAGAATGCCATTCTCTTTGTATTTTGACCTAGAGAATGAGCATTCTCCGTCTTACTGACGCGGAGAATGGCATTCTCCGTTTTAAAACACGCGGAGAATGATTATTCTTTGTATTTTTGACCTAGAAAGGAACATTGTCCGTCTTAGGGACGCGGAGAATGCAATTCTCCGTTTCGTATGAGACGGAGAATGTCATTCTCCGGGTCAAAAAAGACGGAGAATGCCATTCTCTTTGTATTTTGAACTAGAGAATGAGCATTCTCCGTCTTACTGACGCGGAGAATGGCATTCTCCGTTTTAAAACACGCGGATAATGGTTATTCTTTGTATTTTTGACCTAGAAAGGAACATTGTCCGTCTTAGGGACGCGGAGAATGCCATTCTCCGTGTCCAAATAGACGGAGAATGTCATTCTCCGGGTCAAAAGATACGGAGAATGCCATTCTGCTTGTATTTTGACCTAGAGAATGAGCATTCTCCGTCTTACTGACGCGGAGAATGGCATTCTCCGTTTTAAAACACGCAGAGAATGATTATTCTCCTATTTTTGACTTATAAATGGCTATTCTCCGTGTATCTAAAACGGAGAATGATTATTCTCCGTGTTAAAACACACGGAGAATGGTCATTCAATACATTATAAAGTCAGAGAGTATAAAGGAGAATAAGTTCTTATGCTGATATGCAGAATTCAAACTATTACCATTGATATCAAAAAATGTAAGATATGTATTCAAAAAACAATTTCCAGTTATATAAAAGAAGGAATATATTTGTATGTATTAACGAGGGGGCGCTGCCCCCTCGACCACCGTAGCAGCACGTGGAGGCAGAGGACAAGTGCTGCGATTGTGATTGCATAATTCAAAACAATTCTGGCACCTTATCTTTCTCTTCTCTTTTCCCTTGTTCTCATATTTGCTCTTGTAACGGTCCACTTTTGGTCGTCCAGGACCACGTTTCGGAACAGGGGGTAGAACAACATCAGTGGGATTATTTTCAAACTGTTTTTCGCAATCTGGAACAGGACGAATAGCACATGAATATAACTTCCGGTAATAATCTGATGTCCAATACTGCTCCACAAAGTCGTAAACAGATTTATCTGAACCAACTCTGATGCATTGTATTGCATGGCTGCATGGGAATCCATATACCTTCCATCTACGACAACTACAATAACAATCAAGAAGATTCACCATGTGGGAGGAAGTATCTGCGATCACCTCAAATTCGAAATCACCGGACCGATATACCCTATAACACATGCCATCATCTGTAAGCTGCTTCAGCATATCCTCAGCGTATGGAGTCAATTTGCTATTCAAACCAATTGCATCCTTGTGGCGATCCGAAATCATCTTCATCATCTTCACACGGATGACATTTACAATTGCTGAAATAGGCAATTTCTTCTCAGCCTTTATCCATGCATTGAATGACTCTGCACAACTAGAAGCAACCTCACCGTATCTACATCCCGGGAAGAATGCGTTTGACCAGTGTTCAAGTTTTTGTTTATTCATCCAATTCACAACATGACCACAATTCAGATCATAAATCTTCTTGATTGCTTGTCTATACCCACCTTTATACAGAAAAACAAATAAGTAATAAAGAATTAGGTCAATTCACAAAATTATGAAAAAATAAGTGCATTCTCATAAGGATAATAGTCATTCTCCGTTCAAAAGCTAACGGAGAATGATATTCTCCGTTCTATGCAAGACGGAGAATACCATTCTCCGTTCAAAAGCTAACGGAGAATGCTATTCTCCGTTCTATGTTGGACGGAGAATGGTCATTCTCCGTGTGATTGAAACGGAGAATGACTATTCTCCGTCTTACTGACACGGAGAATGGTCATTCTCCTTGTTAAATTAATGGTAAATGCATTAAAAATGTGCATATATCTGTCTCATTAACACACCTGGAGTTAGAGCATATACTGCTTGCCTCCAAGCTTCAAGTACATACGGATACAATCTTTCATTTCCTTTCTCTTTCATCGGTATGTTATTCTTCATGTGATAATAGCAATAGCTATGGTAATCATTAGGAAACACTTTAGGGACTTCAGAAACTAGACCAGTGCCTTGATCCGAAAGAAAAACAATACGCCTACTACATCCAACAACATTCTTTAGATTTCTAAGGAACCATTCCCAATTATCGCCATCTTCGCCTGAGACTATACCGTATGCAATAGGGTAGAACTGTTGGTTACCATTCTTCGCTGTAGCAGACATCAAACATCCTCTAAACCTACCTGTAAGGAAAGTAGCATCCAAATATAGCATTGGACGACAATATTGAAAGCCTTCTACGCAAGCCCCATATGAAAGAAAAAGCCGCTCAAACCTCATTGATGAATCATCTTTCTGAAAGTCGATAACGGAACCATTATTGGTTTCCTTTACCTTGTTGACATACCAATACAAGTCACTGTAAGATCTAACATCATCTCCGTACATTTCCTGGTGCACCAGCCTAATGCCATGGTATGCCTGCCCGTAGGTAACAGATAAGCCGTAGTCGACCTTGAAATCATCGACAACAGATTTTGCTGACTTTTTAGGATGCATCCGAACAATGTCACTAACCAAACTTTTCACAAACTTTGCTGGAACAACCTGATTACCTTTATCCATATAGCCAGCTCCACAATTATGTTCTCCCACATACCTCTTCACCTCAAAAATTTGATTATCTTTCGAAATAGATATAGCATGGAAGCTCCACAAACAAGCATGTGTCTTGTAATTCTTGCAGCAAACAGTATACCTCCCCGGCTCAGATTTCAAAATGTGAAATGGATGACGAGATTCAAAACATACCTTTCTAACAGCATTCCTAACTTCTTCAACACCATTTAGAAAAATCTGACCAACACCAGTAATTGATCCAGGCCACATATCCGATTTCCTCTTCTTCACTGTCTCAGTTGAGCCCTCATAAAATTGTACTACTCGTTTGTCCTTTACAGTAGGAGAAGATCTACTCAAAGAACTAGAGGAGGAAGACGAAGGTCCCATGTGAAAGCTTTGACAAGGAAAAGATGTTGATGAAGAACATTGAGAGTATATTTGCTCCACAAATAGATCAAAACTCACATCATGAGTACCGTTAAAACCACCAACCAATGAGCGAAGCCAAAAATCACTTTCAACATACAGTTCAGTCCCATCAGAGTGCAAAAACCTGAAACGGAAGAAAAGTGGATCCAAAGAAGTCCATCGATCGCACACTTTATTCTTTAAAAAATCTACGGTACTTTCATGTGTGACACGGCAGGAAACTATGTCTCCCTTGAAACAAATGTTAACTAAACAACTTGATTCCATATCTTCCCCCCTGATAACATAAAAACATAAGAGGCCACAAATAGAACAATAAAATTCTCATCTAATAATGATTATTCTCCGTCTAAAAATAACGGAGAATAAATATCATCAGTTGGAACTAACTTATAATGATCATTCTCCGTCTAAAGTAAAACGGAGAATGTCATTCTCCGTCCTAATTAAGACGGAGAATGTCATTCTCCGTCCTAACTAAGACGGATAATGTCATTCTCCGTTCAAATTAAAACGGAGAATGTCATTCTCCGTCCTAATTAAGACGGAGAATGGCATTCTCCGTCCTAAAAACAAAACGGATAATGATCTTTATAAGAAGTAATTGTCATTCTCCTTTAAAATATAACGGAGAATGCTATTCGCATAAAATAACAAGATTAAATATCTCACTAACATTTTCTAAGTTAATAATCTTCATAACAAAATCAAATTCAGCATAAATTATGAGATATACGAAGCTGATGGATGAATTTCTACAGATCTGAACTCTCACCTTGTTTTAAGATCTATAAAAAGACGGAGAAGAAGATCTTCTATCCACAATTGACCTAATCGCCGGAAACCACGAAGATGATGTTGATGATGATGATGATCGATGATGATGAAGGATGATCGACGTTCGACTGACGAAAACCACAGTGAACTACGAACGATTCTGCGATCTCTAATAAAGATTATATCAATGGATTTCAAATTTCTCGTGAAGAAGAAGAAGAATACGAATTTCTCAATCCAAATCTGAGTTTGCGAATTCATAATTATATATAGATGTCCAAATTTACGCGAAGGGGTATTTTTGGAATTATGATAATGGCAAATTTTGTAAATACATAGCAACTAGAGAGAATCTTGAAATATTTAACGTGTAAAAACTTAATTCTGGACATTTCATAAAAATAATCCAGCGGGTGGGCATTTCATAAAAGCCCACCCCGAAATTGGGCTTCTCAGCAATTTTCAGTTTTCAGGATATCATGAAAGCATATGCCATAGAATACAAACAACAGAACTGAACATATTTTTTTTATATTTGTATCAGTTTTATCACATAGAGTATCATCATCACCCAAGCTTAAACCACATAATCAGTTACCAATAGCCTCACTAGCTACATTGCCAAATAATCATACATTGATGATGTATGTCAAAATTTATAACCTAGTCTCCAAATTTTGCATATGATAAAGATGGTAACAATAACACCTTAACTTGCTTGTATCTATGTACTTCCATTAAACATTTAACTATAATTACTAAAATAATGTCGCTTTTTTATGCCATGTTCATCACCAGCACTATCTGATAGACAACTCAACCTGTTTATCACCATGGCAATTGGGAAATCAACTAAGCAAAGTTCTATCATCTTTTGTTCAAAGCGAAGTAAAAAAATTACTTCAACATCATCTATATATATCTAATTAAATCGATTGGATCTCATATTTTAAATTAGATGATAGTATAATTGATAAATTTTGACACATTAATATAAGTACTTGCAATTTCTACAATGTCATGTACAATTTTGACACATATTTTAAGCTAGAATTTTTAGAGCTCCGTCTGATGGAGAGGGGCAGAGGAAGGACGAACGGACATATGCCTTCTTGGATCGATGCTCTCCGAACTCAGTCGATGCTCGTCGGACTCCGCATCATGCAGAAGAGGAGGAGGAGGAGGAGGAGGAGGAGGAGGAGGAGGGAGGGGGTCGAGCGTCGCCGCACGCAAGAGGATGGATATGGAAGTGCTCATCCGCACACGGATGGACGGAGAAGAGATGTGGATGGGAACGAAAAATTTAGGAAGATTTTTTTTAGATATGCTGACGGGGTAGAGGGAAAGGGAATCTCATTTTATTTTGTAAATAATGAGTTAAGGATAAAATTGTAATTTAAAATTTAAGTTGTAATGTAATTAAGGTTACATAAATTTTATAATGCAATTAATTTAAAAAAATACTACAAAATTTCATTACATTACATGTTTGTCCAATGAAACATATTAGATTTATAATACAATACAAATTACATTAGATGGGAAGCATTTTTAAGCTTAGAAAACCTCTTTTCTCTCTCCTCTCTCTCTCTCAGTGTTCATCGAAATCAAAATTGTGATCCCTTTCCTCTCTCCCAAATTCAAAATTCGAATGATCAGCTGGTGGAAAGACTGCAACTCCCCACAAATCTTCTAAATCTAGGTACAATTCCTTCTTATGAACTCCAATTCCCTCCCCCCCCCCCCCCCCCCCCCCCCCCCCCCCCCCCTCTTTTCTTCTTCTTCTTCTTCTTCACTTCCAATTTTTTTTTTTTCCACTGCCACCAATTTGTTACTCGTAGGCATTCTTGCTGGAACTGGATGTCTTTGGAGGAGAACCAGGAATCGGCTGGCGAGCTACTATCACGTGGCAGCTCGAAGAATGGAGCTAAGGTTTTCGAATCGAAGAAGGAGAAGAGGGGAAAGTCGGTTGCCGGCGGCTTTCCGGCGGATCTTTCCGGGACTCGGAGGATTCTGAGGTCTCATGTCGCTAAGCTTAGGGAAGCCGAGGATAGGATGGTGGTAGTTGAGGACGGAGTTGGTGTCGCGAATGGAACTGAAGAGAAGCAAGCTTCTGAAGATGCCTGTGTTGGAACTGACCAAAACACGAGGAGTTGTGTCATCAACGTCAGGTGCGAGGAGGAGATTATAGTTGAGAGCAAGTATAATATGGGCTCCATCGAAGAGGATGGCAGTGATAATAAGGGGGTTGCGATGGGCCTTGCAGTTGAAGCAGACCGCAATGTAGAAGAATTCGTCCCCGTCGAAAGGAGTGTTGCAGAAGAGAAGAAATTTGGCGAGGAAATTGAAGCAGGATGCTTTGACGACACGAGAGGAGCTATCGGGAACTCTGGTTCCATAGCTGCCCAGAGGAATGACCAGAAGATTAAACGTGAGAACATCGTGTTGGAGAATAAGAGGATTACCAGGTCAAGTGCTAGCAAGCAAAGGGAAGAGGCTTCTCAAGGATTTGATCGGAATGGGAACAGCTCCAGAATTAGCGGAAAGGAGGGAATAAAAGTCGAGAAGGTCTCAGGGTCCAAAATTCGCAAGCAAAGGGAAAAATCTCACAATTGTGAGAAGAAAATCAAAATTAGCAAGAAGAGGAATACAAGGTCAAATGTGTCCGGCCCAACGGAGGAGATAGATACCGTTAAGAAGAAAAAGAAACTCGGGGAACCAGGCATAAAAAGGAGAAGGCAGGCGTACGATGCTGACACTGGTGAGAAGGAAATTAAAACCGAACATGTAATATGCAGGCAACGCCAAACTGGGAAACTTGGTGGAAAGAAGTTGAAAATGGCTCTACCTATTAATGGAGAGGACGGTCCAAGCCGGAAGAGAATGAAGCGCAATTTAAAGAAAGGTGAAATGATTAGATGCGATAAACATTTATTTCAGGTGAAGAATAATGATTTTTGTCTACTTAAGGAGTCGCACAGTACTCATAACAACAAGGTTCAGGTAAAAGGTCGAGGACGAGGTTCGAGGTTATTATTGCCAAGTGACAAGGAGGGCGAGTCTGAAATTTCACATAATGATGATTCGGGTAAAGGTCAGTTGAATGTGAAAGAATCCTCATCGCTGGAAAACAAGATGTCTTCAGGGACGAGAATATATACTAAGTCCTCATCTCGACCAAAAGATCCGAAAGATGCGGATGCTTCAAGTAACAAGGCAGTGGTTACGGTCAAAACAGAGAGTGAAACTCCTGGAACCAAGCAGAGCAAAGAGGAAGAAAGAATAGAACGAAGCATGGCTAGAAAGAAGCTCAGAGATGAGATAAAAAGCATGCTTTTGAGTGCTGGTTGGAAAATTGATCTAAGGCCCAGGAGCGGCAAAAAATATTTGGATGCTGTTTATTTATCTCCTAAAGGACATGGTTATTGGTCAATTTTGAAGGCGTATTATGTATTTAGGAGTCAATTTAGTAATGAATATAATGAAAAAGGAAACAATTTGTCTGGAAAATCTCCAAGGAAAAAGAGAGAGGCGAGTGTTTCGTCATTTGCTCCTATACCTGAGGAGGTCCTCAGCATATTGAAGCATCCAATAAGCCATAGGAGAAGTTTAAAGCAACTAAAAGAAGCCAACTTAAAGCTTGGAATTGATAGCCGAAGCAAAGGCTCCAAGAAGAATACCAGCGTAAAACACCAAAAGTATAAACATCCTAAGGATAACGGTGGCAAGGCTAAAAGGAGAGACAGAAAAGATGAAGTTTTGGCTTCAAGTACAAAAGGTGCTGTTGGTTCTGCAGGTAAGAAACAACATCCAAGAAAGTACAGGAAAAAGCAAAAGGGATGTACTCTGTTGGTTCGTGGTTTTAGTAAACATGCAGAAAACTGCACCGACACTTATGTTCCATATATTTGGAAAAGGACTATACTCTCATGGATGATAGATTTGGGAATTGTGCCTGAAAATGCTAAAGTGAAGTATTTGAATAGCCAACACACAGAAATGCTGTTGAGTGGACAGATTACAAGGGATGGGATTTACTGTAGTTGCTGCAACAAAATTCTTCCAGTACTGGAGTTCGAGACTCATGCTGGTAGCAAACTATGTCACCCATATCAGAATATCTTTGTTGAGGAGGAAGGGATTTCTCTATTGCAATGCCAGGTAAATGCATGGGAAAAACAAGAGTCTGAACTCAGGGGCTTTTGCGTGGTTGACACTCATGGTGATGACCCAAACGATGACACCTGTGGCATTTGTGGAGATGGCGGTGAGTTGATATGTTGTGACAGTTGTCCCTCAACTTTCCATCAGAGCTGCCTAGGCACTGAGGTATGTGTAGATTATCTCATTGTATCTGTGCAAAGCCTGCTTATCAACGCCTCATAAATGCAACATGACACTATTCGGACATTATTTTTCTGTGACCTAGTGTATTATAAGTGTTTTGTGCCATCTATGATACATGTCCACAGGGGAAGACAACCATAGGACAGCAGTGGTGGCTGCTGCCCCGGAGATTTCGGCTTCCTTCTTTATAGTCTTTGTGTGTCCTATTGTTTACTTCATTTCTTTAAAAAATCAGGAACCAAATAGCTTATAAGATGTCTTAGAGTTAAATGTCTTGAGTTCAATACGCACTAGATACTTGTTTCATTTATAATTAATTTTTCTTTTATGAATTCTATGTAATGTCGTCCTAGATTTTAAGTTAATGTAATTTAGCTCATCCTAGAAAAACGTTTCTGCGTATGTCACTGCGTGTCTGACATGAAGCGACACTAGTTTAACCTAATACATATGTAAGTTTGCCTTCTTACAATCAATATACATAATGGTTTATAATGGTTTATCTTACAGATGCTTCCTCCCGGCAATTGGTACTGTATGAACTGCACATGCAGGTATTGTGGGGTAAATTCTAGCGCTGTTGCTCAAAAGAATGGCGAAGTTGTTTCTCCATTGCTCTCTTGTTCCCAGTGCGAGGAAAAATGTATGCTTGTGTCATAGAAGCCCTCAGCATGTTGACTGTTTTCTTTCACAGTGCTAATTTTTCCCTTAACCTGCCAATGTTTGTAGCAAGAATTACTGATTTTTTTTTCTTGAATCAAAATTTTAGATCACCAAATGTGTGTTGCTGAGGAACATGCTACCCGTGTCAGTTCCAATGTATTATGTACTTCATTTTGTGGGGAGGATTGCAAGCAGGTATCACTATTAATTTTTAATTTTGTTGTTGACTATGGTGGTGATACTGCCAATGGATCAAAAACTTGGAAAATATATCATTTGTCATATATCAAACATAACCTATATTGAAAAAATCTTGGAAAATATATGTTTTCAGATTCACAAGGGTTTCATATTAGCTAAATGGTTATCGGTTAGTTTATGTCGTTTCTTAGTTCTACAGCGCCTCATGTTTTCTAAACTAAATATTATTTGTTACTGCAGCTCTCAGAGAAATTGCATATGCTTGTTGGTGTCAAGAATTACCTGGATGGGGGATTTTCCACGACCCTCATTCGGCGTTTTGACGAGGATTTGCCTAATCTTTTTGGGCTTGATCTACGGGCTGAATGCAATTCCAAGATAGCTATTGCACTTTCAGTTATGGATGAGTGCTTCCTGCCAATTATTGACCAAAGAAGTGGCATTAACCTGATTCACAATGTTGTCTATAGCTGTGGGTATGTTTGGCTACATGTTCCTTATGAAATCTGCTTCTCTTTTAATTGCAAGAAGCATTTTTTGCATGATTCATGTCTTATTATTGTTAAGAATCTTAAGATTGCTTCATTATTGTATACATCGTTAATTATTTGTTTTGACCTTGTCTGGAGTGACCTGGTCTATATTGGGATTCCTGGGGAATTAGTGAAAGAGCAACGTAATCCCAAACCAAGTAGTTGAGCAAGATAACAGTGTAATTTTTTTGTAAATTGTCAACACTTCAAAAGTGTTCTGATGCCAAAACACTGAGGGGGACCAAACACAAACCTTGGCGTGACTCAAGGTTATATTACTGGGTTCACTTCGTGCTTAGTCTGGGACCTTCTTTTCAATTCGATTACTCGCTATTTAATCGGATTACACTATTAAGTCTAGTGCATTGTGATATATATATACACACAAATATAGAAATTTATAGATAATTTATATATATACATGTATATATACACAAGCGACCCTAATAAGCGAACCGGATCGAACCGTGAATCCAAATTGCGTACCGACTAAGTATACCCCCCGTATCGCGTACCCGAACTCGTACCGTGCATAGAATCGAACCATAAATTGTGCAACCCTGGTCGGGATCATCCAGATCCGGGTCGGATCCCAATTCCATGACACAGATCGTACAATCCATGTAGTCCGGATCATAGTTACCTGGAACGCGGTACGTTCATGGTACGAGTTCGTGAACGGGGTACGCTACTTGTCTTTATTTTTGACACAAAGGTGGTTGGGTGAGTTGGTTCACTAATTCGGTTCACGGTACACTTTAAAATTCTAATGGGGACAGTACCAATTACCTATTCAAATTTGACTAGGTAATTCTGTCAAATACGAAAAAAAGACCTTATGTAGACCATAAGAAACACCAAACTTATTACTTTACTTCATTCAATAAGATGTAAACTTGAACTTTCATAGTCACGCATCAACTTAGAACATAACATTCCGAATAAAATGATGCAATGGTGCAAAATCAAAATATGTAAACATACTATAAAACAAAACAAAATAAAGTGACAAGCGACTTAGAACCTTCCTACATAATAACAAAATCATCACAAAATTTCATAAGGCCATTCTCTTCTTTGCATGAGCAACTTGCAAAAGAGGGAGGTGGCTCATAAGTAACGAAGAAACAACAATGGTATCGAATACAAAGTTAAATTTCATCAAAATGTGTAGCTATGGAACCAATTGACAAGGAACCTCAAGTTTTTTTTTTTCTTCCAACTTTGCATTGCAAGAATCTCTTAGAAAAACAAATTTATAGTGAGATTTCAGCAATTGATTCAGATCGCCAAGTTTAGTGATCCCGATCGAGTACCACATCGATTCAAATCGCAGATGTACCTTGAACCAGAATGTTCATACCCGATATGCATTCGATGGGAGTTTAGGTGTACCTCGTAACTATGATCCTGATATGATTTTTGTCCATCTCGATCCATGTATGGGATCCGAATCATGAAGAGTCAAAATAAGGCCGGCTCGTACGATCATGACAACAAGGCTTCAGATACTCCCATGAGCGTCGATTCCTAGACGAGGTCTTGTACGCTCTTACCGAGCATGCCACATGTACTTTCGCGGCTCTGACTTCATCGCAACCCTCATCTATCTCCAATCTATTGCTGACACACCTATTTGAAGAAATATCCCTTCAGCCTCCTACAACCTCAACCTCCAACGAGCTTATGTGAAATTTGATGAGATCCCACGCTTCTCTACCTTCGCTCCAACAATCTCTTACGATCAACCGTTCCTAACTTCATCCGCTATTGGGTTTCCTTTTCTCTCAACCTCCATGCCTTACTAAAGCTCTGTAGTCTATTCAAAGTGTTGCTATACTTTCTAGTCCTTGCAGACTAATGACAACTTCTCTTGACTTATCCAACATCGACACCTCTGACTCAACCAATGGCTCCGACTCAACCAATGGTGGGGCCTCCAGTAGTAGCAACAACTCAAGTCGACGTTATCAGTCTATACTGAGCATGATAACTCTTTGATTTGATCTTGATTTTGATCTCCTATAGTTGATTTTTACTCTCAGTCGAGCAAGATATCTACTATTGCTCTCTTTTGTCGTGTGTTGACCTTCCATCGACGCTCTTCTCGGTCTCTCTCGACTATTAATGGTAAGCCTCTCTCTTTCCGGTCGTATGAGCCTCTAATAATCACACATGTTCAACGTCTAACGGTGATCCACATGTGTCTCCAAACAAACACCCAACTTCGTTGTCCCGAATTGGTGGAGGAAGAATCTCATGGCGGGGGAAGGACAAAGGAGTCAGCTAGGGTTAGGGTTCTGGCTAGAGGTGGCTGGGGAACACAACGGAGGATTGGAGCTAGGGTTTTGGATTAGAGAGGAAGAAGGTCTTAGAGTTTAGGTCTCCATGAATTTTGGGATGGTGGAGGGTAGAAGATTTTAGAATGGTGAATTTTGGTATGGTAGAGGCTAGAGATTTTGGGGATGATGGGCGCTAGGTTTTGGGAAAGGTAGGAAAGCATACCATGTCGAGAAGTTGTTTCAACTTAATTGACTTAAATTAATTTGGTGAATGTAGATTACAATATATAGGCAAGGATGATTCATCCTTCCTAGTGCTTTTCCAATGTGGGACTAAAGCACATACAATGTAAACTATCTTCTACAACACTAATTTGTATTCTCTTGGATTTTCTCCTTTACTATAAATTTATATTATTGCTGCTTCTCTTTGTGTTTATAATTGTAGATTCTGTTCTTCACCTTGCTCGACATCGACATTGATAACCAGTCTCCGAGGGCCATTACTTGCAATAGTTTTCTTGATGAACTGGTAGTTTAATTACGATAATGGACATAATATTAGTTGTTCACAAATTTATAAGCTTCCACAAATCCTTTTCATTTTCATTGATCGAGTCATCTATACGCATAGATAGGGTCCTTCGATTTTGTTGGTATCAGATCCTTAGCTTAGGGATATTTTTATAAGTAGACAAGACCTTAGTAAAAATAAAATAAAGTAAAATAAACTTTTGACTTTGAAGACTTGTTAAATAGTTACTGAAACAACAAATGCTATGTTTGATAGGTTGCTAGACTCGATCAGTAACGCTAACTATGAGAAAATAATATAATAAGTTGGACACTACAGAGATGTGTGCGTTAGGGGCTCATCTTGACAACCATGGTGTTAAGGTATATATTGTTGCCATTGTTGATTCAATGCCCGTAGAGCATCTATTAGTTGAACCTGTTGGTTTAACAACCAGTTAGGTATGACACCTTAATTTGAAGTATCAATGAACATAGGAAGTAAAGTAGGCTAGATTACGTGTGCCTGAAGTGCTTCATAGTAATATTCTCTAACACCTTCTAATAGGCAATCTCAAGTATTTTGTCTATCTATAATGTTCTTTTGCTGTAATGCTCCCTCGGCTGTATATTAAAGTGATTTGGCTATTTACATACGTCTTTTTTAACTTTTAATCAACTAGCATCCCGTTGTGGCACATGCTGACCTGCTTTTTTGTGCAGATCAAATTTCAATCGACTAAATTATCGTGGCTTTTATACTTTCATTTTGGAGAGGGATGATGAGATTATCTCAGTGGCATCTGTAAGGTAAAGTTCTGACTTAAATGTGCATGTGAGTGCAAGTGATTACACATATAATCATAGTGACAACCAATGCCAAATGGTATGTGTATACACTAGCAACAACATGTACCGACATAGAACTGTTTCCTAGATGGCCGTGAAAGAAATTTTAAAAGAAGAGGCATATGATAAGCTTCATATTCCATTGATCGTGTATGTTCCTTTGTGGGTTTAACAGGCTTCATGGAAATAGGCTGGCAGAGATGCCTTTTATTGGGACGCGGAGTATGTATAGACGCCAAGGCATGTGCCGTCGACTTCTGAATGAAGTTGAATCAGTATGTTATCCTAACATATCTTATGTCAATGCTTTTGTATACATCTTTCAAGCAAAATTATTACTTCTATATCCTTATGCCGTAGCAAATTTTTATCTATTCTATTAAAGAATTTATTTTTTAAACACCAAGGAAACTGTTGGTCACGTATCTTGTTTTCTTTGAGCAGCGGCTTCTCTTTTTCATTGAATTTCAAGTATCATCTATCAAACTCGTCTTTCTATAAGTGATGCAAGAAACAAGTTTTTGACCTATTGTTTGCTGTCCTGGGATCAATCAATCAAGGGGTTCTAGTGAGTTTCTAGAGTATAAATTCAAATTACACGGTGCGGGATCTGGCGACATTTTATTCAGGTTATCTTCCAATATGTACATGACTAGTTGTGTAATGCCTTATTACCGATTATGTAAAAGGTAAAATGTTTGAGCATGTAACTTTAATTGACCAATAAACTCATAATAGAGTCCGGAGGTGAGGACATGTTGGGCAAACCATATTCACTTGGGGAGGGATTCTGAAATTCAATTGAATCAAATTTTAGTAATTTGAAAATGATACGTTTACTGAAGTGGAATTTGTAGATAGAAGACGATGACATTAGTCATTCTAACACCAAATGCTGGAACTTAGATTTAAATCTCAAGAGATAACCAATCATAATTGCATTGTGTATTTCAAGTATCAAATTCCTCTCCCATTGCATGTCATTTCAAAATACTTATTCTCCCTTGGAAGACCTAAAGAATACTGCTCTTCAATGGGTATCCTTTCCTTTCAGACTTGAATCAAGATGATAACTTAATAAGAATATAGAATAGTAATAGTGACCTCATTCAAATTCATAAATTTAATTAGAATTTAGAATAATCAACATAAGAGAACATTAACATTCACAATATAAGTAGTAGTAATACCAATACCAATACCAATACCAATACTAATAATAATGATAATTATTATTATAAATACTAAGTTAACATTATACCTATATAATACTAATTTCACAAAATTATTATAGTAATACCAATCAGGATGTCAAGTCCTGCTTCACGGGAGACCGAGCCACGTGGCATTGGCCAACTACGTATCAACTGGATTCCAGTCCATGCGTATAAGCTGTCTAAGGTTGGGTGGTGTTGTGATCATATCCTATGGCTGGCCTATCAATTATCTTAATCTACAAAAATAAAGTAACAAAAATGAACATAATATAATAAAGTGGGCCATTGATACTCCATATGTCTGAATAATCCCGATAAAGAAGTATATTGGCCTACAAATACAAGACTTGAGAGTAGAATAACCATAGGTAGCACAAGTCGCGCCTAATGAAAATAAAGTACAAAAATGAAACACAGAAGATGCAAGACGATCGATGTTGGATAAGGCACCGTGTCTCGGGTATGATCACCTCAATCTATTTCTCTTAATGTTGAAGATCCTCATTCCTTCGTTGCTCGTCTTCTAACTTAGATATGAAAATCTAGATGGTAAATACCGGGAAGAGCGAGTTATCCAATGAAACTAGTATATCATACACAAATACGGATATATGTATATAACATAAATGTAAACAATATAAGATTAAGAGACAAAGTAAAACTACACTACAGTCATATTTGAGAAAACACGAAACAAGACTCAATGGTAATACACGCTAAGATACTAAGTCACAATCAAGCTCAGGGCAAGACTCGATTTGACACTACTACTACTACTACATGGTCCCATATCTTCCATCGTTAGCTATAGACACACATGTAAATCCTGCCGTGAACTAATCTAATCATGTCATATTTGATATCTCTACAACACCTGCAAGATGACTTTATATAGTGGTCGACAAGTACGATCCTCCACTAACTGAGGAAATCTCAATAATATTGCCAAAGACGGTAGCCGTTTCCAACCCCTTCAAGCTAGATATAAGTACATAGAACTCGCACTGTGTACTCGAGCTCGATAATAATCCTACAAGGTGTTGTTCTCTACTTGATGAATCCGACTCGCTATAGCGTGCCGTGTGTACTTGACATATCATGAACTTATAATCTGGACTCATCTTAGCATAATCATAATTATGGCGTGGCATGACATACTCGATATTGTTCTAGACTTCTAGTGACCCCATAGCCATATCTACTGTCCATCTACCATTCAGTATCTAATATTCGTGTCGCATCTACTGTCCATCTACCATTCAATATCTAATGTCCGCGTCGCAACGCAATCTGCCGAATATGACAAATCCAAATCCCAATCCCAATTCACTATCCCAAATCCATATCTATATCCATCTACCAATCTCTTAACCAAATCCACTATCCCAAGGCACAACCTTCCATCACAATATCATCCAAACTATCATGAACTAGAAACTACTAGAGCATGCAAGTGTCGCGAGTAGATTTATGACTTCTCCACGAGTTCCACATTGGCAGACAATTGTCAGAATCCTGCGCTATCTAATCCAAAATCCGAAGAAAAGAATTCAGATGGAGAATCATGGACATACTCATCTTGAGTGTTTTACAGATGCAGACCGGAATGCAAGTCTTATTGATAGACGGTCTACATCTGGCTACTCAGTATTCATTGGTGGAAACTTAGTATCGTAGAAGAGCAAGAAGCAGAGTGTGGTCTCACGATCAAGTTCGGAAGCAGAATATCGAGCAATTGCTCACGGCACCGCAGAAGTGTTATATCTGTAACAACTTCTACAAGAGCTGGAAAAAAAAGTAGGATTGAAAACAACATATATGTGGTGTAATAATTAGTCCTCTATCCATATTGCTACTAATTTCATATTCCATGAATGGGCGAAACATATTGAGATTGACATTCACTTTTTCCTTGATGAAAATCAGAAGGGGATGATCACATTTCACCATGTGAGGACATGAGATTAGATAACTGATATATTTACGAAGTCTCTTTTGGGTTCTCATGTTCAGTTTATTTGTAACAAGCTGTGCATGATTGACATATATGCTCCAACTTGAGGGAGGGTGTTAGGAGTATTAGTCATATATTAGTTATGAGCTTTAGTCCCACATCGGGTAGAGAATAAGGAGGGGGCTAATCATCCTCCTATATATATATATGTAATCCTTCATTCAATAATGATCATCCAATTTATTCCCATTCTACAAGTTGGTTATGTAGTCCTTGTAAAAGAAACTTGATGGGTATAAAAATATTGGCACCAAAGGAGAGAATATTGTTCGAGAACTAAGTTGAAGTTGTGGAGACGCTGTGAGCTTTTGTCATGCTACACCTTAGAGTTATGAATATACAACTTTTTGGTTGTCAGCCGATATTTGCATAGCCATTGAGTGACTAATTTTAACTCTATCATATTCATCTTATCTCTCATCCACAAAATTACATGGTATCAGAGCCTACATCCTGAACATCCACTAAAGCCTCGTTTGGTTCACGATTTAAGGAACCAGGAAAGGAAACTTGTTCCTTTCCTTTGTTTGGTAGCCACAAATTTGGGAATCATTTTCCAGACAAGGAGGAAAATAAGAGGGAATATGGTTCCTCTTAGGACCCATGGGATTGATTTGCTCTCCTTCTTTTCCAACATTTATTACAAAAAATTATGACAAAAACATCCTGTATTATTGCTTATTTTACCATTAACTCCTTGTATTCTGGGTCTCTTTCATCAGGGCACAAAATATATTATTGGAACATTGATATATTTTTGCTTTCCTTCCCTGCACCAACCAAATACTGGAAATAAAATCAAACGGTCTTTCCTAGATGGTTTCCTTGTTTTACCAAACAAGAAAAAGGAAATGTGACATGAACTCTACTTTTCTATTCCCATGGAAAATACAAGGGAATTCATTTCCCTTCCGTCAACCAAACGAGGCCTAAGCGTGAGAAATAGAAGTTTGTTTTTGTTGGCATGCGATTCTCGTGAAGTATTCGTTGTTGGCGTTGCGTTTGTTCGTGAAAGATGGATGATATATTTATGTGGTTTCAATTGCGAGAGCCTCACCTGACATGAGACAATATGAAAGTTGGAGCTTTCAGATGAAGGAGATGATACTCTCACAGGGCTTGTGGGAGATTGCAGAAAAGGGCTATGAAGAGCCTAAGGATAAAGTCTCATCAAAGGGGAAAGAAAATGAGTTACGGAGGTTAGACATAAAAGCTTGCGTATTCATCATCGAAAGAGTTGATATAGATATGTTTGGGGAGATTTTAAGAACTGAAACACCTAAAAATATTTGGGAACATATACGGAAGATACATGAAAGAAAGAAAGCGGTAGAAGATGAACATATTCGTGTCGAAAATATTTTGGAGAAAATATACTCATTATCTTGTGATCAACTTATGGAGGTAGAGACATTAAAAATTGATCAAGCAGAAGTTGTTGGACATAGATACCACCATCCTATCAAGTGGGTTTGTTGATCAACATCATGAAGCTTCAGAATCAGATAGCAAGATAGACAATCCTAAAACGTCACAAATTGTAAGATCCTCCCAAGCTGATGGAAAGAGAGTTGGTAAGAAGAAAAAACATGTGGAGAAATTGCGTGAAAGAAAATTAAGTTTGGTGAGAGGCTGTATTGGTTCCAAAGAAGGAAGCCAATGCAAGGGTAACAGAGGATATGAGAGTCCTTAAGTTCGAGTTTATGGAAGATCTCAAGGTGGTTGTTGTGTACAAAGAAGAAGTGGTCATGAAGAAAGAGTTCAAGGTTCACATTGTTAGAAAGTAGAAAAGAAAATACCAAGGACTACACATCAAAGAGCTCGTGGAATAAGTTGTCATAAAGCAAAACTTCGTCGAAGAAATGATTTTACCAAATTTAGAGAAAATATTAAATACAAGAAGTTAGAAGTAGAGTTTGTGAAGAAACCTCATTGAAGAACCAAGATAGAAAATAAGTTTTGAAGATCAAGAGAGTTGGTGTTAGTTATCTCAAATTGGTTGGAAGAAATTGGAAAAAGAAAATTGTGTTTAAGAGGGGATGTTGCAAATTAAACATGATTTTGAGCATGTCTACTAGTGAAGCTGAGTTAAAAATTTGTATTTGGCATGCGGCATGAATCGTCCAAGGTATGTTTTGAAAGAAACTTTTTGCATGATAAAGTGGACGAATCGAAGACGGTCCGACAAAGATATTACAAGAATTCAAGGTTGCGAGGAGATCGAGTTCAGCCAAAGTCGAGTTATTGCAAGAGTGAAATTGAGCTGCAAATACCTTTACAAAGTTGTTAAAGCAAGACTTGTTCGTAAAGTTTCAAAGATTGCTCATGATATGATCAATAGAGGATTTGCAATGATATTTCAATAGAGGATTTGCATTAAGTGAGGAGGTTGGAAATAGTAATCGAAATCCTATCCTATTATGGTTGGAATCTTTATTAAGCTAACATATTATTCTCCTAATTATGTATTGCTTTTATTTTTAGAGTCTTGGTCAAAGTCTAGTGATGGTAATAGTAGTAGTCAATGGTATATTATTTTAGATAGGAAGTCGGTGGTAGTAGTAAGTTGGTTATATAGTCCTTGTAAAAGGAGCTGGATGGTTGTAAACATATTGGCACCAAGAGAATATTATTGGGGAGCTAAGTTAAAGTTGCGGAGAGGTTGTGAGATTTTGTAATGCTACACCTTAGAGTTATTTATATTATAAAGGTTTTTTGGTTGCCGGTCGATATTTGCATGAGCCATTGAGTGGCTAATTTCATCTCTAGTCTATTTATCTTATCTCTCATCCACAAAATTTAACATGGTACCAGAGCCAACGATCATGATTGTCGACTAATTGTTAGAAATAGAAGTCGTTATTGTTTGCACGTGATTCGTGTCAAGTATTCGTTGTTGACCTTGCATTAGTTGTGAAAGATGGATGACATATTTATGTCGTTTCAGTTGCCAGAACCTCGACTCACATGGAGCTTTCGGATGAATAAGTTGATAATCTCCCAAGGAAATATGAAAGTTAGAGCTTTTGGATGAATAAGTTGATAATCTCTCACAGGGCTTGTGGGCTATTGTAGTAAAGGGCTATGAGGAGCCTAAGAATAAAAATATCCTCGAAGATGAAGGAAAATGAGTTAGAGAGGCTCTACATAAAAGCTCGTGTATTCATCATCGAAAGAGTATGGATATGTTTGGGGATATTTTAAGAACTGAAACATCAAAAATATTTGGAAACATATACATAAGATACATGAAAGTAATGAAGAGGTAGAAGATGAACATATTCGGTCGGAAATATTTTTGGAGGAGATAAAGTCATTAAGTTGTGATTTGGGAACATATATGGCTAATTTTATCTCTATTCTATTCATCTCATCTTCCATCCACAAAATCAACAGTATTTGATTGCCGCCTCAGCAACGAGTTGGTTTTCTTTCAACTTTTCCCCTTCTCATTAATCAGATAGTAAGTGTGATTGATTTGTTGTCTTCTATTTATGTATTAAATAAATTTGGAGCAATGTCACCTTGCAACCGATTGCATTTGGCTCTTCATGCTAGTTTCGACTCCCCTTGAAATAGGCTTTTGGCAAAAAAAAACTCAAGTAGATGTCCTTTTCTTGTTGAATCTGCTGAACATAATGCTTGCTGCTGCAATGGAGTTTGAACCTTGAAAGCTATTCCGTCAAGTTCCTCGACTCTTTTAAACCAAACTTTCCACTCTTGTCCACCTTTTAAGTCATTTCTTGACTTTCTTGAGCTTTTCAACAAGCTACTATACAGCAGGACCCACTGCTCTATACCTTAAAAGCTTTCTTAATAGTCTCAGGTATCCTTCCTTAGCAGGCCAATTATTTTTGTATTTAAAAGACTGCCATCTGCACATCTTGGCTAACTAACAAGTTATCAACAAGTGAATATGGTCACTAGAAGTAGTTTGAATTGTGCAACACGTTTGGGAAGTGATTTATCCAGTATGTATTCAAACCCTGTCCAGTTTGCATACAATCCTCTGTGATGTTCCTGCTTTGCTATGCCAAGTCCAAATATTATCTGAAGTAGGTAATTCAGTGAGACTTGATACAGATATTCAGTCATTGAAATATTATATGATTCTATTTGGCACTCTATTGCCTCCTTCTCCCACTCACTAGCACACCTGATGCAATCAAGTCTCCAAGCAATAGCCAATGTTAGCAGCTAGCAAGGCAATAGTTCCAAAGTGGTTTTCTTCTCTAGTTGCCATGTTCACAAAAACCATTGAGGGTCTGCTTGGATTGAGGGAAAAAAATAAGCAGAGTTAAGTGGGGTTAAGTGAGGGGAAGTTAAGTAAGGGGGAGTAGAGTCAATACATATAACCTTGCTTGGATTGGAGGGAGAGTTAAGTGGAGTGTGTTTAATAACTCTTACTTGGATTGGAGGTTTTGAGTGAGAGGAGGATCGATAAAAATATAATAGTTACCAAAATATCCTTATTACATGTCATAAAATTAAATTTGATTCGAATTTTAATTAGAACTTGTCAAAATATCTTCATAAATGAGGAAGCTACGGAGCAGCATGTTGAAAGTGAGAAAACAATGAAAAAAAAGTCATGATATTTTATAGGACAAATAAGAAATATTTATGACTTTTTAAACAAAATCCCTCAATCCCATTCGTTAACCCTCCGATTTGGAGGGTTAAAAAAACAAAAGAGGGTTTAACAAACCCTCACTTAACCCTCTATAACCCTCCCTCCAACATGTTGAAAGCAAGAAAAAATGGAAAAAAAAAGTCATGATATTTTATAGGACAAATAAGAAATTTTTATGACTTTTTAAACAAAATTCCTCAACCCCCCTCGTTAACCCTCCGATTTGGAGGGTAAAAAAACAAAAGAGGGTTTAACAAACCCTCACTTAACCCTCTATAACCCTCCCTCCTAAATCCCCACCCTCAAAACAAGCATGGTTTTATTTCTCTTCACTTAACTTCCCCTCACTTAACTCTCTTAACCCTCAATCGAACCAGACCCTGAGAGTCGTATTGAAGCCACTGTGTTAGTCAACAACATAGTAATGATTTGCTCATCAGTAAGAAGAAATAGTTCCTGTTCATTTTCTGAAGTATCCAAATTCATCCATTCTTAGCACAAGAATAGCTATGAATTAAGGACCAACATTGGGGCAAGGGTTTCATAACCTTGTGCACTTTTCCTTCTTTTGTTTTTGTTTATTATGGATTTGGAGAAGTTGGTTTAGGGAGGAGGGGTTTGGAAAAGTGGGTTTGGAGAGGATAAGGTTGGAGAAGTGGATTTGGAGAGGATAGGTTTGGAGAAGCACTTTTAAGAAATGGGCTTGGAGAAGATGTATTTTGAGAAGTGGGTTTGGGATGAATTAGTTTAGGTTGGAGATAGTAGTGTTTAGAAGCTTGAGGGAGACAATTAGTAGATGGGGATAGGGTTAGGGTTTAGAGAGCAAAAAGAGAAAAACAAATGTTAATGTTGCTATTTCTCTAATACCATGTTAGAGATCGTGAAAGGATTGATTTCATTAAGACAAGTGGACATGTGTTGTATCGGTTGTGGGGTCTTATACCTTGCTTCTACTAGTTTCCAACTGGAACCATGGTTCAAATGTTGGGCTTTGATTTTTGTTTTGAAATCTTTCTATAAGTATCGGTTTGGGTAGTTAGGGGAGTTTTATCGGTCTTGAATGGGTCAGTTTTGGTAGTTTATGTAGTTTTGGATCCTGCAATTCTGGTCAGAAATGGTTGAAACTATAGTTTCTGTAGGAACGAGATGTAAAGCGCTATACTCTAGAGGGGGGTAAATAGAGTAGGCAGCGGAACTTTAGTTATTAAAAATTTGTTAGTAGCAAGATCACAGAATATATCACAAATATGTAAATGTAAAAGAGAGAGCAGAGAGCAAACACAAACACAAGGATGTATACTGGTTTCCCTCTTGTGAGGACTATTCCAGTCGGAAGAACTCCAGCTTCCGGTTGAAATTCACTATGGAAAAACGTCGCAAGTTTTCATGCGAAGTTTTTGCAACTTATACAAACGCGAGCTTTGATCCGAAGCACTCGACTAACTTCAATTGTGAAGTATCTTCTTGTCAAGCCTCTGATTACAATCACTCTGAAACTTCTAGACCGTACCGCACTGGCAAATCGACTAGAGGATTGTAACTGACTTGAGATTTGAAAATGAAAAGCTTAGAAGGCTTTGGAAGACCGTAGTAGGCTTAGAGAGAAGAGAAGAGAATGAATTGGTGTGTTGAAATGGTAGAAAATTTTCTCTATTTATAGGTTTTCCAAAGGGAGAATTCGGACAGAATTCAGATAGAATTTTTTGAGAGAAACTCGGCAGATAGCCGTTGCTTCCGTAACTGCGGGGAGACTGGGTTCAAAAATCCAACGTTTTACTAACCGAACTCGGGCCGTACTCGGTCTGAATTTTGTTGGACCAGAATGGTTTGGTTAGGGTTTTGTAAATCAGGTTTTTGGGCTTTTGAGAAGTCAAGCAGTTAGGAGCTTTTGTAAATGAGCTAATTTTCAAAATAAAGGATATTTTGAAAATATTTTGGGGTAGCCTATTTGCCAGTACGACTCGGTGTACATTGTATTCCTAGACTCAATAAATTGTGAAAAATACATTGATATTGAAAATACAGACTTAATGGCAAAACGGCTCCAAGTCTTGAATGTAGCAGTAGCAGTTCTCAGCAGTCGTCCAAGTAGCCCTTATATCGAGACATGGTTAGATTAATTATTAAAATCAGGTTTGACCATGACCAATGAGCCAACAGTTTCAGCCGATACTTAAATCCTTGATTAGAACACCCTTGTTGTATTCGAGATTTGACCAAGATACGACACCAAGAGTTTAATGTTGCCATGCCTCTAATACTAAGATATGATACCAGGAGTGGACAAATGTTTGCAATTGGAACCATGTGAAAGGATTGATTTCATTAAGACAAAAGTGGACAAATGTTGTATCGTTTGTGGGGGGTCTTATACCTTGCTTCTACTAGTTTCCAATTGGAACCATGGTTCAAAAACTGGTCTTTGGTTTTTGTTTTGGAACTTTCCTATGAGTATCGTTTTTTTTAGTTAGGGTGGGTTTTAATCCGTCGGCTTCGGTAGTTCCAACAGTTTGGACCCTCCTTGTCAGGTCAGAAACGGCTTAAATGTATTGGTTCCATCCAATACTTAAATCCTTGATTAGAACCCCAATGCTGTATTCATTGGAGATGTAACCAAGATATGATACCAGGAGTTTCCTCTTAACTCATACTTTAGATTACTTTGATGTTTTGTTTGTGCAGAACATTTATCAGCCTATTAGAAAATTTTCCATGTTCCTTCAGTAATTTGTTTAATTTGCTATTTTTACTCGTACCTCTTCTATGATCCTAGTGATTGGGATTAATCTACTTTCTGGTTTCTCATAGACATTTTGGTTTTGTTGAAGTTTGTATAGAGGTTAATAATTTTCGACAAAACTTTGTTCATCTCTATTAAATATTGTCGAGTGCAGAAGCTAGGATTTTACTAGGCAATATTTTCTCTTTACTCCTTAAAATTTTCAATTTTGTATCATTTCTCAGGCACTTTGCTCTCTCAATATTGAGAGACTCATAATACCTGCTATATCTGAAATGATGGACACGTGGACTAATGTATTTGGGTTCAAGCATCTTGAAACTTCAGAGAAACAAGATCTACAGTCCACTAATTTGTTGATTTTCCCTGCAACTGGCCTATTACTAAAGCCGTTACAGAAAAATCATTCAGTTGAGCCATGTGAAACTTCAAATCAAGGTAAACATAATGAAGATTATACCATATTTTTATAGCATATATTTTATGGCCCCGTCACTTAATTGTTTACTACCATCCCTCTAGTTGCCAAGCATGAAACTGAAGGCGTTCATCATGAAACACCTGAGGCGACTAATTCATCATGTGTGTACTCTGCTGTTGAGCCTGACCATTGTGATTCTGATGTTATTCTCCAACATAAATTTGAGGCTGAGGCTGAAAACGAACACACTACTATCCCTGTTTCTGCCAATTTAGTGAACTCCACTTCTGATACCTGAGTTGTATGATGCCCCTCAACCACGTTGTAACTTTTCAAAGTTTGCTACTGATGAGGATTTACCCCTGCAATCTGGCGCAGTATCTCTTGATCGACAGGAAGACCATTTTGAAACTAATTCTTGAACCTGCATGGCGATGATAGAGTTAATCCAAACCTGCTTTATGTTGAAAATACTCAGGCAAAGCATACTACTGAAGCTCAATTCATTTCTCCTGAGGCTACTGATGCAGGAGACCTGCTAAGAATGGGTGGCAACTTTATTCTGCAACACAAGGTTCAATATAGATACGCGTATGCTATTTTTTCTACTTCCCAATACTCTAGTAACCTCACACATGATGCAGTTACTCAGTTTGCATTTGGCAGTTGATGGGCCTGCTATTATTGACACCAGTTATGCTTCTTAAGGCTGAGAGCTGATCGAAATGTGAATATCTGATGCATCTCTTGTCGCACCTGGCCATTGTTTTGATGCTCCCTTTGAGAAACTGTGCTTTTGAGGTTATTACTGATTTCAATAGCTTTGTGCCTGAACAATAGTCCAACATCAGGATCGACAAGGTTTTTGAGTCTGGTTCTTGAGAATCATGTCCTAGTGACAAATGTAACCTTTTAGTGAGATTATTGGTGAGAGCTCGGCCGCATGAGGGCTATGATACCAACAATTTAGATGCTGTATCTTCCGCTTTCCTCCCTTTTTCTGCCTTTTCTGAATGTATTTCCTTCTTAATGGTACAGTTGTGGTATGTTTGCAAATAGATCCTGTACAAAGTTTCTCCATGGCTTCTTTTTAGCTTGTTAGGTTGGACCCCTCTGTTATGCATGAGGCGATCAGTATCCAATCAAACCTGTTTTTCCAGGAGAATTTGATATTGGTGCTGTAACCAAAATTTGCTATGTTCGATGAAGTATCTCAGCTTTGACATTTATGCCGGTTGATTGTACCATCATGAAGTCCCCCACAAATAAAATCTTCCAGATTAGCATATGGTCCTATTTATCCTCATTTTAACTCGAGACAACCCAGGAAGAGATTCGGCTTCAACACCAATCATGCGAATGTAAGTGTGAGTCCACATTTAAGGGCTAATGATCCACTGCATGTATGTGTTTGGCGGCAAATGAAAAGTAAAAGGAAATTAGGAAAGTAAGGAAATTTTGTTAGTTATTTGGTAGGGGGAAAGTAAGGAAATTTGTAGGACCCATCACTAAATAGAAATTATTCTTCATTTTAGTTTCCGTCCAAACAGTTGGGAAGTTGTAAAAAGAAATCAAGCCATTTTTATTGTTATTTAATTTTAGAACTAAGTACTCATACATTTTATCTTATCATGTCAACATTTACTACAAGTTTCTATCTTTTAATTTCCATCAAACAATCATCATTTCCACTTTGTTTTCTTAAGTTTCCACAAAATAAGTAAAGAAAACTTAATTCTCTTAGGATTTCATCTTTTAGTTTATATCAATTTGGTTGGCTGCAATTGAAAATCTCTGCAGCGTTTGCTACTGTAATTGGAGTTGCAGTCAAAATGACTTCAAAAAATATTACAGACAATGACGTATGTATCACAATTTTTTTCCATCAATAACTCCATTTACAACCAATCAAACATCAAAATTGATGTAAATGTTACAACGAATGTTGTTAGAGTTACTTTTACAGTCAACTAAACATCTCCAAAGTTTTTTGAAAAGCATATTAATAAAATAATTTATAAACTAAATATTAATTAATTAATTTTTATTTGTCTTCTTACATAATTATTATAATTTACTATCTTAATTTATGAGCACTAGTTGAACAATATTTATTGTCTACTATTAATTAAATATCTTAATAACTAAGTTATTAACATAACAATAACTAAATATTAATTAGTATGGTAGTTAGTTAGCTAATTAAGAATAAAAATAAATTAATAATAATAAAATATTTAATTAGCACAACACTAAACGCATCCTCTTTTTTGAGATGATGTAGGAAACGAAAATTTCACTGAAAGCATCAAAACTTTACAAAATTATACGTACATCATTAATTTCCACAAAATTACAAATAGAGCATAGGAATGCATTTTCGAAGGGCGTTCTGCTCGTGAAATGAATAGAAAATTACTTTGTTAACGATAGTCGTTAAACCCCGTTATATATATATATATATATATATATATATATATATATATATATATATATATATATATATATATATATATACTAGTCTACATGTACGTGCTTTGCACGTATTTCAATTAGAATATCATAAGGTCAGCTACCGTATTTCCGTCTTTTTTAGGTGACTATTCACGTGTGTGTGTGTTTTTTTAACAATGCCAAGAGATTTTAAGTACAAATTTTGTTCTTTTTTTAAATTTATATTGAGAATAATAATCTTTAGAAATATGGTAAGGACATAAAAATTTATTACTATTGGAACATGAAGAATTGTATAGAAAGATGAGACTTTATAGCATGCAAATTTTATCGATTTGACTCTTAAACATAAATGACATGCAAGTTGACATGATAATATCATGTTTATAAAATACTCAAGGATATTTTAGGAATTCAAAAGTTTCACTACTAAGTTTTCTATTTTATATATATATATATATATATATATATATATATATATATATATATATATTAGGAATTCAAAAGTTTCACTACTAAGTTTTCTATATATATATATATATATATATATATATATATATATATATATATATATATATATATATATATATATATATATATATAATAGGAAACGCCCATCGGAAGGGCGTTCTTGCATGAAAAAAAATAAACCTCATTGTTAACAGGTAAAAATTATACATGAGCGAAATTGCATGTATATATTTAATTGTATTTATTGATTATGTTTATGTTGATAAATATTAAAAAATTGTAATGGTTATTATAGATGGATACTCAAAATGATGGAAGAATACCCAGGTGGACTACCTGACTAAGATGTTCCAAATCTCCAGTATCGATCCAACTGGGATGTTTGGGGAGACTGCAGGATATCTAAGCCTACCCCTGGGACCCTCTTTTGTTCCATTGGATATCCGAGATGATTATCCTATAGGCATTGTCAGGCAGAGACATTCACGTCCTCGTACGACAGTTGATCGAGGTGCTACTTCAAGCAAGTCACATGCACATTCTCGACAGGATGGCGAGGGCACTTCACAGACTTACGTTGACACCTCGCAGCCTTACGCAAGCACCTCCCAGCCTTATGCTGGTACCCCGGATCCTTACGTAGGCCTCTCGCATCCTTATGCTGACACATCCCGAAGTTATGAGGGGACATCACAGAGTTACGAGGGGCACACCACAACATGCTTCTGATACCTTTGATTGGGATTATTACATGCAAATGACCGGATCTTCGTTATTTGGCCCAGCCCATCTCGATCAAACAAGCCAATTATATTTCACTCCGTCAGTGCCGATACCTTCACAGGTAGAGGAGCCACCGGAGGTTACTGAGGAAAGGAGAAGAAGACTAGGTCTAAGGCAAGTCGATCGTAGAGACTATAGAAGGGATGATAGAGGGGAATAGTCATTTCTATGAAAATCATGTATGAAAATAGCTTATTTTATTAGAAATTCATGTATAAAAATTTCAGCAACTTCAATTAACATCTTGGACAATAATCAACTTCAATTAAAATCTTGAAAATAATCCCAGATGAACGTTAGCTATGAAAACCTATTGGTGCCAACCCCAAACCTAAACGTGTGTGACACTACCAAAATATGTCACATTAGCGACGCCAGATGACGTTGCTAAACATCAAACATACGTCGTTAAAATAAATCAGAGACGAAATTAGCGACGTTTTGACAATGTCGCATAAAATATGGTCGCTAACTAGAGAAACGTCGATGTTTGTTGCTATAGCGACGTAAGTCTGCGACGCAGCACGTCGCTAGATTTTTTCATAAGTAGCGACGTTTACCGACATTGCGTTGCTAATCTGCGACATACAAATTCGTTGCTAATTGTCGCTGACATTTCAAATGTTAGCGACGTAAACTGTAAGTTTAGCAACGTTCAGCGACTCCATATCTAGAAATTTGGGATTGCCATGTCACCATTTTAGCGACGTTTGGCGACATAGTGACGTTACGATACTTGCATAGCGACGTATTGATACGAACTTAGCAACGATGATAGCGACGTTGCCTGACTAAAGTTGATGGCCTATAATATTTTCCACGTCAGCATTTTTGCGACGTTCTACGATGTTCTGATTCTCAGGTTTGCGACGTTACGGTACACCTTAACGACGTATGCTTGCATCTCAAAGCGTCGTTGAACGTCGCTAAACGTCGCTAACTCCAAAAAATGTAAAAAAAAAATACAGTATTCTTTTTATATAAATGAAAATTACATTATAAAGTATTGTACCTGCATTTAGAGTGACAGTTTGTAAATAATAGACCCGGAGCAACCCTCCGTAGAATTCCCTGGGTTCGCCGACCCTTTCGGTGGAATACTCAACACCGGTTAACCAATATAGAGACAAATGATAAAAATGCACTACCAATAATCAAATAAATAAAATATAACAATAAAAAAGACATAAAATAGCCAGTGGGTAAAAATCCACTAACAAACGGTTTATAAAAAGTGTGTCCGATAATATTCAACATAAAATAACACAAAAATACATAAAAGACCCAACAATGGGTCACCAACACAATAAATGAATAAGTCCAATAAAGGACTACTACGCCTGGTCAGGATGAGGAGGAGGAGTAGACAGTTCCGGTATCTGGGACATCATGAACCTATACTGCGCCGGGGTCAGCATCACCGATGACGACTCATCAGTAGAAGGAAGAGGAGGCAGTGGAACCGCTACAGTCGGTGTAGATGTCGACGCACGACCATGAAGTGTCTGCTTCATGACTAGCAGTCTGGAGTTGGTGGAATCCATAACAGCCGCCAGCCTCGAACCAGATCGCCAATGGCCACCTGCGACCCGTACATCGCGTGAACGACAAGATCCGCCCTCTCCTGTACCGCCTGAACGGCACGATCCGTCCTCTCACCCGTCTCCCTAATGGTGCACTCGAGCATATCAAATCGTGCGGTGAGGTTCGCTCGTCCGTCTAATGCTCCGCAATCCTCCGTAATAGCTCTTCACGCAGCTCAGTAAGCTGGCGACGGAGTTCCTCCACTCGGACCGACTCCTGTGAGGGCTGTGGAGAATGCACACTGGCAGAGGGGGCCCTGGATGACTGCGTCGCCACAAGGGCACCGTCGTACCATATTATGTACCCCTCTGAAGACCACCAATGGCGATCATCCAGAGCTCGTCCAACGTCTGAGCCGGAGGAGGCTACGAGGAAGTACCATCCCCTTCCTCCGTAGATGCACTAGTCATCTCACGCTCTAGCCTACGATACTCCTTCTAGAAAAGTACGCATCTCGATAAGCATAATATTTACTACCAACCTAGTTATTCCACGTCTATGGATGTATATTGCATATTTCTTAGGTTATACTAAAGTTAGTGACATGTAAAGTAATACTTACATAGCTTTGCGTGGCCCGATCATCGATGAGCTTTCCGTCCTTCCGATGGGTGGCCAGGAAGACGGTCACCATGTTGGCGTTCTCACCCCTCTTTATCTGTTATAATAATTTATTTGTCATTAAAATTAAACATTTTATTCCTACTTTTATTAAATTAATATATTACAGTAAAATACATACCAGGCGACGAAAATGTTCCGTCATGGGAATCGAGCCACCACACCACTTCCCTGCCCTCGTCCTAGCCGCCTTTGCCTTCTCCGACCGTTCCTAGTACCTAGGAGCGTCGAATCTAGCCTTCATGGCAGTCCACTGCTCGGGGTGATCCAACCTTGGATCGGTTTTTCGGAGCGGTCTCGAGCCTTCTGGTCATCGATCGCATCCCGAATCAACTTGGCGGCAACGGCAGGAAATTTCTTCTCGATCGTCTCAGCCCGATGTGGTAGATAAAAATATATTTTCTACAAGAATTAAATTAGTTAATTATATAATATGCATAAAAGATGATTTATACTAAAAACAATATACTTTGGTTACCTTGAAGTGGTAAATCAGAATGCCTTCCTCTCGTCCGAGGCATCCGAGTAGTTGATCCAAGGGCCCCCACAGTTGGACCTCAAAAATAGCCCCAATGCTCTCTGAACTGACAGGGGACGATATCTACACAACAATAATTAAATTTATGAATATATAGATATAAGTATATATAAATGTTAACTAATTAACTTACTTTGTAGGCCCGTCGGACCAAATCTCCATCTTCGTCTCATCCGGAGGGGCGCATGGGGGATCGCTCGGATCATATGGAGACGACGTAGGTGCGACCTTCTCCACCTACTCCTCTGTCTCCATAGTACCGTCCGCAGGAAGAACGCTGCTGGACGCGATAGGATCAGGCCTGGAACTGTCTGTCCCAGGAGTACTGCCATGTACCGTCGATACAGACTGAGATATGAGTGGCTGGTACACTGGAGTAATAGGAGACGAGGGACCGGCACCGTCATCCACTAACGGAGTATCACTCCGTCCACCGGTGGAACCTTTACCTCCAAGGGATACTGTAGCACCCAGTTTCTAAAATGAGGGTAATTTTGAAATTTGTAATTATAATCATTTAATAATGATATTTAAACTATGTTATGATTTTTGGTGATTTTTAGTTAATTTAAAACTATTTAAAACCACGACTTGTGATTTTGATGATTGACTAGTGTAACCCTAAAGTTTGGCTAAGCCTAGAGACTAACCATGACCAAGGGAGCCTAGTCATGTGATTAGGATGACTAATTACAACTTTTAGCCTAAGGATATTTTGGTCATTTTGACAATTTTGTGAAATTGTAATTATGTTAATTAAATATTGTGCTAATCCTTTAGTTAAGCCTAAACCTAGAAGTTTAACCTAATCTAGATTAGTCATGAGGTTAGGATCATGGTTAGAACATTCCTACTAAGTGCCAATGTTAGTAATATCTAGATATTTATAAGTAGGATATTTTCTTCTTAGGATATTTGTGAAAAGAAAGCCTAGAACCAATAGAAAGGCTTGGAATTGGGTGGAATGATCTTAGCCACTCATCTATACCTAAACCTAACCCTAAATCATCTAATGACAGCTACAATTGGATCCCCCCTTCCTATAAAACATCCTTAACAAAAACCTTTGCCTCTTTTACAACTTCTTAGAACCCTAATAGTTCCTCCCCAAATTTCCTTCCCTAAATATCCAAATCAAGCCAAATTGGTCCTAATCAATTGCATCATCATCCCCAACATTAGAGGAGACTTGTGGAAGCTTGCTAGCAAGGTTGGAGGACGTTTGAACCGTAGCAAATCAAGGAAGACGTCGAGTCGAGGCTCTTTTCATTGAGGTTTCACCCTCAATAGGTAAAACCCTACAAACACCTATAAATTCCCAATTTCTTTCCATACATGCATCTATTTAGGGTTCCCCTAGGTGTAGCCCAAGTTTGGTAGGAATTTGTGTCCATTTCGTGTCCGTATCGGACACGTATCGGTGTAATTAAATGGTTGTTTGATGAAATGCTTGAATGAAATAAATTTTACTAATTTTGAAAACTAATTACATAGTAGTGTAGCCCTATAGGTAGGGATTAATAATCTCCAACTCTGAACACGAGGACACTTGTGTCCGTGTCCAAAATAGGGTCGGACTCGCAGCACGAGATACCGCACGGGGCTCGTGCGGCTGCCCTACTGCTCGACACTGATTGCGGACACGACACGCAATGTCTTGACATGAAAATTTAAGGGAAGGTCGGGGACATGACTGACACTGTGCTCATAAAATTTAAGGTGGTGTCGTTTCGTGTCGAGGGAGAAAACACGAGCGCACTGATTCTACACTACACTGTTACACGCACACAGGGCTCACTGACACGGGGTTCGTGTCGCTTCTGGACACGTTGTGGTCATGTGTCAGGGTGTCAGGCACGAAGCCCTATACCTGACGAACCCCTAGGCACGACCACAAGGTGTCTCGTGTCGTGTCCTAGCCTGACTCGCACACGTGCACGAGGCTGCCTGCACGTTTAGTGTCTGTGTGTGTGTTCTCTCTGTTAGGACACGTTCGTGTCCAGTTTTTGGACACGAGAACAACCCCTCTGACACGAGTATATGATTCCTCACCTCTGTTTCGAATTAGTTTGGGTTTTTCAAATTGATTTGGGTTTCAAAATTTAGAAGTCAACAGTGAACTGTGAAGTTCACTGATACTCAAGATGAACATTGGGTTCGGTTTTCATAAGTTTTGATGAATAGTTAAACTAAGTTTGAATTGTTAACTGTAATACAAATTTGTATATATATACCTATATGTTTAAACTGGAAATTGATGATTGTTTTAAACTGAAATGAAATGGGAATTTGAACGAAAACTTGATTTCCTAATGGGCTAAAACCTGAGAACTATTGAAAAAAACATGGGTTTTGGTTTTGTGAAAACATGAGATTTGGTTTATTAGAAAAACTGAGATTGAATGACTGGTAACAATGTTAGTCTAGTTGGAATTTAGGTAGTAACCTGTTAACTAAAACTCACTGAGATGGGTTTGTTCAAGAAAACTGAGAATATGCACTGTTTACCTATGGTTTTCATAAGTTAAAACCTGAGATTGCGATAGGGGTTTTGGTGGTTAACAGTAAACTAAAATTTAGTTTTGGATTCATATATGAGTACTGGATTTGATGTGGTGTTAAAAATGAAAACTGGGATTGAGTATTAACTTATATGTTCATGTTGAGTATTAGTTTTGAACTGTTTTGGTGTTTTTCCAGTTTTCGAGTTTAGGTTTGATTTTTGATATTGAAAACTGAGTTATATATATGTGTATATTTATATACAGTGATACATTGATAGGTTGGTTTTGATTTATGTATCAAATGAAAATAGACACTACACACACACACCCATTCCTGATAACTCATGATCCACTATACACACACACTCTCTTTCACTCACTCACTCTCTTTCACTCACCTACAAGCTCTCACATACACACCCACACACACATGTATACCCCCTTAACCCTCTCTCTAGCTATGATGTATGTAGATATGTATATATATGAGGGCATGTATGTATATATATTAATGTATGCATACATGTATGAATGTATGTATGGATGTATACAAATATGTTAACTAGAAGTTCTACCTTACCTAATGCTATACAATGTCTCTACACACACACACAACCTTTATATATATATATATATATATATATATTTTTATATATATATATATATATATATATAAAATATATATATATATATATATATATATATATATATATATATATATATATATATATTTTTTATATATATATATATATATATATATATATATATATATATATATATATATATATATATATATATATTTTACAACCTTTATATATATATATATATTTTTTTTTTACAACCTTTATATATATATATATATATATATATATATATATATATATATATATATATATATATATATATATATATATATATAAATATAAATATATATATATATATATATATATATATATATATATATATATATGGTTTATATATATATATATATATATATATATATATATATATAAATATATATATATATATATATATATATATATATATATATATATATATATATATATATATATATATATATATATATATATATATATATATATATATATATATATATATATATATATATATATGGTTTTTATATGTGAATGTGAATGTAAATGTGATACTAGACTAGATTACTTGGTTGTGTGTGCCTAGCTAGCTAGATGTGATGCTAGACTATGGTTTAGCTTTGTGTGTAGTATAGTTAGTTGCCTAGGCTATGTGTTGGATACCTAGAATTGACTTGTTAAAACCTAGAATTGACTTATTAAGCCTAGATTAGACTAACTTAGACTAGTTGACCAAGATTGACCAAACCCTAACTAGTTTGACCTAGACAGTTGACCAAAGTTGACCAAGAGTTGACTTTGACCTAGTTGACTTAGAATCATGTAGTTCGCATTGCAGATTTCCATTATTTCAATTTGAGTACTTAAATAACCTGTTTTACTCTAAATAGGACTCTGTGACACCAATTCGAACATCTATTCATATCAGTCATACAGGGTGACAGGTGAGTACATTCTCTGATCGTTTCATATTTGTCAGGACTTATATTCTTGTTCTAGATTACTTTACTTGATACTGGCACGATTATTATCACGGATTGGTACTATATAGATCTTCTCTTGCGATGTTATCTCTATTGTGTTCAACAGATACATATTGTGATGTGCGTTTCATGAACATATTGTATTTATTGTACATCCCTATTCATGTATACTCATTGTGCATCTTGTACTCTCATGATCACATGAGCTTCATGGAGAAACTATTGTACAAGGTAGCGTTACTGGATTGGATCCTTATGTATTGATTGTGGAGGGTGAGTAGGAAATGGTTATGTGATCAAAATCTCATATTATACAAATATTGTATGCATCCATTGTACACTCACGTATGACGGAGCTACCTATTGTTATTGTATAACCTAACCCGTTTATATAACCATATTGTGCTCTAAATCACTAGTATTGCAGTTTTACTTATCCTATATATATTTTCAGTTATAAATTCTCTCTCGTTTTCATATACATCTTCTTACAGTTCATGTATCTTACTCTTTTGCATGCTTTATATTTCCTAACATGTTATGAACTGCGTGAGATGTATTGTGCTCGCTCCTGTCCTGACTGGACCTGTTAAAAATATTACAGATGATGATGGTGACCGCCCTACCTTCTATGGGGCACATGAGGGTGACCTTCAGGAGCCCGAGGAGCATCTAGCTCAATAGAGGGTGCCTAGTCTAGTCTAGTATTTATAGTTTTCAGTTTGTATCGGATTGTTCCGATTGTTAGTTGAGACTTAGTTATATTTCAGGACTTGTATTTATTTGTGTTGAACATCTACTTTGTGTGGTACGATAACTCTATTTATATTTCAGTTTCTTCCTTTTATCTGATTCCATATCGTGCTCTATCTTTCCTAGACTTGTGATTGAGATATAGAGTTGAGATGTTATATTATACCTCCGTGCGGAGATGATATGTTTATATCATATTAATGTTAGATGTTAGATATTATAGACGAACTATACAGCGTTCTACCGCCGACACTGCGGCGTAGGCTGGACGTACCCACGTTCTCGTACCCTTCCTCAGGGTGCGGGTCGTGACAGATACTCCTCTACCGCCACGGTGGTACGATCCTCTACGTCCTGCCATACCTGATAGAAATAGATATCTATAAGATAATAACCATGCATTTAATATATCACAGTTTATAAAAATAGACCCGGAACAACCCTTGTTGAATTTCTAGATAATAACCATGTATTTAACATATCACAGTTTATAAAAATAGACCCGGAGCAACCCTCCGTTGAATTTTACTACAACAAAAAAGCCTATTAATAACGCTCGACAAGACGTATTGATGACGCCTGATACCAAAGCGTTATCAAAGTTTGAAATACCTTTTTTCTATGACGGTTTGGGCTAATTCTGGACTTTTTATAACGTTTATAAAACAAAACGTTATTAATATTTTAGAGCGGTGGCAAACTTGTAATATTTTTTAAGTTCAATTTTTGGTAAAATCCTTGCTGCACCCCGCGCTTCAACAAATTTTTTCTTTTGTTCGATCTTCTCCTCTCCTCATCTTCTTCTCCTTCCTTTCCCCCAACTCCAAAATCCTAACCCTAGATCCAAAACCCTAAACCTAGTTAGAAAGGAAGGAGGAGATGGGGAGGGAGCTGGCGGTATCGGTCAAGGTTCTTCTCTCCTCCTCCACTTTCCATTCACTCATTCCAGCCCTAACCCTAACCCTAACCCAATCTCCTCCTCCTCTTCCTCCCTCTTCCGATGGACGACAATCGGGTCCTCCTCATGCAAGATCCGTTCGGATCGCTACCCGCAACCCAACAACAACGGAGGAGCTCCTCCGACGTCGACTTTGCCGACGTCTTCGGCGGACCCCCACGCCGCTCCTCCGTGGCGGACCTCCGCCGGAGCCGGGAGCGCTCGATGGACTCCTGGTCCCGACCTGGATCCGGCGGAGGTCCTCCTCGCCGAGGGAAATAACACTACCGGTAATAAAACAGGCGACTTGGCTGGAGCAGCAACAACGAGAGGGAGGGAGGAAAATATGTTTTCTTCTCCTTCTTCCTCCTCCTCCTCACTCTCGTTGGCTTACTTCAACCACCACAACCATCATCACCACAGCAGCAGCTACTTCCGCACGCGCAGCCCCTCCGTCTGCCTCCCCGCGCGTGCCGGAGCCCCCGCACGAGCCAAGTTTGACAAGTTCGCCGATGCCACTCCAGGTCCCCCCGTCGCAGAATCACAAAACCAACAGCCAGAGGAAGTTCTAGAAGACGATGAAGAAGAAGAGCAAGACAGGTTCTACATACAAAATAAAGACTTATTAACAAACACTTTCTTTCCTTCTCTAATTAACCTTTATTTTTGGATTTATTTATTTATTTTATTATTTTTTTGGATTTTCAGTGATTTGCCTACGGATCTGGAGGACGCAATCCCGCAATCGAGTCGCGCGAGCGCCGCCTTCGTATCTTCTGGAGGGATGAGAGCAATTGTAAGTTGTGTGTTTGTTATTACTTGATGCTCTGTTTGTCCAGGACTTAGCATTATCATTCTTATGCATTGTGGAGAACTTTAGTGTATAGTTGGTTAGTTCCATCCTCCCCTTGGGTTGAGTACCTAGGAAGCACGGACACTCCAAGAACTGGTGCAGCGCTTGTGCCGTGTCGGACACGGCACACACACTCCAGAATATAATAGGACATGCCAATGCATCGATACTATAGATCTCTCTATGTACTCCTCCGAGTCTCCGTCCTCCTCGCCGAGGCGGGAGTTCTTTCCGCCGTCGTCTCCGGGCTCGCGGACCTCCAGCCCGACACGGTCGTCACTCCCGGCGCAGATCAGGTGACAAATTATTGATTCAAAACCTTACGCTTCGTTTAGTATTTGGTTGCGTTTATGTTCCACTATGCGTCGGGAAGCTCCAAGAGTTAATTTTGGAATACGCGTATGTATGGAGTTTGAAAACAATTATAAAAAAAACACAGCGTAAAATATGGTAAAAGTGGTTGATCCTAATTCCGGTCAGTTTCGAATGGAATTACGGTGAGTCAGATTGTTGTGTCGACAACAATTTTATCATATTTTTGGGTCTATTCTGGATTCTTATGTTATTTCGGTCTATTTTAGGATCAATTTGCCAAAAATTTGTGTCGACTCAAAATTTTGACTTGACCGAGATTCACGACTGACCGGAATCTTACAGTCCAGCACTTACCATATTCTTCTGCAACCTTGCTCCCGGTTCTTTACCAACACGGTTTTAAAATGTAGATTTTTAGAAATCCTCTGAGGATTTTATAATATAGTCTTGGTTTCTCAAAACTGTAGTCGAGTAGAACATCCAAGCTGAGGAAGTAGCGATTTTTCTTAAATGAAACGAAATATGTGATCGTGTAATATGGCAAGGTATTTGATGTGTAATTTACTTGGCATTTACAAAATTCTGTCATTCTAACTAAGAAAAAGTTTTTCTACAGTCGTTCGTTTTCGTTGGACTGCAATTAATTGTTACATCAATCTTTTGTTGCCTAGTCTCTCTATGAAGTCAGTGAAAGACCAGCCAGTATTTGGTTCTCCCATCCATCGCCCTATTTATATCGTCAAAGCCCTTTGTCTCGTCCAAATTCTCAAAGCACGAAAAGCTCACCAGAGGTCACTGATTCACTTGAAATTCATTCACAAAAGGATCAAGCTAGTTTGGAAAGTTATATCAGCAGTGGTCAGTTCCACTTCTCAACATACAGATGGGCAGGCAAAGGAGTGAAACTGGTCACGGCTTCCAGTTCAAAGAGTAAGTATGGAAGTATGTTTGAAAAATTACCAGATATAGTTGTGGAAGAAGTTGACATGAATCTCGAGAGTGAAGATATCTCGACCCCCAATGTCGGTATCGGTCAGTATCGGATATCGGTTGGTATCGGATTGGGACATGCCAAACCGTATCGGTGTCAGCCATATTGTATCGATATCGGCCGATACCTTAAACTATGAGTTACAAATTATAATCCCAAAATTATGTTGCCAGCTAGATTTGCTTGATGACCATTATGTGGTTTTGTATTTATGATACAGAATAAAATAAGTTTTGATGGCCTTTATGTGCTTCACTGTTTTTCAGGTTCCCAAATTTGATGAAAGAGGTTCAAAGTCTATTACATGGCATTGTTTCAGCTAGATAATATATTCTTTGCCATAACACAAGGTTTGATTCTTCTTACCAGTCATAATGATCTATTATATTAATGTAAAGTTTTATTTTTTACATTATATTATAAAGTATATTGAACCTTGTTTTATCTTTTTCAGAATTTTGCTACATGTTCTGTGGACAGTTTTGATGTGGCCAAGTTTTGATGTGGACAATTTTGGTAGTTGTAAATATATATATGTATTTGGATATTCTATTTTGAGAATGTAATGAAGATGTTGATATGTACTCTATTTTGAGAAATGTAATAAAGATGGTGATATATAATGTTAAGTTTTTGGAATGTAATATATACTGTGCAGTATAGAGCGTTATAAATATGCTAATTTGAATAGTATAAAGTATTATAAATGTGTTGCATTGAGCCTATATATATTATCTATTCATGACGTTTTAAAATTGTTCTGAATTGTGCACTATATATTAACTATTCATAACGCTTTTATAGAAACTATTCATGACAGTTTTTTATGACGCTTTTAAAAAACATTTATAACACCCGTTTTCATAACGGTTGCTTTGAAAAAAAAGCGTCATGGTTTGTCATTAATGACGCTTTTTAGCCGTCATTAAAAGGGTTTTTGTTGTAGTATTTCTAGATAATAACCATGCATTTAACATATCACAGTTTATAAAAATAGACCCGGAGCAACCCTTCATTGAATTTCTAGACAATAACCAAGTCTAGATAATAACATCCAAAAACATCCAAGTCTAGATAATAACCATGTCTAAAAAAATAAGAAACATCAAGAGTTGTAAAAACATCCAAGTCTAACCCAGAAATAAGTCTACCGGAAACAAATCCGATCAAAAGTTATATCATATTGCTCTACCCTCTACGCAGGTACAGAGAGATCTCCCTCCTCAGCCACTGCGCATAAGTTGGATCCACGCCAGCAAGATCAATATCCATAGGAGCTGGATGACTGGAACTTCCGGTGCAACTGCCTTCTGGTGCCACCTTCTCCTTCACAGCTATCTCGGCTTTAGGAATCACTTCCTCCTTAATAGTAGGAGGAAGTTCTTCCTTGACCTTCATCTCTGCTTTAGGTACCACTACCTCCTCAGCAGCAGGAGGAAACACTACCTCCTCAACAACAGGAGGAAGCACTACCTCCTCAGCAACATGATGTACCACTACCTCCTCAGCAGCCATCTGTGCCTCTCTCAAGCGGCGTGCTCGGGTCACAGGTGCCTTCTGGATAGATTGATGGAAATAAAGAGATTAATTATGGATTAAACAAAATGACAGTATTAAATGTGTAATGTGGAAGATTCATTGTTGCATGGAGATTAATTAGTGGTTAAACATATTTTATATTTTATTTTCAATCATCTTCTGAAAATTCATCTTATTCATCCTCCGCATCCTCATCTTTCTCTTCCTCCTCATCTTCGCTTTCATCTAATTCGTTTTCCTTTTCGGACACTTCTACCTCTTCTACACGATTAGATGTGTAATATAGAACTTTTATTGTGTCCACGTCAATTATATTTGTTACAAGAGGTAGCTCGTCCTTCTAATAAGCTATTTCATCAACATCGTAGGTATTTCTGGCTTTAGTCTTGCATACTGCCCACCAGTCCAACCTAGTTGTTCTCCGTCTAGGATAAGTAGTGAAGTAAACTAGTTGAGCCTGACTTGCTAGGACAAATGGTTCGTATCCTTGATATCAACGCCGGTAGTTAAGTAAACTAGTGTGTGGTAGTCCAATCGAAAACTTTTTACTTCTGATGTTTTGAATATGAAGCTCTGCTTCATGTTTGATTTTACATTTTGCTCTACTAGAAAAAGCCATGAGATTCATAATATCAACCGTAAATAATACCGATAGCGATTCTGATACCGATACCGATACTGTAAACCTTGGTTAATATTAATATTTTCATACTTCTCTAGGGTGAGGTTGAGGTAGATATCATATATGATACGGAATAGTCGTCTGAATGACCCGAATGAGAAGAAAGGAAGTAGGGAGGCTCACTCTATACACTCTAGGATACTCACTCTATACACTCTAGGATACTACGATATACTACTAGTATACTCACTCTATACACTCTTACTTATGCAAGCCTTTTGAGGCAATCAGCGTTATACTAGATTTTTGAAAAAAATCTATAACTCTGATAGGCCCAAAAGGCTTGGCATAAGTAAATTTAATTTCTAGAGAAGGGCTCAAAATAGTGTAGTAATCATACCTACACTTCTAGGATACTCTATACACTCTAGGTACTAGGATACTTCTTAGCAAGGTTCTTAGAGTAGGTAATCCCCAATATCTTAGGATACTCTATACACTCTAGGTACTAGGATACTCTATACACTCTAGAGTACTCTATAGGTACTGTGATACTCTATACACTCTAGGTACTAGGATACTCTATACACTTCTTAGGATACTCTATACACTTTTAGAGGATACTCTATAGGTAGTAGGATACTCTATACACTCTAGGTACTAGGATACTCTATACACTTCTTAGGATACTCTATACACTCTAGGTATTATGATACTCTATACACTTTAGAATAGGTAATCCCCAATATCTTAACCTAAATTAGGATTCGCATTACCTATCCTAGGTAAGTCCTTACCTATACATTAGAGTAGGTAATACCTTAACTATGTTACTACTAGGTAAAAGCCCCAAGTCATTTTGATAACCCTCACCCTAACCCCAAATGTGAATCAAGTATTCACATCAAGATAGCAATGGCAGTGTCAACGTGTCTGTAAGCCGTATGTGTCCATGTGTTTGTGTATCGTGTGTGTCCACTTGTCTGTGTGTCATGTTATATACTTTTATGTCTGCATATTAGGGTGCGTATGTCTGTGTCTGTGTTTGTGTCTGTGTCTCAGTGCGTGAATGTTTGTGTCTGTGTCAGTGTTCATGTCGTAGCAGATTGAGGGAGTGTGTCGGTGTCGTGTCAGTGAGTGTGTTAGTATGTCTATGTCGTGTCAGTGGAAGATAGGGTTAAGGTTAGGTATACCTGGACGGGGTTGGGTCGGGGTCGCCGAAGCGGAGCAGGGGACGAGGGGGGTCGGCGGTGGAGGAGCGACGACGAGGTCACCAGGGGGTGAGGGGGGTCGCCGGGGCAGGGGACAAGGGGGAAGGGGTTCGCCGGAGGGAGGGGTCGTCGGGGGGAGGCCTTGACGGAGGAGAGAAGCTCGCTTGGGGGAGGGGTCGTCGGAGACGAGAGGGGGAGGGGGAGAGAGATTTGGGGCTCGAGGCGGGAGATCAAAAATTTGGGTGAAATAAAATGAAATCGATCGGGTTCCCAGAACCCTATATAAATGTTTTTAGCGACGTCTTAGAGAGACGTCGCTAGACGTCGCTGTCCACTAATAGGATATCGACGTACTTGATTAAATATCACAAAATGTCGCTGAATAAAATAAATCAGCGACGTTTTGCGACTAAATCGTGACTTGTTCTTTCCAAACCATAATTCGACTCGCTATTAGTCGCTAAACGTCGCTGATAGTGACATTCATCGACATCATTTTCATACGTCGCTAAATACACAAAACATAGCGACGTTTTTCCACTGGAGTCGCTAATTTGATATATTTTGGTAGTGTGAAAAAATATACATATTAAGGGCATTTTTCTTTCATATATATTTATCCCCGCTTATTTTTTGGCCCAATCACAACGTTAACGACTACAGTTAACCAAAGTAATTTTCTATTCATTTCACGAACAGAACGCCCTTCGGAAAGGCGTTCCTATGCTCTATTTGTAATTTTCTAAAAAATTATGCTATACGTGTAATTTTGTAAAATTTTGATGCTTTCAGTGAAATTTTCGTGTGGGAAATTGGATTTGAAGGAGAAAAAGGTGCAGCCCACATTGGACACAAACTCCTAAACCAAAAGCTTGACCAAACACTGATAGAGTAAGATTTTGGTCCATTTTTAAGGGAAAGTACAAATCTGACTCGAAATCCTCTTTATCAAACAGTCACAGGAAATATTGGACACGTGACTATTGCTAGTAGTAGCTTAGCAAGAGAAAGGAAATTCACAAAATTGATATCAAATACTAGTAGGGGTGAGCAAATGTCAGTTTGAAACTGAAAATCGATCCGAACCAGATTAACAATTCGGGTCAATATCAGAAAATTTTGGTCAAAGTTACAATTTTAAGCAAAGCAAATATCGCTTTTTCAGTTCTGGTTTGGAATTTATTCTCGAACCGTAAACTAAATAGTAATATCGAAGTTACTCAATTAAACCTCCCTTATATATAAATTAATCACTCAAAAAATAATCCCTATTCCTAACCCTAACTCTATTATGCTATCTTCTGCATCGGTCTCTCCATCTCTTGAATCTCTAAACCTATTAAACTCCAAGCTTCCCTCTCCATCTTTATCAGACGTCTCTGTTCCCATACAAAAAATGTAACAACTTTTGAATAAAACCTTTTACAAAAAGAAGAGTTCAACAAGAATCCTATACAAGAATTCTTAGTACAAAAAATTGGGGATTAGAGCGATGGAGATTAAGTTTGTAGTCGACTTCTTTACTCCGTTGACGATCCGAGACGAAGATTGCAAAAGCTTTCTAACTCTGGCTCACTAGCAAAATTTTGGCAGCAGGTAGACTCAACGTATGTCTTTCTGTCGGTTATTTATAAGATTTCTTCACTGGAAATGGCTATGCGCGCATGAGGTGGAAATACACTATTCTTTGACTATTAGGCGTATAAACTGAGACTGGCGCATAGGCACTTTGAGGACGTGGGGTGAACATGTACACGTGTCATGCTCATCACCCACGTGGCTTCAGTTACATGGAACGTGCTGAGTGGCAGAGTCCATTTTTGTTCACCCACCAAAACTAGGGTGTTTGTTCACTCTCCAATAATGAATTAACACGTGTCAAATTCTTTAGTCAAAATCACTTTGAATGTTTACAAAATCACTTTTAAAGGAGTTTATGTTGAATGAATTTGACGTGTGTCAATTTATTGTTGGAGGGTGAACAAACGCCCTAATTTTGGTGGGTGAACAAAAATGGACTCCTGAGTGGCATACAACCACGTAATGCACGATCTCCACAAAATATGCAACATGCGACCTGAAACACGTGGCATACAGCTGATGAAGCTGCCGCATACTGTTGACAGACATTTGCCGCATACCGCCGATAAATGATAGCTGTAATAATGATTACACTGTCATTTTTATTGCATACTGCACGAGATGGATCAACTTTCAATTAGGACGCTAGAATAGGCTATGCAGCTTAGTTGAGTATGTGGTTGGCCTGTACACATCCCTGTTCTTTGACTCATAGTCTCAAAGTTTACTGCTTTGATGGGTGCCACATAAACTATTCGAAGAATCATCGCCTTTAGTATCGCATAGAAGATCTATCCTTTAACGCATAGCCACTATGCGTTTGAACTTGAATTTTTCATGCTTCTACAAGAGCCCCTTTGTGAGACCCTGTCTCACTGTATCAGTATTTATATACGGGTACGTATTTTGAGCCGTATTTCGTAATTCTTGGTTTTTGAAATATTTTAAATTTTTTTCCAAGGTATAGATTTATCTTGACTTGGTTTAATTTGGTTTGATTCAACCTAGCTTGCTTTGTTTGGTTTGGGTTGATTTTACATGAAAAAGGATTTTGTATAAAAACCCACCCTTCTCTTTCTTCTCCTTTTACTTTTCATTTTCTTCTCCAACCTAAGGCAAGTACATCTTGCCAAATGTTGGACAAATGTGATTTTAATTGTTCCATTCTCTTTATTGCTACATTCTAAAATATTTTAGTTCTTGGTATTTTGGATTTTGGAGGATAACTTCTTGTAGATCTAAGTTTATGTCATTATCAGATTTCTTGGATTTTGATCTATCAAACTTCATTATTTTTAAGTTTTGATTGTTCCATGTTGTAGAAAATTTCGTTCTACCCCATTTTGACCTTTGAAAGTTCTAGTTATTTTGACCAAGTTATGAACATTTGAAGTTCTTGGGTTCCTTGGAGTTCATCCTCGGCCAAGTGGGGAAGAAGAACAGTGCATGCGCCAGTCTTTGGGCGCATAGCCTGTGGGCGCATAACACTGTGTATGCGCCAGCCTTTGGGCGCATAGCTTCCTTTGGGCGCATAGTGTTCCCTTTGGGCGTATAGCTTCCTTTGGGCGCATAGTGTTCCCTTTGGGCGCATAGCTTCCTTTGGGCGCATAGTATTTCCTTTGGGCGCATCCCTAAGACTCATAGTGTTTTGTGTGGGCGCATAACATTTTATGTGGGCTCGTAGTGTTTTGTGTGGGCTCATAGTGTTTGTGTGGGCGCATAACATTTCATGGGTACTCATAGTCTTCATGGGTACTCATAGTCTCCATGGGTGCTCATAGCCTTCCTGTGTGCTCATAGCCTCCATGTGTGCGCATAACCCCCTGGTGTGGGCTCATGACCTCATGTACTTAGTCCTACACTTCCATGTTTGCTAATCCGTCTAGGTTGCACCCCTCTAGACCTATCATGACCCCTTTTGTTTATTGGTATATTTCGTGTCTTCCTGCTGGTTCCTTGGGCTTTGACACGATCTTAGTACGATTGACTTGGCTGTTTGGGGCGATGATTCTTACGCCTCGGTACGGTACAGAATTCCCATGCGCCGGTGCAGTAGCCGTTTCACTATTTTCACTATTTTGCCTGTTTAAATTATTTTGTAGCCAGAGTCTGGCAAACCTCAAAACATGAAAGTTTTAGATCTTTGTCTTGGTTTCAAGAATCTTCTTGTCTCACTTTAACTGGATATTTTCATGTGATTTGATAGTTTAATTCCGCAAAAAAAATGTATTTGATTTTCTTAGCATGCTTTCTGTACTCGGCCTAAATTGCGACGACCTATCTTAAATAGCACGACAATTTCTTATCAAGGTTAGAAGATTTTGCATGATTAGAGAATAATTTGTACACCCTTATACACTCGAATATTAGCATAGATTCAATTATTGTTTTGTGCCAAGTAGTTACTATCTCCATTCCTTCTCACATGTTATGATAAGCCTTTCGTCAAGATCTTTCTACATGCTATCTTACGCCTATGATTTGCTTAACTAGATAGTGGCCCATTGTGGTGCACTTATGATTTATGTCTACTTTCTTTGCTTAACACGATAGTGACCCGTTGCGGTGCACTCAAGTCACATGTCACTTCTTTGCTTAACATGATTATGGCCCGTCGTGGCACACCCCTAACAAGTACTCTTAACATGATAGTGACCCGTCGTGGTGCACTCCAGAAAAGTAATATGACATGACATGAACCCTGAATGCTGTTACGACGGCTTTATTAGCTTACAAGTAATGAATGATTTGGACACCGTGGATGTTTCTCTTAAGTGTGTTTGTACAAGCTACATGTTCTGTATTGCATCATGTCTAAGACATGGATTCTTGATGACCACGGTCAGGGATTCATACTAAATCTGGCTAGGATTAATGACTTGATTGATCAAGTAGTTCATGAAAAGACTTTTCCAGTTACCTGTTGCCCGTTTGATCCCGGCCTTATATATATATATATATATATATATATATATATATATATATATATATATATATATATATATATACATACATGGGATTTGGAGCTATCTGTCATGATGAGCACATTTCCAACTCACCGTCGAGTGGGGCACCTCCTTAGGACACATGTATCTTACTGCAGTGTGTCTGCTATACTTGTTTTCTTTTGCTGGGGTCACTCCGGTAGCAGCAGACAGGTAACTGGACTTGGAAATCTCTTTGCATCTTGTTAGTAACGAGGCTTGTGATAACCCTAGTTAGTTAAAGTATCAAGCCGTACTCATTGATTGGCCGTGATTGATGGATGGAGTCAGTCCAGTCCAGTCTAGTTTTATCTAGGCAGTGTCCGTATGTTTATTTCAGTACACTATGGTTTATGCTTTACTTTCATCGATAAATGGTCGGAGATAAAGTTCTATTCAGGAGAAGGGTTACAACCCCGGTCCTTGTTTGGTTTAAGGGTTGTAACTTGGCTTCCGGAATGGTTCCTAAGTTATCCTATCATTTGTCGTCCTATTTAGTACTCACATGTTCTACATGATCCTTATGCTGCATAATGATTAGAGATTAAGTTCTGTTCAGGAGAAGGTTACAACCCCGGTCCTTGTTTGGTTTAAGGGTTGTAACTTGACTTCCGAATTAGTTTCTAAGTCCACTTATCATTGTCTTTCTATATAATTCTTACATGCCCACATGTTCAATTATCTCACAAGCTATACATGACTCCCTATGTCGGGTCACCTTGCTCTTATGACCCGACTATCTCACAAGTTCACATGTTCAATTGCTTTTACATATTCTCAAACTTCTGTTTACTTAACATGTCTACACTTTATATTATGTCGCATGATAATTAATTTATGCTCCAAGATGCTTACTTATTGTCTTCCTATGTTCGGGATAAGTGCATTGATAGTGCACGAGTCTCGATCTTCTTTACTCATTTGTATCTCTAATTGTTGATGTTAGTGATTGCTGGTTTTAGTTCATAGTTTGGCTTCCTTTGTGGTACTTGCTATTGGGGGTCTGACCCTACTGGTTTTGTTTGGCCAGATCTGATAGAGAAGTCCAGAGGATCTTTCGTACCATCTACTCGACGGTGACCATCCAGAGCACCAGAGTACCTGAGTGGGTTTCTTGTTTCATTCTCCCACTTGATATGTACATTATTCTTTTGTGGCGTTTAGCCTCCGAGCACGTGTTTAGCTTGTGTTTTCGTTATTGACATTTAGCCTACGTGCCAAAATATGATGTGCGTATTCTAGACTATAGCTAGAGCTTATCATGCATGACTATTACTCTTGCTAGTTCTCCATTTTGGTTTGACTAGCTTCATAATCATCCATGTATAAATGGTTTGCGACGCTTTACTATTGTATGTCTGATGATCATACTTCTTGTACTTTGTATAATTGCCTGTGATTGAGATACCTATGAATGCTTGACCTAGGATCGACTGTTGGCTTGTAGAAGTAACCCCCATGTCTTGACAGCTTATACGTGATTTCAGAGTACTGACGTACTTTGATATTACGTAGCTGGCCTTGTCCGTCTCCACTTGCCAGTATTCTGGTTCTGGGGCGTGACACCCTTCAAACTTCTCAAAACTTGAACAAGTTTTGAAATACTTCGAAAGAAGCATGAAAGGGGGCACATAGAGCAAGGGGCCGCTTAGCCACTGCCACACTGCTAGCTTTTGGTGGTTGCCCGTCAGCTTTCAACCGACTATTAAAATTCGAGGCGCCCGTTACGCATGGCATAAAATTTATACGACATATTCGACATTATTGCATATCCAACATATAAGGCCTTTTTGCAGGGTGTCCACAAATGAATCAGATAAATACTTCGAGAAATGGGCTAACTTTGAATGATCACCTTGCTTTGGTTCTTGAGTATAATTAATGAGGTCCATCATTAAAAGCTAACAATTACTGCCACTTTAATCTCTTCCAAATCTGTTCGTCTTCCCATGCATTGATTGACGCATACGAACCATCGTTTGCTTCTTCTATAAATAGAGGGGAGAAAAAAAGAATCATCTAAGGAACTAACACTTCTCCTCTACTTTTACTCCTTCAATATTCTTCCTCTCTCTCTCTCTCTCTCACCATGGCTCCAAAAAGAACCTCTCACTGTCGATGTTCTCGTGGACCAAACAATGCTTCTACCCATTGGACGTCCACTACAAGCTTGGCCACCTTCATTTTCTCTGTTGTTCTTTCTACGCAGACCGTTGTGCCTCAGTCAACCTCTTCTTCTACTCCGGTGTCTCCCTTTGATTCGAGGAAGAGAAAGCTAGCGGAAACCAAGCTAGCCACAATTGATCACCTTATGACCATACTTGACTTGTCTTTGGACAACATTGCCAAACCATCGAGCATGATACCAGACTTTGATTCTTTTCCATTAGACCGGGAAGAGAAGGAGATACGAGAAGGGGTTGACGCCTTTCGTCGACTGTTTCATACTTCATGTGTTCGATCTCTACTGGACATCGCGGATGTTATCAACGACTCTGACTGCTCTTCCCCTTAGTTGTTTTCCTGTTTAGGTTATTTTTGGCATTGGGCCTATTTGGCCATATTTTGTAACATTTTCTCTCTTTTTTCTTTTCTTTTATCAATGAAGGCTCTCTAGGTTAGCCTCTTTTAGCTTTGGCATATTTCATTTGGTTGATAAATATTTGAAGTTCCTACTTCAATGTCTAAGGGTAACCTGTTAGACCCATTACTATAGTTTTTGCAATAATAATGTCATTTTTAGTATGCCTTAATTGCAATTAATAAGGGAGCTGACATGAATGGTAACGACAGTATATATATATATATATATATATATATATATATATATATATATATAGTCTAAACTTTTGTTTGGTGTGAATGAAACAACTGAAGAGTATTGGTTATTTAGAGACAATGATGAACATGAACAATCTATTAAATGCAGTGCTCGCTCCGCGAAGGCACTAGATAAACAGAGAGATCAGATTACTGGCTCTGCAATATAAGACGATTAATCTGGGTGAGTGGACAAAGACTCATTTTATGATTCGTTTACGCCTAATAAGAATTTGAGTTTTTGAATGAATGTTATTGCTAATAAAAAGATGGTAATAATTGAGTATGCTTGTAAAAGATTTCACATGTTGCTATGCTAAGAACAAGAAAAGAGATAACCTGTATGCTAAAAAGAATTGTTGCCTGCTAATAAGAAATAAACTGATGCCTGTATGCCAAAGAAAGATTGTTGCCTGATAAAAAGAAATAAACGTTTGCTATGTTAAATCAAATGAGATGTTGCCATGCTAATATAGATATTTGTTCTGAATACGACTCATTATCGTGCTTGATAAGAAAATAGAGAAGCTGTTGGCTATGTGATCCGAAATAAAGAAAGGCACAAAATGAACATGTCGTGCATCTGTTAAGGCACGAAATGAACGTGTCGTATATCTGCTAAGGCACGAAATGAACATGTCACATATTTGAAAGATCTGATCAAAATCTGTTTCATCTGATAGAAATGCTAGAGCATATGCATTGGTCTCGGACAATTTGTGCACAATTATCGTCTCTCGGATGGATTCTTGGGGCGCCTTGAACGATTCGGCCTAGGAGAGATTAGGGCACCCTGAGGTAAAAGAGACCTCGCGATCAAGGGGGTGTTGAAGCCTTAGCGACGAGCTGAACCAAAGAGTCACAACGACTAATCATGGGAATACCTATGGACCATCATATAGATAAGTGTTGATTGGTGCAGAGCTGAACCAGAGAGTCACAAATGCCAATCGAGTCTGCATGTGTCGATAACGATTTCGCTAAGAGCTAACGATGCAGAGACGAACATGAAATAAGAATGTTGGTTATGTTATGTTTATGCTAATCCTTGTCTTATGCAGGAATGGGCCGTCGGCTATGGTAAGAATCACTGAAAAAGTGATACATTCGTTGCTAAGTTTCCTGAACATGAGTTGCTTAAAGAATAAATTATTGCCAAGAATTATTATGTTCCGTCCAAAGAAGTTATGATAATCATGCTTGTAATCTGACCCTGAGAATGCCTTGAATAAGAGAAAATAATGCTAATGCTGTTGTCCCTAATGAAATGATATGGTTCATGAAACACGCTGCGCACTACACATAAAATAAATAGTCATCGTACTTGAATTGAATAGTCCCTTGTATGCTTGAAAGAAATAAACTGTGGCTTTTCAAAGATGTTTTCAAAAGAGATATAAACTGACTCTGTACTGCATGAAATGAACATAGGTAAAAGTAGCAAGATCACATGACAAGAAATGTTTTTCTCACTAAATGAACAGTGATCGTTTTAGAAAAATGTAGCCCTTTGTTCACAATCATTAGTATGCTGATATACTGACCCATCATCAGTTTGCACGTAGGTGCATGACGCATCGAGAAGGATACTCCGAAGCGATAGCCCAAACCTTATCTTCAGGAGCCAGAAATCAGAAGAGATGCCAAGAAATGGATATCTATTGCAAGGAGTTGCTTTTGTATATAAAGGGATGTAATATATGGAACGAGATCATTATTATCTGTAATGTTTCTGAGAGAATGTAAGCATTGTATCAGAGAGAATTGAAAGTTTGTAATATGTTCAAATGAAATCAATAAAGAGATATTGTTTCTGCTACCACGTGTTCAATCATATTATGCAATGTGTCCGCTGCTGCTTCAAATATATGTAATATGTTCTGCTGCGTATTGTCTATCTTGTCTTGTTACAGGTCTTGGCCTTGTGCAAGTACAACTTATGCTTGCACGGCATCACACCCAAGCGAGGACGAACGGTCTCACGGAGTCCGAAGGGAGGACGAAAGGACTCTACAGGATCGAGGCGTGACATTAAAGGGATAAAAAGGTTCATTTTTAATGACATTTCCCTACATGTGGACTCATTATCTATGACACACCTAGAGTTAGATATATATAATAAGTTGGAGCATTGTAACTGGACTTACTGTCCATGGTGTACCGTCACTGGGTACAAACAATAAGGTAGAAAGTTGTAATTGAACTAAGAAATCATGAGTGGACTTACTACCTTTTGCATACTTATACTAAGTACAGATAAAAAGTTGAAAACAAGAGGTACTATTAGATGTTGTATGGACATAATAACACAATCTTGAGATTTTTGCTCATAGGTAGTATGGATGTGGCAAATTAATAAGACTCTGAAAAAAGTTAACCCAATGAATGATTCATAGATAATATGAATATGTACATGAACGCAGATTATTTCTAGTCCAACTGGGAAATAGAAATAAGAAGTCTTTTTAAAGCGACTGGGCTTTAATGACACATTTTGTAAGGTAGAAGAAATTAGCAGATGACCTCTACGAGAACATCTTGTAGGACCTGAGGATAATTCCACCGAAAATTTTTGAGGGTCCATTATCTGTTGCGTACCTGAAACTTTTGAGTACATATAATAGTTCGAATGAAGGTAACTGACCTAACTTTGATGATAATTTTGCTAGGGAATTCTATCTTGCAAAATTCGTTACACTACCAAAATACAGTAAATTGGCGACGGCATTTTAGCGACGGAATAAATTCGTCGTCAATCGACGACTTCCCGGCTAATCGCACACCAATTTTTTTTTTAAGGGTGAACATCTGTCGCCTATGCGTCGGCAAGCCGCCGGTAAAATAGCGACGGAATAAAAACCCGTCGGCAAGTAGTCACTCGGTAGTCACTAATTGGTGGAAAAATGTTAAAAAATTGTGGGAAAATGTCACTAGTTGGCGGGGGAATTAACGACTAATTAGCGACGGATAATCCGTCGACCAGATGATGGGATATTAGCGACGGACATACAGTCCGTCGCTAAGTGGTCAATAAGTGGTTGAAAAAATTTAAAAAAAATTGCGTGAGATTAACGACTAAGTAGCGACGAACATTCCGTCGACCATACGACATTTTACGGCGGAGTAGCGACGGATTTTATCCGTCGCTAAGTCAAAATCCTAGCTTAAGTTGAACCGACGGGGGAAAATTTTATTCCCCCCAATTTTTTCTCTCTCCTCTCTCTCTTGGACGCGTACGATCGATGTAACTCTCTTTCTCTCTTGGGCGGCGGTGGGGGGCAGAGGGGAGCCGGCGGTGGTGGGAAGGGACGGGCAGCGGGCGGGGGTGCTGGCCGTGGGGGGGGGCGGCAGCGGAGGGGGGGGTAGGGGTGGGGGTCGCCGCGGGGGGTGCTGGCGGTGGTGGGGGTCGCCGCGGGGGTGCTGGCGGTGGTGGGGTGGGGGTGGTGGGAGGAGACGGGCAGCGGGGGGGAGGGCTGGCCCCAGGGGGGGGGAGGGGAGTTGGGGGTGGGCTACGGGGGGGGGTGGTTTGGGGGGGGGGCTGGCCGCGGGGAGGCTGGCCCCGGGGGGGGGATTGGGGGTGGGCTGCGGGGGGGGGGGGGGTGGCCGGCGGGGGGGTTGGGGGGTTGGAGGGGACTGGTCGCGGGGAGGCTGGCCTCGGGTGGGTTGGGGGTGGGCTGCGGAGGGGGGGGCGAGGTTGGCAGGCCGTAGGGGTGGAGGTGGGAGGGGGTGGTAGGGGGTTGGGGGTGGGCTTAGGGGGGGGGTTAGGGTCTGGCCGCGGGGGGTCGGAACACACACACATAGTGGGCTGCGGGAGGGGGGGGGGGGGCGAGGTTGGCAGGCCGTAGGGGTGGAGGTGGGAGGGGGTGGTAGGGGGTTGGGGGTGGGCTTAGGGGGGGTTAGGGTCTGGCCGCGGGGGGTCGGAACACACACACATACACACACACACACACACACACACACACACACACAGACATATATATATATATATATATATATATATATATATATATATATATATATATATATATATATATATATATATATATATATATATATATATTCGGCACACACACACACACACACACACACACACACACACACATATATATATATATATATATATATATATATATATATATATATATATATATATATATATATATATATATATATATATATATTTACACACACACACATATATATATATTTTTTTACACACACACACACACACACACACACACACACACACACACACACACATATATATATATATATATATATATATATATATATATATATATATATATATATATATATATATATTCGGCATACACGCACACACACACACACACACACACACACACACACACACACACACACACACACACACACACATATATATATATATATATATATATATATATATATATATATATATATATATATATATATATATATATATATATATAAACTTTGGACCGAAACCGAAACCGTATAAGTAAATTTAGTAAATTGAAAACCGAAACCGAACCGAATTTAGTATATTCAAAACCGAATAAGTAAATTTAGTATATTGAAAACCGAAACCGAACCGAATTTAGTATATTCAAAACCGAAACCGAACAGAAGTTTTTAAAATTTAGTATGTTCGAAACCGAAACCGAAACCAAAACCAAAACCAAAACCAAATCAGCGGATTATGGCTCGTCCCACCACCAATCTGTATCGGTATCGGTATCGGACTATTTCGTTGAGTATCGGAATCGGTATCGATATCGGTATCGAACTAATTATGTTTAGTTTGTCTTACGATACAGATTTTCACATCCAAATTGAAATGGATCATTACTTCGTTGATCGTACATGGATGTACCCGCGGATCAACCTCCTCGACCGTAGATACTTATAAGTATTGACCGTATCGGATTAGTATCGGTCTATCGGTTTGGTATAGGCCGTATCGGTTGGTATTGGTCTTAGCGAATTGGTATCGTCCTATCCGATATGTATCTGCATTATAGCTAGGATTTGTATTGGCCTTATCGATTCGGTATCGGCCATATCCGATAGGTATCGGCATATCGGATTAGTATCAGCAATATCAGATTAATATAGTAGAAGGTTTAGTAACAACTGTACTTGGATTTCTCTCTTCTAGAGCTAGATTACCATTACAAGAGAGTCACGATAGCGTAGCTGGCCAGTTACAGAACATACATGCTTCCTTTTCAATCTCGCTTTTTCTGATAGAAAAGGAAGGATGTATGTTGCTGTAACTGGCCAATCACGATCTGGTGACTCTCTTGCAATTGTATTCTAGCTCGAGAAGAGAGAAATTCAAGTACAGTTGTTACTAAAACTTCCACGATAGTAATCCAAAATGGTCGATACTAATCCGACACGGCCGATACCTATCGCATATGACCAATACCAAATCGATAAGGCCAATATGAATCCTAGCTATACGGTCGATACATGTACATATCAGATAGGACGATACCAATTTGTTAAGGCCAATACTATTCTGATACGTCCTATACCAAATCGATAGACCGATACTAATCTGATACGGTCGATACTAAGTACATCCGGCCTATACCAGCGGATCCACCAGTTACTGCACGATAGGCCCAAGGACTCTAGTTACATCCGGTTATTGGTGAGTACATGATTACATAGTAATTCTATTAGTCTTATGATACATATTTTTACCTCCAATCTGCGATGGATCGTTACTTCTTTGATTGTACATGGATGTACGAACGACAACACGAGAGCAGAATAGGTGTGAGTGACGATTTTTAGGCAGGCGTGGAAGTGTTTCTTAAGTATGCCATGAGCAAAGCTCAGTAGATGGACGGTACCAAAATCAAGTGTCCATGTCGTAATTGTCGCAATAGACGTTACGAAGAAGTGGTGACTGTGAGAGATCATTTGACCCGTAAGGATTTCGTACGTGATTATGACATGTGGTCATCGCAAGGTGAACTATATACAGAAAGACAGGTTGCGAATGCTGCTACTTATGCTTTTAATGATAATGCTGCAACGGATTTTGTCATCAAGACGAAGGATGCTCTGTTGATTATGGAGACCTGCAGAATCTTGCACGAGATATGGTGTACGATGCGGCATGGCCTAATTTTGATCTGGAGGATCCTAATCCCGAGGCGAAGGAGTTCTATGATATGTTTCAGGATGCAGATACTCCTCTACATCTTGGTTGTGATACTCATTCCGTACTGTCAGTGACGATACGATTATTGAGCATAAAGTCTAATTTTTACTTGCCACAAGCTTGCTATGATCGGATTACACAACTAGCGAGAGAGATCTTACCAAAGGAATCAAAAGAGCTCCCAAAAAACTTCTACAAGTCAAAGATGATGGTCCAAAAACTGGGACTGGGTACGATAAGATAGATTGTTGTCGCAACGGTTGCATGTTGTACTACAAGGAGAAGGTGGACATAGAAAGTTGCAGCTTCTGTAATACGGATCGTTACAAGCCAGTAAAGGGAAAAGGAAAGTCAACTAGAAAATGACGTCCTTATAAGTATATGTATTACTTGTCGATCATGAAGCGCTTGCAGAGGATGTATATGTCTCTGAATACACCTGAACACATAATGTGACACAACGAAGAACGCACAAAGGACGATAGAGAATTGTCACATCCTTCGGACGGAGAGGCGTGGAAACATTTTGACTTGTGTCATCCAAATTTTGCTGCAGAGCCTAGAAATGTACGACTGGCGCTATGTTCTGATGGCTTTGCCCCTTTCGGACAGTCGGGATCTCAATACTCCTACTGGCCGGTCATTCTTACCCCTTATAATCTGCCACCATGGATGTGTATGAAGACTCCTTATATGTTCTTGACAGCTATCATACCGGGTTCCAAAAATTCGACGAAGAACATCGATATATATTTACAGTCGTTAGTGGATGAGCTTAAACAGCTGTGGGAGATCGGCATCGCGACCTATGATATTTCTAGGAAACAGAACTTTCAGATGAGAGCTTCACTGATGTGGACAATAAATAATTTTCCAGCATACGGTATGCTGTCGGGATGGAGTACTCGCGGCAGGATGTCTTGTCCGATATACATGGAAAATAGTAAGGCGTTCCGCCTTAAGCATGGAGGAAAAACTTCTTTCTTTGACTGTCACCGTCAATTTCTGCCCGCGAGTCATCCTTGGAGAAAGAACAAGGACGCGTTCAGAGCTGAAAAATAAGAATTTTCTCATCCGCCTGCCAGATTATCGGAATATGATATTTGGGATGATGTAATGGACTTGCCCTCCGTAATTGAAGATCCATCGAACAATTGTGTCGAGGGGTTCGGACAAAGCGATAACTGGACCAAACAGAGTATCTTCTGGGACTTGCCTTATTGGAAAGGTAATCTTATAAGGCATAATCTTGATGTCATGCATATCGAAAAGAATGTGTTCGATAATGTCTTCAATACCGTCATGGATATTAAAGGAAAGACGAAGGACAATCCAAAAGCAAGACAAGACATTGCCGAGATATGTAAGCGTCCTCATCTGAACTTGATACAAAGGGAAGCTGGTGGACAATTAACTAAGCCGGTAGCACAATACACATTGAGCAAGGAAGATAGATTAATAATTTGCAAGTGAATATCTACTTTAAGATTTTCTGACGGCTATGTGTCGAATTTGTCTAGATGCGTTGATCTCAATGAACGCAAGCTAACGGGAATGAAGAGTCACGATTGCCACGTATTTATGGAAAGATTACTGCCCATTGCGTTGAGAGAGTTGTTGCCTTCTTCTGTATGGGTTCCGTTGGCCGAGCTATCTACATTCTTCAGGGATATTTGTTCAACTAAGTTGACGGTGCAACACATGGTTGAACTTGAGGAGAAGATTGTCTTAACAATTTACAAGTTAGAGAAAATGTTTCCTCTGGGCTTCTTCGACAGCATGGAGCATCTACCGATTCATCTAGGATACGAAGCCCGTGTCGGTGCATCTGTTCATTATCGATGGATGTTGTAAAATCCCTAATTTCTACTATGACTTTTTTTAATAAATATGGTATTGATTTTTGTACTTCGTATTTGTACGTCGCGTACGAGTTTGCTTTTCGTAAATTTTTTGTCAAGTGCGAATAAGTGCGAAGTACATATTTTTATAAAACGTTTTAATTATATAGATGTAGAAAATATTTCAAAATAATAGACAATAAATATTTTATATTGCTTGAAGTTGTAAATGCGTCACGCCGAGGATTGCCAAACTTTATTTTTATTTTAAAAAAAGGCCATTTTATTTTATGGTACATGTATAACTAGTAATTTAGAAAAACCGTGTTTTATGTAAGTATTATTTTTGCATGCGAGTGTATATATATTTGTATTTTTGAAATTAATTATTATCATTAATATATTATTTCGAAAAACGTATATTAAATGTGGGTTGATTTAATATGTAATTATTTATGGTGATTTAAGTTGGAAAAAAATATTAGGTTATTTAAATACAGTTTAAATTAGAGGTAGAATCTATCTACATTGGATTATATTTGATTGAGTTACTTTTAAATCAATTTGAATTAAATAGTGGAAAATCCAAGGGGAATTAAAACTCTTCTTAGTCCTTATCTAGATAAGACTTTTGTAAACCCCCAGATTTTTTCAAAATAAATATTTGTTGAATTTTTGGATTTTTAAATAACTATTTATTGACTTATTATATAATTTGTATTATTTTACATATATTTAGTATAATGCTCATTAGTGAATTTAGTATACAAATATATAAAATTATTTTTCTAGTACATTAAGGATCTAAACTATATTATACAATATTTCTCAAAATTTTAGGATTTATTTCATAACTATTATTACTTTTTACATGTTACTTATATTGTACACTATTTACATAATATAGAATAAATGTCAATTTAGTATTAAATATTTCAGCTTGTATAATGAGATTAGAAGAATGTTGTTTAAATAAATATTAACTCTATTTATTATCTATAGTAATTTTAAATAATGTTATAAATAATTTAGATAAATATGAATTGTATTTTAAGTTAATCATAATCCTAAGTCTAATAGGAAAGCATCTCTATCTATATCCTATCCTAACGAAGCAAAATCCAATTTATTTAAATCATATCCTATCTAATTTAGGAGATAAATCTGAAATAAATACCTATATAAACCCAATACATCTCCCTTCTATCAGCCATAATTCGAAATTATTTTTAGTCAAATAGAAACTCTAAAATTCGTCATTAAAATTCAGCCCCGCTTTTTAGCATCAAGAGCAACTTGGAACGACGATATCTCCTAGCTCCGAACTCCGTTTCGCCTCCAATTTTTTTTAAAAGAAGCGTATCGAGGTAAGGTTTCTAAAAACATATTTTAATAGACAAAATTTGTTCTGTAAATTTCTGCAAAACTGTTTGAGTATCTAGTGTCCAAAAAATTAACGTGTTTCGGTATTTTTGCGATTTCGGAAGATTCCGGAAACGAAAATGCGATCCGTTTAGGTTTTCGGAAAGCTGATACAAAAACCTATACCATATCCTAACTTTAGAATTTATTAAATAAATGTAATAGGTGCAGTATTAATTATAATTAGATAATAAACTATTTTCAGTATCCGAAGTTGTTCCTACACCTTCCTCTTTATGCGCTGTTGTTGATTCGTCGTCATGACATCATCTTACCTCACTCGGATATCAGGCAAGACATCTTGCCTTTGCTGTTTATTTACTTGCTCAATATCATGCATGCTTTTATCTATTATTTATTTCTAGCAAATGTAAAAAATTGTACTTTCAAAACCGTATGTAGATTCAAATTACTATACTTTAGTTTTCTTATGCATTTTGACTTAGAGTTAAGGGACCACCCTTGTGTGTGTCGCATTCATTGGCCTCGACACCTGTGTTCCATGAAGTTGCGAGTCACATATAGATACGGACTTACGTACTGACTGATCATCGGTGCGTACAGGCCGTACGTTAGGATATGACTGCTAATAGTTATGGATGTCTAGAAGACTTAGCGGTTATTAAAAATATCGTGATGTGGATACAGCACATGTAGTGCATGGGGAGGAAGAAGACAGCTATTAGGCGTAGGGGCTTTCACTCGTTTACTTTCCTCTAGATGCCCTTAGTGACTCAGTCGAGTGCTAGTGGGTCATGCATTTATTTTCTTCTAGCTGCTGTTAGTGACTTACCCGAGAGCTAGTGTGCCGTGCATATATTTGTTACTTTTCTCTAGATGCCACTAGTGCCTCGGTTGAAACGCTAACGCGTCGTGTTTCTAGTTTTGGATGGCCCCTGTGTGGAACGTTGTCTTCAAAGTACATTTTTACATAGAATAGTTAAGGACCTTTATCTGTTTAGACATATGCAATTTTCTGTTGAGCTAACTATATTCAGTTTATGGCATGATATTATGGGTCTTGTTACGTCCCTCTGAGGACCTGGTGATTTCTCCAGGTGTGCTTTTGTGATGTTGTGTAGGTGCTCTAGCCAAGGCCATGACTTTCTCTCTTCTATTGAGGATGATTGCACTTGAGTTGTCTTCGCATCGCTCGACAATTTCTAAATTTTGTATTCTCTCTTTGTTGGAAGTGGATTTGTCTCCGCCCAACGACTTGTGTAAACAATAATTCATAAGTTATTATAAATTCTTTCTTATTTGTGGATGAGATTAGTGTCGTAGCTTTCTACACTTTACAGCTTATGTATACATACGATGGTTCCATATATTGGAGTATACTTCATATGTATGCAGCTGGCATGATTACGTTCCTAGTCCTACGTATTTTTGGGACTGGAGCGTTATAGATGTACCCATTTGAGAGGTACATAAAAATCGATATAATTTAAGTTGAATTTCATTTTTAACTACACTGATAATTTCTCTCTCTAGATACCTACACCACTTAAAGAAAAAAGTTGGCAACAAGGCTCATATAGAGGCTTCGATATGCGAAGCATATCTTATTGAGGAGGTATCAAACTTCTGTTCCATTTATTTCGATACTCATGTTAAGACAAATCGAAATAGTCCTCAAAGGAATGATGAGGACGTTGAGGATGGAGGTATATTCAATGTAAGGGACAAGCCTATTTGGGCTAGTAAGAAATGGTGGTTGACTGACGATGAGTATGATGCCGCTCACCGATATGTCTTGTTAAATTGTGACATACAAAAGTAAGAGATTTGGAGAAGTATGTGACTACACTTACACTCGTTATAATCTCTAATTTGGTGAAGTAACTGACTACACTTATTCTTACTCTCTAACAGTGTATTTAGAGATGAAGTCCAAATGAGGATACCCGATATTACCGATGAAGGACTTCAAAGAGAGGTTGATTGTACCTTTCCGTCCTGGTTTCGCAAATACGTAAGTAACTGAGATAATAATTTATGTGGCTACCATTAAAATATATACATCTAAAATATTTAAATTATTAATATTTGTTTACAGGTTTTATTGCCTGAAACAACACTCACAAATGATAGTATTCGTTATTTGGCATTGGGACCGAAGAAGCATGCAAATACTTGGCCAGGCTATGTCGTTAATGGCTTCAAGTTTAAGGCAACTCAGAATGCTATAAATGTCGAATTTCTCAATGACGGCTTCAGTACCAAGAATTCTGGTGTTTTCATAAGAGGCACCATCTATGACGACGAGCTGGACTTTGACTATTATGGAGTGCTTCGGGATATTATAGATTTACAATATAGTGCCCCATATGATATGCATATTGTGATGTTCAAATATGAGTGGTTCGATACGACACCAAATATCGGTTGGAGAATCGATAAACAATTTGGATTCGTCGATATAAATTATCGCATGAGGTATAGAGGGTCCGACACGTTTGCGATAGCAAGTCAGGCTGTTCAAGTCTACTATACAAGCTACCCAAGGCGTCGTAGAGATCGATTTGACTGGTGGGCAGTATGCAAGATTAAATCTAGAAATACATTCAACGTTGGAGACCCAACATACCAAGATGACCAGATCGAAAAGTCCCAATACTTGGTACAACATTCGGATACCATGGTTGTTAAAAATATTGTTGAGAAAATAGAGGGGAGGAAGAGGTTGATACACAAGACTTAGCTGTCAACCAGGAAAGAAAGAGACGTCTTGTCCCAATTATTGAGGATGAGGATGAAGAAGAAGAAGAAGAAGAAGAAGAAGAAGAAGAAGAAGAAGAAGAAGAAGAAGAAGAAGAACTTGATGAGGATACAGATGAAGTCGATGATGAGGATGAGGACGAGGCTGAGGATGATGACGATGATTAGATTAAATATCAGTATATATTAAAAACACTTTCAATTACGTGATTTTAGTTTGACCTCATAAAAGCACTTATAACTAACTTATATGAATTCAGTTTAAACTTCTGCATATTCTTGTTGCAGATGGCACTCCTAGTTGTTCTTTTCTTCACGGCGTCACTCGTCGTCCTGCTGATGGCTAGCACTCATCGTGATGGTGGTGCGGGCCGTGGTGGTGCTGGTAGTACTGGCCGTCGTGGTGGTGGTCGTGCTCGTGGTGGTGGTCGTGGCATTCAGCCTTCCCGGGCGGTGTCCCCATCTAGCGAGCCCGACCCGAAGAGTACCCCGGGCACAGACTTATCCCGCCGTTGATCTACCCAGGGGCTATCGACACATTCGTCGATGGGGTCTCCATCAGCTAGCGGATTCGTTCCGCCAGTGGATCCACCAGCGGATCCACCAGCGGCTGAACGACAGTGGGCCCCGGAGTACCCCCATATTCTGTTACATCCGGCGACTGGCGAGTACATACGCGGAGCCGCGGATCTGCCCACGCTACCAGAGAGGCCGATGGGCGTGTTCCGACGAGAGCTATGGCCTGCGGGTTACATGTAAGTAAATTTAAGTTAATTTAATAAATTTGTTTTATTTATTCAAGTTAATAATCCAGTCGTTGCTTCTTTGTAGGTTTTTCCTGTGGGATGCTACCAGGCTTCTAGGGCAGATTATCCGGACCAACTACCATGGCCCCTACGTCAAATTCTCTGAGGTGCCCCAAGACTTGCAGTACCTCTGGCTCGACGAGATGAGGGTATATATTTTTAATATATATATATATATATATATATATATATATATATATATATATATATTGTGGTTTATTATTAATTACACTTTAATCAAACATTTTTTTAATATCATGATAATTGAATTTGTATGTCAGAGGACCTACTGGTGGCCCGTCCATCGTGAGGAGGCGATCCGCAAGACCTATAGAAGCGTCGTCGGAAAGAAGATCCAGGATGCAGTTCATGACCTTCGAATGGCACATTCGAAGAAGGAGTGGCTCCGGCAGGACTACTATGAGCAGATGTTGGAGAAGATGGATACTTTTGCCTTCAAGGAAAAATCGAAAAAAGCGAAAGTGAACCGACGGGCCGCGGGGCTACATACGGAAGGATCAAAGCCCCACGCAGCGACGCTTGCAGATCTGGTGAGATACCGCAAATTCATTCACTATCTAATTCAGTACTATTAATATACTTAATTAATTAAATTCTACGAATATTTCGTATGCAGACCCAACAGGCGTTGAAGGAGGGAAAACCTGCTGACTCGGTCATCATGCACGATGTATTCCAGCTTGTCCACAAGAGGCGGAAGGATGGGAGCTTCGTCGACGAAAGGGCCAAGGCGACGGATGTAAGTACTTACGTTTATGAGATTTATATTAGAATTATAGGTATTCAGACAATAACTTAGGTAAACTTAGGATTCAGACAATAACTTAGGTAAACTTAGGATTCAGACTATAACTTAGGGTAACATAGGATTTAGATTATAACTTAGGTAAACTTATAGTATAATAAACACATTTATTTGATATGCTACGTATCGTGAGGCCCTTAGTCAGATTCAGCCATCTGCTCCCGAGGATGTCGGCGAAACGACGCCCATCGGGACGTCCTCTTCTACGGCCACTCGCTACGACGACTTATTCGTAGATACCGTCGGCGGCTATAGGAAATGGCACGTGTACGGAGTCGGCTCCCTGGCTAATTTGCACTCGGCGACTCCGAGATTTCCACCTCCCCCTTCTCCTCCCGTGGCCCCGGCAGATGATGATGTGAGGTCCCAGCTTGCGCATCTGAACGAGGCGGTGTCGGAGATTCGCATGCAGTTGTCCATGTACCTGCATCCTTCTACTGGTGCTGCCGGTCCGTCTCCTCTCGGTCCGTCTACTGGTGCTGTCGGTCCTTCTAGTACTGTCGGTCCTTCTTCCGCCGGGCATCTTTCTTTTGACCCTACTGCCCCTATCGTACCGTCTCCTACTTTGACGGCCCTCCTTGACATGATGATGCCAGAGCAGCTGCGCCAACTTCCAGGCCATGTCTTGGAGGGATTGCCGTCGTACTTGGTGGACGAGTATATGAGACGGGCGCAGCAGGGAGTACCACCACCAGCGGACGATCGTACCCCTCGTCGTTGATGTTTGTATTTTTGGGATTATTTTGTTTGTGTTGGTGGATATTGCATATTTTAAAAAATGTTTAAATATTGAATATTTGTGTATTTTGTGTGAACAATTTGAATGTTTGGAATTATTTGTGTGTTTGTGTGTTTATTTGTGTGTTGGAATTGTTTGTGTATTTTGTATATTGGAATTGTGTATATTGGAATTGCTTGGGATTATTTGTATGTTTTGTATATTAGAATTGTGTATATTGGGAATGCCCAGTTTTATGGCTATTTTTTAAAAATTTCTCAGCTACCGACGGACTGGCGATCAATTTTCGCCGGACTATCCGTCGCTAACTGGGGGATTCCCAGTTAGCGACGGATGCGCGACTAAAAGCCGACGGATTATCCGTCGCCAAGGTTATATAATTATAAAAGATTCACAGGACAGGACCGACGGATATTCCGTCGGTATACCGTCGCTAGTAGTCGGTAAAACATTGGCGACGGATAATCCGTCGCTATAAGGCCGATCGATTGACGACGGTCTAGCGACGACTCACGACGGAGTAACGACGGATTATCCGTCGCTAATGTTCTGGAAATATGAATAATTCATAGAACCGGGTCGACGGATATTCTGTCGGTATTCCGTCGCGAATCTGTCAAAATTTAACGACCATTCGCGACTGATTGGCGACGGAATTTGCGTATGATACGCATTTGCCGACCAAATAGCGACGGATATGTCCGTCGGTAAGTGATACATCATTACTTCTTTTGATACGTGATTTGACGGTAATCCGTCGACGAGTCGTCGCAAACTGCACGAGTATAGTTGACGGCAGTCCGTCGCTAATTCGTCGCTGGGTGACAACTTGCCGACGGATTATAGTTAGCGACGAGGCTTTTTCCGACGACCTTTCTTAACCAATATCCGTCGACCATCCGTCGGTAATTACATTTACCGACGGATTTTTGGCGGATATAGCCGTCGCTAAATCGATGAATTTTAGTAGTGTTATCTTTGGTATACAGATAAAAAAAATACAAACTCTAAATGTCAAACTGTACATTTCTACGAAACATTATCAATTTAAAAATACCATTGATAATATTTCTTTAAGAACTTGCAATTGTTCGGCATCATCAACAAGTCTCTATTAGGCTTTGCGAGCATGTATGCTCCATTCGAGTACACTGGCTCGATCACAAATGGACCTTTCTATCTTGTCTAGACCTGTCAATTGGGCTGGGCCGGCCCATCCTGGCACAAAAAATTAGCCCAATGGTTGGCCCGGCTCCGTATATTGGGTCGTGCCGGGCCACGTATATTGGCCCATAATATAGGCCCGACCCGAAGCCCAAGCCCGACCTGGCCCGGCCCGGTCCGAGGCCCGGCCCGAAGCCCGACCTGGTTGCAACATCCCCTGCACAATCTCTTTGATTTGGTCCAAATCCTACCAACTAACAGCAGTGTTGTCACTTTCACAAGAAAAAAGAGAGAGAGTAATTTTGAACAAAATTGAATTGAAATAAATATAGTTAGTAGTGAACTGAATTGAAATAAATGTTTGAACAAAATTGAATTGAAATTCAATTCAATTCTGTAACTGCCTGTTTTAAAAAATGAGAGTAATTTTCAACTTTTGTAAAATTGATTATTTAATAATAGGTTTAAATCATGTTATTGATTTATTGGTAATTTTGATTATTTTAATTAAATTAAATTAGTGTTTTATGATTTTGTTCCTTGGCTAGTGTAACCTTAGAGCTGCTTAGCCTAGAGACTAACCATGACCATGGAGGCCTAACCCATGTGACTAGATTAGCTAATTACCACTTTTTAGTCTAAGGATATTTTGGTCATTTTGTGACTTTTGAATTATTTAGGATTTTGATTAATTGGTGAATTTTATATTATTTTAATAATATTTAAATTGATGTATTGTGATTTTGGTCATTTTTTATATTTTAATATTTTAGGAATTTTTATATTTTAATATTATATTTTCGGGTTTGAGTTTTGGCTCATTTCGACCTGTGTTAGTGATCCGGATAGCTTAGACTCTAGTTGGGACCCAGAGTTTAGCTAGACATGGCCCATAAATCCTACTAATTAGTATAGTGCATTTAGACTAATCCCACATGACTTAATTGGTCCATTTGGTTATTTAAACTTGACCCTTTTAGTCCCAAACTTCCACATAAGACAAAATTGACTCAAAGGGGCCTTGGAGGGCATTTTGGACATTTGCCAAATGCCCCCAGACCTCTTAAATCTGGCCGGCAGCAAGGAGACCCCCTCTCCACTTTATTTTCTTCACATCTTGCTCTTCTTCTCCTCCTTTGTGAGTTCCTTCCCAAACCAAGCCAAAATCCTTTGATTTCAAGCCCAAAGTAAGTCAAATCTCTTCCATTTCTCTAGACCTCTCTCTAATTTGGTGCTAACCCTTGTTCATCTCTCATGTATGGATTTTATCTAGGTAGAACCTAGCATGGAGGGGTTGGAAGCATAGATTTGGCTCTTGATCTAAAAAGAACCAATTTTGGAGCTTTTTCTTGGAATTCTAACTCCCAAGAGGTAAACCCTAACTCTAACTCTTGTAATTGCTCCTAATTAGTGTCATTTGCATATTAGAGGATGTCCGAGGTGTCATGCCCCGCTCCCGTAGGAGCGATCATCCTCGCTAAGGCGTGATGCCGCACGAGCCTAGATTGTGCTCGTGCAAGGCGGGTTCCATAACGACCGATTTCAGCGGCTGCGACGGGGTCGTCGTACAGAAGTCCTAAGCAGAGACATTGAATAATAGCAGCAGAAATTTAGAACAAACACAAGTTATTCAAAAAAAGCTCTTTATTGATATTGAAACATAGATTATAATGGGGCGCAAGACCAAGATTACAAGTCTCTCAAGCTCACTCAAGCTCACATTACAAGTCACTCAGCTCTCTCTCATCTCACAAATACAAGTCTTGAGCCAGCGGATGCTTCGGAAGGCGACGTCCATACATTATGTTCCGTATAAGTCTTTACTCCATGCGGCCACACGCTTCGAATTGCCAAGGAACTCCGTACCTCGACGCATCCAAGCGAGCTCCGCGCCACGAGCTTCTATCTGTGCTTGCACATAAAAACTATGTGGGTGTCAGTACTCAACTATACTGGTGGAATGAGCTCCTCGCCGCCTACCCATACAAAACCAACACGTTAATTTACTTTGTACAATTTAGTCCCCTTTATGATTGTCTTTCTACTCTTGCCTTAGGATCAGTTTTAGGACAGACGCCTTGGCCTATTTCGTGCCTCAATTTCCATCTCGTGCTTGCAACAACAATGTTAGCCCATACCTTGCCTCTAGACCCTTCTCGTGCTAACAACATTAACCTATCAAGTCGTGTCTGCCTTTCGGCCCAAAATCAGAAGACGTAACTACACGATAGACTCCATTTCCGTGTGACCGTGCTACAAACCCTTGCTGAGACTGTGCCTCGTATCTCAGTGAGATTTGACCATATCGCCGCCTCGCGGCCCTTGCTACTTTGATCATCAACTGACCCAATCGAGACTTGTGAACTTAGTGTCACTTAACCAAATTGCCTTGCGACGATTCCTGACTTAAACTCGAACAACTCAAACCCAACTTTTGTAACTCACATGTCAATACCTTAAGACTCGACGCCATAACTCGTGTCGAAGCACGACACCTATGTTGAAACCAAATCTTAGGCCCAAATATTGTGTTCTAACTGTACACACATTCAACTCGACTCAATCCAAAGGCATACACGCGGATAGCCGCTATTTGCCGACATCTATATGAACTTGGCCACTAGCATCACAAGCTATCCTGAGACGTATAGCTTGGTTAAATCGGGGACCTTTCAACGCAAGTAGCTAGCTCCGTTGCAAGCTTCCGCTTTAACCCGTGCTAAAACCTTATGCACGACTAAACCCTGTTTCCTCCTAGGCCGAGTCGGTCCCACAGCCCATGGTTGCCGCTCGAGAAAACTTCGCCCTTGTCGACAAGTTGTCCTTGACCATACAAGACTCGACACAAACTGACATCTCACACAGTCATCATTCTTTCAGTGTTACCCTCTCTTTCAAAACCATGTTCAAGACTTCTATCCTTGAGATCCCTCGACGACCCACGGTCGCGAGCCTTCTCCCTTGATGCCATATCTCTTTTAACTCAACTTAGAAATGACCATTTGATAGCCCTTTTTCTAAAGACTTGAAACCCACCGTAGCTCATGCCTTAAACACTAAGTCCATATATTGTGCCTTAAGCCAACCGTGTTCTACGTAACATTCCTGTCCAAGTTGATGGGCCTTGAGATCATGGGGCTACTTAACTTTGACAAATCGCGAAAGAGCGGGACGGTACTTGTAACGTCTTAGGTCGACCGGCATAACTTTGCCTAACTTAACTTTGCAACAACTTGACGAACAAAGGCTGCGTCAAGCTTTGCCTTAATGGATTGTGCCATGCACGCATTCGACTTGAACAACCAAGTCACTTGGGTGCCTAAACTTAGGTCACAAGCCGCTCAACGCAACTTAACTCGTGAGTAAGCCAAGGCTATGCCAAGCCTTGGACGATGGGACCGTGCATGCTTTATGAAGCATCCATGCGGGCGACGCCTATGACTTAGGCTACGATCATAACTTCGCCTACTCAACCAACTTTTTTTCTCCCAAGCCACGGGACGAAGGACTGAGTGTCATTTTTTCAAAGCACGTCGTACACCAACTCTAAGCCGACCGTTGAACCTTTTCATATTCTAACTCAATTCGACCCGTCGGGATCATTCCATTTAGCTATGTGAATTCATCTCTTTTATTATCAAGCCTACTTGTGCAAGTTGAAAACATGCGATTTATTATGTGAAGGCTAAGATGAGGCGAGTTCACCGAAACTACCCCACCTGAGCGATGTCTTCGAGTCGCCGTTGTAAGGCCAAGTCTGAATGCCGTCGGCATTCCTATTCCTCCGATTGACTGAGCAGGACGGGGCACTACACGAGGTGTAGGATAACCCGTTAGAAGTGGTTTGGAACCCATTTGACTCAATTTGAGACTTTTGACCTAGGTTTAATGTCAATTTTAGAGAAAACCCAAAATTGACCTGTTTGGGTATTGCTCTAGCCTAATTGGACCTAATTAGGTTAGTTTGGGTGAGATGAGGCTAGGTACGTGTCCATATTTGGATACGTGGGGTCGTTTTGCGAGAAATCATAAAAATAGGCTTTTTTCGGGTTCCAACACACGGGTAACTTTTTGTACCGACACTAGAATCAGCAAGTTAGTACTTAGAATAGGTTCTAATCATTATTTAGAATTCGTGGATAGAGTTTGGGTCGAATTCGGATAGGTTTGGTGTCCGTATCATGCGGTATCGCGAATCGGACACCCCGGAGTCGCCAGAATGGTCATTTGGCCATTCGGGCCTCGTTTCTCGTTTCCGCTCGCGTGCGCGAGTTAGATTGCTTGTGTGTGACATGCGTCTAGGCCCTAGAGAGTAGAATTGCAAGGATTGGGTATTCGGATAAGGTTTTGGGTCGTTTAGGAGTATATGTATATGTGTATGTGTATATATTTATATGGGGAGTGTGTTAGTGTGTGGTAGTAGTGGTGGTGCTGGTAGTGTGTGTGGTGGTAGTGGTGGTATTAGTATGTATATATATGTGGTGGTGGTTGTTATGTGTGTGGAAGTGATGGAGTTCATTGGTTGTGTCTTGGTGGAGGTTGAGTGTGTTGTGGTGTGTTAGAGTGGGTTTTAAGTGTTGTGAGAAGTGGTTTTAGAGTGGAATGATAGAGTGTTTGAGTGTGTTCTTGGAGTGATTTTATAGAGAGTGTATGAGTGATTTTGGAGAGGGTTTGATAGTGTGTTTAGAGGGGTTTGTGATGTGGGTAGAGAGGGGAGTTGAGAGGAGAGAAAGGGGGCAGCAGCCCCAAGTGGGGGGCAGCAGCAGCAGCTGTAGTGGGCAGCACTACTGCCCCAAACAGCAGTTGCAGTGGGCAGCACTGCTGCCCCAAACAGCAGCAGTAGCAGCAGCTTAAATGCTACTTTTAGCAGCACTATTAGCAGCAGGGTGGCTGCACTAGGCAGCTACCAAACCCTCTTCCCATATGTGTGTGTGTGTGCTATTGGTGAGTGTTTAAAGGGTTAAGTAGTGGTGTATATATATGTATATATATAGTGGGTTAGATAAGTTAATAGATAGATGTTGGTATCTTGAAGTTAGATGGTATGTTAATAAGTTAGGATATGTTATGAGTTTAGATAATGATTAGTAGGTAATAGATGTGAGTAACCTATATAGTTAGTGTATGGTGTTAGAGTCTTGGTTTTAGGATACCAAGTTAGTATTAGAGATAGGATACTAGTTAGCTATATGTTAGTGTGGTATCTTAGGAATACCAATGATGGTATCTTAGGATTTACCTTTACCTTCAAGGTAATGGATATTTACCTTTTTAGCAAGTAAGGTATCAAGATACCATGGTATGGTATCGAGATACTAGGGTAAGAGTTAGAATACCTTGGTAGGGTATTGGGGGTCTCGTAGAGTGAGGGTAAAGTAGGTTAGGGTATTGGTTAGAGGCTAAGGCGAAGAGTTTACCTTGGTAGGATAATAAGGTAAGGTTAAGGTAATACCTTAGAACTAAGATATGAGATAATATGTTTAAGATATGGTTAGAATTAGGATAGCTTAGTTGGTAATGGTTAGGAATAGGGTAAATGACTTCGGGTTGACCCCGTTTGACCATAATTGACCGTTTTGACTAAAAGTCAACCAAAAGTCAACTTTAGCCTAAAAATTGACAAAAACTTGACCAGAGTTGACCAGTTGTCCAAAAGTCAACTGTGAGTCAACCATTGACCTAGTTTGACCTAGAGTGGACTATGAGTTGATCAGGGTTGACCAGAGTTGACCGGTTGACCAAAAATCAACTGTAAGTCAACCTTTGACTTAAATCGACCTAGTTTGACTTTGTTTGACTTGCCTTGACCTAGTTTGACTTTGTTAGGCCTAGTATGACTTAGATTAACTTTGTATAATCTAGATTGACTTAGATTGACCTAGTGTGACTTAGTTTGGCTTGGTGTGACTTAGTATGACTGAGTTTGACCTAGATTGCATAACATATACTAGAAATTATGCCATACACTGCTAAACCCTAATTAAACTCATGTATATCTCATATTTAGGTCTGTGACTTCACTCTGAGCCAGATTACACAGTTGACATATTTCCATCGGATCTCAGGCGAGTACATTCTCTGATAGTATTTCTGTTTTATGATATCGTCTATGTTTCTTGTATTTAGAGTAGATATCCTTATTCTCTTGTCACATTGTTCACACGAATTGATATTTGTCTGGATCCCATCATGAGATGTTATTCCTTGTATTCCTTGGTATATCCTGTGCAAGTCTTTTCTTGTTCCTTGTGCATTGTATAGACATGATTCCTGCGAAGGCTCGCTACCTCCTCGGAGAATCATGTGCCATGACATGTCGTTACTGGATCCACTTTACTGGTCGGGGATGGGGGGTACTTAGCGTAGATATGTGATCATTTTTTCTCATGTGATTCATGTTTCCTGAGAGTGTTAGCCATACACTTCACGTATGACTAGCCAGGCCATTTTTCTCCTGTGCAACCCAAGCCGATCACATGTTGAAACTAATACTAAACTCACATAGATATAGTTTCAGATTTTTGTACATGATATATACTGTTTTCTTGTTCTTATATTCAGTTACAGTCTTGATATGCCTTACCATGATTCATGTACATATTATTTTACCTTGTATATTCTCTCTATTTACTGCTACATTTTTAATATCGTCTAACTAGAACTGTTATTTGAGATTTTTGCTCGTTCCATCCTGATTGGATATGTTGACAAAATTTTACAAATTATGGCGAGGACGAGTGTCCTACCTACTACGGTCCTCATGACGTAGTTGGACTAGACTTGGAGACCCTAGTTCAGCAGGGGTTAGCTCCAGCCGATGGGGCTTTATCGTAGCTTAGCTAGTTTAGTTTGGTACTAGACTTTGTCTCCAGATTACATTTTGGCTTGTTATTATTTTAGTAATTGTATTAGAGATTGTTGACTCTGTGACTCTGGACTTGTATTATTCTGTGTTGGATTTTCAGGATGATATTTTCATATCTTGTCATCTTTATCTTTCGGTCTTATATATATCTTTCTTAGATTTTGTGATTGAGTATATTATATTGTCATTTCTTGTCCTCCGTTCGGAGTTGACCATTCTCGACAGGCTTTGATATTATAACTGTTGTTTAGATAGTAGACCTAGACAGCGTTCTACGCCATTTTTGCGACGTAGGCTGGGACCTGTCATGCACTCGTAACCTTACTCCGGGTGCGGGTCGTGACAAATTCATTTCAATATATATTAGTTGCAAGTTGCTGCAACAACATACATGAATGCATCCATACATCAGCTTAGTTAGAGTTGTAGTATGTTGCCATCAGCTATAAGTTTCACCGTGCATGTCTTACTTCACTTGGTCACTTATATATGGCCAACCATGTATTGATTGATCAATGAAATAAAAACCCATGAATGATATATGTATATACTGAACTAAACTGAACTAAATTAAAATGATGGCCTCCAGTGGCACCCGACCCAGTCCCTTATATTGGGTCGTGTTCGGCCCGTCCCGGCACGACCCGAAGCCCACTGTGCCGTGGGTCATGAGCCCGGCTGGGCTTAAAATTTTCATCCATAGCCCGGCCTGGCCCACTCAAATTCGTGCCGGGTCGGGCCGGCCCACTTGACAGCTATAATCTTGTCTGGAATTTTTCTTTGCTTTTGTGTGTCATAATCATTAGTGTTCTCACCTTTTTATTGAAGGCTTTCAAAATATGAGCTTGATATAGCTCAATACTCTATTGTGCTATCATACATTTCTCATCAAGTGTTTCTAACTCTTGTAATCGCAGACGATCATTGTCTTCGGTTGTCAGTTCATTGTATAGAGCAAGTCAAAGTGATGGAATTTGGATCTCCAGGGAAAGATCTAATTTTTTTCCATAGACCAAGAAAAAAATGGCACACAACTATTTGGAGTCCGTACAATAGTACCATACGCCCATAGACATTCACCAAGTTTTTCATTCCAGTCATGTTTATTAGAGGAAGCAAACTTTTTGAGCAACTTAATTATTGTCTTGTTGAAAGCTTCTGCTAATCAATTAGCCGCATGATTGTATGTTGTAGAAACTATATTCTGGATTCAGTTCTTGTCATAATATTGGTTGAATGTATGACTTGCAAACTGAGGACCATTATCATGGATAATCCTTCGAGGAAGCCCGAAGCGATAAATGACATGATGCTTGACAAAGTTGATCACATTGGACGACTTTACTTCAATAAGCGGTATAACTTCCATCCATTTGGAGAAATAGTCGGTTATTGCAAGGATAGATCGATGTCCTCTAGAAGATGGAGGGATAATTGGACTTATGACATCCATATCCCCTGCTTTAAATGGCTATGATGCGACCGTCGGGTGTAAAAACTCTGAAGGTTGATGAATGAAATTGGTATAGATTTGGTTTGTCCTGCATTTTCTGGCATACGCTATGACATCAGCTACCATTGTAGACCAATAATATTCTATATGCCTTAGTCGGTCCTACAACTTAGGATCTGCCTGATGAGCACCACAAGTACCGTTATGAGCTTCATGGAGTGCTTATTTGGGTTCTTCGTCTCATAGACATCGCAGTAGGAGCCCGTCACTGTTGATATAACATCTTGGTCGCTGTATCATAGAAGAATCGAAGGGAGCGCCTTTTACAGAGATAACTTCATTCGGGTCGTCTAGAAGGATTCTATAAACATCATAGTCAATGAATGAATACCTCCTTTCGTTAGAATCAACATCCACTTCTGCAACATGGCTTTAATGAACATCTAAGTTGTTCTTTGTGCAAACCAATTCTCGACCGATCACAATGATTAACTTTCTGTGTCTTGACTGGAGTAGCCAAGGTAGCTGCTAAGCCAGTTAAAGCATCAGCTTATATATTCTGTAATCGAGGTACATACTCAATAAAGAATCAAGATAATGTCGCGACAAACTCAAGTGTCGCCTGATAATAAGGAATGGGATCTTCATGACGGACTTCATATTCCCCTCGAACCTGACTAACTATAAGCTTAGAGTCACCATAAACTTCTAGGTAGTCTACCCCCAGTTGTTTAGCTAACTGGAGTCCAATAACTAGAGCATTGTACTCTGCAACATTATTGGAATAAGGCTCCATAAGGAAATAGACACGATGAATGACAAGATTATTAGGGGATATCAACACTACGACCCCTCCTGCCACAATATGGCCTTTGGGGCCTGTTCTTGATGCACCGTTAAAGAACATCCGCTATGTAGATTCTTCCATCGTTGTGTTAGATTCTAACACTTCATCTAGAATATCATCATAGAGTTTAGAAGTCTCTGATATTGGATGAGCCGCTAGAAAATTGGTCAATGCTTGACCTTTGATTGCCTTCAGAGGGACATACACCATATCATAAGGAGACATTTTTTTTAAGTTGATTTTGTTACGAGCAGTAGAATAAATAAAGTTTATTGAAATTTTTTGAGGATTGGTGCTTAACTGTGTTTATCTAGCATTTAATGTGTTTTTGTCATAACAACTTTCACAGTGTCTTTGCAAAGTTCCCGTGCCATCATTTTTTATTTATTTAAGGATATCTTTTTATATTTCTTGCTTTGTGCACCTCTAGGTAATGGTTTTTTTTGTCTTTTGAATCTAAAACTTCTTCCCCCTCATTATCGGTGACAAATAGTTTAGTTATTTTTTTTCCCATAATATATATTTTCTTCTTGTTAAAATATTAGTATTAATACTTCTAATTTTCGGAGGTGACATTTTTGTAAGTGGCACAATTCTTCGACATGGTTATTATCATAACAATTCTCATCAAAATTATTGTAACATTTGTAGCATTGTTCTGAAACACCTTGATAAGGATTGTCAGAACTAGTAGCATCAATATGATCTATACAAGAACTAGTAGCATCAATATGATCTATACATTAAAAAACTAACTCAAACTAAATAATAAAAAGAGAGAAGAAAATTATTTAATCAAATTTCAATATTGAAATCAACTTATATTATAATAATAACAAAAATACTTAAACAACTTGATTTCTTTCAAAGCCGAATTTAGAATTGTTACAACTTTATAGTGGTCGATCACGTTGAAGCCTTTCAAACTCTTACGATTTTTCTTGGACTTCAGTTTTCAGAAAGTTACTACTTCACTAGCTTGCTTGTAAGTATTAGAAAAGAGAGAAAAAAAAAATTTGTGGTAAATTTGGAAGAATTATTTCCTATTTATAAGAATTTTGTGTGTCAATTACCCCAATACTCTTAGAATATAACTGTTTATTGCAGTATTTTGGTTTTTTTTTAGCAGAATAACCAAAATAACATACAAAATGGTCAAAAAGGTATGTAATTTAGGACTATTTTAGTAAAAAAAAAAATCCTCCTTTATGTTTATATGGATGTTTGGAGGGCGTTTATACAAAATATCCCCATTGTTTTAAGAAAATTTTTGAGTGGCACCCCACTTGGATGGTCTATTTGTGCGGTGCATCCCACATTGTTTGTTATATGTATAAGTAGTCCCACTTTGGACGTTTTTTCGTCAGTTTTGACGGTCAGCCGTGTTTGACCCTTAAAAAGACGAAAAAAGACGAAATGTCCCCTCTTCCTCCTCCCCTCCTCCCCTACTGCCCCCCGTCGCTGCTGCTGCTGCCGCCGCTGTTGCTGCTGCTGCTGGACGGGGGAGGGGCGGCAGCAGGGGGAGCGCAGGGGGGGACGGGGGCGGAGGGGGGCGAGGTCGGGGAGGGGGGGGGGGCGGAGGGGGGCGAGGTTGGGGAGGGGGAGGAGAGGTCAGGGAGGGGGCGAGGTCGGGGAGTTCGGGGAGGGGGCGAGGTCGGGGAGGGGCGCGAGGTCGGGGAGGGGGCAGGCCGAGGTCGGGAGGGAGGGGGGGTCGAACGTCGGGGAAGGGGGAGGGGGGCTGTGATCGGGGAGGTGGCGGACCGAGGTCGGGGAGGGGGGCGAGGTCAGTGAGGGGGCGGGCCGAGGTGGGGGGGGGTGGGGTTAGGGCGAACGTCGGGGAAGGGGGGGCTGTGATGTCAGGGAAGAAGACAATGGAAGGAGGGTTATTTTGGTCCCATTTTTTTAATGAAGAGTTCATCCATCAGAACTGACGGAAAACGTCCAAAGTGGGATGACTTATACATATTGCAAATTCAAAGTAGGATAACTATACATATTATAAACAATGTGGGGTGCATCGCACAAATAGACCATCCAAGTGGGGTGCCACTCAAATTTTTTCATGTTTTAATACCAAATATATTTGGGGAGGTATTCTGGTAAATTATCTTTCAAATAATAATTTTTTGCGGTTCCGGAGTGGTGGTGGTTTTTTTT